>JAKOOJ010000009.1:4797152-5997152 GCA_022577455.1 Arizona elegans | reverse complement strand
ATTATTTGTAAAAATGAGAAAAGGTGGGATACAAATGAATAAAATAATCTTCCACTGCAGTTTGAAAATAGAACTTCTCGTGTTCTGTTTTCAAGTCTCTCCAATATTCGTTGCATATCAATGCACTATCATTAATGTTATATTTTTAATTCAGCACCTGCCCACCTGAGTTTTTTGCTAGGCTGTTGCCTTTTAATAATTCTGTGCGTTTGACTATTACACCTTTTTCACTATTGAGCTTCTTGAGGCCCTCAGAAAATAAGATAACTGTGTGTATATTTATAAGTGCAGAAACCTGTCTGTTTATATCAGGACCAGCTCTCCTTCCCCCCACAGCTTTTCTAAAGCAAATATGCCTCCTTCACGTCTAACCTTCTTGGATGCTGTTTACAGCAGCGTTGAGGGTTTTGGTCTGGAAGCAGAGGCCAGAATGACCACGTGGCACATCATGATACCTTCTGACGTTGAGCCTGATGGAGTCTACAGTCAAGATGTCGGTGAAGGTAATGATACACTGTTAGGATATGGTTTGAGCCTAACAAATTGTCCAGGCAATATATGTGTTCTGTGACTTTAATATGAATATGTATTGTGTGACTTTAAAGTTTTCCTGCTGATTCATTGTAATGCTGAGTAATGCTGTAATTACATAATCACTGGTTATAAACGTATTTAAGAAAGGTATTGTAAAGTATTCAGTTGATGATAAGCTACCATAGTGTGTGGAGCTGCTATCATTGTGCTATCATCGGTTGGATGTATCTGCTACCATCGTGGTTTGTGAACCAGAGTGAGTTTGTTATTCTAACCAACTACTGTTTGTGTGGTAAGAAGATTTTGTATCACTGGACTGATTTAACTGGCAAAGACTTGGATTGATTTAAAGACTATGAGATTGTTTTTTCACTGTAAAGTAAACTTTTGATAAACCAGTTTGCACATCTCTTATTCATTGCTCTCAGCAACGTTTCTCTGTGCTCTACACTCTGCTGGTTGGTAACACAACAACAATATCCTTAACATACACCATGAAGCATGTTAGGCTGAAATACGAGTCAAATGTTGCTTGTTGTGCTTCTCCCATCCTTTCCCTGATCTTTTAGCTACTTGTTAGAGCAGGGGTGTCAAAGCTCAAAGGCCGCGAGCTGGATCCGGCCCATACACCCGGGGTGTGTGTGCCTGCGACACCCCCCCCCCCCAAGCTCCCTTTTCGCTGGCAGAGGGCTAGCAAAACAAACTAAAAGCAAAACAAAACAAAAGGAGAAATGCTCAAATGCATCCAAGAAGGGACAGGAAAGGAGAAAGGGAAAGAGGAAAGAAAAAGAAAAAGAAGGGAAGATGGGAAGGAAGAAGAAAGGAGAATGAAGAGGGAAGGAAAAAGAAGAGAAGAGAGGGAGGAAGGAAGATTATAATGAGAGGGAGGGAGGGTTTGAAGGAAGTCATGCCTTAGCACTTGGCCATCACAGGTGCCCCCGTGACACGAGTGATGTCGAGCTGGCCACGCCCACCCCACCCTGGCTCCCCGAGGTGAAACACAATCGTGATGTGTCCCTCAATGAAATCGAGTTTGATACCCCTGTGTTAGAGAGTCAGTGGGGAATTATTTTCCAGTGGGCTATGAAGAACACATTGGAAATGCTAAGCAGACTTCAGCTCACCAGATTGAAATGGAGGCTACAAGAGGCCTAATCGACAGCAAGCAGTTTGAGAGTGTAAGATGGGGAATTAAAGTGATGATGGGCTGCGTAGCCACTTTAAATAGATCCTGCTAAGCTGCAGTCAGGAACGCATTAGAATTAGACATAAATCGCTTGTCATTCAGCAAAATCTGTGAGAAGGAGCAAACAAACAAAAAGTGTCTTAGTGAACAAATAACATTTTAGCTGCTGCTAGACGTGTGGAAAACTCAGTGCCGACAAACGGCTGATCAGAGACATCATTATTTATTTATTCATTTATTAATTAAGCTTATATGCCGCCCTCTCTCCGGAAAGGACTCAGGGCAGATCACAGCAATAAAAAAACAGATAAAATCAATATTAAGTGTTAAAAACCATTAAAACTCCCCTTAAAAACCCCTTCAGTCCAATCCAGCCTGGCAAAATTATGTACCTACAATTATTCTAACAAATATGCCATCTCTTGGATTCCAAGGTGTGGAATGGGGTATTTCCATTACGCTTGAGTGGCTGGGTTCAACCTAAGAAAAAGGTAGCCAGTCAAATATCCGATTACAGGGAGTCCTCAAATTACAACCATTTGTTTAACGACTGTCCAAAGTTACATCAACACTGAAAAATGTGACTTACAGCTTGTCCTCGCGCCTGTGACTGCCGTAGCATCTCTGCGGTCACGTGACCAAAATTCGGTCTCTTGGCAACCGGTATGTATTTACGATGGTTGCAGCATCCCAGGATCATGTGATATCATTTGTGACCTTCCCCGGCAGCTTCCAACAAGCAGTCAGTGAGCGAAGCTGGATTCATTTAACAGCCACGTGATTCACTTAATAGAATCAAATAGAACATAATAGAATAGAACAGAACAAAACAGAATAGGATTCTTTATTGGCCAAGCGTGATTGGACACACAAGGAATTTGTCTTGGGCCATATGCTCTCAGTGTACATAAAAAGACAAGATACATTCCTCAAGAATCATAAGGTACAACCCTTAATGATAGTCATAGGGAACAAATAAGCAATCAAATCATATTAAGAAACAGTCAATATAAATCGTAAGGATACCAGCAACAAGGTTACAGTCATACAGTCATAAGTGGGAGGAGATGGGTGATAGGAATGATGGGAAGATTAATAGTAATGCAGACTTAGTAACTAGTTTGACAGTGTTGAGGGAATTATTTGTTTAGCAGAGTATTACTGCTAATATTCACTTAACAACCAAAATTAGGCACCACTCATTTAACAACTGCCTTGCTTAGCAATGGAAATTCTGATTACCAGTTATGGACGTAAATTGAGGACTGTCTGTATTAAACTTTATATGGCTCCGAAGTCAGAGTTGAAAAAAAGGCCAATCCTTTCTATAGGGAACCACTGAGATAAATCATAAGCTTACAGAAATTGCATGTTACCATCTTTTCTTTACATTAGTGTCTCACCTTAAGTTGACATGGCAAGTCTCTGGCATTAGAACTGATTGCTTTTCAAATAAAAGTTATGCTACTACAGATATTTCTATTGATCATGTTGGCACTTAATCATTAATGCTAAAATAATGCTTAGATAAATGTCTTATTATATTTAACTCTTAGCAGTTTTTCAGTGCCACGGTTCTCATAGTTGATCACAACTTTGTTCTATTCACATATACAGGTCGCCAACTGCTCCTTAAAGCCGTGAATCGTGTGTGGACAGAGTTGATCTACAGCAAGAAACAGGTTTTGGAGGAGGCTTTCAAAGTGTCCTTTCCAGTCAACGACAGAGGCCATGTGGATATTGCAGTTGCAAAATCTCTTATTGAAGAAGCCAGTTTAAAATGTTGGCAGAATCACTTGGGTAAGAACAAGGGAAAGGAAAAAAAAAAAATCTAGCGCTCTGATTTAGAATTTAGGACATAATATGTTCTATGAAGCGATGTTCAAAATGTTTTGAACTTAAAACATTTTATACTTGAGATGCCTCTAGAATATTCGGAATAGCCCATTTAGATTTTTGAAACAATGGCTTTGAACTTGAAATTGAGTGCTTTGAGTTCAGCATTTTTCAGTTCAAACCAGTTGTGAAATCTGAACCGGTTCACTACCGGTTCGCTGGTTGCACATGTGCGCTGCACGCATGCATGCGCAGTGTGCAAATAGGTTGTAAAAAATGCTTTTAAAAGTTAAAAAAAAGGCTTTGACGATCGCGCGGCTCAACTGTGATCGTCAGAGCCTCTTTTTTAACCTTTTAAAAGCATTTTTTAAAAGAAGCGGCAAGCGGGCGACCGGGTGAGTGGGCATGGGCCAGAGGGGGCAGGCAGGGATTTTTGCTACCGGTTCTCTGAACCACCCGCTGCCATCGCTACTGGATCGGCCGATCCGGTCCGAACTGGGAGCATTTCACCCCTGGTTCAAACACACTCATACCATAGTTCTAAGGGGTCCCCCAACTCACCATTCTCCACACCTGCTGATTAACATTTTGAGAACATGGATGAGATATCTGATGGACATTACAGGTTTTCTTCCAGCCTGTGCGAGAGCCATCCGGTCCAGGAGATCCGTTAACCAACTCTGCTAAAGAAAATTCCTGTAATGTGATCTCTGTAGAAGTAGGCAGCGAGGGGCTCTGAATCCAACCAAAACTTAATTTGAGTCTTATATCAAATAGATCTCTGAACAGAAGGGGGATGCGGTGGCTCAGTGGCTAAGACGCTGAGCTTGTTGATTGAAAGGTCGGCAGTTCAGTGGTTCGAATCCCTAGTGGCAGATAACAGGGTGAGCTCCCGTTACTTGTCCCAGCTTCTGCCAACCTAGCAGTTCGAAAGCACGTAAAAAAGGCAAGTAGAAAAATAGGAACCACCTTTGGTGGGAAGGTAACAGTGTTCCATGCGCCTTTGGCATTGAGTCATGCCAGCCATATGACCACAGAGACATCTTCGGACAGCGCTGGCTCTTCGGCTTTGAAACAGAGATGACCCCCTAGAGTCAGGAACGACTAGCACATATGTGCGAGGGGAACCTTTACATTTACAGCAAGTAAATCTCTGAACTACTTCCTTGGAAGCTTTGCAAAGTCCTAATACTACATAGAACAACATGACAGTCTGCATTATATTAGATGGTAATGGTACTGTATTTGGGGAGTTGTGAAACACGATTATTGCATTTTAATCAATTGTTTTATCTTCCAGCTCATGAAAAGAAATGCATCAGTAGAGGAGAAGCTTTGATTCCAGCAACTCAATCAAAGTTATCTCGAGTCAGCAGTGGTTTTGGCCTCTCCAAGCTAACTGGATCAAGAAGAAACAGAAAAGAAAGTGGACTTAGTAAACATAATCTATCGACACAGGTAACTTACAGAATTAAAAGGCAAAACAAGTTCAAAATTAAACTGTTGTCTCCTACTCATTTAGCAACTTGTTCTGTGTTTTAACGTCACTTAATAAATTGTTTATTTCCTTCATTGTATTCTGATGATATCAAGAACTGGCAATTTGTAATCCTTCACATATTTTTGAACTTCATCTGTGTACTGGAGTCTGTTGGCATCTGAGGAGCCATTCTCTTCATTTTTGCCTTAGAACAGAGATGGAGAACTATGGCCCTTTTATGATTTGTGGACTTTAACTCCCAGAATTCCTGAGCCAGCATCTATATGCCAGAAACTAGCAATCTGTCTGCCAAATTTCCATTAAAAAAATGACAATTCTGTGTTGTTATTTTTCAGTGCTGTTCTTTTTATATTTTCAAGAATGGACTTTCTTCTGTCTACAATAATATTTGTATTCTTACCATTAGGAGATTTCTCAGTGGATGTTTACTCACATTGCTGTGGTTAAAGACTTGGTAGACATGCAGTATAAAGAACATCAAGAGGTAAGTGTCAACTTGCAAAGCTTTCAAGTTGCCATGAGCAGGAGGGAGGGAGAACTGAAGTGAATTCCATACATTCTTTCCGACTGCAATCAGAAGGAGGGCGTTAGGTTTCACAGCCAGCCAAAGTAGTTAATTGGAGAATGTGATTTATGACATGGCCAGAGAGGAGGGGAGAGACAGGGTCATAGGGGAACGTAAATCTACGTGGGATTAGTCCTAACTGCATCCCAGTATTGCCGAAATGTTGCTCCTAATAAATGACTATATTTCCTTTGAAGTTTGGACCATGGCTCATGAATTAATTAGGGCATCTTTCGGAAACTTGACAGTAAGTGAAATTAATAGGTCTTTTAATCAATATCTGCCCCTTCTCGTTCTTTTGAATTGAGGGAGACAAGACATAAAGCACTAGCATGCATTTTAAGTAGAATGATCTGCCGTTTGCAAATCTAATCCCAAAGGTGCTTTAGCAACTAACTAGCAACTAACTAGCCTTTCTTTGTTTTGCTTGAAGACATTTTACTTGTCATCCAGGAAGCTTCTTCAGCTTCTTCTGAAGAACTAAAGAAGAAGCTTCCTTCAGTTGTAAAAAAAGCACCTTTGGGACAACCATGATCTGGATATCTCCATAGACATGTACAAATCAAATAGTAAAAGCTCCTTCAAGAATAGATCTTAGCTTTGACTTTTAACTCCATAGGTAAAGTGGGTACCTAAATTTTCAAGTGCAAATCTTCAAGCTTTTTTTTTTTTAAAGGTTCAAGGAATTCATTGTGGTTTGTTCGTTTATTTGTTTGCTTTGCCTTAAGTCATGAGAGGTTTGCAGTAGAATTACTGTAGTATGTGATTAATATGGAAAAAATTGTAAGATATAAGGATATTTTGAATGACAAAGGGGAACTTAAATCTAAACAAGTACTGACTAGTCAAGGGATTGATCTAGCATGGTGGCCACACGTGCAAATACAATCAAGATATGAGAAAGATGCAAGAATATATGGTTTTTATAAAGAACCAACGGAATTAGATTAGATATTACTAGGGACAGATGAAAAATTAATTTTAAAAAAAGTATATTTATTTATTTATTTATTTGTAATAAGTTTTTACATGGAATTTTAAAAATTCCAACTTCAATTGAACAGTGTGTTGACTGGATACAAATCACTTTAGAAAGTAATACTCAAAATGTTTACAGCAATATTCAGCACATTTATATCAATGTATATTAATACCAATAACTGTCATACTTTTTTAAAAAAATTTGATTTATATGCTGCCCTTCTCTGGAGACTCAGGGCGGATTACAATGCGTTAAGCAATAAGCAATAGCCTTCATACTTTTGTATATTTATACAAAGTCAGCTTATTGCCCCCACAAACTGGGTCCTCATTTCACCTACCTTAGAAAGGATGGAAGGCTGAATCAACCTTGAGCCTGGTGAGATTCGAACTTAGAGTAATTGCAGACAGCTGGTGTTAATCACAATGCTTTTAGTCTGCTGAGCCACCAGGCCCGTACCATTTGTTTAACCAATTTAACACATCTTCCTTGTATCACTGATCCTTTCATATATTTCCCAGTTTCTAGCTCCTGTTTTTGTCAGCTAGCCATTGATAAAATAAGTCCCAAATTAAAAAAATATTCCATTTCTTTCTTTTCCTTAATTGTAAGTGTTAACTTGTCCATTTCTGCACATTCTAATGTTTTTCTAATCACGTCTTCATCAGTTGGGATCTCTTTACTTTTCCACTGTTGTGCAAATACTATTCTCGCTGCTGTTAATACGTGTAAAATCAGATATACATTCCCTTTATTATACTTATCTGGTAAAACGCCCAACAAAAATGTTGCTGGTTTCAAGTCTATATGTTGTTTGATCATTTTTTTCCAACCACGTATGTATTTTTGTCCCAACATTTTTTTGTTTTTTTGACATATCCACCACATATGATAGTATGAACCAGGTGTCTGATGACATTTCCAACATTTTGCAGATTTATTCTTAAATCTCTTTGCTAATCTAGAGGGCAGAAAATGCCATCTATGAAACATTCTATAAAGATTTTCTTTGTATGCAGTAGACATTGTTAAAAATGTATAATTATTTATTGAGTATTAAAATGGAAGAAGAACAAGTGAAAGAAACAGTGATGACTGTTCTGCCCCAGCTACGGACCCCAAAGAACGCAGCACACAAAAAATCTATACGAAGCTTATTTTACTCAAATAACTCAGTATTTTTAAACCAAAGGCTGTTAGTAAACTTCCTTAAGAGCCTACAAGCATTCTAAGATAAGGTAATCACAGTCTTACTAGAGTTGGCAGAAAGCCCAGAAGCAATTTTGCAGAGAATCCAGACGCGAAGGAGAGTGAACTAAAGTTGTTCTCTACAGCTTGCTGCAATTGGCGTTCCTCCTTAAATAGGCTAAGGGAGTGGCCAATTAGCCCCAAGCCTTACTCTCAAGGAGACCTCCTCCTGAGGAGCCATTCCTGCCATTCCTGCGTGCCCGTGCATTGAGAAGAGGCTCCTCCTCTTCGTCCTCTTCACTTAAAGGAGCTTCTGGAGGTTCTGAAGGCCTTGGCTGAATCCCCACCTCTGGCACCACATCTTCTCCAGCCTCCTCACTGTCTGACTCGAGTGCCAACTGTACAGGCTGCTGGCGCAGCACCACACCAGCCTCCTCATTTTCGGAATCAGCCACAATCCGCACAGGCCGCTGACGGACCACAACAATAACATGGGCCAAAAATTTTGGTTATTCGATAAAATGGCAACTGACCTCTCCTTCCTTTTTCTAGCGTCAACAAAATGCCTTGAAGTACGTGACAGAAGAGTGGTCTCAAATCGAATATGAGTTGTTACGGGAGAGAGGTCTTTGGGGGCCTCCCATCGGGTCTCACCTGGACAAATGGATGCTGGAAATGACCGAAGGGCCATGCCGGATGAGGAAGAAGATGGTACGAAATGACATGTTTTACGTGCAGTATCCTTACATGCCAGATACTGAACATGAGACCAATTTGCTGGTAAGTGTAAATGCATGAGAGAACTTATTTGTAGATTTGAACAGTAGTCAAAGCATTATTTGATTGCTTGTGTCGTTGAAAATAATGTTCATCGCAATGACTGTCATCTGTAATGCAGCCTATATTTATTGGCCATTAATATTCATTGGCTGTGGATTTATTAAAGTTTGGTGCTGGGAGTGCGTTGCTATTGATAGATGTTGATTTATCTCTAAAAGATTGTTATCAACAAATGTTTGGTGTTGCTGCCTAAGCCACATCAGCTCTATTGGTTTTTTCCTGCGGTTTCTTCTTCTACAATCCAGTTTCAGTCACAGGATAACCAAAGTAAAGTCATCTATGTCTTCCCCTTGTCCTAATGCAATGGTCCCCAACCTTGGCAGCCCAGCTGAGAGAGGGGGCAACCGAGCCATGTGAGCGGTGGATTGGCGCATGTGCACACAGCTCAACTTGCGTGCATAGCTAGACTTGCGCAAGTTGAGTTGTGTGCACACACATACTGGCCAGCTACTTGTGTAACCTGTTTCCAAATAGGCCACGGCCTGGTAGTGGACTGTGGCCCGGGATTGGGGACCTATGTTCTAATGTGCACATCAGATCTATATATGTATGATGTCTCAAGCCAGAGGCACTTTCCTGAAAGATGCTTGTATTTATACTTCTAGGCAAGCAGTAAAAATCTGAAATGTAATGAGCCACTAATAGATTACCATGCAGGATTAATCATTTACATTTAACCTGCTGGATTAAAAGTTATTGCAGGTAGAGCTGCCCTGATAAAAAATTACATAGGAAGGTGATAATTCATTTGTGGACGTTGCAAGCCTGGCTTTTAATAATCTGTTCTACTTGCAGACTGAAGATTGAAACTATTAATTGAGAATTGCTAACATACTAAATAGATAGTCCTCAATTTACGGCCACAGTTGAGCCCAGACTTTCTTTTGCTAAGCAAGACAGTTGTTAAATGAGTTTTATACCCATTTTACACCCTTTTCTTGCCACCGTTGTTAAAAGAATCAATGCAGTTGTTAAGTTAGTAGTACAGTTGTTAAGTGACTTCAGCTTCCCAATTGTCTTTGCTTGTCAGAAGGTCACAAAAAGTTATCACATGACCCTGGGACATTGCAATTGTCATAAATATGAACCAATTGCCAAGCGTCTGAATTTAGATCACATGACCATGGGGATGCTGTAATGGTCGGAAGTGTGAAACACTGTCATAAGTCACTTTTTTCTGTGCTGTTATAACCTCAGTCACTAAATGAACTGTTGTAAGCGGAGGACTACCTCTGTATGCAATTCTTTCCTAGAATATTAATTCAGATCATATATCCATTAGCAATTAAGTAGAGCAGGGGTGTCAAACTCGCGGCCCACGGACCAGTTGCATCACCTGCTGCCCAGGCCAACACCCAGTTTAGCGAAGGGAGAAAAAGTCACAATATGTCACGTGACGCTGCCGTGATGACGTGAGTTTGACACCCCTGAAGTAGAGTTTAACCTCAGTTCTAACCATTTTTAATGGATCAGATCAGGGGTGGGATTCAAAAATTTTAGCAACCAATTCTCTGCCCGATTGCTGGGTGGGCGTGGCCATGGTGGGTGTGTCCTACTCAGCCTCCTGCACCATGGCGGGGGGGGCGTGTTTTCACCCTCCCCAGGTTCCGGACGCTTTTCTTGAGCCTCCCGGAGGGTGAAAAAGGGTTCCCCCAGGCTCTGGAGGCCCTCCGGATGCTGGAAACAGGCCCGTTTGCACGCTTTTCACCCTCCCAGAGCCTCCACAGGGGCCCTGCACTTACCTGGCATCCAAAACTGGCCACGTGGAGACTCCTGGGAGAGGTGGGGCGGGTGGGTGGGGCCAGCCAGTCCTTGCAACTACCTGTTCGGCGAACCAGATGTAAAATTAGGATCCGGTTCGCCCAAACCAGTCCGAACCGGCTGAATCCCACCCCTGGATCAGATGCTGAAACGTCATTTTTCTCCCCTGCCTCAGTAATCCATGATGCAGAGAAAAGAAAGACTCAGTCTAGTATTTTGAAGGCCTGACCAAAATAGATTCTGATAGTTTTAGCCAAGTGAACATGCCCTCATCGTACTAGCATTCTTCTTTAGTGTGATTTATTTTCCCCTCATGTTTTCATATTTAATGCCCTGTTTTCAGTTTGACTTCTCAAGTAAGGCTCCGGAGACATCTGACGAGGCCATTCCTCAAAAGGTAAAGAAAGAAAAAAGATATCCACGGGTGGCCGAGTGGCTAGAAATCTCTCTGCATGTTAGGCAATCGTAACAAAGCTTCCATGGTTGGCTTTTTGTGCTTTCTCAGTAATTCTGTTGTTGTAAAGATTAACAATCTACGATAAATACACTTAAGGGGGTGTGTTGCTGTATTCTCTTCACATCTTTGATTTAATACAGCATTTCTCAACCTCGGCAACTTTAAAATGCATGGACTTCAACTCCATATATATTGGCTGGAGAGTTCTGGAAGTTGGTGTCCCATGCATGCTGATTGGGGATTCTGGGAGTTGCAGTCCACACATAACTGGCTGGGGAATTCTGGGAGTTAGAGTTCATACATACTAGCTGGGGAATTCTGGGAGTTGAAATCCACCCATCTTAACGTTTCTGAGTATGGGAAATGCGGATCTAATACAGCGTCTCTTTTAACTCTTTCTGTCTGTGCTACACACACTAATGGTTTGAGATTTTACAGTAATATCACACTGCCTTTTCTTAATAGTTTCAATTTCTAATTCCAAATCTAACTGATTGCCTGGAAGTTCTAGTTAGCTTTCAGTTGGCCGTCTCCATTATACCTCTAGACCGCCAGGAGGTTTCTGTGCGCCCAGACAGACTTTCTTGAGATCGCATATTAATTTGCTTAATCTTCTAATTCAAATATTTTTAAGAAACCTGCACGATACCGAAGAGCTATAAGCTATGACAGCAGAGAATATTACATGCGCTTGGCGTCTGGAAATCCAGCTGTCTTTCAAGACACCATTGAAGACAGTTCTGAAGGGGAAGCTGCACAACAAGAGCCCGAACATGGCGAAGATACAATCGCAAAAGTTAAAGGTTGCATTTTCTTTTCTGTTTTTTTTTTTTAATGCCCCTCAGATGTCCATTTGGTGTACATTTGGCAAGTTAAAACTATCAATGACACCTTTTTGTTTTGGGGAGATAATTAATGAACTATTATTTTATATAATAATACAATTCAAGGAGTTGGTTATTACCTTTAAAGACCTACATGGCTCAGGGCCAGGTTATCTTCGAGACCGCCTTCTACCTCATAACTCCCAGCGACCGGTAAGATCCCACAGAGTTGGTCTCCTCCGGGTCCCGTCAGCTAAACAATGCCGGCTGGCGGGCCCGCTGGGGAGGGCCTTCTCTGTGGCTGCCCAAGCTCTCTGGAACCACTTACCTCCTGAGGTCTGGACCACCCCCACCTTATTGGCCTTCCGAAAAGCGGTGAAGACCTGGCTTTTCCGGCAGGCCTGGCACCGTTGATCTCGCTGTTGCGATCTTGTGAGATCCGGCCATGAATGGTGTGAATGGATTTTAATGTTTTAATTTTTAAATGTTTTTATGATTTATTTATTTTTTAATGCTTTGTAAGCCACCCTGAGTCTCCAGAGAAAGGCGGCATATAAATTGAGCTAATAAATAAATAATAAATAAAATAAATTATATAAACAGGCAGAAATGAATCATTTTTCAGCCAAACGTCAACAGTAAAACCACCTAAACAAAGAATTTTGTCCTGTCAAAGAAACTGACAGGACAAGCCAGTGGAATGTAGATTGAGAGTAAACCCTACTCCTTTACTAGCACCTAGTTTGGGTAATGAAACATCTGCAAGAAAACAGGCGCGTTCAGAGAGCACCAAGGACCCCTCATCTCAATCCTGAGCTACAAATATTTTCCTTTATTGAATCATTTTTACATTCCTAATTTAGAGCCAAATTGACTTTTTTAGCTGAAATGTTTTTTTTTTTCCCTTTAATATGTAATCAGTATCCAAAGACAGTCATGGTATTTTATTAAGAATATGATCCTCTAATTCAGGGGTGTCAAACCGCAGGCCGTATGCTTCATGCTCAGGCCACACCCACCCTGGCTCCGCAAAGGCAAAAAACATCGCGATACGTGATGTCATGTGACGTGATCGAGTTTGACATTCGTGCTCTAATTCCTAAAGACGCATAAAATATTGCAACGGTGGCTTGCACTCTTTTTTTTTTTTTTTTACTTTTATTCTTTAATCCTTTCTTGTTTATAAGGACGGGCGAATCAATCCACTGCTTGCTAAGGCCACATTTCTAAACATTTCCCATTGGTTGGTAGCCTTTACTGTATCTTATGGTCCATGTGTGAATCAGGCAGTTCACATTTTTATCTCGCTTTTCTTTGTGGTGCTCGAGATTATACATCTGATGTCCGCATTTTATACCCAAAGCAGGCCCCTTCAGTAGCTTAAGAGGACAGATTGTGATTTGCCGAGATCATTTACATTTGCTTTTTTCATTGCTAAGCAACACAGTGAAACTATTGACTGCCTTTGACCAAGCAGCTCTTAATAAAATTGACGTGTTGATTTAACTTTTTTTTTTTAATTGGATCAGCAGCTGCTGGTTGCACTGACATTTTGTCTTCTTTTGGATGTGATTTTTACAGGCATGGCAATAAATCTCAAAAGTGCAGTAAAAGAGACATTTATTTCAGTTGACTTGCTGATTTGCAGCTCTACTTAGCTACCGTACAAAGCTCATTGACTGTATAAACATGTGGTTGATGCATTCTGTTATACAATGCAGGACTTGTTAAACCACCGTTAAAGCGATCTCGTTCTGCACCTGATGGGGGTGATGAGGAGAACCAGGAGCAACTCCAGGATCAAATCGCTGAGAGCAGCTCAATAGATGAAGAGGAAAAAACTGATAACACAACTTTGCTTCGACTGCTTGAAGAAGGAGAGAAGGTACATAATATTGGCTTCTGTTCTATACATCACAAGATCGTCTTTCTGAACATAGCAATAACACTTAGACTTACCGTATTTTTTGGGGTATAAGACGCTCCGGACTATAAGACGCACCTACCCTTTTTGGTGAGGAAACAATTTACCTCCTTGCAGCAAGCAGCAGAGGCCCACGCAGCAATAGGCAGTGGCAATCCCTGTAGCCTGAAACAGCTAAGAGTCGGGAGGCCGATCCAACGGACAATCAACTTGTGCTAATTAGGCTGTGCTGAAGTTGAAATGAGCTGTTTCTTCTTGCTGCTTGCTGCAAGGAGGTAAATTGCTGGGGGGCAGAGGCCAAAGGCTGGGGGCCAATGGGTAGGCGGGGCTACATTTGGTGTATAAGACACACCTAAATTTTCACCCCCTTTTAGGGGGGAAAAAGGTGTGTTTTATTCTCCGAAAAATCCGGTATATATATCCTCACAGCACTCTCTGAGTGGTTTACAATATCAGCATATTGCCCCCAACAATCTGGGTCCTCATTTTTCAGACTTCAGAAGGATGGATGGTCAGGATTGAACTGCTGGCAGTGAGCAGAATTAGCCTATAAACCTTGGATTAAACTCCAGGCTGTGGGCAGAATTTGCCTCCAATACTGCATTCTAAGCA
Organism: Arizona elegans; assembly: GCA_022577455.1. Taxonomy (NCBI): domain Eukaryota; kingdom Metazoa; phylum Chordata; class Lepidosauria; order Squamata; family Colubridae; genus Arizona; species Arizona elegans. Next base: position 5,982,942 of record JAKOOJ010000009.1, on the reverse strand, counting down.
CGGCACCACCAGAGCTCTTACTATATTACTACTAGATTCTTTTCATAAAATTGGACATCCACTTCCAATTAACATGAACTTAAGTGGGATTTTACAAAAGACTCTTTTTACCAAGTTGTCATATTAATTGAGACAGAATGTTCCACAGGAAATCCTGTTACAACTGTTAATACTAATGAATGCTAATAGCTTAGGGATTGATTTAATCTCCAGTTAAGCTCTTCTTTTTACTTGTTTGCCATAATTAAACGTATGACTTGACAAACAATATTAAATTGGATGTCAGTGGTTCACTGAAGTTTAAGCTCATCTTTGTCTGCTAAGCGCCTTTAAATATATTTATATCAAAGTTGACTAGCAAGTTGATGGAAAATAATCACCAGATTTCCAGAGAACTGCTGAGCAAAGTTTCAATATATAGGCATACATAAAGCTAGAGATAATGGATTTAAATATTTTAAATAAAATGTATTATTGATATACTTCAAATATATAATAAAATTTATAACAAATTAGTTTTGATTTTGTAGGAATTAATTGCGCCATATTTTATTTTATTGGAAGTAAAATAATAATCTTAAATCATCTCTTTAAGGCAGCCAGTTTATGCAAGACTATCATATTTTTAATAGCTTGGTGTTTTTTTTTGTTCTTTTTGAATAGGTTGCTAAAATAGTGTCAGTTTGCAGTTTTAATCCATCAAGTGTATCTGTGTGGGTATTTAATTTATTATAAAAATATTTTGAATATTTTAGGCAGCACTGAATTATATTTTTTAAATATTTTTTTTCATATTCACTTATTACTAATCTTTATACACTACATTTATTGCTCTTTTTTCCTTACCATGTCTTTGAAACCCAAGTTAAATTATTTGATGTCCTATTAACATTTTATCTATCTATCTATCTTCGAACGGTGGCACGCCCCGGTCCCCATAGCCCTTTTCGTACCCCAGGCTGTTCAGACTCTCAGGGCCCGAGCCTTCGGCTGCTGTCGTGCAATGCCAGGTCCGTGGTAAATAAAGCCGCCCTCATTTGCGATCTTATTCAGGAGGGGGGAGCGGACCTGGCGGGTATTACGGAGACCTGGTTGGGCCATGAGGGGGGGGTTCCCCTCGTGGATATGTGCCCACCAGGTTTCCGAGCATTCCATCAGCCGAGAGCTCAGGGCAGGGGCGGGGGGTGGCGGTTATTATAAAGGAAAGTCTTGAACCGAGGGAGACCACTGTTCCACAGATAGCCGGATGTGAGTCCCTTTTTGTGAAGTGGGGTCGTGGAGTACAGATGGGCTTGTTGATCACGTACCTGGCTCCCTGCCGCGTGGCAACAGCCCTGATCGAGCTGCTCAACGTCATAGCTGAGGTGGCGGTTGGTACCCCCAGACTTCTAGTCATGGGGGATTTCAACCTGCCATCTGTCGGCGAAACGTCTGAGGTGGCTCGAGAGTTCATGGCTTCCATGACGGCCATGGACCTTACTCAATTAATTCATGACCCCACTCATACGGGTGGACACACTCTGGACTTAGTTTTTGTCTCTGGTCAGTGGTTGAGTGGCCTTGATACAGGGGATATAGTCATCGAACCCTTGTCATGGTCTGACCACTCGCTCCTTCGACTGGACTTTCTAACCGCTGCACCCCGCTGCAGGGAGGCGGGACCGACCAGGTGGTTCCGCCCCAGGCGCCTGATGGACCCTGATAGGTTCCAGATGGAGCTTGGGCCATTTCCTGAGACTCTGGCTCATGACTCGGCTGAGGACCTGGTGGCCGCCTGGGATAGTGCGGCTGCCGGGGCCTTGGACCGTGTCGTGCCTTTGCGGCCTCTGACCCGGCACCGAACTCACCCAGCTCCTTGGTTCTCCGAGGAGCTCAGGGAGATGAAGCGCCGGAAAAGACACCTGGAGAGTAGTTGGAGGACCAGCCACTCTGAATCCGACCGAACACTGGTGAGGTCTCATATTAAGACCTACCTAGTGGCGATAAAAGCAGTGAAATCTAGCTATTTTGCCGCTCTTATCGCGTCATCAGATAATCGCCCGGCCGCCCTGTTTAGGGTGACCCGCTCCCTCCTCCATCTGGAAGCGCGGGATGACTCCTTGCAGGGCCGAGCTGAGGACTTTGTGCAGTATCTGTATGACAAAATCGCTCAGATTCGGGAAGGGCTGGCCTCTGACTGGGTATGTCCGGACGGGATGACTGAGGCAGGTCTTGAGAGTGTTATCTGGGGGGAGTTCGATCCTGTGGCTCCCGAGGACATGGACAGGGTCCTGGGACGGCTGAACGCGACCACATGTTTATTGGACCCGTGCCCCTCCTGGTTGGTACTGGCTTCCCGGGAGGTGACACGAGGCTGGCTCCAGAAGATTGTTAACGCTTCTTTGAGTGAGGGGGTCCTGCCGGCTGCTTTGAAAGAAGCGGTTGTGAGGCCCCTCCTCAAGAAGCCCTCTCTGGATCCGGCTGTTTTGGCTAACTATCGTCCAGTCTCCAACCTTCGCTTCGTTGCGAAGGTTGTTGAGAGTGTGGTAGCGCAACAGCTTCCCCGGTACCTGGATGAAGCTGTCTATCTAGACCCGCTCCAGTCCGGCTTCCGGCCTGGGCACAGCACAGAAACGGCATTGGTCGCGTTGGTGGATGATCTCTGGAGGGCTCAGGATAGGGGTTGCTCCTCTATCCTGGTCCTGTTAGACCTCTCAGCGGCTTTTGATACCATCGACCATGGTATCATGTTGCGCCGGTTGGCGGGGTTGGGGGTGGGGGGCACCGTTTTGCGGTGGTTCTCCTCCTACCTCTCTGACCGGTCGCAATCTGTGTTGACGGGGGGGGCAGCGGTCGACCCCGAGGCACCTTGCTTGTGGGGTGCCACAAGGGTCGGTCCTCTCGCCCCTTCTGTTCAACATTTATGTAAAGCCGCTGGGTGAGATCATCCGTGGCTTTGAGGTGGAGTTCCATCAGTACGCTGATGACACCCAGCTGTACATCTCCACCCCAGGCCACCCCAACGATGCCCTTGAAGTGATGTCCCAGTGCCTGGAGGCCGTGCGGGCCTGGATGGGGAGAAACAGGCTCCGACTAAACCCCTCCAAGACCGAGTGGCTGTGGCTTCCAGCGTCCCGATATAGCCAGCTGACGCCATCGCTGGCTATTGGGGGCGAATCACTCGCCCCCACGGAGAGGGCTCGTAACTTGGGCGTCCTCCTGGACGCACAGCTGTCTTTAGAAGATCATTTGACGGCCGTGGCCAGGGGGGCTTTTTATCAGGTTCGCCTGATACACCAGTTACGTCCCTTTCTAGATCGGGACTCTCTACGCACAGTCACTCAGGCACTAGTCACTTCCCGCCTGGACTACTGCAACGCTCTCTACATGGGGCTCCCCCTGGGGTGCACCCGGAGGCTCCAGCTGGTCCAGAATGCGGCCGCGCGGGGGATTATGGGGGCGATGAGGCGCTCCCATGTGACACCTCTCCTGCGCGAGCTGCACTGGCTTCCGGTGGTCTTCCGGGTGCGCTTCAAGGTGTTGGTGACCACCTTTAAAGCGCTCCATGGCTTAGGGCCAGGGTACTTACGAGACCGCCTTCTGCCACCAATAGCTTCCCACCGGCCAGTACGCTCGCACAGAGTGGGCCTCCTCAGGGTGCCGTCCGCCAGACAATGTTGGCTGGCGACCCCCAGGGGGAGAGCCTTCTCTGTGACGGCGCCCACCCTCTGGAACAACCTTCCCCCAGAGTTGCGTACAATAACAGACCTCCGGATTTTTCGTCGGGCCCTGAAAACCTATTTATTTCAACTAGCTGGGCTGGCTTGAGTTAAATTTTAAATTGATTTTAAATTGGGTTGTTTTAATTTACGGCCAAATATTTAATTATTTTAATAATGTTTTTAAATTTTGTATGCTCTGTTTTTACTTTGGCTGTGCACCGCCCTGAGTCCTATTTGGAGAATGGCGGTATAGAAATTTAATAAATAAATAAATAAATAAATAATAAACATTTTCATAATTGTTCACACTCAAATAGTTTATTTTCAGAGAGCCCGGTATATTTTGAGTTTTCTATAGTTCATGGGATTTCTGCAACTATCCATCAAATTCATTTGTTTAAAGTCAAGTGTAGGAGGAGAAGCAGAGAGCCAGAGAGTGGAGTCAAGAGAGGACTCAGCCTAGAATTATTACATGTCCACAAACACTCCAAATTCCTCTCCCCCCCCGCCCCCCGAATTCCGTTGACTCTTTACTAGTAATAATTTAGTGGTGACGGCAGGGAAGGTCATAAATGGTGATTACATGATTCCAGGATAGGGTAACTATCATAAATATACGCCAGTTGTCAAGCGCCCAGATTTTGATCCTGTGAACATGGGGAATGCTGCAACATTTGTAAGTGTGCAAACCGGTCATAAATTAAAGGTAAAGGTTCCCCTCGCACATATGTGCTAGTCGTTCCTGACTCTAGGGGGCGGTGCTCATCTCCATTTCAAATCTGAAGAGCCAGCGCTGTCCGAAGACGTCTCCGTGGTCATGTGGTCAGCATGACTAAAGGCCAAAGGTGCACAGAATGCTGTTACCTTCCCACCAAAAGTGGTCCCTATTTTTCTACTTGCATTTTTTACGTGCTTTCGAACTGCTAGGTTGGCAGAAGCTGGTAGCTCACCACGTTACGCGGCACTAGGGTTTCGAACTGCTGAACTGCCGACCTTTCAATCAACAAGCTCAGCGTCTTGCCCACTGAGCCACCTCGTCCCCACATAGGTTACTTTTTTCAAATTGTAACTTTGAACGATCACTACACAAATGGTGGTAAAATCAGGGCTACCCTATAGTCATTATACTTGCAGTTAAATGGTCATTTAAGGATTCTTCTTCCAATATCTCAGGAGTTGGCACAAAGAAGAGGGAGTCAAGCTATTCTCCAAAGCACCTGAGGGTAGTACAAGAAGCAACAGGTGGAAACTAATCAAGGAGAGAAGCAACCTAGAACTAAGGAGAAACTTCCTGACAGTTAGAACAATTAATCAGTGCAAGAACTTGCCTCCAGAAGTTGTGAATGCTCCAACACTGGAGGTTTTTAAGAAGATGTTGGATAACCATTTGTCTGAAGTGGTGTAGAGTTTCCTGCCTAAGCGGAGTTGGACTAGAAGACCTCCAAGGTCCCTTCCAACTCTGTTATTCTTTTCTATTCTAAACTTCATCCTGAATTAAAGTGATTTTCTTCCAAAACCAAATGTGAAAAAAAATACAATATTTTTGCTCTTGATTAAATAATGGGTCTTGTTACAGATACAACACATGTATCGTTGTGCCCGGGTTCAAGGACTGGACACCAGTGAGGGTCTTCTTCTCTTTGGAAAAGAACATTTTTATGTGATTGACGGATTCACCATGACTGCTACACGGGAAATACGGGACATTGAGACCCTGCCTCCAAAGTGAGTGACGCTTTACAACAGTGGACAGTGCAAGAGAAAAATGTTAAGATATGTGAAAATTTATATGTAAAAATGTACACAGTCTGTTTTTAATTCCAGTCGTGAGATAACGATGAGATAAATAACACTGAAAATAACGATGAGAAAGATCATGGAAACAAAATGCCCAAAATGAAGAAAGTAAAACCTACTGAACAACATTGTAGATTGATAATTTCACTTATACCTTCCATCTTACTCTCACTTTCTACAGTATGCATGAGCCTATTATACCCCGAGGCGCAAGACAAGGTCCAAGTCAGCTAAAAAGGACATGCAGCATATTTGCCTATGAAGACATCAAAGAAGTGCATAAAAGAAGATACTTGCTGCAGGTAGTTATGCTGGCCTAGGCTTGTTTGATACGTGATACCTAAAAACACCCTATGGGGTTTAATGGGGAATAATGCTTTATAGATAGGACTGCATGTCAGCAGTGAAATCCAATTTTTTTTACTACCGGTTCTGTGGGCGTGGCTTGGTGGGCGTGGCTTGGTGGGCATGGCAGGGGAAGGATTCTGGAAAATTGCCATTCCCACCCCACTCCAGGGGAAGGATACTGCAAAATCCCCATTCCCTCCCCACTCCTGGGGAAAGGATATTGCAAAATCTCCATTCCCACCCCACTCTGGGGCCAGCCAGAGCTGGTATTTGCTGGTTCTCCGAACTACTCAAAATTTCTGCTACTGGTTCTCCAGAACCTGTCAGAACCTGCTGGATTTCACCCCTGCTGCATGTAGGTATTTTTAGTTTTGGTCAGTTTCCTTCAAGCAAAGTGGAAGCCTGTAAATTAATTTCTCAGCTGAATAAAAACGTCAGCTGGTTGGAACATATTTTTAAAAAGGCATTTTCTATTACAGCCAATTGCTGTTGAAGTATTCTCAGGTGATGGACGCAACTACCTCCTGGCATTTCAAAAAGGAGTGAGAAATAAAGTCTATCAAAGGTACTATAAATCTTTTCTTGGTTTAGTATCTGCAGGTAACCTATAGTGGGTGATAACATTAAAGTGTAACATTTGTTTAATTAGTTCGTTCTATTAATTTGTTGCTACTGAGTTGCTGTCCAATTCTAATTGGAATGTCTAGTTTGCTAATTGCATTGTTTTCTTAATTTTTAAAAGGTTTTTGGCTGTTGTTCCATCTTTAACTGACAGCTCAGAGTCCGTATCCGGACAACGACCTAATACCAGCGTAGAACAAGGGTAATCATTTGCATTGTCTGCTTCTGTGTAATCCTACTCAAAGCTCAGTTTTATAAGCAAATCTTGTCACAGATTGGCATGGAGGTTAACAAAAAGTATTTACAGTTAAATTATAATTTTCTATTTTTCATCTAAATCAGAAACTAATTTAATCAGTACTTATGGAAGCACCTGTCAGTTTATTAAGTCAAAATATAATTGTTAGAACATGGTTGATATTATTGTGACTCAACTTTAAAATGTAATATTTAAGAAAAAAATAGCTGAATTTCACTGTACTTTGTTATCTAACATATATTGTTCTAAGTACAGATAAATAAAGCAAATTTGGGGATTTTTTAAAAAAAACAAATGCTCATAAAATACTAATAGTGGATTCCTTTCTTATATTATTCATTTTCAGAAAATAGGACAATTTTTCTTAAATATTCACCTCAAACACTCTACTTACTGACTATATCTGGATATTGATCATTTCCTATGGCTCAAAAGTGTAAACATGAAATTATAGCATGTCTTCTCCAATAGTTCTTTCAAAGTAGATAAAACTAAGACTTTCCCAAGATCATCCAATGAAATTTGAAATTTGAACCAAGAATTAGAGATTTTTCCCTATCTCAATATCATATTTCATCTAAATAAAACCATTCAGACCAATTCTGAATATAATTAATTGAAATCCAAGTTTTCATGAATTAGCAAAATTTTACACGATGCCATTCTGAATTTGAATGGCACCCTGTAAAATTAATCATTGGTATTAACTTAAAATAAATGTTTTTTCCTTGCCTTTTTTGTACTATTGAATTTTTAATTCTGTTAATTCAGTGGATTAAATTTTCCTCATTAGATCTGGCTTGCTGAGCACTCTCGTAGGGGAGAGATCTGTTACACAAAGATGGGAGGTAAGCATAAATAGTTCTATTTCATTTTTACATGGGGGGGGAACAGAATATTGAAAATGCAATCTTGGAACTTTATGTTCATGTTACATAAAGCAGTAGACAAATTTACATTTTGAAGTTTTGTAATTGACCAATGAATTCAAATGCTGGTCTCTCTCCCTCCCTCCCTCTCTCTCTCTCTCTCTCAAGAGAGGTGAAATCAGTAACTTCCAATACCTGATGCACTTAAACACTTTGGCGGGTCGATCCTATAATGACCTTATGCAGTATCCTGTCTTTCCATGGATCCTTGCTGACTACGATTCAGAGGTAAATACAGACACCGATGTATGGCAAAATTGCAAATAAGCCTACATTTCAATTTATTCCTAATAAGGGCTAGAAAGCTTATTTGCTTACTTAATATATATAATAGCAATAGCACTTAGATTTATATGCCGCTTCACAATGCTTTTACAACCCTCTCTAAGTGGTTTACAGAGTCGGCGTATTGCCCCCAACAATATGGATCCTCAATTTACCGACCTCAGAAGGATGGCAGCTAGATATTTGAAATGATCCTTCAGCGTTTATTCTAAATTCTGTGGCTAGATACAACTTGAATTGCTGATAGAAAACAAGAGTAACTTACATTGTTTTAAAATGAGATGTTCATTCTTAATTGATTAGTCTTCACTGTTAAAATGCACTCTGTTATTAATTTTAGATAATAAAGTTGCTGATTATAGTTATAATTATGTTATTAATATTGTTAGTGAATTCATTATCAATTCATAGTGAGATTTTGAACTTAAAGAGTGCTAGAGATTCAATAGTAATAAAGGCTCATTTCAGAGAATCAGGGCCATCTTAACAGCATTATGGGCCCCGGGCAAAGCAATGTACTGGGGCCCCTACGACAACTACTCACAGCAGCAGTGAAATCCACTTGCTTTCGCCACTGGTTCGGAAACGGGTGCACGCCTGCTATGCGCATGTGCGCCTCTTCTGTGCATGCGCAGAACCTTCTGCGCATGCGCAGATGGTAAAAAAACCAGGATGTAATGACGTCCCGGCGAGTGGGCGGAGCCTCCTGCTGCTGATGTTACCGGTTTGGTGAGCCGTATAAAAATGTAAATGGTCAATAAAATTAAACATATGTTTATTTTATTGGCACTTCCAACAAAATCAGTGTTGAAAAACACAATAATACTCAGTAAGCCTTACAGTTGCTGTATTTATATGATACAAGGTGCATTGAAGGGTTTACATACACAGATTAGTGTGGGGCCCCTATGCTCGTTGGGCGCACAGCCAAGTACCCATCAGGGCCATGCGTTAAAACAGCCCTGTAGAGAATTACTATAAATCCAAGATGGGTTTGTCTGGCCTATCAAATATGGTTGCAGTCTTCCTCTAATGAATTGCCTTTGCTAATCCTTGGATGGTTTTTATTTCCTCCTTCTTTTCAAGGAATTGGATCTTAACAACCCAAAGACATTTAGAAACTTGGCCAAACCAATGGGGGCCCAGACTGATGAGAGATTAGCTCAATATAAAAAACGCTACAAAGACTGGGAAGATCCGAACGGTGAGTTCTTAGCCTGAGAATTTATCGGCTGTGTGAATTTCTGCGTACAGTTAGTTCTCGACTTACAACAGCTTGCTTAGTGACCGTTCAAAGTTCCAGTAGCACTGAAAATAGTGACTTACGACCATTTTTCACACGACCATTGCTGCATCCCCATGGCCCATGATCAAAATTTCGACCCATGGCACCTGGCTCGTATTTATCACGCTCGCAGTGTTCCAGGATCATATGATCACCTTTTGTGACCTTCTGAGAATCAAAATCAACGGGGAAGCCAGATTCACTAACTTAACAACTGCAGTGATTCACTTAACAACTGTGGCAAGAAAGGTCGTAAAATGGGGCAAAACTCACTTAACAATTGCCTTGCTTAGCAATAGATATTTTGGTCTCAATTGTCATAAGTCGAGGACTACCTGTATATAACATGTTTATTCTTTTTTTTTTAAAGTTTTTAAAAAAACTTAATCTATTATCTTTACTATTTTACAGATCATGCTAATTTATATCTTAATATTATTACATTACATTAATGTAATGTATTAAATTACATATTTATTCATTACATATTACAATTATGTATTACATTAATATTTCAAACAGATAAGCCAATTGCTTTAGTTGATGGAGTTAATTTGGAATTTTGACTGATGTCATGGACATCATAAAAAAGTGGATAGAATAGAATAGAATAGAGCAGAGCAGAGCAGAACAGAACAGAACAGAACAGAACAGAACAGAACAGAACAGAACAGAATTCTTTATTGGCCAAGTGTGAAATAAATGATATGCTCTCTAAAGCATAAGAACATTGCTTTAATATTAACTAAGGTTAATATAAGGCTAACTCATTTAACTAAGGTATAACTCACGTCATCACGTGACATATCGTGACTTTTTCACTAAACCAGGGGTGGCCGTGGCCAGCATGTGACGCATCCGGCTGCGAGTTTGACATCCCTGGTCTACATTAATTTAAAAAGATACACATTTTCCACTTGGTTTCACCAATTTTATTTTGTTTAATTAGGCTTGAGAATCAGCCCTAGTAATCTTTCTAACGAGATAGGATATATGACTGTAGCTTTTAGGGAAATTTGCTGCAGCCCCACTACTAGATTACTCGGATATATTACCTTCTCCTCCCTCAAAATCTCTTAAGCGTATTCATTCGCTGAAGCTATTGAAATGGTCGAGTTTACTTTTCATTCCATTCCTGCTTTGATTAATATTGTTTTCTTTCAGGTGAAACCCCGGCCTATCATTATGGCACCCACTATTCATCAGCAATGATAGTAGCTTCATATCTTGTGCGAATGGAACCTTTCACGCAGATATTTTTAAGACTGCAGGTAAAATATATAGCGTCTTCCTGTGTTTTGCAGTGCTTGCTTTGCAACATAATTCTCAGCATACTTAAGTCTCCATCGGTGCATTGCTCCATGTAGCCATTCGTCACCCTTAAACCTGTTAGGTGCTTATTGTGCTTGTTATTTATCATGCCAGAACGTCGTGAGTTATGTGTGTGGCCAGACGGTGGGCAAATTTGTTTTTAGATGTAAATTAGTCCTGCAAACTTGGGAGTAAATCTCGTGAGTGATTTTGTCCTGAGTCTTGACTTATGACCACAATTGAGCCCAAAATTTTTGTTGCTAAGTGGGACAGTTGTTCAATGAGTTTTGCCCCATTTTACGACCTTTCTTGCCACAGTTGTTCAATGAATCACCGCAGTTATTAAATTAGTAGCACAGTGTTGTGGTCCGCCAGCAGCTTGCGGAGCTGACAGCAGAGTCAGACAGCAATGAGGCTGAGGAAGAACAGAGGCCAGTCCTGGAGGCTGGGGAAGGCCCGGATGAGGGCTCTGCGTCGGAGGCAGAGATGGGGCCAGGGCCATCGGGGAGTGAGGTGCGGACTCCAGAGGCTGACAGTAGATAGGCAGAGGAACAGGAGGAACCTGTTTCTAGTGCACGTATGAAAAGAGCTGCCAGAAGGCAGGAGCAGCTACAGCAAAGAGGATGACTCAGGAATAGGGCCAAGAGAAGATTGGCCCCTCCCATAAGGCTTAAAAGACCAGTAATGGCTCTTGGGCTCTTTGTCGGAAAACAACGTTGATAGACTTGTTCTTGTCTTGCTGCACTTATCTCTTGCCGGCGTCTTCTGCTTCTGAACTTTTGCCAAGAGAAGCCTTTGGCAGTTTGCCTAATTATACCAAGGTTGGTGATTAGACTGAAGAATTTGTGTTATGAAGATTTCGTTTTGATTTAATTTGGATGACGCTGAGAATGAGTTAATTCTCAGCTGTTCTAATAAAGTCTGTTTGTTTTGGAACTGTTTGCGTCTAATACTACCTACTTGGGCCTGGGTCACAACACACAGTTATTAAGTGACGTTGCTTGTTATAAGGTCATAAAAGGTGACCACATGACCTCAAGTCACTGCAGCCGTCATAAATATGAGTCAGTTGCCAAGCGGCTGGATTTTGATAATGTGACCATGCGGATGCTGCAGTGGTCATAAGTGTGAAACACTGTCATAAGTGACTTTTCTACAGTGGTGTCGTAATTTTCAGCAGTCATTAAACAAAGGATTGTAAATTGAGAACTACCTAGACTATCCCCAATCAGAAAGTGATACTGGATCCCAAAATTAATACTCTTGACGGATCTCTTTTCAAAATATTTTTTTTAATGTTTTGAAGTATAGCTATTTATTTACTTATCTATCATCCGGTTAACAACTGTATTAACATAGCACTAGAGGAGTGAATGCTATGTGATTTATTTTGCTAGTTGTGAGTGTTTTATTGAATTAGTTTTCGTCGCTCTATTTTTGTTCTTTAAAATTTTGCTGGTCATTGACTGAATAAATATCATTGATGGATCTTTAGCTAAGCTCAAATGCCACTCTGATCCCTGATTTACTGTATTTTTCACTCCATAAGACACACTTTTCCCCCCCAAAAGTGGGTGGAAATGTCTCTGCGTCTTATGCAGTGAATATTGCGTCATGGTGCCAGTCCTTTGGTGAATAGCAGCCTGGCCATGGTAACGGGGTCCTTTTACAGTGCTAAACCCCGCCTCTTTCTCATTGCCCGCTTCTTCTGTCTCTTTTCTGCTGTGCAGAAGTCAATAGGCAGAGCTGGCACATGAGAGGACACCTATCTGTGGTCCTCTCAGGCTCCAGTTCAGAATATCTTTTTTCTTGTTTTCCTCCTCTAAAACTAGGTGCGTCTTATGGAGCGAAAAATACGGCATATGGGAGGAGAAGAAAGATGGGTGTTTTTTGTTGTTTAAAAAATTTATTTCAAAGTTACAATGAAGATATCCTTTTTTCCTTCCATAGGGTGGCCACTTCGACTTGGCCGACCGAATGTTTCACAGCGTGCGGGAAGCCTGGTACTCTGCATCCAAGCACAATATGGCCGATGTCAAGGAGCTGATCCCAGAATTCTTCTACCTCCCAGAGTTGTTGCTTAACTCTAACAACTTCGATCTAGGTGAGTGTCTGAGTTTGTTGCAGAAATCACATCCAGAAAGCACACACAGATAATGTCAACTTTCGAGGTCGTCTCAAATAAATTGCATTTCAAACAAAGTCTTTGAAGAAAAACTCCTATTTATTAAGCACGACATTCTAAAACCCGACTCCATCGAAGCCAACATTGACTTCCAGACCCAAAACCCTCCCTTTCCGTTCCCCACTCCCCTGCACTCATTGGCCATCTTCCAAGTCATTCTACCCCTAATCTACCGCTCCAGCTCAAAGGAATTTCCCCCCTCCCATCCCATCTCCTAGGGGATATTATCTCCAGAGAAAATAAGTAGGTGAAAAGTCAAACTTCCCTTTCCAGATGCCTCCACTTCTCCTTATGTCAGCACTAGAGTAAATACAGCTTGAAGTGCTGACAGATAACTGATTCAGCAGGATTCATTAACTTCTCTTTATATACATAATATCACCTACAATACCAACAGCAGATTCTTCCAACGTGATAGAGAGTTACAGGCAAAAAACACAGGTAAAGGAGAGAACAGCAGAGATGAGTATCAGTTTCAATTCAGCAGACAGACAGAGCCACGCCCAGGCTCTTTCCTGTCTCAGCTCCTATTGGCTGACCTTGTTACTAAGCCCTATTCATTGGCTGACCTTGTTACCATGTCTCTGCCAGTCATGAATTCTCTGACAGTGAGAGAAACTATTTTCAGTTACAGAGTCCTCGACTTATGACCCCCATTGGGATCAGAATTTCCCTTGATAAGCAAGATGGTTGTTAGGTTAGCACTGCCCAATTTTACAATGCTTTTTTTTTTTGCCACTTAACAAGCCTGTTAAGTGAATTGTTGCAGTTGTTAAGTGAATCACATGGTCATTAATCGAACCCAGCTTCCGTCACTGACTTTGCTTGTGGGAAGGTCAAAAATAGTGATCACATGACCCCAGGACACCTTTGTTAAATTCAGGCCAATTTGATTGTGGAGGTACGGCAACAGTCGTAAGTGTGAGGAGCAGTCATAAGTCACTTTTTTCAGTGCCACTGTAACTTCAAATAGTGAATAAACCAATGGTCGTAAGTTTGAGGGCTGCCTGTATATTCTTGAGAGATCGTGGTCAAAAGAACATAAAACTGATTTATAATGTGGTTGGTGAACAAGGATCTTGTCCGCTTCACTAGGAAGAACAAGACCAAACACTAAATTCCACAGCAAAACCAGAATGACGCTTTATTGAGATTGGTTATAATAACAGAAAGATAGTTCTATGCAAGCGGTAAGTGCATGCTCACATGCCAAGCTCCATTTGCACACCCGCCACTCCTGCAAATACAGCTGCGTGTACGCCCAGCTCGCCCAACACTTGTACGGCCTGGTTCTGAATGGGCTGCAGCTCACTAGCGAGCACCGGCCCAGAAGTTGGGAACCCGTGGTTTAGACAGAGGCGTGCAAAACACTAGACCAGGACTCTTTGTGGTGGATTTATGACTTGTTTGCAACAAATAGCAATAGCACTTAGACTTATATACCGCTTTCCAGTGTTTTACAGCCCTCTCTAAGTGGTTTACAGAGTCAGCATATTTCCCCCACAATCTGGGTCCTCATTTTACCGACTTTGGAAGGATGGAAGGCTGAATCAACCTTGAGCAGGTCAGAATCGAACTGCCAAATTGCAGGCAGCCGACAGTCAGCAGAAGCAGCCTGCAGTACTGCATTCCAACCACTGCACCACCGCGGCTCACAATCACCTAATAATGTCATGATAATAGTTTAACAATAGGAACCACCTACTTAATTTATTTTGTTTTAGTAAAAATAGCTTGGAAGAAACTAGAAAGAAATAAGAACAATCCTTAATATTTGATCTGAAAGCGCCATATTCTTTAATTGTGCATTTTCTTTGTATTAAGCACTAGGTGTTAGATCTTGGCCTTCTTATAAGAAAATAAAACATATCAAGGCCTGCCTACCAGTATTGGTTTCAAAAAATAAAATTAACGTTTTATGTTCCTCTCTTATAGATAATATAATAGTCAAATCTTCCCAGGAGACATGCAAGTACAATGAATTATACAGTATTCAAGATATATTTTTGTTTTATAGGTTGCAAGCAGAATGGCACCAAACTTGGAGATGTAATCCTTCCTCCATGGGCAAAAGGGGATCCCCGTGAATTCATTAGAGTACATCGGGAGGTAATGCAACTTTCTGTTTTACAAACGAGAGAGAGAGAAATTTTGAAAAGAATAGGCAGACATACTGATTTTCATCCAATGTTTGAGTTGTGTTGTAATAAATTGAGAGATCCAGTTTGCTGTCGTGGTTAAGTGGTGACTTAGAAACTAGGGGATTGTGAGTTCAATTCCTGTCTTAGGCACAAAAATTAGTTGGGTGACTTTGGAACAATCACCAGGAGACTGTGAGTTCTAGCTCCACCTTAGGCATGAAAGCTGACTGCGTGACTTTGGACCAATTACCAAAAGACTGTGAGTTTTAGTCCTGCCTTAAGCACGAAAGCTAGCTGGGTGACTTTGGTCCAATCACCAGGAGACCGTGAGTTCTAGTCCCACCTTAGCCATGAAAGCTTGCTGGGTGATTTTGGGCCAGTCCCTCTCTCTCAGCCCAACTCACTTTATAGGGTTGTTGTGGGGAAAATAGAAGGAGGAAGGAATATCTATCTATCTGTCTGTCTGTCTGTCTGTCTGTGTGTGTGTGTGTGTGTGTATGTAGGTCTTTGGTTATTCGGGTCTTCTCCCACGTAAAATTGGAAGTGTCTTGGCGACGTTTCGACGAAGTCTCATTCGTCATCTTCAGGCTGGTGTTCTCGGCTTCGTGCTTCCAGGAGCTCCTGGAAGCACGAAGCCGAGAACACCAGCCTGAAGATGACGAATGAGACTTCGTCGAAACGTCGCCAAGACACTTCCAATTTTACGTGGGAGAAGACCCGAATAACCAAAGACCTACATACAAACACCCGCGAAAACCTGAGAAAACAAATATATATATATATATATATATATATATATATATGTATGTATGTATGTATGTATGTATATATGTATATATGTATATATGTATATATATATATATATATATATTTCTTACATATGTTCATTGCCTTGAATCAGGGGTGAAATCTACTTCCCTACTGGTTCGGAAGTGCACGCGCTGCGCATCACATGTGAGCGCGGACCCTCTGCGCATGTGCAGAAGGTAAAAAGCAGGTACTTTTGGGTTAAAATCAGGAAGTAATGACGACCAGGCGGATGGGCAGAACCTCGCACTGCCATCGCTACCGGTTCTCCGAACCAGTCCAAACCGGTAGCATTTCACCCCTGCCTTGAATTACTTATAAAGTAATAAAGGAGGGATAGAAATCTTAATATTTCTATTACGATAGAAAGTGTCCTCACACACTGCATTACAGTATGGTACGCTGGTTTAACTGCTGCGGACAGGAAGGCACTACAGAGAGTGATCAATTCGGCACAAGAAACCATTGTTTGCCCTGTAACACCACTGGATGACATCACCAGGTCATCTGCTGCTTTAGCAGACTAAGGAAGATACTCAGAGATGATTCACACCCTGGTCAGTGTCTCTTTGCACTTCTACCATTGGGCAGAAGACATCGAAGCATAGCCAGCCGAACAGATAGGTTTAAAAATAGTTTCTATCCTTGGGCTGTCAGACTCTTAAACACAACCACAATCACTCCACGCGCACGCGGAAACGTATGACTATTTTTCTTTTTTTTTTCTTTTTCTTTTTCCCCCCCTAATTACTTGCATAGGGATTATTCTTTATACTATTTGCCGCATTTTTCAGAGTATAAGACGCACCTTCCCCCCCCCAAAAGGGGGTGAAAATTTAGGTGGGTCTTATACACCGAATGTAGCCCCACCCACCCACTGGCCCCCACCCTTTGGCCTGTGCCTCGCAGCAGTTACCTCCTTGCAAGCAAACAGCAAGAAAAGAACAGCTTCTTTCAGCTTCAGCACAGGCTAATTAGCACAAGTTGATTGGATCGGCCTCCTGACTCTCCGCTGATTTGCTCTCAGCTGTTTTGCGCAGGGCTCTGCTGCTTGCTTGCAAGGAAGAAAATTGCTGGAGCAGATTTTTTTTTTCCCTTGTGCTAATCAAGCTATGCTGAAACCGAAAATGAAAGTAAAGCAAGCTATTTGCTGCAGAGGCAAAATTGCTCAGAGGCAGAGGGAGATTTCTTTTTCTTCTTTTCTTCATCAAAAAAGGTAGGTGCGTCTTATAGTCAAGTGCATCGTATACTACGAAAAATACGGTATGTTGTTTGTATTTTTTTGTCATGGATTGCACCAGTGAGGCTAAAACCAATTTCATTGTACGCATGATGTACAATGACAATAAAGGCTATACTATAATAAATATTCCAGCTTACATTTTTGCTCAGATAAAATATGGAACGAATTACTCTTTTTTTTTTCTGGAAAAATAATCTTTGGGTGCAGGCTGGTCATCTTGTTTCTTTAACTGTTACTCTTACTCCTCCGTGGTAAACAGAACCAATAGAATTGTCTGTAAATAGAACCCATTATCTCAATTTAACCTCTCTATTCTAAATTGCAGGCTTTGGAGTGTGATTTTGTGAGCGCACACTTACATGAATGGATCGACTTAATCTTTGGCTATAAACAGCAAGGGCCGGCTGCAGTAGAAGCTGTCAATGTTTTCCATCATCTCTTTTATGAGGGGCAAGTGGACATCTACAACATCAACGATCCATTGAAAGAAACAGCTACAATTGGGTTCATTAATAATTTTGGGCAGATACCTAAACAGGTAGTGTTTTTGCGAAAGAGTTGGTTTTTACTCACATTTTGGGAGATCTGTAAGACTTTTCCCAACCTGCTGCCTTCTGGATACGTTGGCATTTTGGTAACTATAGCAACTCCAGGCTCTGTAGCTTTAGGAGCACCAATAAAGGGGAATATTTGTAGCTCAGGGTTGAAATGAGGGGTCTTTGTTTTTCTCTGAGCTTGGTTGTTTTCTTGCCGATGTTTCATTATCCAAACTAGGTAACTTCATCAGTGCTAGTAAGGGTGCATCTAGACTGCTAATAAGACATATAGACATCCACAATATTTGCATATCATGCAAAAGAAACAAAAAGGAGCAAAAAGACCCAAAGAGCTCCCCACCACCAATCAGCACCCAGATGAGCATAGATTAACACCAATATTAATATCAGACCAACAATCAAATAAACAGTACCCCAATAAAGGAACTGCCAAACAAGCCAACAGCAAACAGCCCAACCAGAATCTTTATTGGAACTGTGCATAAGCCTCAGCAATTGAATAAACAAACAAATTCAGGAGGAAAAACAAAGAAACGCAGATATCAATTGTTCCCTGAAATAGCTAGAGATCCAATCTCCCTCAAAATGTTGATAACCCAACCAAAAATTGTTCTTGCGTGTGATTGTGATGTTGGGATACGCCTGCCTTTTATGCTGTCTGTTACCATGTGCATAATACCCCAATATTTCAAGCAGAGTCCTGTTGTTCTTCCTCACAGAAGTACTGAGGCATTGATATCTGTGTGTGGGCAGGAAATAGAGAAAGTTAAATAACAGCATGTTGTACTTGCAAAAAGAGTTATGACACTGACACGTTTTGAACGGCATTTCTGCAAATTAGGCCGTTTTATTAAGCTTGCCGTGTTCTCTTTCCTACTTGCAGTTATTTAAGAAACCTCACCCACCAAAACGAGTGAGAAGCAGAATCAATGGAGAAATGAGTGGAATTTCTGTTCCCCCTGGCATCACAAATGACAAGATTTTCTTCCACCATTTAGACAACCTCAAGCCTTCTCTTGCACCAGTAAAAGGTACACATGATCGTTTTCCTTATTCTTGGCGTATTTTAATAACACTTTGCGATTCCTTTTCCCACAATTACATTTATAAATTGAGATACTACCCGTTTGCCCCTAGTACGGCTTTCTTCAAATCTCATTTAGGGAAGCGCTCTGTATGATAAGATAAAAAAATGTGAATCCTGATTATCTGTTATTTTTTTTCTTTAAAACAGAACTGAAGGAGCTGGTGGGGCAGATAGTATGCACAGACAAAGGAATTTTGGCTGTAGAAATGAACAAAGTACTCCTTCCGCCCACCTGGAATAAAACTTTTGCTTGGGGTTATGCGGATCTTAGCTGTAGGTTAGGAGCCTATGAATCCGATAAGGTTTGTATCTCTCTGGCTTATATACTGTGTGTTTTGACCCAGCTCCCCAAACACGACAAAGCCTCTGACGGGAACTCAAAAGATTCCTTTATTAAGAGTGCCGGCAGCCCCGGCAAAAAGTTTCTCTCTCAGGCTGACAAGGCCGTCCGTCCAGAAGATGAATAGTTGTCTGCCACACTTATTCATCTCCGCCCCCTGCCTTCTATCCCCAGAGCTAGGATGGGGCCTTGCTAGCAGAGGTGGCTCTTCCATCCCAAGGATCAGCCCACAGATTTCCACTGCTCTCCTCTCCTCTGCCTTCTGCTCATCAGGCACTGGGCTCAGCTGTTCCTCCTCTTCTCCATCAGCCACCGCCAGACTTGGGGGCTGTTGACTCTCCATCTGAGGGCTGACGGACGGCCCAGGCTCCGCCTCTGTCTCTCTCTCTCTCCCAGCTCCATTCCCTCTTCCCCCTCAGAGCTCCCATTTTGCCTTGATGCTGATCCTGACTCCCACGCCTCCTCTTACTCCTCTGTTTCGACGGATGGCAGCTGACAGGCCACAACACTGTGTAGAAAAATGAGTTGAATTATGTGGGTCAAATGCAATGTCTCAATAGTGAGGCTTGGTGAAACTATGTATTTATGTATTAAATATGTACAGTTGTCCTATTCTGCCTATTTTATATAGAAATTGGTCTGGTCTTGCCCCTTAGCGTCATTCACAAATAAAGTCACAGTTGTTCACTTTCAGAAGAGTAGAGCCAGCCACTTTTTCAAGAGATGGCACTTCCATTATTCCAGTCACTTGTAACTCATTTTAGGGAAGGGAGTTAAAATGTTTCCTGTTAATCAGGATTGTAATCGGTAAATTTTACTTTTCACTAGTAAAATCATTTTATTCTTTAGGATGTTACTTTGATCGCTTTAGAATCTTACTTTGATCTCACAGTCAGGAAAAAATGGGGTATAAATTATGGTTAAACATAGAAACAAAAAGATGGTTCCTAAATAAAACTTTCAAATTGAGTTCCTTAGTTGTATGAGGTTTTAACAATCCCTTGCTACCACTCCTGTTCTCTTTTGGAAGAAAAAGAGAGACAGGTGTCTGATTCCAGAATCATAAGGTAAAAAATGTATTATTAAGCCGGGGTAGGTTTCAAAATTTTTTGCAAGGGGTTCTCTGCCTGGTTGCTGGGTGGGCGTGGCCTTGGTGGGTGTGGCCTAGTCAGCCTCCTGCACAGGGGAGCGGGGGGTCAAAAATCAGGGGTGAAATCCAGCAGGTTCTGACAGGTTTAGAGAATTGGTAGCAGAAATTTTGAGTAGTTCGGAGAACCGATAGCGGAAATTTTGAGTAGTTTGGAGAACCGGCAAATACCACTTCTGGCTGGTCCCAGAGTGGGGTGGGAATGGAAATTTTGCAGTATCCTTCCCCTGCCATGCCCACCAAGCCACGCCCACCAAGCCACCAAGCCACGCCCACAGAGCCAGTAATAAAAAAAATTGAATTCGACCACTGGCGAAAATGGCTCCGGAGGCCCTCTGGAGGCTGGAAACTGCCCAGTTTCCGGCCTTCCCGAACTTCCAGTAGGCCCGTTTTTCACCCTCCCTGAGCCTCCGCGCGCACTCTGCACTTACCTTCATCCAAAATGGGCTGCGTGGGGACTCCTGTGAGGGGGGGCGGGGCCAGCCAGGAGTGGGTTTTGCGGGTTCTCCGAACTGCATAGAATCTTAGCTAGAGGTTCTCCCGAATCCCTGTGAACCTCCAGCAGCCCACCCCTGTTATTAGGCCCTTCTTGACCATTTATCCGAATTAATTTTGGATCTTTCAAGTGCTGCTTCCTAACCAGTGTCCTCGGTTTATTATTCATACTAATTCAGTGGTAGAATAATACTGATAGAAGAATATATTTGTAGCTCAGGGATGAAGCGTGGGTTCTTTGGTGTTCTCTAAGCTTGGTTATTTTCTCGGAGACGTTTCATTATCAAACTAGGTATCATCATAGGGCTGATAATATTACCTAGATTTGTTATGAAATATCTGCAAGAAAACAACCAACCTAAGAGAACCCCGAGAATAGAATGTTTGGGACTGGATGTTCTTGTTCTGTCCCCCTACCTCACACAGGCAGAAACATGAGCAAAAGACGTCTACAGTAATTTATTTTTACAAGCCGAGCTGAATCCCTTTGGCAGATAAAAATTCTGGCAGCTACTTTCCGAATGCCTGCCAAGTTTCTTATCACCTCTAGAAACAGGAGTCAGCGTATCTGTAGTCCGTTGCTGGGGCAACCAAGAGTTCAAAGAGTAGTCAGAAGTCATTCACAAAGTCCAAGCCTTAATTCCGAAAGATATCCCATCCGAAGCTCACGATATGCAGTTTTTGTCCGTCACAGAGCCTGCAGAGCAACCCCACCCACTCAGCAATCTCCGGCCCTTCCCCACCTCTTCCTTTGCTGCGCACACCTCTCCCTCCGACGCTGCCTGGGATCAATCCAAGATTGATCTTCATCACTCCCTATTAGTGGGTGCCTCAACATGCTTTCCTCCTGGCCTTCAGCTGGAACCTGAGGCATTGCCAGAAAGGAGGGTCCTGGAGAGGGAGGCCTTGTCAGTTCCTCCCCATCACTTTCAGAGTCATCTTCCTCCGTGAGGACAGGCTCGGGAGCCAGAGTCACAACAGTTCTAAAAGTCAATGCCTGTACTATTAATCCTTTTATTTATTTATTTTAGGCAGTGATTGTTTATGAATGCTTATCAGAATGGGGACAAGTTCTCTGTGTCATCTGTCCAAATCCTAAACTGGTCATTTCTGGAGGTACAAGCACTGTTGTCTGCGTATGGGAGATGGGCACTTCCAAGGAAAAAGCCAAAATGCTGACCCTCAAGCAGGTAAATTAAAAATTCTGCACAAAATCCTGAAAGGTCTTCCAGAAAACCTCTACAAAGTATTATTGCTGACTTATGCAACTAAATATTTTAGTATCAAAGCTGTTGCCGTTTTGGAAAACGCGTACCAGTTTCTCCATTTTTTCTAAATACAGAAAGTATTCCTCCCAACTAGCATATTGTTCTCTTCTATAATTGCAGGAAAATTATCTGAAATCCATAAAAACCCTGTAAAAATCTAGCCTAATTGGACAACTTTGATGAATCAAAATCTTCACTGACTAGGTCTGAATTGAAAGGGAGGGTTTGGGCCTTTTTCCTGTCCGTTGTTGGCAGAGACAGATAGATGAAGTTTCTTCCTTTGCTGAAGGAAGCAAATGAGAGTCTTCTGAATTCTGGAAAATATTCCACTTGTATTGGTCTAAGATGTCTAGGGCAATGGTGAAATGTAACATTTGTTACTACCGGTTCTGTGGGCGTGACTTGGTGGGGGTAATGTGACTGGGTGGGCATGGCCAACTTTTTTTTTTTTAACTTTTAAAAGCATTTTTTCTACAACCTCTTCAGCTGAAGAGGTTGTTAAAAAATGCTTTTAAAAGACTCTGACGATCCCAGCTGAGCTGCACAATCAACAGAAGCTTTTTTTTTTTACTTTTAAAAGCATTTTTTTTTGCCAAAGAGGTTGTAGAAAAAATGCTTTTAAAAGTAAAAAAAAAAAGCCTCTGATGATCGCGCAGCTCAGCTGGACATGGGAGGAGCAGGAATTTTTACTATTGGTTCTCCGAACCACCCACCGCCATCGCTACCGGATCGGACGATCCGGTCCAAACTGGGAGCATTTCACCCCTGGTCTAAGGAGATATTCACTCATTCAGGTCATGCTTTCTCCAAAGGTGCGTTTTGGGTGTTTTTTTTTTAAATTTTATTTTAATTTTTTTTTAATTTGATTTATATGCCGCCCTTCCCCGGAGACTCAGGGCGTCTTACAATGTGCTCATTGTTTTGTTTTGTTTGAAAACATGTCAGAAACGAAGAAGCTTCTTGGATGAGAAGCAAAACACTTTCAAACAAAAACTGAGAAAGTCCAGTTGTCTTTTGGAAAAATCATCTTTGGGACATCTGTCTAAGATAGACATCTCTGCTTCAAATGGTTGAAGTCTGAATTCAATACACTCGGGTCTGCCCCTTGCTTATCCTGACAAGTTACCCAGTAGATATCTTAGATTACATCTCCTTTATGCCCCAGATGGTCACAAAAAAATGATGGATCCAAAACTTCTGCTATGCCATAGATTGTGTACCACTGAAGACTTGGAAGATGAAAATGTTGTATATGGTATCTGTTACATTCTGTTTAGACAAGGTTCAACAAGTTTGGGATTGTTTGCAATCACTGTTCTAGGCTCACTTTCCCCATATCAATAGCACTTAGACTTATATACTGCGCCATGCTGTTTTACAGCACTCTCTCAGCAGTTTAGAACATCAACATATCTGGGTCCTCATTTTATCGACCTCGGAAGGATGGAAGGGTAAGTCAACCTCAAGCCGGTCAGAATCGAACTATTGGCGGTCGGCAGAATTAGCCCCCAGGGCTCTTAGTATCGTATTTCTTCCTACAGCTTTAATTTATCTTCTGTACTCTTATTAATTATACATTTCCAAGTCTTGCTTTTCATGTGTCTGAAGAAATAACTGTTGTCAAGTTGCGTAGATTTGTCTTGATTTTGATTTTCCCTCTCTTTTTGCTTTGCATTTAGGCACTGCTTGGCCATACTGAGACGGTCACATGTTTAACAGCTTCACTGGCCTATCACATCATTGTGAGTGGGTCATGTGACCGCACCTGCATCATCTGGGATTTGAATAAACTCTCCTTTGTAACGCAGCTTCGGGGTCATAGGGCTCCGGTTTCAGCCCTCTGCATCAATGAACTGACGGTATGAGTAAACCCAGGCCTAATAAACTGAGAATGACGGTTTATAATGTGTTTTACAGGTAGTCCTTGACTTACAACCATGCATTTAGTGACCATTTGAGGTTACAATACTGAAAAAGGTGACTTATGTCCATTTTTCACACTTACAACCATTTGCAGCGTCCCCGTGGTCAGGGGATCAAAATTCGGATGCTTGACCACTGGCTCATATTTATAATGAGTTGCAGTGTCCCTGGGGTGCTGGGATCCCCCTTTTACGACCTTCTGACAAGCAAAGTCAATGGAGAAGCCAGATTCACTGAACCAACAGTGTTACTAACTTCACAACTGCAGTGATTCACTTAACATCTGCACACCTTCCGTCGCGCGCTTAAGACTTTTTTATTTCATCAAGCTGGCCTGGCCTAAATCTTCTCCCCTTTTAAATGTAAATTCTAATTTGTTTTTAAATTATGGGGTATTTTAAATTTGTTCAGCCGAATTATTTAATTCATTTTTATTCTATTTTAAATTTTTGTATTTATGTGTTTTACCCCGTGGCTGTTCACCGCCCTAAGTCCTTCGGGAGTAGGGCGGTATAGAAATTTAATAAAATAAAATAAATAAAATAAATAACAAATGTGGGGGAAAAAGGTCGTAAAAAGAGACAAAACTCACTTCACACCTTGCTTAGCCATAGAAGTTTTTGGGCTCAGCTGTGGTCGTAAGTTGAGGACTACCTGTATTCATTCTAATAGATTTCAAGCATTACGTTGCATGTCCGAGCAGCGTATCCTTCTTGGCAATGTTTTAAAAGTTGATGCATATTTCATCAACTGGGGAATCTTTGTCTTTTCTCATCAAGGGCGACTTTTCCTCGGAGGCCATCTCTGTCCAGGTTGCATATTGGCTCAGAGTGGGCCCAGAACAGTTCAAACTCCATCACCACCCCTTTTGTTTTTTTTCCCCCTTCTTTCCTCTCGAGATCATCAACATGTTCCGACCTAGGCTTCCCAAGAGCATGAAGCAGACGCCTTGTCCCGACAAAAACCCCTTTTTATTAAGTTACTGTGAATTCCTCTCATTCACATCCAGCAAAGTCTTTCAAGGGTGAATTTACAGTAACAGACCTTATCTGGCTTGGAGAGCTGCCAGGCCAATATCTTCAAAACTTGACAGGGAGTCACAAACCAATTAAGCGAACTAATTGTCTCCTGCAAACTCCATTCCTCTTTTATTCCCTCTGGGAGGGGCCATTCATCATCCACCTGTGGCCTTACTCCCAAGTTGATCCTTGTTCCTTAGCTGTTCCCTTCGTCTGGCAACTCTGTGCATGCATAGATTGGGAACAGTCTCCAGCTGTTCACTTGCCTCACTGATGTTTGATTCCAAGGCAGCTGGCACCTGTCATATGGCCCTCGCCCCATCTCTGCCTCCGACACAGAGCCATCACTAGAGCCTTCCCCAGACTCCAGGACTGGCCCATGTTCCTCCCCAACCTCCTCACTATCCGAATCTTCAGCCAGCTCCGCAGTGATGGTCTTTTAAAAGAAACTAAGGCGGAAGAATAAGGCAACTTAGCTGGCAGCCAAGAACTGACTCTCCTGCCAATTCAGGGGATAGATTTGCAAAGAGAAGGAGGCCCAGATTATTTCTTGAATTTGAGGCAGGAAGTAAAACGTTGTTCTAATGAGATTGAGGCGCATCCTAAGTGCAAGCCCTTCAGAGCTACTATTTCTGAAGTTTTCCTTCTTGCTTTTCCAGACAGAGCACGTTCCTCTTTTGTCTTGTCATTGAGAAACTTTAGGGTGGAGAGAGTCAGAAAAAGCTGAGTGGTGGAACTGGGGCCAAAATGCTTGTGGGCCAGATAGGGGTTGAATACAGAGAGGCCGTTTCTAACTTCTGTATGAAATGAAAAACACCCTGATTTTTTCTAAGGACTTTCTGTACAGTACAGGTGGTCCTTGAATTACGACCACAATTGAGCAACGCATTTCTGACTCGGATTCTAACCCAAATTTCTAACAAGTTGCTAACTGAAACGTTTGGTGAGCTTTCCCCCTTTTTATGACCTTTCTTGCTACAGTTGTTAAGTGAATCTGACTTCGCTGGTCAGAATATTGCAAAAGGTGATGACTTGACCC
Organism: Arizona elegans; assembly: GCA_022577455.1. Lineage (NCBI taxonomy): Eukaryota > Metazoa > Chordata > Lepidosauria > Squamata > Colubridae > Arizona > Arizona elegans. The sequence goes on along the minus strand of JAKOOJ010000009.1, from coordinate 5,957,155 downwards.
TGGAACATTACTAGCGTCACAAATGTGAACTGGTTGCCAAGCATCCAGGTTTTGACTGTGTGACCGTGGGGATGCTACAGTGGTCATAAGTGTGAAAAACGGACATTAGGTTACTTTTTTCAGTGCCGTTGTAGCTTTGAATGGTCACTAAACAAGGGATGGCAAGTCACAGACTGCCTGAATGTGAAGTTACTGTCCCCAAAATGTAGAAACATTATATATATATATATATATATATATATATATATATATATATATATATATATATATATATATTAATTTGATTTATATGCCGCCCTTCTCCGGAGACTCAGGGCGGCTTACAGTGCGTTAAGCAATAGCCTTCATACTTTTGTATATTTTTATACAAAGTCAGCTTATTGCCCCCATAAACTGGGTCCTCATTTAACCTACCTTAGAAAGGATGGAAGGCTGAGTCAACCGTGAGCCTGGTAAGATTCGAACCTGCAGTAATTGCGGGCAGCTGTGTTAATAACAGGGTGCTTTAAACCACTGTACTACCAAGGCTCTTGTGATAAATTAAACTTTTTTTTTAAATCGTTCCACATCTGACAGTATTATTCCCCATTTTAGCACGTAATTATTATTTCTGTGGCTATGGAAGCTATTTCTCGTTGGCTTCCTGCCACAGAAATGATTGAAAACTTGTCACGGCATAGGTTCAGTGGTGGTATTCAGCTGGTTCGTACAGGTTTGGGTGAACCGGTAGCAGAGATCACGGGTGGGCCCGCCCACCTACAACGTCCTATTTAGCCACGTTTTCAAGATAGGGCGCATGTGCGGAAGGCATGCCCGTGAAGCGAACTTGTGGTAAGAATATGTGAAACCCACCGCTGCATAGGTAGAGCCTGTTGTGACGTCATTCCCAAATGGGGATTGGAACAAAAAGGTGCGAAAACGATCTTGTTCAAGGGATGGGGATCAGTTTTGAGTGTCACTGCAGTGATGGGAACATGACTTCAGTGCTAGGCCCTGCAAGGAGACTTCAAGTGACCTGCACAATCTCTGTTGTTGTTGTTGTTGTTTTTTTTATTCCACTGCCTAATGAGGTTGCAAAAATTGCAACCAAAATGTTGCCTAAAACGTTTGTAGTCCCCAGGCTGATCATGCCCTTGTCTTCAGAAGCAGTTTTGTTTCCCATCAAGCAGAATGGCACCATTGAAAGTAGAAAGAAATCGTTGTGGGTTAAAGATTGTTTGCCTGTGAATGTGTGTGTGTGTGTGTGTCTTAAGATGTTGTCCTCTTCTTCTAGGGTGATATCGTGTCCTGTGCGGGGACATATATTCACGTCTGGAGCATTAACGGAAACCCCATTGTGAGTGTCAACACCTTCACCGGACGCAGCCAGCAGATTCTCTGTTGTTGCATGTCAGAAATGAATGAGTGGGATACTCAGAATGTTATTGTGACTGGGCATTCGGATGGAGTCGTCCGAGTAAGTACCCGTAGTAGTGAAGCAACCTATTTCCCCTCTCTTTTTTTATATCTTCCTCCTGTTTGAGCAGTTTACCTTACATGTATATCTTTTTTCCCCACTTTTTAATTATTTTTATTTAAACAATTTTCACCCTTGCTCCCACCCTTTGGTGGAGCCCTCTTCTTTGAACCAAGGCTGCCACATATATATCTTAAGGCCATTGGTGGTTATATAGATATTCGTGGAAGAAACAGAAAAATAAACGTAATTCTTAATTTTGAGCTATTGTTTTAAAGTTGTATCATGAAGTAACTTTCTAGGACTTCCCGTTGCATTGTAGCAATTTCTGTAGATTTCCTTTATATTATAATGACTCTGTTCATTACTATTATTCTGAACCCTTTTCGACTGGATGTATTAATAAGAATGGAGTTGATTTTAATTTAAGTGTTCAAAACATTCACCCTTATGTGTTTTAATGAGCCATGATTTGCTCTAGGACAGGGGTTGGCAACCTTAAATACTCAAAAAGCCACAAAGGTCCTAACCGGAAGCCCCTGTTCAATTCTAGAGCCGACCGGAAGTCCAGTTCCCCCATCATAGTCTCCTCCTATTGCAGCGTCCTTTTTCCTCTGCTGACCGGAAGTCCAGTTCCTCCACCATAGAGTCTCCTCCTAGCACGGCATCCTTTTTTCTCTACCTGTCTTAACCGAAAGCCCTATCAATTGTGGAGCCGACCAGCAACAGGGAGCCGCAGCAGAGGGATGAAAGAGCCACATGCGGCTCCAGAGCTGCAGGTTGCTGACCCCTGCTCTAGGAGACAATGTGCTTTAGGCGGAAAGAAAGTTAAGCCAATGTAAAAATAATACTGTACATGTTAAAGGATGTTACCTCAGTTCCACATTGTGTATTTGTCATTCTAGTTTTGGCGGATGGAGTTTCTACAGGTCCCGGAAACTCCAGCTCCTGAACCTGTGGAGATGCTTGAAATGCAGGAAGACTGTCCAGAACCACAAATAGGTGCTTTATTTTACATTCTAAATTATCTTTTTTTTTTTCAACTGTTCTTCAAATTCAGCTGGTCCTCGATTTACAACTGGTTTGATCAACGACCATCTGGAATTACAAGAGTATTGAACCAAAAGGGGCATAAGAACCCCTCCCAAATTCCAACCGTTGCAGTGTCCCCTGAGGTCACATGACAAAAAAAGCAGCAGTACACCCACTCTTATGGCCGCAAGACCGCCCCACTATGGGTCATTTAATGGCTGCAACTGGGGGAACTTGGATTGCAGTCATTGATGAAGTGGTCACGTAGGTACCTAGCTTAACAACTGCAATGACTTATACCCCAAATTGTGGTCTCCGTTGTGGTTGTAAATTGAGGACTACCTGTGTAATGATTTATGATCAGATAGTCGTTTAAGAAAATTTGATATGTGGGTTTAGAAGAAGAGAAACTTTTAGGACAACGGTTGAATGAACGATTCAGGTGCTTGAAAGCTACCTCTCGTGCACGAAGAGGTTGTTGTCCACTTGATAGTGCTCTTAGGTGCTGCCAATCAATCAGGGAGAAATTGAATACAAGTAAAAAAAAAAATTCTTCCTTCATGAATCAGACTAAGAGAAATGTCACAGTCACATTTCTGCTATCTTAACATGCTAATACAGTCCAAAATAGACTTTAAAAAATAAAATGCAAAATAAATTGTATTAAACAAATTGAATTTTCATTTTAGTTTATAAAGCAGTGATTGTGGGGCTGAAGAAGAAAATTCTGCATGACTAGTGTTGTTATTAAAAGGGAGCCCCTGCAGATTTTACTCCGCTAGTTATTGCTGACCATAGGGGGCGGTGTTCATCTCTGTTTCAAGGATCGTTGAGCCACCGCTGTCCGAAGACATTTCCGCAGTCATGTAGCCAGCATGATATCATGGAGCGCTATTACTTTCCCATCACAGTGATACTTATTTATCTACTCACATTTGCATGCTTTTGAACTGCTAGGTTGGCCGGAGCTGGACTAAGTAACGGGAGCTCACCCCGTTATGCAGCGCTTGGGTCTCGAACCTTCCAGGCGACAAGCTCAGCTTTTTAACCACTGAGCCATCATGCCTCCCTAGTGTTGTTATTAAAGCGTTTATTTTTGCCTTCCAAACAGAAGGGCAAGAAGGTCCCGACGAAGATAGCAGTGATTCTGAAGCAGAGGACCAAGCCCCTGCCCAGGACGCCAAGCTGCCCGAGAGCCAGCCCCAGCAGGCCCCTGCCGGTCACAGACCTCGGTCATCCTCAACTCGAGCATCAGCTGCATGGACAGTAGAAACCAGCTCTGAAGACACCAGGCGTTGGTCTGACCATCTGAGCTTGGATGAGAAAGACGGCTTCATTTTTGTGAACTATTCTGATGGACAAACCAAGGGATACTCGCATGCGCCAACAAACCATTCAAATGCCAACCAAGGAGAATTGCGGCATTACAGCAAGCTCAAACCAGGTATCAAGACATTTTTGTAAAATGGCAGAATTAGATGTGGTGTGGATGCCAGTTTCCTTGATTTTAGCACGTGTATGGTGGAGACTTCCATCTTGTCTAACAGCACCATGCCCTAATGATAGGGGGCATGTGAAAGAGTTACAGTGGAGACTGGTGGTTTGTCTTCATTAGGTAGTTGCAGGTTTCCATTTTTACACGCTCGAGCACTCATCGGAATGTCACAGCCTTTCTGTTAGGAGAACGACGGATTTCCAGATGCACTGAAACGTCTGTGTTGAGCCAGGGTAGCTGTCAGAGAAAACATAAGATCTCCTGCAAGCTAAGAGGGGATTTTCAATCTCACAAATGCCTTTTCTATATTAGACGACGACATTAGAGGCAGACCCAGAAGTTGAATCCTGGCAACTGGAGTTCTTTTTGCTTTGAAAAGTTTTGCTGCTTATCCAATAGAGCCTGGATAGCTCTGCAGACAAAGGCACTGTAATTTAACACCAGCTGTCTGCAATTAAAGTAAGTTCGAATCTCACCAGGCTCAAGGTTGACTCAGCCTTCCATCCTTTCTAAGGTAGGTAAATTGAGGACCCAGTTTGTGGGGGCAATAAGCTGACTTTGTATAAATATACAAAAGTATGAAGGCTATTGCTTAGCGCATTGTAAGCCGCCCTGAGTCTCCGGAGAAGGGCGGCATATAAATCAATTTTTTTTTTAAAAAAAGTACCTTTTTCAGTCCCGTAGAAAGTTAGCACCCACCCATCTCCTAGAACCATCATGGTGAACCTATGGCACCTGTGGCACCTGTGGCACGCGGAGCCATATCTGTGGGCACGTGAGTGTTGCCCTAGTTCAGCTCCAGTGCACATGCATGCGCTGGCCAGCTGATTTTTGGGCCTTCTGGGCCCACCGGAAGTCAGGAAATGGGCTGTTTCCAGCCTCCGGAAGGCCTCCAGATGGGTGGGGAAGGCCGTTTTCACTCTCCCCAGGCTCCCAGAAAGCGTCTGGAGCCTGGGGAGGGCGAAAAATGGGCCTTCTGGTCCCACCAGAGACCAGGAAGTCAGGAAATGGGCCGTTTCTGGCCTCCGGAGGGCCTCGGGTGGGGGGGGGAGGCTGTTTTTGTCCTCCCCAGGCTCCAATAAAGCCTCTGGAGCCTGGGGAGGGCAAAAAAATGGGCCTACTGGGCCCACCGTGCCATCGCGTGCCAAAAGCGGGGGGGCGCATTGAATTATGAGCGTGGACATGCGCACATGCGACACCCCCTCTCCCATGCTCCCATTACTTTTGACACATGTCGGCAAAAAGGTTAGTCATCACTGTCCTAGAAGAATGAAATATTCTAGGAAATATTAAAAAGGCAGAATATTATATTTCCCTGGATGAGAAATAGAGAAACATGTTTTTAAAGACAAAAAGCAACTCCCTGCATCCAGCAGATATTTGGTGCACATTAAGACTGGGCCAGCCTATCTACAAGAGAATTAGACCTTCAACTCCAGGGTGATAGGATTAAAACATGACCCTCAGGACATAATAGGATTAGCCCTTTACCCATCTAGCAGTAGGGCTCACTGCATTGCGAAATCACCTGGGGGCATTACATCAGCCCAAGGTTCAATCAAATCTGATTCAGACAAACATGACTCCACATGGGAGTCTGACTACAGCCAATAGAATACATTTCTTGCACAGGAACAGGAAGCTCAAGGGCAAGATCCAAGAGAGGGTATAAATACCTCTCTCTCTCAACTCCATGTGGTCAGCTGCCCAGGACTTCAAACCCATGTGGTCCTGTCCATCAGTAAACCATCTTTCCAATCAGCTTCCATGTTTCCAGTGTCTTTCTCCCCACTTGGAACTGAACCAGATGGATATTTCTTCCAACAGTCCAAAGCAGCAAAACGTTTCAAACCAAAAAGTTTGGTTCAGTTGCCACGAATCAACTTCCAGATAACTCTGGATGACTGAGAATCTTCATCAACATTGGGGTAAAGAGTTTCTGTTCTTGTGCCCACCCATATTAGGGAGTGGTACCCTTTACTCCCCCTTAGCCCTGTGGTATGTTCTGAAAAAAGGGACCGGCTACTTCATTGGCCAACAGAGATGTACATATTTCCATGTTTCCAATCAAGTGCTAAATTTTCTTTCTGAAGAAGTCATGGATCAGAAGATTCTCCCTTGCCTACCTTCCATGTATGCTTACCTTATCACCTACTTCTATTTTTAGGCTACAGATGGGAGAGGCAGCTAGTGTTCAGGAGCAAATTAACTATGCACACTGCCTTTGATCGCAAGGACAATGCACACCCTGCAGAAATTACAGCGCTGGCCATTTCCAAGTAAGTAGGTTGCCCTCTCCTTAATTCCTTGCGCATAATTCTTCTGAATAATGGCAGAAAACTTAGTGGTGCATTTAGGCTTCAGATCACCCGAAGCAAAATGTGGGGTGGTGGGGGGGAGAGAACCTGCTCACTATCATCTGTCTGAAAATGGTATTAAATTGATTCACAAAGAGGCTACTAGCTGAGATAGTTAAATTAAGCCATCTTAATTTCTGAGAACACAAGGGTGACCATCTCACTGTCAGGGTTCCAAAACAGGGTCATAATTGGAGCGTAAATTATGTAGGGTCAGATCTGGTTTGCTGTCAAGGTTCCGAAGGATGCCCTAATTAAATCATGAGTCTTGAGCCAAGCTTCAAAAGAAATCCAGGTATTTATTAGGAGCTTCATGTTGGTACCTTCCCAAGTGAAGCCAGCTCTGACCCTACGTAATTTACGCTCCAATTATGACCCTGTTTCCCCCCTCCTCCCAGGGTGTGTCATCAATCACATTCGCCAACGGAGCAATTTTGAGGGTAGTAGAGGTCACTCCCCTCGTCTGCTGTAGGTAACCTTGGGATACAGCTTTGAGGGAGATAAGCGTGGAATGTGCATCTGTTTTTGGCTGCTGTGCAGTTTTGCCAGTTTCCCATCCCCCCCTGGCCTACGACAACTCGAGAGCAGACCAGGGATGCTTTGTGAGTTGGCATTCACTGGGTCCTACTTGCATGCTGACAATATTTGGTAGGCCGATGTTAGAGGCATCAAAAGGAAGTGAGGCCTCAAAAATATTTTGCAAAACAAAATGTTCGTAAAAAAGCAAAAATTCCATTTCACTGAAAAGTGTCCTTCAGGGGGGGCTCTGAAAGAACTTTAAAAGAAATAAAACATGCATATAGGTAGTCCTCATTTACAATCACAACTGGGACCAGAAGATCTGTTGGTAAGCAAGGCGGTTGTTAAGTAAGTCACATCCAACATTACTACTTTTTTTGCACATGGTTGTTAAGCAAATCTGGTTCTTGCCTCCCCCACCCCTAGATTTTGCTTGTCATAAGCTACCTGGGAAAGTGGTAAATGATGATCACATGACCCTGGGACCATTACAAAGAAATGCTGGTCGTCAAGTGCCTAAATTTTGATCTCATGACCAAACAAATGTTCATAAAATTGGACATATGTCACTTATCAACCATCCTGCTTAGTGACAGAAGTTCCAGTTCCAATTGCAGCCGTAAGTCAAGGACTGCCTATAATGAAAGGTTATGATAGAAGATAGACCTGGGTTTCTTTTGACCTGCTGGATTGCATTCTCCTCTTCAGCCACAAGTTTTGACCGGAAGTTAATCAGAGGTGGTATTCAGCAGGTTCTGGAGAACCGGTAGTGGAAATTTTGAGTAGTTCGGAGAACCGGTAAATACCACCTCTGACTGGCCCCGCCCCCATCTATTATCTGCCTCCCGAGTCCCAGCTGATTGGGAGGGAATGGAGATTTTGCAGTATCCTTCCGCTGCCACGTCCACCAAGCCATGCCACGCCCACCAAGCCACGCCCACAGAACCGGTAGTAAAAAAAAATTGAATCCCACCACTGCAGCTAATGCATATTTGTTTCTTCCAGGGATCACAGCAGGATTCTCGTAGGGGACAGCCGAGGCCGAGTGTTCAGCTGGTCTGTGAGTGACCAACCGGGCCGCTCGGCAGCTGACCACTGGGTGAAAGACGAGGGAGGAGACAGTTGCTCCAGCTGCTCCGTCCGGTTCTCTCTTACTGAAAGACGTCACCATTGTAGGAACTGCGGACAACTCTTCTGTCAGAAGTAAGAAACTGCCACTTTTGAGGGCTCCGCTTCTCCGTAACCAAACGATTCTTGGGCGAGCCTCATCTCCAAAAAACCTTTGTAGCAAATTAGCTTCATTGGGTCTTAGGAACAAATTAGGCAAGTGTGCTTTCCACTTAAAAGGATTTACTTCAGTTATCAATAAAGGAGAATATTTGTAGCTCAGGGTTGATGTGAGGGGACCTTGGTGCTTTCTGAGCTTGCTTGTTGCAAGACGTTTCATTAGGAACATCATCAGTGCTAGAGGGGAGTTTGGAATGGGGGAACAAGAGGAAAAAGACAATGACTGTTGTGGAGTCCTTGGTGCTCTCTAAACTTGTTCGTTTTCTTTCATTATCCAAACTAGGTAACATCATCAATGCTAGCCCCAATATGTTAGCTAGTTTGGGTAATGAAATGTCTTTAAGAAAGCAACCACGCTTGGAGAGCACCAAGGAGCCCTCGTTTCAATCCTGAGCTACAAATATTCTCCTTACTTCCCTTATCCTACAGAAGCTGGCATAAATTGCTTGCCAGCTGAATATTTCTTTATATTTATTTAATCACATTTCTGGATCACCCATCTCCCTCCAAGAGGAGCTCTGGCCAGTGTACAGTACAGTATCAAACTATAAAACAGTATACGAGAATTAAAGTTTAAATTTTAAAAGATTGTAAGATTACAGGAAATTTCACAGAGCTTCGGTGGTGCAGCGGACTAAAGTGCTGTGAAGTGCTAGCACTTAGCTGCCAGCTGCCTGCAATTAGTGCGTGTTCAAATTTCACCAGGCTCAAGGTTGACTCAGCCTTCCATCCTTTCGAGGTAGGTAAATTGAGGACCCGGATTGTGGGGGCAATAAGCCAGCTTTGTATAGAACAACACCGCTTGGGGGGGGCGGGGGCGGGGGGGGGCAAAAGCCCTAATAAGCAGATATATACATAAAAGTATGCAGGCTATTGCTATAATGCATTGTAAGCCGCCCTGAGTCTACGGAGAAGGGCGGCATATAAATTGGACTAATAAATAATAAATAAATTTCAAAGGGGCAAAATCATGTTGGAGGAGGCAATTTAACCTTGGTAAAAATTGGTTGAGGGGGTTCTTATAGTACCAAACAATCCTGTGACTGCCTACTCCCCCACACAAGGTTGCAGGGCCATGTGTTGGCCAGGAGAGTGGGGGAAGGATATTCGCTAGGGTGGGGGCAGCAAATATTCTTCCCAGTTGACAGCCTTCTAGAACAGGAGCCTCCAACCTTGGCAACTTTAAGATTTGTGGACTTCAACTCCCAAAATTCCCCAGCCAGCCCTGCAGAGTGGAGGATTCTGGGAATTTAATTCCACATGTCTTAAAATTACGAAGTTTGGGGAACTCTGTCCTAAAACGTAAATGGGACCACCTGATGGCTCCCACTTCACTGACCCTAATCCTGTTACTGCCACCAGTCTTATCATCCTTCATTCCTCTGGACCTCATCCTACCCCCTTACAACCGGGGGAGTCCCAAATCTTCTCAGCCTCATGCTACACCTCCGGCCTCCATTCCTCCACACCAACTACAGCATCACCAAGAACCTGCCCTATTGCCTCTCGCTTTCATCTTGCCACCTCCCGCCCTTCCTCCCTACAAACAACGTAATAAAATGTGTGTGGATATTTCATTAACTTTTCAAGCTGGTGCCCTTCACTTAAAAAAAAAATCTTTTATATATGGCTCCTTTTTTTTTTTGAAAGAAGCCTCCATCATAGGAGGCTTCTTTCTAAAAAAGAAAGAAAGAAAAAGGAAGGAAGGAAGGAAGGAAGGAAGGAAGGAAGAAAGAAAGAAAGAAAGAAAGAAAGAAAGAAAGAAAGAAAGAAAGAAGAAAGAAAGAAAGAAAGAAAGAAAGAAAGAAAGAAAGAAAGAAAGAAAGAAAGAAAGAAAGTGAGGGGGGGAGGAAAGGAGCCTGCGACTGTTGTGGCCCGCCAGCAGCCTGCGCGGATCGTGGCTGATCCCGATGAGGAGGCTGGTGTGGTGTCGTGCCAGCAGCCTACGCAGCCGGCGCTCGCGTCGGACAACGAGGAGGCTGAAGAGGATGTGGTGCCAGAGGCGGAGACTCAGCCAGGGCCTTCAGAACCTCCAGAGGCTCCTTCAAGTGGAGAGAGCGAAGTGGAGGAGCCTCTTCTCAATGCTCGAGCACGCAGGGCTGCCAAAAAGCAGGAGTGGCTACTCAGGAGGAGGAGGACTCCTCGAGAGTAAGGCTTGAGGATAATTGGCCACTCCCTTAGCCTATTTAAGTCACATGCCGTTAGTAAGTTTCTTGCTAGAAACAATTGTAATTATCATCAGAGCATTTTTTGGAAAAGTCTTATCGTATTTTGTTTTCTGGGCTGGTTGCCAACCTTTGCCGGACTTGCTACTTAATAAAGGACCGTTGGTGTGTGTCAATATCCTCGGAAATCCAGAGCTGGGGCAGAACAGTGACATATTTTCCAAAGCACCTGAAGGCAGGACAAGAAACAATGGGTGGAAACTAATCAAGGAGTGAAGCAACCTAGAACTAAGGAGAAATTCCCCGACAGTTAAAACAATCAACCAGAGGAACGAGTTGCCTCCAGAGTTTGTGAATGCTCCAACACTGGATGTTTTTAAGAAGATATTGGATAACCATTTGTCTGAAATGGTATAGAGTCTCCATCTTGAGCAGAAGGTTGGACTAGAAGACCTCCAAGGTCTATTGTTCTATGTTCTATAGCAGGGCTGTCAAACTCACAGCCCGTGGGCCGGATGCATCGTGCACTGGCCACACCCACGCCCAGTATAGCAAAGGGGGAAAAAGTCGCAACACGTTATCGTGACACCGCCGTGATGCTGCAAGTTTGACACCCCTGTTCTATAGCGTTCAAAGGCTGGGGAGTTTCTTCCATCTCCACCTCCCCACCCCTAGAAACAAGTTTTTTTTTTTAATCTTTAATTTTAAAAAATATATTTTATTTTGATTCGAACATCATCTTCCATTAAACAGCGTGTCATCTGGGTACAAATATTTTGTGCAAATATTTTATACAATAACAATTACGATTTACGGCCATATTTATTATTTTATCTATTCTTAACTTAATACTAATATATACCATACCTAATACTATAACAATCGTCTTCTTAACTTATTTAACTTTGTTAAAACATTTTCTCTATTTCACTCATCTACTTTTTTCCACTTTTTGTATTTACTCTCTAACCATTGATAAAATAATTCCCATATGTTGTAATAATCGGATTCAGGGCCGGATTTTCCTATAGGCTAACTAGGCTTCAGCCTAGGGCCTCAAGATCAAGAGGGGCCTACATTCAAATTGTTAGCAAAATTAAAATTACACTTTCACTATAGGTGAAAGGGCCTCATAAGTGGAATAGCCTAGGGCCTCTTTTCATCTAAATCCGGCCCTGAACGGATTGTTCCTTTTCTTTAATTGCAAGTGTTAACCTATTCATTTCTGCATATTCTAATATTTTCCTAATCACATCCTCAGCCGTAGGAATCTTTTCACTTTTCCAATTTTGTGCAAATACAATCCTAGCTGCAGTTATGTGAATTATCAAATATATATTTTCTTTACTGTAGGTTTCTGGTAAAATCCCCAACAAGAATAATTCAGGTTTCAGATCAATATGCTGTTGTATCATCTCCTCCAACCATGTACATATTTCCCTAGAAAAAAAGTTTTGTAGCACAACTGACCTGCTATAGAATAGAATAGAATAGAATAGAATAGAATAGAATAGAATAGAATAGAATAGAATAGAATAGAATAGAATAGAATTTTTATTGGCCAAGTGTGATTAAACACACAAGGAATTTGTCTTGGTGCATATGCTCTCAGTGTACATAAAAGAAAAGATACGTTCGTCAAGAATCATAAGGTACAACACTTAATGATAGTCATAGGGAACAAATAAGCAATCAAATCATATTAGGAAACAGTTATTATAAATCTTAAGAATACCAGCAACAAGGTTACAGTCATAAGTGGGAGGAGATGGGTGATAGGAACAATGAGAAGATTAATAGTAGTGCAGATTTAGTACATAGTTTGACAGTGTTGAGGGAATTATTTGTTTAGGAGAGTGATGGCATTCAGGAAAAAACTGTTCTTTTGTCTAATTGTTCTGGTGTGCAGTGCTCTTTAGCGTCATTTTGAGGGTAGAGTTTTACAGGGACAAGAGTTTTGCGTTGAACAGGAATCTGATGCTGAAGAAGGAATGGGAAGAAATCAGTCTTAACCCCACATTTCTTTCTCCAGGTGCAGCCGTTTTCAGTCCGAAATCAAGCGGTTGAAAATCTCTTCCCCGGTTCGGGTTTGCCAGAACTGTTATTACAATTTGCAGCACGAGCGAGGGCCGGAGGAGGGATCTTGGAATTAACACCGTCAAGATAAAACAACGGCAAACCCAGACTACAATATGGCAGGGCCAGCCAACCGGATTAATTCCAGGAATGAGCAGCACATTCAAAGAGGTTGCAGCGTTTGTCATTCCCGTGTCATCAACTTCCTACGCAAGGACTGCAAGCAAGAGGGATCATTCATTATTTTGTGGGTACCTTTGCAGAGACGGAGCCAGAAAAAAACATCCGCTAGAATCTGGCGGGAAGCATGTAATAATTGCCACCACTGCTGTCACCTTAAGCTTCTTCTGTCTTCTCCGCGAAGAAGAGACCTCATTAACCATCTCTCGTTCCATCTTGGTTTTGTAGTTAGTCCCCTTCATTTGGGTTGCCAGAAGCAGAAGGCTTTTTAGGAAAAAAAAAAAATAGTTGTAAATTCGCCTTCTTTGCAAGCAAACTGTGGATATTGTAAATAGAGAAAAAAAAATGGCCTTTTTATCAAAAAATACGAACTGAACTGCCTGTTACATGGGACTTCAGACCACTATACTTTACATCTCTTCTTTAGCTCATCTATTTAAACATGATTTTTTTAAAAAAAAAAAACCAAACAATGAAAAGAAAAAGCATCCAGAGGCATTATCTGTTTTTTTTTCCCCCTTTACTATTCCAACTGCATGATTCTTTCAGTTATTCTCATGATCTTAACTTAAGCCAAGCTATTTTGAAGATTGGGGGGGGAGGGGGGAGAACCATCCTTTTGTTTTGGGGCATAGGACTTCAAACATTTTATTCTAAACTGTAAGATAGCCAAAAAGGGCCTCTTTCTGTTGCTTTTTTTAATACATCTATTTAGAATCCGTCTTCATATTTAAATAAGGTCTGTTTTTATACACCGTGGGCCTTGCTGCTTGCTCATTCTTTACCATTGTAAGTAATCCGCTAATCCAGATAGGTCTAAGGCAAGTCTTACTTAAAACACTAGTAAATGGCTTGCATGAAAATCAGATTTAATACTTTTTGTTTTCGGAGGGTTTTTTTCCCAAGAAAACCAGTGGACCATTGTTTTTCTCATAGGTGTTTTTGTTCTTGTTAATTTGTTTTGCAAAATGGACTTGGAAACGTTGTCCTTATAACTGGGAAATGCTTAGAAGGGGGTCCCAGTGAATTTCAAAATTAAATTCAGACTTGCTCCTTTACTTAGGAGTTGAACCTGATGTTGCACCCCAGTGTCATCATTCATTGGTTCACTTGGAGGACGTAAATTCAAGTATTTTATATATTAGCATTTATGGTACAATGAAAAATATACAGATCAGATCCAATCAAACATTTCAGTAAAATGAGGCTTTGAAATGTAGTTCTGTTTTCTTTTTTCCCCCTATGTACTGGTTTTATCCTTCCTTCCTTCTTGTCTTTCTTTTATTAATAGGTGATGAGATTATTGCTACTGCCTTTTAACTATGGTAAGACAACAGTTTTTTAAAAAAGTAACTCGGAAACAACATGGCACATCATGAAATGGAAACATTGTGATTTGTTAACACTTTGCTTGGGAGGAAAATGAATTTTAAATAGTTTGAATAGTTTGCACAGAGCAATTTTCTCTGCCTAAACATCCCTGGTTAGAAATCAGTGCAGTGATTAGGTTAAGTATGTATGTTGAGGATCTTTTTAATTGTCACGATGGACTGCACAACTTAATTGTGGTTGTACTAAATGTATTTCAGGCCCCCCCGAAAGAACCCCTTTCACACATGAGCACGCACAGGTTTATGAAAATTGGTTTTCCCCACTGGCTGTTTTTGTTACAACCAGCATTGATCTAATGGCTATTCTGCCTTGCTCAGTGCTGCCAAGTTTGATATCTGCAAAGTTTCTCAATATATATATATATATATTTAAGGTAGAATCTCCAACTATTGAGGTTATGCTGGAATAACACAGACTCCGTAATCAGAGGCACAAGTGCTGCTTATGTGGTCCTTCAACTCAGCCTAACAACAGAAATTTCTAACGTACGAATATAATGTCGGTTAAAAAAGAAAAAAAAAGCATGTTGAAATTCTCTCAATCTCCTTCACTCCCACTGAAAGTTCTCCCCCTCCCCCCAATCCCCAAATAGGGAATAACTAAACTTAACTTGGAAATTCTTAATCTGGAAGGTTGTCTTTTTTCAGCGTGAGAATTATTTTTTTCAACTCTCAATTAATTCCTCCAAGTAAAATTCTAAGCACTGGTTGGCACTAACATTCGTAGACACTAATGCTGGCTCATTAGAAGATACGTAGCGGTTTACTGTTTTTTGTTTTGTTTTTTTAATTCTCCTAATTTTGAGTATGTAGACCTATTGTACCGGTGTTATTCTACACTTTTTACATATGGTGTTCTCCGAGGGAGGGTGACTTTTCTCCCGTGTGGCGTTGTGGTTAAATGTGTATACTTGTATTTAAAAGTTCGGTGTGCTGAACAAATTCGCTACTTGACTGGGGATGAAATCTTCCAGATTTCTGCCCTTATTTATCTACTCCAAGGGGTAACTGCGAAGTTGCATCCTGTTTGACGAGAGGGGAAAACGTGGGGTTTATTCTGCACCAAGAAATGGCGCAGCACCATCCGTTCCAACCTTGAAGCCCCTTCAAGTCCCACTGGAATACATGGATACTGAGCAATACAATTCTTTTTGGGTGTAGTGAAGTCTCGACAGCTCCTGTCAGCTGCTACCATAATTCGGAATACTTTTATTCCCCCCCCCCTCCTTCCAATGGTCCCATAAATGTTTATCATAAACGTTCTAGCAGCCCAAGGTTTCTCAACTCGGCATCTTGAAGATGTGTGGACTTCAGTTCCCAGAATTCCACAGCTGGGAATTCCGAAAGTTGGAAGTCCACGCGCCTTGAAGATGCTGAAGATTGGATTGAGCAACCTCTGGGCTCGACCGACACCCAACGTTTTCCCACCAGTTAGAATTTGCTTTTTTTTTGTTTTTTGTTAAAACTGAACATTGGTTGAGCAGCAGCCAAACCGCCCCTTTGCACTGTCAAGCCGCTCGCCTCATTCCGCCTTGTTCTTTGACGTGGTTCTCCCTGAAGGTGTCCATACATACTCTTCGTTTGTAACATGTGACTGTAGCGTTCATGCTTAAGAAGAAGTTCAGAGTGGCAGCCCCACCCGTCATCTGCCAGTCCAAGAGCAAAAGACTTTTTAGAGACATTATTTTGCACTTTCTTATGTATAAAAATTAGTAGGAACTTTTCTTTTCTTCTCTTTTTTTTTTTTTTTTTTGCTTTGTTCCAGACTCCTTTGGTTTTGGTAAATGAACTGTGTATAAAAAAAAAATATTTATGCAGTTAAAACTGTTTTTAGAAAATATTTTTAATTTCAGCAAGTTTGGTTACTTGTTGCATGACTTAACACAACTGACTTTTTGTGTCAGTATAATGTATATTTTTTGTCCTGTTATTAATTTGTAAGCCTTGGGGGTAAATGGCCATTTATTTGTACAGCAAACAGGAGTAAATTGAAGATAACTGGCTAGGACTGGAGGGGTGGATTTTTGTACTATATTGAAGAATCCAATATCTGTTTTTGGTGGTTATGTAAAAGGCCTGAAGAATTACTATCTAGTGTGCAATCTGTGATATCTGAATGTTTTATTGTATATTTGTCTCCAATGCAAAAAGGTAGAGTAACACAAATACAATACATGATTAAATGCAATAGTTCAGGTACCTTTTTTGTTTTTCATTTCAAATAAATACTATTTACCACCAAGTTTTTCTGTCCAGATTTCTTTGAAAAATTGTATAATCAGCTTTGGAAACATGTGTTTTTAACTATTGGATAAGGAGTGTGCATCAAGAATCCTGTTTCCAGCCAAGTCAAACTCAATCCGCCCCAAAAATCAAAGTAACTCAATTGTTTATCCAGTGCAAACGAAGAAGCTAATAGAAAGCACTGAACTGTTTTGATCCAAGTTATTGCAGCGATTAAAAATATAGGACTGTTTAATTTTGAATGCAAAGTGAGCTTTCCAGGCGCTTGCATTATCTAATAAAAAAAAAAATCATGGTATTTAAGGTGCTAAAATTTACATATTGTGCTATAGTAGCATGAAAAGGAAGCATGAAGCGTGAACTACTGTATGTCCTTGAATTTACGTGGAACTTTTTATCATACACAGTATTCCTCTTAACCTGCATCTGTGCTTGATGCCTCTTCCAAATCTGCTGTATTTCAAAAAAATAAAAATAAAAAATAAGACATAGTTAAATGAAAACTTACGAAAAGGAATCACAGTAGGATTCCCATTAACTAGAAACTGGGACTATCCATTATCTAACACATACTCATCTATGCAGTAAACAAGTTGAAGCCTCCCAGCGTGGCTTAATTGCCCTCAGAAATAATAGGTGTTTTGTGGGTAGAGGCATCTCTCTTAGAAGCCCTACAGCTTTGTAACCATGGGCAACCCAATTAAGAGGCTAGGAAATGATCCGTAACTTTTTCGCGGATCGTTTTCTGGCACTTTTCCTAAATTGCTTACCTCGCAAGCAAATTCACAAGGCTGTAAAAAAAAAAAAATAATGACTTGGTTGGCTGGCTAAGTTAAGTTCTTGACATGCAGTTCCACGTGTCATCATGGTACAAGGAATCCGTTTTCATTCGCTTTGAAAGTCTTCAATTTCTGCAAAGAGCATTGTACTTTTTTTTTCTTTTAGGAAGTTTTGGATTGAGGCGTAAAGGTGTTTTTTTCATTAAGTGTTCAGATGAAGGGAATTTTTTGTAAAAGAAAAAAAATTCCCTGCTATGCATTCCAATCAAGTTCTAGAATAGACAAGTGATGTTGCATTATGTCCCCTTTCTAGTAAGAGGTCTGTTAACTGAAAGGAGGGGAGGGACCCGCTGTAGAAAATCAGCCCTGCATGATAGCTTGGATTGGCAGAAGGTTGAATTGGATTGGTAGCTTGTGCTTCTGTATCTTTTAGGAGCGTGTTGCTTGAATTACTTCCAAATACAGTTTATTTGGGAACATGAGTAACCACAACAATTGCTAACCAAGTTTATATTGTGTGTTCCTGGCCATAAAATATCAAATCACTTTTTCACTGGCTTATTAGTAACCTAATAGAAGCATCAGTTAATTTCTTAAGGAACTCAACCAGAACTTCGGTATTAACTGCAATCTGTAAATACTTTTTACATACAAAGAAAACTCACAATGCTGTGTTGTTTTTTCCCAGCAGAGCTTTATTATCTCCAGCTCAGTTCTACAAAATAGTCAAAACACATCTCAATGTTCAAACATTTACAGTATGCACAATTTTGCTAAGCAAGTGGAGGTGTTTTACTGAAAAGTGCAAATTAAAAGGCAGATATAAGCAAAGAGTTTCCTTTGGATCACACTGTTTAGAATAGAAGTTGTTAAAAACATCTTAATTGCATACAACAGAAAGAAAAACCTAAAGCCGAGTTGTATTCTTAAAAAAGACATCCAGTACACATTCTAACTCAGCCAATACAATTCGGACATTTACTTTTCTAGATGATTTCACTAAACCTATAAAGCAGAACTCATTCTTTGTGAACGGCTTATTGGCACTGCTTCTTATATATATGAGAGTACATATATAAACACCTTTTGGAATAGTTTTGCAGCAGTTTATTAGGTTATTTTTACACTGTCACCAAAAAGTGTTTTATTTAAAAGATATCCTAAACATATGACGATGCTGGAGAGCAACTAATATTATCAAGGAGACTTTTTCAGTTGAAGGAATAGCAGCATTATATAGTGGTGTCCCTTATTAGTGCAAACAAAGCTGACTGCTTTAATTCATTTGCATTGTTGCTTAAATACAAACAAATTTAAATTAAAAAAATATTTAAAAATTACACAAACATAACCCCCAAAATTACAATGTTATATTAAAACTGAACTTTACATATTTTTATGATTCACCATCAAGATGGAATAAGTAGCATGTTTTCTAAAGAAAACTTTTTAAGTCTTATTTTTTACAGACATACAATGACTAGCATGTTCAGTGCAAATATTCCTACTAACCTTTAACCTGATGCCAGCATCTCTTGCTAGGAATGGTCTTTTTTGCCCTGTTTTGCCTCCTCAAACGGCCATGTCCGTTGGGCTCTATCCTACTTGTTGGTAGTATCACTTTAGAAATCTAAGATTTTGTCTACGCAGGAGTCCCATTTAAAATCCTTCTTCCACCCCACCTTGCTGAACATAATAGGACATGGAATGCCAAGCCACAGGATTCATTCTGTACAATCCCTGCCAAACAAGTATTTTATGCAACCTGAAGAAATGGCACCTACCCAGGCAGATTTCAGATACGAATAGCTATGTTAGCCTCATCCCAAAGATGTTAAGTAGTCTCAGCAGATCTTGTGATTTACCTCTGGCACTGCCTGACCAAAAGAATAGCATGACTATAAGGGTGGCTCGTCTACACCACTATCGTCTGAAGATGTCTGGTGCCTGATCTTACGACCCTCACAATTGAAAAGAAAAAGAGTGGATGTAAGTGGACTGAACAATGGACATATTCAGAGAACCCCAGTTCCATAGACTTCTCAATATGGCAAGTGTATCTTTGGATGTTCAAGCAAAGATTCTGAACCCAGCCTCAAGGCCTCTTTGGGTTAGCCAAAACAATCACAGCTGCTGCAGTTACTAGGAGGGCCAAAGACAATGGCTGAAGGGAAAAACTTCAGTAGGTCCTGTATTATAACCAGCTTTTGGTAATAATGGAGCAATACAGACAGGACAAACACTACTGCTGCTTTCCTATTACTAAAGAAATGTTGCAAGGAATCCCCAGTGTTTAAATATTGGCAATATTCCTCATCTGCAGCAGTTTCAATTGGTAACATTAGTCTGAATCTATTGGATTTCTGCCTTGTCCAGAGTAATCTTACTACTACTGAAAATCAAACATACAGGCTTCATTATTTTGGAAGTCAAAGACGGATAGGCGATTCCACAAAACCACTTTAAAAAGGTAAACAAAGCAGGACAAAAACGGGTTAAGCCGGTTGCCGGTTACCCTACAAAAATAAGAAGTCTGGAATGCTCACTGCAAAGAAAATTAACATTCAAATGAAATTTGTGGGGAACAATCCTCTAGAAGTTATTTTGCCCAATCCAATTAAATGAACAGAGCTTTTGGGTTGCTCCCTTCATTTGCATAGCAAAGGAAGTCTGCAAAGACTGCAGCTGTTTAATGCCTTAAATCCTATTTAGTCAGTCACATTCCTACCATGGTTTTTGGCTTTCCACTTACTGTTATTTGAATTTAAAAATAAGGTGTTGGGATTATGACATGATAAAAGAAATCATGCAGAAGATCTGAAGAAACAAAGGAACTCTTTAAAATGTGACCGTTTATGCAAGGCTCAAGAAAAGTCTGGATAAAATTGAGCACATCTCAGTGTTGCTCTTCAGACAGGGCAGGCGAGGCGAGCTTGAAGACTCCAATGTGATTGGCCAAGCCCTTCCAGGTTAGGATGATGGATACACAAATCCTCCCATAAAGGCAGAAAACCCCATTGAATCCAGCCTCTGTACTTCCTGAAATTGCCAAGAGAGCACTTCTATTGCACTTACCATAGAAGACACAAAACAATTAAACGTAACACATCTGAACATTTGGAGGCACGTTTCTTGGCGCCCGCTCAAAAGCTCTGAATGGAACTTGCTTGGGAAAATGCAGGCCACCCCTCATGTAACTAGATCCCTATGATTCTGTTAAGGGGCATCCAATCGTCACTTCCAGACCCACAGAGAAGATACCCTAAGAGCCTGTACCTTTCCACTCGACTCATCTCTCCCCAATACATACCTATTGGGGTTTTTTTCCATTACAAACACAGTCAACCTGAGAAACTTAAAAAAAGATACAAACTTGCCCATTTCCCTGTTTTGGTGGGGAAGATGGCAAAACAGCTTCTATTGCCATTGGGTTGTTACTTAAGTTATATTATCAAATAATTGTGATACCAACATTGTCCTACAGAATACCACTCACTGAACTGGTGTCATTAATATTAATATCATTGTACTAAATGAAGGGCTTTTTTTTTATAAACTGCACACCCTAATTGTTTCTTTAACTTTTATTTACTAGGAGTATGTGCATCATTGCTCAGAACAGAACAGTTAAGACCAAAGCAAGAAGTCTCATTCCATTAATTCAGGAATATAAATTATTGCAAAAACATGCAGTTGTTAAAAAGAAACTTAAAATCTTGCATGGCATCCTGGGTGTTCACAGTATTCTCCGTAAACAGTCATATCTTTGGACACAGGCTGGCTTGATTCCCACACACCTCTCTCCTCCGAAGCAGAATTGCATTCCCGGCTGAGCTTCACTTGGTAGTCCATCATTCAGTCCTCCTAGCCTCTCAGTGATGGTTGGAGGAATCCTTTCTCGATGAGGTGTGATTTCAAAGTTTTATAAATGTTTAATTGCTCCTCTGGCTGGAGTACCAACAGTTGTTTCAGCAATTTGCTGGGATTCGGGCCCCTGGTGATTACATTTAAGAAGACAACATTTCAATCTGCAGTGCCACTTTTCTATTTGTTTGATTTGTATATCAATTATAAAAAAACAATATAGCAATAAAAAAAAGACCCATAAGTAAAGATAGCAAAAGGGGCAGTGAAACATGCCCCTTCCTCAGAAGGCTCCATGCCCTTACTTGCCAAAGGCCTGGTGAATAATCTGATCTTCAAAGCACTCCAAAATACCGGTTGGATCTTGGGAGCTTCATTTCAGAGGGCAGGTGCTGTAACACAGAAGCTATGCTTCTGAGTCCCAATATAGAGCCCTTTTTAATGGAAAGGATCCCAAGCACAGCAACACTGTTGGATCAAAGCCACCAGGCAGATACTAGGAACCCTCAAGCCCTACGTAGCTGACCCTATGTTATAGGTAACAACCAGGATCTTGAACTGCACCAAGAAGCAACTGCCAACCTGTGGAGCCTGGTAAGCAGAGGTGGTAATGCCCTCTGAACACTGCCTATACTGGTACATTCTGAACCAATTGAACTTTTTGAGTAGTCTTCAAGAACAGCCCCATGTATAGTATATTGCAAAATCAAGCCGTGAGCCAGCCTGGGCTTTTTCATTCAATAATTTTTGTTTAATGTTTTTTTTTTCTTTAGCAGTGTGTTCTAGAAGCAAAATAAGCACTAAAAATGCTTTTGCAAGAGACAGAAGGAAAAAAAAAACCCAAATTCCAACTGATCATCATTGCTGAAGAGGTGATTTCAGATGTACTGCTGTCTCTTAACACTTCGTAACCTATTGACACAAGGGGCAGTGGGGGAACAACCTGTTAACCCTAAATCCTGCGTTTCATCTTCAACTCTAATCCTTCCTGCTCCTTGTTTATTTGATTGTTAATCTCAGGGTTCCTTCCTGCCTGCCTGCCTGCCTTTGTTTTCTAGGCATGCACCCATGAGAGCTCTCCTCTTGACTATATTCCTGGTGGGACAGAACCAGCTAAGCACTAGGCTTTTCTGACTACCTCATGGACTTCCTGTAAATAAGTCTTTCTGTTCAGATTACAAAACCTGGCTTCTGTAATCCTTACTCAGGTCGGATCTTGTTCTCTCCAGGAACACAAAGTACTTCCTCTAACAGTAGTAAGCTTACTTTCCCATTATAAAAAGCTGCCAGGGAAATTCGCTATTAGATAACTAGAGAATTTGCCTTCTAAACAATAAAGAGCTGACTTCTCTTGCATGACTGGCTGAGCGCTAATATAGATTCTCATGCTTTGCCATCGGAGCTCTGAATTTCTCAATTCGGCCCTAATTCATCTCTGCTTTGCTTCCCTGTTTCAAATGCCATCGGAATGATGATGTCAAGTGACGAGGGAGAGAACAAGTCAGACCCGGAACTTTTGCTAAATATTTTACATAATGTTCAAGTCAGATGAAAATCGGGGATTCTTATTATATACCATGGCAATCCTTACTTATTTAGAGGTAATACAAAATTCTATGACATGAAGAAATTGCTTGCACTGCTACCCAGATCTATTCTTTCTATTTTTAGCCTACTGCTGGACTCAAAAACGATACATCCCCTCGATGCCTTTTTTAGATACCATTTCATAGGCAAACAAACACTACTGGGCCTTCTCTGTTTATAATTGCTGACACATTCAAGAACTCATAAAGGTTTGACAGAGCATCTTTTGCAAAAAGAATGCTGAGTTTTCCTTAGGAAAACTTGTGATTCTGCACAATTGTAAAACCTCTTCTTCTTCCTAGCGTATTCCTGCAGAAGCAGGATCTGCTTTTCGGATCCTTGAATGCCACTTTGCATGGTCGGCTGCGTCTCCAGGGCACAGGCCAGCAGCTTGCATGTCTACAATTGCAAAACCTGGTCTTTAAATTAAACAGTCTCAATGCCGGCCATATTCCATTCCTCTAAGACTGATTTTTGTGATACATTTTTATTTCAGCTCAATAAATGTTTAAGATATTATTATTTTTAAGGGCAGAGAGTGAGTAAATTTTGAGGATGAGAACAACTGACAGGGCCAATTATAAAGCTATACAGAGCTTTATATACAGTATAAACAGTACTCAGAACATACTGGTAACGACGCAGCTCCTATAGTGGGACAATGGGACATTATCAGGTTGTCAGGAAGCAAGCAGGCAGCTGATTCAGAGGGTGGAAATGGCTATGTTTGGTTTCTGGAAGATAAACCACTTCCATTTCCAAGCACATTGCCAGTTTTTCCTGGAAAACTTGGCTGAAATTTACAAGCTTAATTTCAGGCTGTTTTTCAGGTTTTCTAGTGTTGGGGTTATAGATGAGAATTAAGCAGTTTGCTTCCCAGAGGGCTCTCTCCAAAACCTGGCCATTTGATTGAGGTTCAGCATCCTATTCTCAGAAGACTTG
Organism: Arizona elegans; assembly: GCA_022577455.1. Classification (NCBI taxonomy): domain Eukaryota; kingdom Metazoa; phylum Chordata; class Lepidosauria; order Squamata; family Colubridae; genus Arizona; species Arizona elegans. Next base: position 5,933,781 of record JAKOOJ010000009.1, on the reverse strand, counting down.
GGTGCAGAAATGGGGTGCTGGGGAACCACGTGTAGCTTCCTAGTTGTAGTTTATCTCACCTATTTTGGAGTCCATAAGAATGGCTAAATTGGCATCTTTGCTCTCAACACCACTTGGGCACAGCCCAGCATTTGAGACACGGATGGTACAAAAACACTGGTATCTTTTCCAACCAACTCTAAAATGACACCTTACGGAAACATACCTTATGAAACTGGTAATATAGACATGTACAAAAGTAGCCATCAAGTACTGACAATCAAAACGATCCATTATTCCACCATGGCCAGGAATAGTATCAGCAAAATCCTTAAAGAGAAAAGGATGTCCTTATATTAAGTATTTGACTACATGGCCCAGTATCCACAGTTAGAACTGTTTAGTAGGACTGTCAATCAATTGAATGTTGTAAAATTCTGATCTGGCAGATCACAATAGAATGGACAATCCATAGACAGATTACCTCCAAGTAATAGACATAATATAGACATAATATATATTATAATGTATATATAATATATTTTATGTGTGTGTGTGTGTGTTTTGTTTTTTTTACTTTTAGCCAGGTTTTTCCTACGTAGCCAAGATTTTTCTACAGCCCTAGCTCAGTGGAATCATATCCACTCGATTCTGGGCTTTTTTTCTTCTGGCAGCCAGCAGGCCCTATGCTGCCCTATGCTGCTTAGTGAGAGACTTATATAGATCTATTTCTGGCTCATTAGACTCCACTGAGCTAGGGCTGTAGAAAAATCTTGGCTACGTAGGAAAAACCTGGCTAAAAGAAAAACACACATAAAACCTACGTGTGTGTGTGTGTGTGTATATATATGTGTGTGTGTGTGTGTGTGTATGTATGTATGTATATGTATATATATGTATATATATAATATAACATAATATATCATATCATATATATTATAATATATAATAATATAATATAGTAATATAGACATAGATGACCTCCAAGGTCCCTTCCAACTCTGTACCATTACTAACAGGGAACAACAGGGAATTTGCAAAAATAGTGTGTGATGATGTCACTATGCAAATTACATAATTTGTATCAATGCTGTCATTTGCATAATGACATACAAATGACATTATTTTGGACTGACTCGGGCTATTTGCATAATGATGTTTATATGCAAATTACATTATTTTGTATCAATTTATGTCATTTGCATAATGAGGCCATCACACAAAAGGCATAAATTGATACAAGTGGCTTAATCTGCATAATGATCTCATTACCCAAATGACATAAATTGCTATGTTTGCATGCTTTGGTATTGAACAGACATTTGTGAATACAAGACATCTCCATCCCCTTAAATCATTAAACATTATGAGGTTTCATTGTTGCTATCTTTTAAACTATTGAGTTGAAAGTTAATTATCACTGCAGTAGTCCATTAATCATAGTTTATTATCTTTAGCAACTGAAGACACATTTTTTAAAATTTATGCTTACAAAAAGCCATCCCAGGTTATGTACTCACCTTGATTTTGAAAGCTCTTTTGAATCCACTAGCAAAAAACCCTCCAAATGGCCCAATTAAAGAGGCAAATGTTGACAATGCAAAGCTGTGCATCTGGAATGGGTACAATGTCACGGTTTCCTGCAATAAGACGTAATTGTTAGCTTTTATCAGCATTTATTTGACATTAACAGAGAAAATCAGTCCTAAATTTAGCATATTAAAGGTTTAAAAGCTTTCAAGCAAAATTAACAACTGAATTGTACAAATAGGAAATAACCTTGGTAGCCATGGTAAAAGTTGGAGTAAAGGTTGGAGATAAATATCATCCAGAGAAGTTCATATGATTCTTTTCTTCTGTTATGAAAAGGGTAAAAATGATTCCTCTTTTGAGGCTAATTTAGGCCAGAAGAAGTATGACTTCACCCGAACCATGTTGCTGAATGATTAGTTTTTTTCCTCATCAGCATCATCAAGTTCATATAAATAGTATAAACTTGATGAAGCTAGCAAAGTAACTGAAGCTCTGTCCAGCAGAAGTGGGATGTGCGTAATCAGGGTCTGGTACCAGAATTATATCTTCCTATTTAAATGAAAGGCACATAATGGGGCATTCTAGTTGCAAGGACGTTCTCAAGGTGGTAGAAAGCCCTTCTTCAACCCAGAGGACAATCCACAGAATAGGTTTCTTTCACATCTTGCTATCCAAGTGCAAAATGGACCTTTCTTTCTGCCTATTCTGCCATAGTGAATCAAATGAGGTTCTAACCTTCTGCCAAGGGTAGAGGAGTGTCATAAAAGGGCGAGAGGAGTAAAGGTAAAGGTTTCCCTTGTTCAGTCATGTCCAACTCTAGGGGGCAGTGTGCATCTCCGTTTCTTAGCCAAGGGAGCCAACATCGTCTGAAGATACTTCCGTGGTCATGTGGCCAGAAAGATTATACACCGAGGCACACAGAACAGTTACCTTCCCACTGAATGGTACCTATTTATCTACTCACATTTGCATGCTTTCAAACTGCTAAGTGGGCAGGAGTAATGGGTGCTCACCCCTTTGCATGGTGTCGGGTCTTGAACCCAGAATGACAGCTTTCCAGCTGACAAGCTCACTGTCTTTAACCTCTAAGCCATTGCACTATTCTTCATAAAAGAAAAACTTAACAGTGATTTTCTTTGGGATATATTCTTGTACCTGTGGGAAACAGGGTAAAAAGCCTGTTCCTAGTATTGTTATTTTATTTGCTCTAACAAACTAACCGGATGGAGAGCTGGGCATTTTAGATACTTTAGGCCTTTTTGTAGCCAATTTTCTGAATGCTTAAGATCTAGCTTTTCTTTAAAGATTTGACTTTGCATACCTTTCTCAGAATAATCTGAAGCAATGATGGTAAGGAGTACTTCTTTAGCTGGAAAAGTTCTGATGGTTCACATTCTGTGACAAACCTGTTAGTTTCACTGTTGTATTCCACAGGACATACAAAGTACTGGTATTGTGCCAGAAGATGAGCAACCTGAAAGGACAATAGATATTCTTAGATATTGCTGATTAAGGACATCCTGTAGGGTTGAGGTGAAATTATGAGCTTCTCCAAACCTCCATTAAGCCTTTATATCCTCTGAAATTAGGTAAATGGTGGCTGGAAAGAAACCTTAGGAGGAAGGCACACAATGTGACTAGGCTGGCTGGCTAAAACTTGCTACCCTTGATATCTTTTAATTACTACAAAACTATTACTGAACTGTTATTACCAAAATTAAACAAAATGCTCACACATTTGCAATACTCAATGCTAGTCTATACACTAAGGGGAGGCCTTGTCTCCTTCTAAGGCAAAACACAATTCTTAAAAGTAACTCTCCTTTTAGGATTCATATCAGGTTGAATGTCTATAAATCTTGCAACAAGGGAAATCACCCACTTTCTCCCATTGTCCTTTGTACCAATATAAACAACATAAATCTTATTCCATGAGCCACCCAGGAACAGCAAGAACACCTGATGGATTCAGTTTATTATTCAAAACCAGCTGTTCTCCTATATCTCTATTTATAGCTGCAGAACTCCATTTGGTAATATCAAGAACAATATTAAAGATCTGACAATGCATATCATCCATCTATAAATTATACTGAATTATGTTACTATTGAAAAACGCTATCGTTGCAGATCAGTGCAAAGTAATAATCCCAACCATGTGCTTAAGATAAACTTTTGGTTTCTGACTTGATGCAAATCAGTAAAAATAATTGGGGTCGCTGGCAAAAGGTTAAAGCTGCTTCAGCAGTGATTCACTGCCTATGAAACTGCTTTGAATTACACAAGGTCTTTATATTTTTAAGATTATTTCAATGTCTTTACTATATTGCAGCCTGCTTTTTTTGAAATGTCCCTGCAGTGCTGGGTTTTGAATCTCTTATACTTATCTTAATGAAACTTTAATAGTTATATTAGATAGCACTTTATCATAGCAATAGCACTTAGATTTATATACCGCTTCACAGTGCTTTACAGCCTTTCCTAAGCTGTTTACAGAGTCAGGCTATTGCCCCCAACAATCTGGGTCCTCATTTTACCGACTCCGGAAGGATGGAAGGCTTAGTCAACCTTCAGCCTGTTGAGATTCGAACTGCCAAATTGCAGTCAGCCAGCAGTCAGCAGAAGTAGCCTGCAGTACTGCACTCTAACCACTGTGCCACCGCAGCTCATAATACATCTTATTTATATTCACAATACCGATCTGAGAGCCATCTCTTCAAAAATGCCTATAAATAATGTACATACTGTTCGGTTAGATGTGAGTTATTTCTCAGTTTCGACAATGATTTTTATTATGGTGATTACAGATGATTGTGGCATATTAATAACCAACCATTGTAATATCTGCCACTCATAAATTTCAATAAGAGTAGAGCATTAAGTTTTAACTTAGTTTAATGCTACAGATTACCAGCCATTCTAGTCATTTATGCCAATTTCAATATCACCACCAAATAATACAATGTTATTAAAGAAGATACTGCATCCACTTACAATAAATCCAAATATAACTGTGATAAAGAATCCACCAATGAAGCCTTCCCAGGTCTTTTTGGGAGAGAGCTAATCAAAAAGAGAAAATAAGAAATTAAAAAACAGCAAATGGCTATGTTGACTCATTTACTTTTGTCTAGGTTCCTTCCAAACAACATGAAAATTCAGAGTTACATCAAAAGGTTACTTATTCCATGAAAGGTGGAACAATCTGTCAAGCGCAGGAAATCCAGGCAGTTAAAAATATATAGATAGATATATATTATATATCCACATGTTAAAAAAAAAACCTTTTAAGAAGATGGGTGAGAGAAATACATTGTATTAGGAATGTAATTGCTAACATAATCAAACAAGTGCACATAACATGCTAAATAAGAATATACAGTGGTGCTTAGAAGTTTGTGAACCCTTTTGAATTTTCAATATTTCTGCATAAATACCACCTGAAATTTGACCTCTTCTCCACACGTTCTAAAACAAGATAAAGAGAATACAATTAAATAAATGATTCAAAAACATTATACTGCATTTATTCATTTGAGAAAAATTATCCCAAGCTATGTAATAGTGTGTAGCAAAAGTACTGAATTTCTAGAATTTTCAGTTCATTTGAAGGGGAAATTAGAGTCAGGTGTCTCAATCAATGGGATAATAACCAGATATGAATGTGGGAGGTCCTGCTTTATTTAAAGAACAGAATTCTCTATCAAAATAAGATTGTTACAACACAGGTATGTGGGAGTGTATTGTGGATTAAAAACAAAGGAGATTTCTGAGGATCTCTGAAAAACACCTGGTGATGTTCACCAGTTAGAAAAGTTTACAAAACTCTATCCAAAGAGTTTGGACTCCATCTGTCCTCTGTCAGGCAGTATGTGTGCAATGGAGGCAGTCTAACACTACGATTATCCTCCTCAGGAGTGTTTGACCCACCAAGATCACCCCAAAAACAAGACTTGTAATAATCTGGGAGGTCTCCAAGAACCCCAGGATAACATCTAAGGAATTAAAGGCCTCTCATACATTAGCAAATGTTGGTGCTTATGAGACCACTATCAGTAGAATACTGAAGAACAACAGTGTGCATGATGCGGTTGCAAAAAAAAAACCAAAAAAAAAAAAAACACCACTTGAAAAATACCATTGTTGGCCATTACAGTTTGTGAATGAACACATGTATAAGCCAGAAGGCTCTTGGAAGAATGTTCTTTGAACAGACAAGACCAAAACAGAAATTTTTGTCTTGAATGAAAAGTATTATGTTTGTCAAAAGGTAAACACTGTATTCCAGGGTAAGAACCTTATCCCATCTGTGGAATATGGTAGTAGCATAGTTCGGACCTGCTTTACTTCCTCTAGACTAGAATAGCTTGCTATCATTGTTAGAAATTTTATTTCTGAATTGTATTAGCAAATTTTACAGGAAAATGTCAGGGTAACTTTTCATGTACTGAAGCTCAAAAGAAAGTGGGTCATGCAGTAAGACTATGACCCAAAACACAGAAGTCATACATATAGTTAAAGCAGAAGAAAGTTCTGGACGGGCCAAGTCAAAGTCCTAACCTTAATCTCAAGAGATCTGAGTACCTGAAGCAGCCAGTTAACACGAGGAAGCTAACTGAACTGAAGCTGTTCTGTAAGGAGGAATGACTAAAATTTCTCAAAGCTGATATGCAGGACTGACCAACTGTTATTGGAAATGTTCAGTTGAAGTTACTGTTGCCCAAGTTTTTAGTTTTAGTTTTATTGAATTTGTATACTGCCCTACTCCCGAAGGACTCAGGGCGGTGAACAGCCATAGAATAAAACAATATAAATACAAAATTTAAAATAGAATAAAACGAATTAAATAATTTGGCTGAACAAATTTAAAACCCCAATACTTTAAAACCAAATTTAAAATTTCCATTTAAAAAGTGGGCACACAATTACTGAAAGCAAAGGCAAATATATAGCTTTGGATAATTTTCCTAAATGATAAAAAACAAGTATAATTTTTTTCATTTGTTTGCTTAATTTATCTAGTTTTAGGACTTGTGTGGAGAATTAATCGTTTTAGGTTGTATTTATGTCAAAATATTGCAAATTCAAAAGGGTTCACAAACTGTTAAGCACCACTGTATTGTATAATTTGAGTAAAGATACCTGTAGGAGGGTAATAAGATTTAGTTTTCTAGCAATCTTAATTTGGGGTGGAATGGTGGTAAGAAATAAGAGTGCTTATATTTTTTATAATATACATTTTTAATTTATTTTTATTTATTTATTTTCAAATTTCTATACCGCCCTTCTCCTTTCGGACTCAGGGCGGTAAACAGCCAAGTAAAACACTTTATATACAAAAGTTAAAATAGATTTAAAATAATTAAATAATTTGGCCCATAATTTAAAACATTTCAATTTAAAACCAATTTCAAATCAGGACAGCCCGGCTAACTGAAAGAGGTAGGTACATATCCCAATCACCTACAAAAATTAGTATTTTTATACACAATCTTAATCTCACTGCAACAACTCTGTTTCTACTTTCTGTCACTGTAATATGAAAAATCAGGCATACACAATAACTAGGGATAGAATAAATTAAGCAATTTACAATCCAGTAAAATTATAACAATCAGAAGATAGTCTTATCCAGATAATATGAATGTACTGTATATTAGTTAAACCAAGATTATAATCTGTTAGAAATAGAAGCACAAACTATATATTTTATTTTGCACTTTCATTGTCAGAAAAACAATGTCTTTTTCCAATTCTGACGGATTTCTAAAAAAGCTTTATAAGGGATGCCTCTCAAATCATAAAGTACTTCTCAAAACCAGAGGTGATTTCTACAAAGGCTGGATAAGGCAATGGTGTGAGAAACTACTGGCAGTGTTTAAAATTTTTCTCCGAACTATCTTGTAATCAATGTGCAAATTTCAAGCTATGTATTTTTTACTCATTTACCTTAATTAATGGTGTTCTGCCAAAGAAGAATCCACATATATAAGCAGCAATATCGTTGCAAATGACACTTGTAATTGGAACAAGAAACCTGCACAGCAAGGGGAGGGGGGGAGTTAAATAATTTAAATTAAAAAAAAAGACCGTATTATGAACATAATGCCTTAATCTGTAATTTATACTTCAACAATACTGGTGTCTACTAAATCACTAAGAACTGAACTCAGCTCAAGAGAGTCTGTCATTATCTTTTTGCCAAAGGGAATCTCAATTTCAGAGCAGCTGCTAAGCAAAAAAATGAGGTAGGAACGTTGCTCTGGTTCACGTAAGGAATAATGGTAACCCAAACCAGTTAAACTATTGGTAGTCCTTGACTGATGACCACAATTGAGCCGAAAATTTATGTTGTTAAGTGAGAAATTGGTTAAGTGAGCTTTGTCCCATTTTGCGACTTTTCTTGCCACACTTAGTTAAGTGAATCACTGCAGTTGTTAAGTTAGAAACATGATTGTTAAGTGAATCTGGCTTCCTCATTGACTTGGCTTGTTGGAAGGTTGCAAAAGATGATCACATGATGGCAGGACACTGCAACGGTCCTAAATATGAAAAATGGTCAAAAGTCACTTTTTTCAGTGCTGTTGTAACTTTGAGTGATCACTAAACGATCTAAATGTCTTACAACTAAATGTTGTAAGACGAGGACTATCTGTTAAGCCATTGAATTAGGGAGAGTTATTTTCAATAATACCTGGTTGCTAAGCTATATTCATCCATGAGTTTTCAACAAACAGATATTGTATTGCAAGTATTGTTAAACTGAAAAAGCAAGCATTGCTACTATGTTGATGGGATTTGTGAGGACTTTTTTAGAAAAAGGTGCAGACCAACAAAGAGTGTTATCTTCCTTGTTATGTTATACAATAAGCTTACACAACCATGCTCAGTAATGTTATGGTTCAGTTAGCCCTTGCCTTACAACTGTTTGTTTAGTGACTATTTAGAGTAACTATTTAAAGTTACAACAGTGCTGAAAATAGAGACTTATGACTGATCCTTGCACTTATGACAGTTACAGCATCTCTGTGGTCATGTGATCAAACTTTGAGTATGTATTTATGACAGTTGCAGCATCCCAAGTTCATATGATTGCCATTTGCAAGCTTCCCAACTGGCATCTGACAAGCAAAGTCAATGGAAGAAGCTGGATTCACTTACTGATTGCATGATGATTCACTTAACAATCTTAGCCAAAAGGTGGTAAAATTGGACATAACTCACTTAACAATCTCCTTGCTTAACAATGGAAATTCTCAATTGTGGTTGTAAATCAAGAACTACCTCTACTTATTTACTTCTTAATTTGCCATTTAACCCTTAGCATGAAACCTATACTATGTATCTCTGCATATATTCCCACATACATTATATGCCTAAATCCTAAAGAATCCCATTTGCAGGGTTTTTTTTGTCCTCTTAAAAGTATCTCTTTTGATACTTTTAGCCACCTTGGAGTTAGTTGGCTTCTGTTGCTAGCTGGCGTCCTGCTACTCTCAATTCAACACTTGTTCTGAAGTGCTGCCAAGGCATAGGCTTTAGTTATCCTTCAACTGGCAATGTGGGGAAAGGAAAGTATGTTCTAGCTGCTGGCTGGCTATAGACTCTTTGTGTCTTTGGTGGACATGGAGTGGCTGCTGGACTCTACTTTTCCTTTCAAGTATTCCATGGTTATTGGAATTCATGCCCAACCTTGTTTTGAAGCCAGATGATACACTTTATCCTGGCACATGTTCATCTCTCTTTGCTCTCCCACAAGACAAAAATAATCTTCTAACTCAGACCTACACACACCAGCTGAAAGTTTGATTATCATGACCAATCAGAGGATGAAGGATTTAACTGGAAAACTTTATAGCAATGTTTTCTTGCTGACACATAAGAAAGGTCTCACTTCAAAACCATGGAAAAAACCATTAAAAAACATAATACTCTTTAGAATATAGATACTGGCATAGATATAGATTTATAATAATTCTTGCAAGAATTATTGTTCCCTTACCAGATCATGCCTTCAAACAGATTTTGGATGACAAGATGAGACTGAGTTACAGTGATCAGCAAAGTGACATGAGTCCATGCGAACTGGTAATAGTGTAATAATACAACAATTAGTTACAAAAGCAAAAAACTTTACAAGACAGTTATGAGAAGAGACATCTATAACAATATTTATATCTTCCACTTGGTAATTAAAAATGCAGAAATTAACTTAATATGAATGGCATATAAGGAAAATCATAGTAATCAATCTAGATGTATACACAATATAGAATTGGAATATTAAAATGTTAGTGATATATGACATAGTGAAATCATGCTATGTAACTGAAAAATTGTAGACAGGTTCTACAAATTATTAATGCTTAAAATGTGATCTCCACAGAACTAGATAAGTCCTTTCTTAACAATAAATTCAATGTGCTGCCCCTTGTAATATTTGTATAATGAAGTAACAATCTCAATATAATTAATGCCTGATCAACTAACAAACATAAAAGGTTTAGTTTCCACTTGCATTCTATCCATTTTTGTTAGATTTGACCCAAATCTTTATTAGTTTGATCTAGTGAAAATACTAAAAGAAATGTCTTCTCCAATATAAGCATATAACTTTCAGTTTCTGTTTCTAGAGAATTTTCAAATGCCTAACTTAACTGCAATGGCCATCAGTTAAAAGTCATAAAAAATAAAGGTAAAGGTTCCCCTGGCACATGTGCTAGTCGTTCCCAACTCTAGGGGGTGGTGCTCATCTCCGTTTCAAAGATAAAGAGCCACACTGTCCGAAGAAGTCTCCATGGTCATGTGGCCGGCATGACTAAATGCCAAAGGCGCATGGAACACTGTTACTTTCCCTCCAAAGGTGGTCCCTATTTTGCTATTTGCATTTTTTACGTGCTTTTGAACTGCTAGGTTGGCAGAAGCTGGGACAAGTAACGGGAGCTCACCCCATTACACAGCACTAGGGATTCGAATCGCTGTACTGCCGACCTATCGATCGAAAAGCTCAGCGTCTTAGCCACTGAGCCACCATTAGCTCTAAAAAGGCATGGACTAGACCAGTGATGGCTAACCTTTTTGCCATCGCGTGCCAGGAGAGGGGGGGGTCGCGCGCTCATGCCCACGCGCATGTGTGCGCAACCCCCTCCCCCCCCCACCGCTCCTGGCACAGGATGACCTGGTAGGCCTGTTTTTCTTTCTTACCTGGTTCCAGATCCTCTCTGTGTATCTGGGAATGGCAAAAACAGCCTTTCCCACTGCCCTGGAGGCCCTATGGATCTTAGAATTATTGAATAATCAATGTTAGAATCTTCCTATTTTAAGAATCTGGGATTATTTACTACTAAGTCAAATTAAATGTGATGGTGTAAATAATTTTGACTTGTGTCCATGAGTCTTTAAAATTTACTCTATGAACATTTCTATTCCAAAACCAAAGCATGCTTTAAAGAGCAATCAAGATACTCAAAGATTGATACATACCATATAAAACTGTAAACGATAATGTCTCTTCACCAAACTCAATACAAACATACAAAATCCTATACAAAAATAAAAAGACAGGGGTATGTTTTACAGCATTGTTCTCCTTATGCTAAATAAATCGTATCAAGCTCATCAGCAAAAGACTGCTGGTTACTAGTTCATTTGTACTGATAAGAGCCCACAATGCAATCTATAAATATTTTTGAATAAATACATTGAATACTGTGTTATTTCCATCATGATGACACACAAGAAATATGTACTTGTGTCATTTCTATCATGATATATATGATGTCACTTGCCACCATCCAAGTTACTTTCCCCTTTGGACATTCATTAGGTCAGTTTACACACTATATAATTTAAGATAAATCACATGATTTGCAGCATGAAAACTGTGAGCAAAGATCCCATTTCTCAAGTTCTATTAATAACATCTGCAAGTGTAATTACTGTATTCTTATTCAAGGAAGTCTTCAAAACACAGTGGCATAAATCGATTTATAATTTATTTTATCTGAAAAGCTAAACTGCGTCAAATACTTCTTTAAAAAAAGTCTTAGCTATTTGGTTAGCTTTGCAGAAAATATTTTTTTTTAAAATCCAATACTCCTAGATTGTTCTTCATCTTAAGCAGTGAGTCAATTAATTAATATTAATTAATGAATTTCTATATACCATCTTTTGAAACTATAATTTTGGCTGTTATTAAAAATGCAAATTCTATGTAGCATTTATTCTTATCTGTCAATAAAGTTTGCAAATTAACATAAACCTTGATCATCTGTACTCCATGCAAGTTTGAAAGGCACATTAAAGGGCAGCTTCTATCATATATAATCTACTACCCAAAGTGCCCTAGAACACGGATGTCAAACTCAATTTCATTGAGGGCCGCATCAGGGATGTGGTTGACCTTAAGGAGCCGGGTGGGCGTGGCCAACTGGATGGGCATGGCCAACTGGGTGGGCATGCTCAACTGGGTGGGCATGGCCAGCTTGCCACCATTCACTGAGTGTGGCCAACTTGGGGGGGGGCGTGGCCAGCTTGAAACCACTCCCCAAACTGCTGGCATCTTTCCTCTTCACACTGGGTAGACCGGGCCTAAGCCACGCTGGCCCGATGTTTCCTCTTTGCATTGGGTAGACTGGGCCGAAGCGACATGGGCTGGCCCCTTAAATTTCCAGGACAGCTCCACAGGCCAAATGTGGCCAGCGAGTCTTGTGTTTGACACCCCTGAATCTCTGCAACTACTAATACACATTACATTTACAAGGCAAGAATGCAATTTTTGAAAACATGTTTGAAAACATAATTCTGCCTGTTATGTGATCCAGAGAATTTCTTCTTCCTTGAAAATGTTACTGCTCTTGCTACCTAAACACAGCTTGAAATTAAATGGAGGGGAAACTGAAGAAACCTGACAAACAGTTGTCCTGACATGTTTCAGTGTGTTTTATTCTTCAAAAACCATATAAAATATATAACAGAAAACTATTATTTATTTCTTTTATTATTAGAATGCTACTGCTAAATACATGCTCTCAGGACTAAACAAAGATTGCCATGTCTTTTCTGATCCATACTCCCAATATCAGAGCTAATCTACAGTTTCCTTAAGAACAGATGACAGAACGAGTATCAAAAATGATTTTATAGGTCTACAATATTCACTGTAACTCTTGGATATGTATTTTAGATTCTTTTCTTTTTAACCTTCAAAGGCTATGGAGCTATGCCAAGTATTCAAAGTGTGTTTCACAAAGCATGTTGGTGCAAACAAAGAGAATCTCCTTAAAGACCGAGACATTCTCCAGAAAGCCTTGTGAAAGCAGTTGCAAAAGCTCTTTTGAATTTTCTTCCAGCAAAACATTTTACGTGCACATGCATGCAGAAATGTCCTCGGAAAACCCCCACTGCCACTGCTTATGGCAACTTACTTTGCAACAAGTTGCTACGAATGTTCTCCATTGTCCTAATAAATTTATTAAGGCCATATATAAGATAATATTTTGTATTTTGAAGGAGAATACCAAAGGTAGAATGTTCAACAAGTTATATCAAAGCATGCAAAATACATTGACTACTGACAAGCTTTATTCTTACCTGCCAGATAAAGTGTAAAAGATATAAATCGATGGTAGCGAATTAGGAATTGAAGTTGTTCTCGTCTCTGAACAAAAGTAGCAAAGTAATCTGCTACTGTCTCACCATAAAAGAAATAGTTCACACATAACAAGAAGTACCTGTAACATACATTATAGATTAATTACTTTGTGAGATATGAGCTACAAAGTTTATTATATTTTATTTTACATTCTTGGTACATATAATTTAAAATGATAGAATCAAAACATTCACTCAATTCAATCCAAAAAATTACCAATATTCCGATACTTTAAAATAAATCATACAACTGATAGACTCACAAAGGAATTACAAAACAGAGAGGAACATGACTATTATCTAGTATGGGAAAAGTGGTATGTCTGGTTGGAAAATAGGAAAGGGATAAAAGATTAGGAAATAAAGGAAACAATCAAATATAGAAAGAGGAATGTAAACCACATATATAGGTCAATCAAGAATTGTAAAGATAGACAGAAAAGATAGACCAAACAAGGTGGAGTCAAATTGTAAATGAAATTATATAATACAGTTGCGATAAATTGGACATGTATGTAAATTTATGTTTATATGTTTTGTATGTTTTACTGTTTGTTTGGTTTGTATTTATAAATAAAAAACCTTTAAAAAAAAACATACAACTGATGGAGGGTTGTCTAAAATAGACATATTTTGCACTAGGAAGAATACAATGTTATACAATTAGTGTTATTTGATAAGTATTTATAATTTGGACACCTTATTAATTCAATTAAGTTGAGCTGATCCCACTGTTGTGGGGGTCTCAAGAGTTCACTTTAAACGCATTCGGAATGGAAGCATCACACAAAGCCAGCGGCTGGAAGCAGAATCATTAAATCCTAGGTTGATATTTTTCTTAGAAAGCAACCATGATAAAAAAAATGAAATTTGGAATCAGAACTAACATTTTTAAAAATCCAGTTGTTACTTACCAGCTTAATGTTCTAAACCATGGTAGGTCGTAAGAGCGATATACTCTGTAACCTATAGTGATGATTTCATGAAAGCACTTGACTTGAATGGTTAAGACCTGAAGTAACGGAAAAGGGTAACAGAAATTCTATTATCAGGTTTTCTAGTGGCATGAGAGATTATAAAATATTCACATGCTATCATTTCTAGAATTTGTACAAGTCAGTTTGTCTTAACTAAATGACACTGAATTGTCATTCTGCTGATATAACTAGAGAAGCATATTATTCTAATAAAACCCCAGGAATTCTGAAAATTGCCCATTTATTGTAACATTGCAAGGCACCTCTATATGCATGAACATCTTCATTCATTCTTGTTACAATTAAACCTTGGATTCTGACTTTTATAGTTCCACCTAGAATTACATGAAATGTTGAGATGTAAAACTTACAAGCAGCATCAGCATAAATGATCCCATGTATATAATGAGGGAGAAACCTGAAATCATTGCTAAAGTTAAAATTCCACGAATCCACCAGTTCTTCCATCTGAAAAAAGCAAATATACAAGTTGATTTTTCAAGCTCTTATAATCAGAGAAAATGTTTAGTTAATCAATAACATCATGAACAATGAAGTTTTGAATACAGGAATTTCTTAAAAATAAATTCAACTTTCATATGAGAACTCACAACATATCAGAAATAGGTCTACTTGTACTCAATGATCTTAGTTCTAAGGAAATAACCACAGGATTCAAGCGCTTATTCTGTTAGTAAGATACATACAGTCATGGCCGTAAATGTTGGCACCCCTGAAATTTTTCCAGAAAATGAAGTATTTCTCACAGAAAAGTATTGCAGTAACACATGTTTTGCTATAGACATGTTTATTCCCTTTGTGTGTATTGGAACAAAACCAAAAAAGGGAGGACAAAAAGCAAATTGGACATAATGTCACACAAAACTCCAAAAATGGGCTGGACAAAATTATTGGCACCCTTTCAAAATTGTGGATAAATAAGATTATTCCAAGCATGTGATGCTCCTTTAAACTCACCTGGGGCAAGTAACAGGTATGGGCAATATAAAAATCACACCTTAAAGCAGAAAAAAAGGAGAGAAGTTCACTTAGACTTTGCATTGTGTGTCTGTGTGTGCCACACTAAGCATGGACAACAGAAAGAGGAGAAGAGAACTGTCTGAGGACTTGAGAACCAAAATTGTGGAAAAATGTCAACAATCTCAAGGTTAGAAGTCCATCTCCAGAGATCTAGATTTGCCTTTGTCCACAGTGCGCAACATTATCAAGAAGTTTGCAACCCATGGCACTGTAGCTAATCTCCCTGGGCGTGGACGGAAGAGAAAAATTGATGAAAGGTGTCAACGCAGGATAGTCCGGATGGTGGATAAGCAGCCCCAAACAAGTTCCAAAGCAATTCAAGCTGTCCTACAGGCTCAGGGAGCATCAGTGTCAGCGCGAACTATCCGTCGACATTTAAATGAAATGAAACGCTATGGCAGGAGACCCAGGAGGACCCCCCTGCTGACACAGAGACATAAAAAAGCAAGACTACAGTTTGCCAACATGTACTTGAGTAAGCCAAAATCCTTGTAGGAAAACGTCTTGTGGACAGATGAGACCAAGATAGAACTTTTTGGTAAAGCACATCATTCTACTGTTTACCGAAAATGGAATGAGGCCTACAAAGAAAAGAACACAGTACCTACAGTGAAATATGGTGGAGGTTCAATGATGTTTTGGGGTTGTTTTGCTGCCTCTGGCACTGGGTGCCTTGAATGTGTGCAAGGCATCATGAAATCTGGGGATTACCAATGGATTTTGGGTCGCACTGTAGAGCCCAGTGTCAGAAAGCTGGGTTTGCGTCGGAGATCTTGAGTCTTCCAGCAGGACAATGACCCCAGACATACATCAAAAAGCACCCAGAAATGGATGGCAACAAAGCGCTGGAGAGTTCTGAAGTGGCCAGCAATGAGTCCAGATCTCAATCCCATTGAACACCTGTGGAGAGATCTTAAAATTGCTGTTGGGAAAAGGTGCCCTTCCAATAAGAGAGACCTAGAGCAGTTTGCAAAGGAAGAGTGGTCCAAAATTCCGGGTGAGAGGTGTAAGAAGCTTATTGATGGTTATAGGAAGCGACTGATTTCAGTTATTTTTTCCAAAGGGTGTGCAACCAAATATTAAGTAAAGGGTGCCAATAATTTTGTCCAGCCCATTTTTGGAGTTTTGTGTGACATTTTGTCCAATTTGCTTTTTGTCCTCCCTTTTTTGGTTTTGTTCCAATACACACAAAGGGAATAAACATGTGTACAGCAAAACATGTGTTACTGCAATACTTTTCTGTGAGAAATACTTCATTTTCTGGAAAAATTTCAGGGGTGCCAACATTTATGGCCATGACTGTATGTGAAGTACAATACAATAAAACTACAATGTATTAGAAAAGTTTAACCCACTCAATATTTGTACATAAATGAGTGGTCTGAACTTTGTTAACGTGTCCACTTCCATTTAAATGGTTGCTGAAGACCCTTCTAAACAGCTCTTTGCATATAGTCTGTGACAAATATTAATTTTAAGTTAATATCACTCCAGGTACATCTGTCCCTCATACCTGGAAGATAAGCCAGAAAGAGCCTTTTTAAAAATTTCTGGAGTGCTGTCTGTTGCTGGGACAACTTCAGGAACTTCTGAATCATTTCTGAGGTCCAGTTCTCCAAATTTTTCATTTTCATCTTCATCTATATTCTAAAACACAAAGTTCAAGACGGAAACACAATATTTAGCAATTTAAGCACAAAAACATACCAGAATTTTAATTAAAACAACCAAATAAAACTGCAAGTATACACTAACATAGCTGCTTTACTCAAAAAAAAACCCAGAAAGGATGCAGTTAGATATCCAAACTATTTAAACTAAGATATGTAATGCTGGTTTTTTTTTTTATCATTTGGAGACCGACTATAGCAGTTTCAGTATTAAACCTTAACTGGTCATTTTTATTATTATTTTTTTTTATTCTGGCTGTTCACCGCCCTGAGTCCTGCTGGAGAAGGGCGGTATACAAATTTAAACAAATAAACAAATAAATAAATAAATAGAATTAGGCTTTCTGGAACCTGGGATTTTGTATATACAGTACATCCTTGACCCCATTAACATATAGTTGTGAGATTTACTATAGGAATCAGTAAGGTAACACATTAGACACAGTAATAGCCTGTGCTATTTTAATATTGTTAAGAATAAAAAGAATATGAATATCTTGTTGGACAACTTTAAAAATTCTCTCAAAACATGTTTTTAAGGCTTCACACATCTGTTCTTATTTTTAAATACATAAATACTTCTTTCAATAAAGCAGCTAAAAGAAGTTAATAAAAGTGAATATTAGGTTGCTACTGTGGCATGTCCAAATGTTCTAACAAGCAACCATTCCTCTTTTATTTATTTCTTCATTCAGTGATTTTTCTAAGATGTATCATTCCCAATGGATTGTGGGCAATGAAAAACATAACAGTAATATAGTTAAAACAACTAACTAAAATAGTAAAATCCTATTGAAAAGTACCAAACCAAATCAAAAGGCAACATGGCCCTTTTGTTCAGCTTGAGCCAATGGCATAATACAATAAAACTGTTTAACTTGCTTACTCTGTAAATGTGTTCCTAAATTACCATGTTAGAAACAAAATGTTCACGTTTAAAATTATCATACATATCAAAACTGAACATACATCTCAGGTAGTTTTAATCAACAACCAAAAAAAAAAAAAAACCTTTGAAAATAAATTGGCATGTTTGTTAAATCAACTCTATTAATTTCTTCAAAAATAGCTTGAGCTATATTTGCAAGCAAAGAATAAGTCACATGGTTTATCAATAAACTAATAATGGTGTTTTAAGTACTGAGATTGTTACCCTGAAATTCCAGAAGATTTCCTTAAATTGAAGGAAAATAAAGAAATTTATATTTCATTAATCTGTTGTACTTATGCAAAATATATAATTTTGAACTGAATTACATGTGTCCTTTTGAGATCTGTATACTCCATAAGCCATGGTTTCTAATAAACGTAGCAATATTTACATAATTCCACTCTTATAATGTACTAATCAATCCAGGATCTGTTAGGTCAAAAGTTTAGAGATATTTCCTTACCTAAATATAAAAACAGAATGATCATGGGCAGGCAAAGGGCAGTGGGAACAGGAACAACTTCCAGCTTCCCACTAACGTTCCTTGTAGGAAGCTGGCAGGGATTGTTGGAAATGAATATTATGTGATTGTGACTGATCGTGGCGGCGCAAAGCACTAAAGCAGTCACAACTTTGCCAAATTTCAATTTCACATTAGTCATGAGTCCCAGATTTTTGACAAATTCTCTAAATTAGCCCATTTGAGCTATGTTGATTCAGAAATAGTTGTCTTATGATACACTGTTTCTAATTGATTACAAAAAATCAAACAGACATCAAACAGAATTTTATCGGTATATAGATGTACTAAAGTTTACATCCCAACCCAAATCACACTCTCCCAGTGCTTCTTATCAAAACAAATAAAGTTATTTCTGGATGCACACAGTCCAAATGGTGAATCATCATGCTAAAATGTTTGAATCGGCATACCTCAAATCCCCTAAATTAAAGAATGAGTACAAAATCTGGAAGTCATTACTTCTGTGTAATTGAAATTTTAAGGATCCTCACACCACTTGTATTTGCAAAGCTGTGACTGCTGTAGCATTGCCATAAGCACATGATCATCACTTCTGGCACTCCCTGCCAGCTTCCTACAAGCAAAATCAGTGGAGAAGCTGGCAGGAATTCAAAATTTAGAAGTTGATCCTGCTCCCATTGGGTTTTTTTTACCCATCCATAGTTATTCTGTTTATTGGTTAGGTAAGGAAATATCTCTGAAAGGATGACCTAACAGATGGTTGTCTAGTAACTAACTAATGTAATTAGTACTACCGGTATTAATAGCAATTTAGAAATAGTTAAAAGCACAGAATAAATGGAGGTGAGAAAATTTAAATGTTGCCCTAGAGCTGCATAGCACTCAAGGAAGCATCATTAGATATGTATCACTGAAAAGAATGTTTGATTAGATGCACTACTGGTTTCCTTGCATGAAATAAAAAGATTAAAATGAACTCATTAGTGTCACTTTCCAGCTAAAGGGGTATTGTTGCGAGCATCTTGGAGGAGACACATTAGGTAACCATAGAAGTGGGTAAAGAAGGATTCTGTACATCCTTTCATTTTTGCTAATTGACATTATGGGAGTAATTCATTCTCTTGATTAGTTGGAGTACCAGTTGCAATAATAGTATTAAACTATAATAACAGAAAACCATGAAATCTTAATAGGTGATATCCATAATTGACCATAATGTCACATTCATTCTAGCACAAAATAACACATCTGTTCACTGAAGTACAGTGCCTTTCCCCATTACAGGTACCGTATTTTCCGGCGTATAAGACGACTTTTTAACCCAGGAAAATCATCTCAAAAGTCGGGGGTCGTCTTATACGCCGGGTACCCGAATCTGAGTTGCTGGTGCTGACCGATGACACTTTGGGAGCGCCGGCAACATTGAGGGGAAGCTGTACTCTGAATTAGTTCCAACCTACAAGAGGTGCCAGGCAGTGCGCGGCCCACGAGAAAGGAACGCGTCCCCACTCTACCCCGGAATTCGGGTCACCTTCCTTCCTTTCCCAGCAGTCCACGGTGAAAGCGGCGCCGCGGTCGACCTGGGCCAGCGCCTTCCACACCTGGCTCTGCGTCTCCATTATGAGAAGCTCCATGCGACTTCGCATGTCTCCGCCCCAGTCGCGCAGCTCTCGCAATCCGCTCACCGGAGGAGCCATGAAGTGCTCGCACCGCCTTGCCAGATCTTCCTCGTCCTCCTTTCCCCACGGCTTTCCCGTTGTAATTGCTGCTGCTGCTGCCGCCGAGGCTGCTCCTTCATCTCCGCCCACCGCACCAGACCCAGCCCGGCCAGCACCGCCGTGGTTCCCGCAGTCCAAGCGGATTGGCGCCCGGGCTCGCAGGCGAAGGGTGGGAGTGCGCAGCGATCGACGCCAATCGCCCCACCATCGCCCCAACGGGAAGAACCACCCGGCAGCGATTCCAAGGAGCCCGAAGCGAACATCCTGGAGCAGCACGGGCCGGCCCGGAGGCTGAAACCCCGGGAGCCCAGGTGCCGAACCCCGCACAGCAGAAAAGACATGACAGCCGGTGCCCAGTTCCTTCTGCAGCCATCCGGATCAGCGCCCGGGCTCGCAGGCGAAGGGTGGGAGTGCGCAGCGCACTTTCCTGGCTTGGCGCCGATCCGGACGGCTGCAGAAGGAACTGGGCACCGGCTGTCATGTCTTTTCTGCTGTGCGGGGTTCGGCACCTGGGCTCCCGGGGTTTAAGCCTCCGGGCCGGCCCACGCTACTCCAGGATGTTCGCTTCAGGCTCCTTGGAATCGCTGCCGGGCGGTTCTTCCCGTTGGGGCGATGGTGGGTGGCAGCGATCGGCGTCGATCACTGCGCACTCCCACCCTTCGCCTGCGAGCCCGGGCGCCGATCCGCTTGGACTGCGGGAGCCACGGCGGTGCTGGCCGGGCTGGGTCTGGTGCGGTGGGCGGAGATGAAGGAGCAGCCTCGGCGCAGCAGCAGCAGAAATTACAACGGGAAAGCCGTGGGGAAAGGAGGACCAGCTGGTTGCTGCGCGGAGCTTCCCCCAGGCATCCAGGGGGATATTACCGACGCTCTGACTTCCCCAGACCGGTGGGGCTCGCCATCAGTGGGGGGTCAGCTGGGGAAGTCGGAGCGTTGGTAATATCCCCCTAGATGCCTGGGAGAAGCTCCGCTCAGCAACCAGCTGGTTCCAGCATTCAGCTCAATGCAGCCTTGACTAGATCGGCACAGCTTCCTGTCAATGTTGTCGGCGCTCCCTTAACGTCATCAGTCAGTGCCAGCAACTCAGATTCATGACAAGGCTGCATGGGTGAAGGAAAAAAACCTGGTACAAAATAGCCCTCTTGCCTCTACACGTAGCGTAGCCCATTACCTTTCTCTACAGTACAGCAACAATACATACAGTACAGCAACAGTACATACAGTATAGTATACAAATATAACAGTCAAGACCCCATCATGGCTCCACCAGCAAGAAGAAAGAAATATGAAGCCAGTTTTAAACTTAAAGTTGTAAACTTTGCCATGGAACATAATAACTGTGCTGCTGCAAGACAATATGGAGTAACAGAAAAGATGGTTCGGGACTGGAAAGCAAATGTAAAAGCATTAAAGAGTATGCCAAGGGGTAAGTGTGCATTAAGAAGAGGCACCCCACATTGGCCAGAACTCGAAAAACATGTAGCAGACATGGTGAATGAGCATCGCCAAAACGGTTATGTAGTGACACGAAATAAAATACGTTTGTTTGCACTTCAGTGGGCCAAATCTAACCCAGATCACAGCAACAGATTTAAGGCCACTGTATCCTGGTGTACTAGATTCTTGGAAAGGCATAATTTGGTTCTGAGGCAAAAGACAAAAATTGCACAAAAATTACCTGCAGATCTTGATGCCAAAGTAAATAGTTTCCATCGATACGTAATAAAACAGCGCAAGAAACATGGCTATGCGTTAAGTAGTATCGGAAATATGGATGAAACTCCAATGAATTTTGATATGATTGGAAATAACACTGTCCATCCAAAAGGTGAAAAAACAATTTTAATTAAAACAACAGGACATGAGAAGTCCAGTTTTACAGTGGTACTAGCATGCACAGCTGATGGCTCCAAACTGAGACCAATGATTATTTTTAAAAGAAAAACAATGCCGAAACTAAAGTTCCCTGTTGGTTGTTTTGTACATGTGAATGAAAAAGGCTGGATGGATGAAGAAGGGGTAAAGCTATGGCTTGATAATATATGGAGCAGGCGACCAGGTGGACTTATTCAAAAACGTAGTCTACTGGTGTGGGATATGTTCAGGGCTCATTTAACTCCCAGCACCAAGCAAAGGCTTGCAAGAATAAACACAGATGCGGCAGTTATTCCTGCAGGATTGACATCGTTGGTACAGCCACTGGATGTGTGCCTAAACAAGCCATTTAAAGATCGCATTCGAGAACAGTGGAATGAGTGGATGGTTAGCGGTGAAAAGTCATTCACAAAAGGAGGAAACATGTGTGCTCCACAGTTGGATGTTTTGTGCAAGTTTGTCATAAAAGCTTGGAATGATATTGATGCAGAAACAGTAATCAAGTCTTTCAAGAAGTGTGGCATATCAAATTCATTAGATGGTATGGAGGACGACTACTTGTGGCAAGATGATGAGGAAGCCGAAGCTGAGACCACACCATCTGATACAGAATTAGATCCATATGATGACTGCCTTACAAATGTATCACAAGATGTCCTTGATGTACTTATGATATCAGATGACGAACAGGAGGATTTTGAAGGCTTTTAAAGGGAAACTGTCACACCACAAAACCTGTAAAAATAGCTTGCAGTTATGATGGGCGTTACTGACTCGCCAGGGACTTGCCCGGCACTGGCTCTCTATTGTTTGTTATCTTCCTCCTATCATAATCAGTTCCAGTTTGGTTGACAGCTTAGAAAACAAACAGCATGGCAGCTCCCATGGGTTTATTGTCTTATCCTTCCTTTCAGCTTTAGAGTGAAATAGGAAAAGTTTAATCCAATTGCACTGTTTTATGTTGACATGTTTGATGACAAACAGCCTTATGTTTATAAGTGACAGTTTTCCTGCTAAGTACCTGCGTGTCATAAGCATTTGAATTAAAATTACCATATTGAAATCAAATCTGATGTTTTTTAATTTTTATTTGGTGTGCGTTGGAAGAGGGGTAGTCTTATACGGCGAGTATAGCCCAAACCCTATATTTTAACAGGAAAAGTAGGGGGTCGTCTTATACACCCAGTCGTCTTATACACCGGAAAATACGGTAATCCTCAATTTAACAACGGTTCATTTAGTGACCGAACCTACAACAGCATTGAAAAAAATGACATGACTATTTTTCATATTTACAACCATTATAGCATCCCCATGGTCATGGGTTCAAAATTCAGACACTTGGCAACTGATTCACATTCATGAGAGCTGACAGGGGTCATGTGATCACCTTTTGCAACCTTCTAACAAGCAAAGTCAATGGGGAAATCAGATTCACTTAACAATCATATCATTATCTTAACAACTGTAGTGATTCACTTAATTGTGGCAAGACAGGTCATAAAATGAGGCAAAACTCACTTAACTAATGTCTCATTTAGCAAAAGAAATGTTGGGCTCAATTGTGATCATAAGTCGAGGACTACCTGTGCTGAGTTAGTGTCATTCTCTTACCCTTCAGATGGCAATAAACTATGCCTATATTCTTTCTCCACTGTCAATCCCTAATTCTCTCTGCTCCCTTGCAGCTTAATAGTACTGTCCTGCTTATGCATCTGCAGCATTAACAAAGCTATTAATTTACCTTTCTGACTTTGCTGTCCTTTTGAGCATTCCCAGACAGAGGAAAATATCTCCCAATCACGACATTAATGGAGTGGGATGGGATTTGGCATCTGAAGTTTGGTATCTATTAGCTTCTGAATCCTTTCTCTTGACTAATAAAAGCTAAACACTGAGAAGGTGGCTGGGATTATCACGGAAACTGAATCACATAAACACAATCATAATCCTATGCATATGCAAGGCACAAAAATCTTCTAGTTCCAAGATCAAGCAGGACTATTTTATTATCATTTCAATGTAGTACAATTTTAACATTGTCCAAAGCTTGTACCCCCTCTGGAACCATGCCTGAGTGCAAAATAAGACAGGAGACGATGGTTATATATTTATGCATATGTTTGCATTATAGACCAATGGCCTGACTAAACAAAAGGGGTTTTACAGAAGTAAAAAAACTTTCATCTCTGCTTTTTTTCTATCTCCTCTATACTGAAAATACAAAGAATGGCACAAAAGTAGTTAACAGAGAACAAAAAGAAATGAGAAGATAAACAGATCAGTCTCAAACTACCAAGATTTATCCACCAGACCTCAGCTGCGAGAGACACTTGAATTTGTCACCAACTAAATGGATTGAAAAGTGCATCAGATGTATACAATTTGCAAATGTCACTGGTCACTGTCAGTTTAAGGGGGAAAACATTATTTTACTATAAGTTAAGACAATTTAAGCCTGTCTGACTCCTGGGTTGAGGAAGATATAAAGGAAAATTACAAAAAAGACATTGCCAAGGTACTACAATTAGATGCAAGTATGGAAAGTCCTTGTATATATATTATCTCAAACAGAAGTATCCTAACATCTCAAATACCTTCACTCCGCAAATCAGCACCACAATTCAAACTAAAAGGTCATTCATAAAGGTTGGGGGAACTTTTAAGAGGTGATGTAACAGGAAGAAGAAATGTAAAGGGCTCTATAGATCTTACCTAATTCACAGTAGATGAAAAACTAAAATAAAACATAGCTTATTTATCTAGACCACGCTAGACCAATGAACAATGAAAGTTCATTGATGGAACTGATTTTAAAATAAACATAGCAATTCTGGATTCATCAATATAATCCTTCCTATAGTTTTACATGCTTTGTAATATAATACAATTGTAATGATCATGCATTCAGAAAGTTTTCAATCAGTATGGGCTACTTGCTCTAACATATGCCGGTGAAAAATAGACACTCACAATCAATATAAAAGCTAAGGGTGGTGCAAAGAGCTATGGAAAGTTCCATGCTTGGTAATACAAAACAAGATAGAAAGACCTGCACATGGACTAGAGAACAAACGAAAGTATACAATATCATCAAGAGAGTAAAAGAATTGAAGTGGAAATGGGCTGGTCGCATAGCAAGAAGAACTGAAGGCAGGTGGTCTAAGGCAGTCATAGAATGGATCCCACTTGATAAAAGTGTCCACGAAAGAGACCTAAAACAAGATGGATCGATGACATCAGCAAGTATTGCTGGCCCAACTGGCAAGAGAAAGCTCAGGACCATATTGGTTGGAAACATATGGAAGAGGCCTTCTTTCTGCAGTGGATAGACAATGGCTAAAATGATGATGATCATGCAACCATTATCATTTACACCAACAAGTCTATTTCAGAAACTCAATGACACTTTGGAAGCTTGTTATCACCATAAACCACTCTGATCTGACAACTTGACTGAAGATATACTTGTGATATATACTAGATTACATTTTCAGAATGTCATGGTCCAAGAGACTTAGACAGCAGCAATAGTTGAAGAATAGTTGAACTAGGGGAGATCTGATTTCTCATCCATTTAAGTCTGTACAATAAAACTTAATACATCAGGAAAAAAAGTAGACTAGCACGTCACAGTTATAATTCTGTAAGGACAGCAATTTAAAATATATCTAAAATATTTATATCGTAATCTATGCCTAGACAATAGACCACTAAAGCAGTATATAATTAAAAGGTACCAAACCATTTGTTAGATTTAATTGTGAGACAATAGTGGTGGTATGGCAACAAAGCTATCCACTCCCTAGTGATAATGTACAAAATAATACTAGTGTCATTTCAATGGCTATAGAGGTACATAGTTCTTATGAATCCAAACTGCTTGCATCATACTGCAACCAAAGGTGAAACAATTCAAAGGCTTACCTATGCTCAGTTGCTTAGTTAAGTTAGTTGATAAGAAACAGTATTGCATAAGGAGCCCACATCTTACCTCAAAATAATATACCGTATTTTTCAGACTAAAAGGCGCACCTAAATTTACAGGAGGAAAACAAGAAAAAAATAGTTTTTGGCCTCTGCGCGTTGCATTTTTGCCCTCCCCAGCCCCCAGAAGCACTCTGCAGTGCTCCGCACAGCCCATTTTCACCACAAAAATGGGCCGTGCAGAGCACTGCAGAGTGCTTCTGGGGACCTGGGAAGGCGAAAACGCAATGCACGGAGGGCTTGGGAGCCCAAAAACGGAGCACTGCAAAGTGCTTCTAGGGGCCAGGGAGGGTGAAAAGGCGATGCACAGAGGGTTCAGGAGGCCAAAAATGCCTATATTCGGCCTATAAGATGCACCTAAATTTTCACCCACTTTTAGGGAGGGAAAAGGTGCATCTTCATACTCAGAAAAATATTGTATTTATGGATTCTAGTTCATATTAAAAAGTAGCATAGGATCTCTCCATCCTCCATTACTTTTTATATATTGTAGTAATAAAATTGCCAAAGAATAATTATTCATCTATATTCACATCTAATCCCTATTATAAGAATGCTGCAATTCATTAGACTATATAATACTTCTTAAACATTTAAAACTTACTGTGATAATTAAATAATGCAGCTTACTTTATTTTATATAATGGTAGTTTTATTTTCTTTTTCTTTTTAGGCAACAGAACCATACATAATCGTGAAAGTGTATGATGCTCTTTTTAAAAAAATGTCTATTCAAATATCACTATATAACAAATTTTAATTTAGTTTTTCTTCCTGGGTACAAAGTGTTTTTTCCCAATTCCTTTTGCCTCAAATAAATAGAAAATAGTTACTGTTCCACAAAAACTTGCTTCTGTGGTCAGAACAATATTTTGAAATTTATGTGTTTTTGTGAAC
Organism: Arizona elegans; assembly: GCA_022577455.1. Taxonomy (NCBI): domain Eukaryota; kingdom Metazoa; phylum Chordata; class Lepidosauria; order Squamata; family Colubridae; genus Arizona; species Arizona elegans. Next base: position 5,907,040 of record JAKOOJ010000009.1, on the reverse strand, counting down.
ATTCTCAATTCACATTCAATGCTGAGTAGACCTCCAGAATATTCTGGAACTGTGGGAACTGTCCAAAAGTTTCTAGAAGTGGCTAAAATTTTCTAGAACTTTCTGGACTATCCAGTAGTATCCATAAAGTATAAAAGTAAAGGTACCTTAAACCAACATTTTTAATTTGTCTAATTGCTGAGTAAGAGAACAGTAAATAGCACTATTTGATTTAGATAGCATCAAGAAGTTGTTTGCATCCAGCAGATGCAGTTGTGTGGACAATTTATCAAAACAAGAGTGATAAAGTACTCTGTAAAAGTGTCTGTTAAGATGTGTGAGACTTACAAATCAAACTTTGGAATGCTTGTCGGGGATCAAGACAAGCCTTGGGTACCTCATTTCACTGCAAATACTGCAACTAAACTCTTGAAGGTAAGGTGAACAATTGCTGCTCACTAGATGGAATTTCAGTGAATTATTAGTTTAAAAGAGTTGCAATTAAGAAATTTTTCACTATTTTCAATGTTTTAAGAAAATACAAACTACAATATATATTTTATGCCCTATAACTATATCTTGCACGAAATTAGGTAGTGTGAAATATCTTTTTTTTTAAAAAAAAGTTATATAATTCTGCTATGTTTACAGGCTGATACAAGGGAGAAAAGAGAGCTGTGAAGTTTGCTATTCCAAGAATTTGGTGGACCATTCAAGTAACTGTTACTTCTACATAGTGCATCCTTCCAAATATCGAACTGGCAGAGCGCGCCTCCTATCATGTATGCAGATATTCCTCCACCCATCGCCCCAGTACTGCACTGCCCTGAGCTCCCCATTCCCACCCCTCCAGAGAGGGATCAGCCATTTTCAGAAGTGAGAAACAAGTTGCAGATACAGATTACAATTTCACAGATGCGGCTGAGGAGAGAAAGCTGTACTTTCCCAACCAGAAAGTCCTCAACAATCTGATCATAGACCTTGGTCTTACCAAATCCCATGCTGAGCTTCTGACATCTAGGCTCAAAGGGTGGAACTAGTTGGATGAAAGTGTGCAAGTCACAGATAAAAGTGTTTTTCCAACTTCTTCAGTTGGCAAGATGGGCTGTGCTTCTGCAACAATGTGGCCAGTCTATTTGAGGCTATAGGAATCACCTGCAACCTAAGTAAAGGCCGCCATATTCATCCAGGAGCCTCAAAGCCTTGTTGCTTCATAACAGGAAAAAGTACCCATCTCTCCCTATGGCTCACTCTGTGCATCTCAAAGAGGACTACACCAGCGTCAAGATGTTGCTGAAGGCCTTGAAGTATGACAATTATGGCTTGGAGATCATTGGAGACTTCAAAATTGTGTCATTCCTGATGGGCCTCCAAGGCAGTTTCACAAAGTTTTCTTGCTTTCTTTGCCTCTGGGAAGCCGGGACACTAAGGCACACTATCACAAAAGGGACTGGCCACAGCGGACCAAGTTCTCCGTAGGAAAACAACATAATGTGGGAACCGCTGGTAGAACCTCGGAAGATGCTGATGCCACCACTGCACATCAAGTTGTCACAGCTCTAGACGAGCTCTAGACAAGGAGTCAGCAGCTTTCAAGTACCTCCAAGATCTCTTTCCACAGCTGTCAGAGGCAAAGGTTAAAACAGGCATCTTCGTTGGACCACAGATAAAGAAGATCAGAGAGTGCGACAAATTCGCCAAGAAGCTGAACAGAAAGCGGCTTGGAACAATAGCCTCCCACCGGCCAGTACGCTCTCATAGAGAGGGACTCCTCCGGGTGCCGTCAGCCAAACAGTGTCGACTGGCAGCCCCTAGGGGGAGAGCCTTCTCTGTGGGGGCACCTACTATCTGGAATGAGCTCCCCCCGGAGATACGGAGGATCCCGGATCTGCGCTCCTTCCGCCGTGCTGTGAAGACCTTTTTATTCCATCAAGCGGGCTTGGCCTAATCTCTTCCCTTTTTAAATATTTAAATTTTAATCTGTTTTTAAATTATCGGGGTGTTTTAATTTGTCTGGGCCAAATAATTTAATTTGATTTTATTGGGTTTTTAAATTTTGTGTATCTATGTATTTTATTGTTGGCTGTTCACCGCCCTGAGTCCTTCGGGAGTAGGGCGGTATACAAATCAAATATATATATATATATATATATATATATATATATATATATATATATATATATATATATATATATATAAACTATTTCGTTGTAGTGGTTCATGGCTTTCTGGGTAATCACAAGGCTGAAACTATGAGCAGATGGTTCAGACTCTCATAAAGAATTATGCCAAAATGGAATACAGAATGTCCTTCAAGATTCTTATCGATGTTTATCTTGACAAATTCAAGAACATGGGTGCTTACTCAGAGGAGTAAGGCGAATGCTTTCATCAAGATATACTGGATTTTGATTCCTCATTACCTAGGACAGTATAATGAAAGCATGATGGGAGGACTATGCTTGGAGGCCTCTTTGAGAAAGCCATTTGCAGTACAGCTGCAATTCTAGAAAATTTACTCGTTTCTGAACCCTTGAGTAGTTTTGACTGTCTTTGGGTATTTGCCATCCAAGTATGCATTGTTCTTCTCTAAATGCTTAAAAACATAAAAAATTGCCTGTTCTGTAAATATGAAACTTTTGTGGGCTGTGATCACAAATCAAAGTTTGTGATGAATATAGCCGTTTTTGCATAGGTTTAGACATAAGCTATTTAAATATAATACTTAGAAGCCAGGAACAAAAATTGTGTTACATAGTGATTACAATCCATCCTCTCAAATAGTCACAAAAGTCAATGCAAAAGGTTCTCAGGCGTTTGAATAAGACTCTTAAAATGCTATGTTTCCAGTCATGTTAGACTTTGAACCGAGTGCTGAATATGTGCATACCTATAAAGGGCAGAAAATGCAGTATCTATGTTTTAGTTCTTTCGGCTATACAAAGTCCATAAATTAATATGCTATTTGCATCCTATAAGTCAGCAAATACCTTGAATACGGGGGAGGAGTGATATATGAGCAGCCTCCTACATAGAGCGCAGACTGCAGGTAGAGGAAATGGCCTCTTACTGCAGAAGTGAGAAAAGCAGAACAGCCACATTTTTAACCTTACCTAGTTCCCATTTTATAGCAGTGATAACAAAGGAAATGAAAAATAACGACTCTGATATGATCCTACATTCACTTCCATAAAATTCGTCACATGCAGAAGGTCGGGGGAGGGGGGATTTCCTAAGAGGGAAGAAATGGAAACAAACACCACCCCTAAATACATTACTCAAGCATATCTTGAAAAGTGACGCTGTAATTGACAGAAAGAGGAGATGGTGAAAAAACATGCATCGGTCCCTCCTCTTTCAAAAATGAAGGGAAGCCACATTACATGTCAAGGAAGAAAAGCTGTGAAGCCGGATGAGAAACCCCCGAGAACTCCCACCTTTCTGTCCGGCTGCATACCTGGAGACAGGTAGAAGAGGCTCCATGTCAGACTTACCTTGTCACCCGCACTTTCTCTTTCATGATCTCCACCACCTCCTCGCCTCCTGAGCTCCGACATCTCGGAAGACATGAAAAGCAAACAGCCAGGGCACAAGGAAGCAATCGGAAGATGTGCAAGGGTGTCAACCCCTTCTGAAGCGTTATGTCAGATTTTATTCCAAAGGTTAGGCCTCTAGTACATTTTTATATCCCGGATGCCACCTAGGAAAGAACCTGCCGGCAATGAAGAAGAAGAAGAAAAAATCCTATTTCCTCCCTATGGAACAGAGCACCTGAAATCACTTCTCTGCTGCAAAAAAACACGGCAAGCCTGGGAATCAGTCTCTCTCTCTCTCTTTTGCAGACTAAGCCTTAAGAGGCAGCATTTTGGAAGGCGTCCTGAAGGTCTGTCTCCTCTCCCGTTTTTCACGTCCAAGTAGGAGGGGGGGGGGGGGGTTCCCTCAAATCAGAGGAGGAGAAAAAAAATCCTCCTTCATTCAATTTTTTTCCTCCAAGAGTGCTTTTTTTTTTTTTTGGCCTAATCCCTTCACGAGGAAATGGGGAAGGCTGGCTGCTTCCCACAGGGAAGGCTCAGGGGGGAAAAAAATTATTTATTTTTAAACGAATCCATGTCACCTTCCTTTCCCATTCAAAAAAAGCCTTCCTTCCCCTTCCACACAGTTCTTTTTAATCGCAGGGATTTACGAGGGAGCCGCTCCAGTCCAGAATATCGAAAACCAATCCAATCTTCCAATCTTTTTTTTTTTTCCTCCCCGAAAATTAGGATGGGAAAACGAAGAAGTGGCTTTTTTTTTCCACTTCGGGAGAAGTTTGAGGGGGGAGGGTCTCCGTGAAAATTGACCCTCTGAGCAGCTTCTCCGGGCGGGCAAGCAGGCAGGCAGGATTCCTCCTCACACAAACACACACCTCACTCCCACACACCCCCAAGGTAAAGTTCATCTACCTTCTCCCCACACACACACACACACCCTTCATAAAATCCCACACCTACGAAACGCGAGCGTCCTGTCCGTCCCCCCAGCACCTCCTCCCCATGCTCTCTTTCCACAAGAAGCGCCCCTCAAAAAAGGCCTCTCAGAAGGCGGGACAGCCGAAGCCACTCGCCTTTCCTCCCTCCGCCTGCCCCCAAATTTGGAGGGTTGGGGAGGGGGGCCCCTCCAGCGACGACCCTACCCCGGTGAGACCTTCCCTCCCTCCCCTGCGAGGGGGGGGGGAAGAAAGGGAGAAAAAAAAAAAGCCGGAGCGAGCGCGAGCGCGAAGAGACGGTTGCCTGCGCGCGCACAATCTCTCTCACACACACACACACGCGCGCGCGGGCCTGCCTCTGCTAAGCAACCTCCCGCTTCTGGCGTTCGGCCGTTCGGCCCGTCGCTCGGCAGCCGGGCCACGCCCCCTCGTATGAGGCGCTAGCCCCGCCCCTTTCTCTCTCTCTCTCTCTCTCTCTCTCTCTCTCTCTCTCTCTTTTCGCCTAGGCACCGCGGAGGCGGTTACGTGACTGAGGTAAAAAAAAAAGCAGTGTAAATAAATACCTCATGAAATGTTTCCTGGCCTTGCACAAGTATGCGCAGAAGGCTCACGAAAACCTACCTACAGGTAGTCCTCGGCTTAACGACCAGAAATTGAAGCCCAAAATTCCTGTTCGGGAAGTGAGGCGTTTTCTTATAGGGAGGCTTTGCGCCGTTTTACCACCTTTCTGGACGCCGTTGTTAAGTGAATTCACTGCGGTTGATAAATTAGAAAAGCGGTGGTTAAGTGAATCGGGCTTCCCCTCCATGAACTTTGCTTGTTAAAAGGTTGCAAAAAGGGGATCACGTGATCATGGGACGTAGCTATGGTCATAAGTATGAAGCAGTTGCTAAGCGTCTGAATTTTGATCACATGATCATGGGGATGCTTCAAAGGTTGTAACTGGAAAACGGTCATAACCCATAGGTCGCTTTTTTCAGTGCGGCTATAACTTTGAACGGTCACTAAATGAACGGTTGTAAGTCGAGGACTTACCTGCATTGGATTGAAGAAGGAGCAGGAGGAGAAAGAGCAGGAGGAATTTCACCTTCGCTTTCAATAGGATACCTTCCAAAGTAAAGGTACCGTATCTTATTAAAGTTGTACAAAAGTAAACTTTAAGATTCTGTAAAAGGCAGGTAGATGAGCAAATAGAAGCAGGCAGGTGTGACTAACGGTGAAAGTGAAAAAGGTAAGTGTGAGAAGCCAGAGAGGTGGTAGCAGCTAAAGGCAGGTAAAAGTGAAGGGCCAATTCAACAAGAGTGTAGGTATCCTCAACTTAACAACAGTTCCTATAGTGAATGTTTGAAGTTACAACGGCACTGAAAAAAGTGACTTCTGGTGATTTTTCACACTTATGACGTTGCAGTATCCCTATTGCCAGGTGATTTACATTCAGATGCCTGACAACTGGTTCATATGCAGATTCCCGGGATCTGCATATCAATCAATCGTCTTTTGCAACCTTCTGGCAAGCAAAGTCAATGGGGAAGCCAGATTCACTCAGTACTTTAGGCTAATTCACTGTTGACTGCCAGGAGTTCGATCCTAACCGGCTCAAGGTTGACTCAGGTTTCCATCCTTCCTAGATCAGTAAAATGAGGACCCAGATTGTTGGGGGGCAATATGCTGACATTGCAAACTGCTTAGAGAGGGCTGTAAAACACTGTGAAGCGGTATATAAGATTAAGTGCTATTGCTGTTGCTATTAATTTAATAATTGCTATGATTCACTTAACAAATGTGGCAAGAAAAGTCATAAAATGGGACAAAACTCACTTAACAAATTTATCACTTAGCAACATAAATTCTGGGCTCGATTGTGGTCATAAATCGAGGACTACCTGTATAGCTAGTAGGTTAGAATGTGATGTGAGATTTCATCCAAATTCTGTTTTGCAGACTAAGAAGATATATCTGAGATTCCCCAACCTTTTTTTTAATTCAGGACATCCCACTTGAAATAAATATAGCATTCAATTCATACTGGGGTATTTGTAAAATATTTGATAATATTTATGATCTTCTTGTATGGAATGCAAATCTTTTAATGCCACCCTCTGGGTTCTTTACCCCAAAAGACAGGTGATCGATTATTATGTGTAGTGGTGCTAGTAGTAGTAGTTATTCCTTGGTGTAAAGTAGGGTAGTGATTTCCAATCAGTCCAGAAAGCCAAGTTTTCTCTAGTCCCAAATGGTGTTCTGCAAAGATACATGAGTATAGATACTCATATATTTAATTTCACTTTAAAATCTCTTTGCAATAAAATAGCTAATTTATTTTTAAATAAATATGTTTAGCACAAGGGCAGCAGAAACAAAATCCCTTTATCTTTATAGTTTAAGATGGTTTAGTGATTCAATAATACAAAAGTATATATGCACAGCATGTATTTATTCAAGTTGGTAAATGAAATGTATCCATAATATAGCATATATCACTATAATGGGAGGAATGTCAGTGTGGGTGGAAATGTTAGCTATGGGTTTCATAATTGAAATATTGCTTGTGTCTGCCTAGGGATGATCCCTGTCAAACCATTACGTCTAGCTTTTTACTGGTGCACATTTGCAACATGTACCGGTAGATCATTTAAAAAAAAACTTCATTGAATGTCTGGAAGATATGATTTCCAATAGGATCACTGAGAATGATCAGTGAACCAGATTTCCATGGGCAAACATTGTCAGTGAAAAAAGGGGGAGTTTCAGGAACTTCTAACTTTTAATTTAACTGTTTTTTTAAAAAAAAAATTGGTCTGCCCTGATGACTGATTTCAGAGAAAGTTGGAGATTGTCCCTGTTGGTCTTCTAAATGGTCCATCTGATGCTTTTGTTGCCACTTGGAATCAAGGGGAGACCATGCAACCTCTTTCTAAGAACATGAAATGGATGAAGAGATATCCAGAATATTGGTAGCACTCAGCAAAGGACAAGCTGAACTAATCATGGCCGCTTTTAAGGCCTACTTCATGGTGGCAAGGGTGGTGAAACACCAGTACTTCACCTATATTACATCCACAGACTGCCCCTCCACAGCCCTGTTTCTCGTGACGCGGGCCCTCTTAGGTAAGGGATGGGGAACATGGGGTTCCTCTTACAGAAGCGTGTGGAAGAATCAAAGCATCTATCAGATAAAGTCGATGGGATTTGTTTCCAGTTGGAGCTCATCTTGTCGCAAGTCCATAGAAGATGCCTCGGTGTAGTCTTTCCCAGTTATCTGGGAATGGTTTGAACCTGTTGGGCTTGAAGGAGTTGACAGGGTCCTCAGGACTAAAAGCTCAGCCACCTGTTCCTTGGATCCATGTCCTTTTTGCCAACTTGGAGGAGGGAGGAGCAGGAGGGTTGGTCATGAAGGTTCTGGCGAGAGTTATCCTTTTACCTGTTTAAGAGGCCATGGTTTGTCCCCTTCTTGAGAAGCCATTCCATTATATTGGATAGTTTTTGTGCATTACCCCACCTCCTTTTTTGTGGAAGTAGTATGAAGGTGGTTACAATGGCTACAGAGAGGCTTAAAGGAAGAACATTACCTGGGTCCTTTTCAGTCAGGACTCACACTCAGACTTAGGACCGAAATGGCATTAGTCATGATTTTGTATGACCTCTAACTTGATCAGGATGGGGATAGTGCGTCCATCCTTGGGCTATTTGACCTCCTGGTGGCTTTTGATACCATTACTATATCAACCATCTGGATTGGCTCAGAAAGTTAGAGGTGGTGGCACAGGGTTGTGCGGATTCACCTCCTTCCTTCAGGGCTGATTTCAGTCAGTGAGAATTGGTGAGAAGAGCTCTCACCCTCTGCCCTTACAGTGTGGAGTGTCATAGTACCAATGGTGACTCCTCTCCTTTTCAACATCTAAATGAGGCCACTGAGTGAGGTATCATCAACAATGTCAGGAATGTCTTATCCTGGTGCCTGGTGTCTGGATGGGAAACAAGGTTTCAGCTATATTCCCTGGCCAAAACTGAGTGGCTTTGGTTCTCATGGTTTATTGATTCAAGATCTATGCCATCTTTGGTGCTGGATGAGGTTGCACTACCCGGACAGGCTCAATATACAATCTGGGAGTTGTGGCTAGGAAGGCCTTTGCCCTGTTTTGTCTAATGTGGCAGTTGTGCTGGTTTCTGGATGGGCAGGCTCTGCTTATAGTCACTTTTACCCTAGTCACATCCAGATTGGACTATTTGCAGTGCGCTCTACATGGAGCTGTTCCTGAGGAGTATCCAGAAGTTTAAACTGATCAGAATTATTATTTATTGAATTTGTTCGCCACCCATTTTGTTCTGAGGTGACTTTGTAGAGAGTTCTGTTGCCTCCTAGGGCAGTGCATGTTGCACCTTTGTCCTTTGAGTTGCATTAGTTGCCAGTTTGATTCTGGGTCCAAATCAAGTAGCTAGATTTAGCCTTTAAAGTCCTTTTTGGCATGGGCCTGGGTTATCTGAGGGACCATCTCTCCCTGGTTACATCAACCCACCCCATTAGATTTTGTAGAAGAAGACATGCTGCAGGTACCATCAGCTACAGATCTAAATCTGGTAGGTCCCAGGAAACTTGTCTTTTCTGCTGTAAATCCCCTTTATGGAATATCCTTCCCCCTGAAATTAGGTTGGCCCAATCCTTTTTGATTTTTCATAAGGCCCTGAAGACCTGGATATGCTGCTAGGTCTGGGGCTCCCAAGGGATTGGAGATCTGACCCAATGGTTCTATTGCTGAGGGAGCAATATTTCTCCCTCGCAATATTGCAATATTGTTCCCTTTGCCCAGGGTTAGTATTTTTATGCTATTTATCACTGTGACTTTTCAGATTTTTACCTGTTTAGTTTGGCTGTTTTCTTTATTGTTGTTTCCCGCTTAAAGGCTCCCTTAGGGGAGAGATGGGCAGCTATATAAATTTGAATAAAAAATCTTGCAATTTTGCTTGTATGAGTTCAGTGCTATTCTGATTGCAAACTTTAGAACAAGTGTGGTGCATATTTGGGGGAATCACATCCCTTTTCGCTTGTGCAGCCATATATGCCACAAGGGATTATCTGAATCTCTTAGCCAAACAAATTTGGATTTGTGATAACAAAATCAAACCAGAAGGAAAGTAGTGCTTCAGCATCATCTGAATCTTGGATGCTGCCTAGCCCAATTTAGCAGATTTTCTCTCTCCAAAAATATTGTTGAAATAATACATTTTGTAAAATATGAACATCTTTCGCTTGATTCAGCTTAGCCCTCATGAGAATTCAAATTCTCAATGTCCTCTTTCAATAACTATCTATTATTGAGATACTTTGCTACCCTGATAAAATAACAATACATTATAATTGTCATTTTCTGTGAAGGTGTTGTAGGTCTTTCAATAATTGCTCATCAGAAAGTCAACAAATCTTTGAAAGCCGTGACACATTCCCATCAGCTTTATGAAGTAATAATTTACTTAACTGCACATTCTATAACTCTTGCATAATGGAAGGTGTTACTCTCAGGATTCTGGTTTGACCAGTCCTCTGAGCAGGTCACAAGACTGGGTATTGAATTCCACAGTTTGCGGCAACTTTACAAAGCTAAACCATAGGAGGTAAACTCTAGGACTTGTACCAATAAAGGAGAATATTTGTAGCTCAGGGTTGACATGTGGGGTCCTTGGTGGTCTCTGAGCTTGCTTGTTTTCTTGCAGACATTTCATTACCCAAAGTAGGTGACATCATCAGGGCTACAGTAGTAAGGAGTGCTGTCTGCTGTCTATTTATATTCTGGTGACTTGCATGTCTGTGTGTGTATCAGGGGGTGGGGGGTGGGTGTCTTAGAGATTCTTTGGTTGGGCTGTTTACTGATGGCTCTTTGGCAGTTTCTTGACTTGTCTTCAATGTTACTTTGCAAATTAGCCTTCAGATCTCAATTCCTGCCAACATGACCATACTATGAAATCCCAAAAGAAAGCTAGTCATTTACACTGGAGTGAAAAAACAAAATCCACAGTCTGTGAATGTTCCATACTTTTATTCAGACCAACTAAAATGAAACAAATGGGTTCTTTTCAATCAGATGATAGCTGTAAAAATCAAGAATTAAGTCGTTGTTTTAATCAGGAGACTTAAAGTGTTTTAGGTCAATCTCCAAGCCAGGTATGTCCAACCTTTTGGCTTGCCTGGCCAGGCTCCATTGAGTGAAGAGAAATTGGTTTGGAATTGGAATTGGTATATTAAAATATATAATAGTGTGTGTGTAAAACATTTATACAATAAACATATGTATGTATATGTATGTATAAATGATGTTAAAAGTTTACCATCTTATGGAGCTGCATTACTAGCTGTCCGGGGTCACGTGTGACCCATGTTTGACACACCTGCTTTAAACAGATCACAATATAAAACAATGCTGATACAAAGTTACACCTAACATTAAGTGAAAGACAACATAATGGTTTTCCCGGCTCTGCAAATTCAAGGATAATAAATCCTTCAGTTGTCCCCTGCCAATAGCAACACACATTTTGGCTTGGCAGAAGGAATCAGTCTTTACACCAGGAAGATGAGAAAATGATTTTGGTTAGGGCATTGGGAACTTTTGTGGATTAGAAATTTGTAAAATAACTCAGACTTTTGCCGAATTGATAGAACTTTTTGCTATCAAACCATGTTATCTTGATTGAGGGTTGTACCTGATAATGAACTGGTGGGACATGCTCCATGACCCTTCCTAAGACACAGCTGCTCCTCTAACAATGATCAATTAGTGCCAATGTGAACACACCTCTTAGGAAGTAAGAGAATGAGGAACATGATTTACATACCTGAGCTCTCTTAATGGCTTAAATGAAGAAAAATGGTTATCTTCCAGAACTTGAAGGATCATCCTAAGATCTCTTAAATGTTTAGGGTTGTGGGACCAAGAGGAAACACCTTTTTCCATGGGTCTTGTTTTCTGCCCCTTTCCCTCCTCTTGCTGATTCATATAAAGGATGGCTTTAGGACATACTTCAAAAAGTGTTGTCTTTGATAGACTCCTTGAGGAGCAGAAGTTCCCACATATATAGAATGGTGTGTTGAATCCAGCCCTTCCTTTCTTCTTGATTTCATGCATCTAAGTAAAACCAGTGTAACTATGCCTTGCTAGGTGGCAAGTGTTTTTCAAACTTGACAACTAAAATAAGTGACTTCAGCTCCCAGAATGCCAGCAGGAAGATTAGATGACTGGAGAGGGGGTATGTGTCAAAATATGTCAACTTGTTAACAGTTTTTCCTACATTATTATTTTTGTTTTAAATACTTTTACATATTATAATTTTTGTGATTTGGTTTGAAAATTAATTATACCTTACTTTGGGATTATCTTGAAGAAAAATCAATTATGATATTTATCTATCAATCCACTCCCTCTCTTTGCCAAAAATTGCCTTTGTCTTCAAACAACTCACGTAAAGTCCTGAGCATGCTATAAAAGGGCAGTGAATTTTCACCATTAAATATTTAATTTGTTCAAATTCAGCAAACAGATTTATTGTTAAAAAGCAATCCCAGCATTTAAAATAATTTATGTTAAAATATAAAAGGTGGATTAATAATAATATGAATGACACAACGTAATAAGCTTCATTAAATGCCATATTAAGCATATAGATGTCAGATGTTTAGATTAACATATTAATCTAAAATATGATAGCACAGAGCAACAACTGAAGCATGGAATAAAAAAACAAAACTGCACAAATTTAGCCAAACAACTTAGTGCTAAAAACTCACAAGGTTCAGCACCAATTGTGACTGGATACTTGAAGTACCTCAAACAACCGGGTTCAAATAGATGCCATTAGCACAGGGTAAGTTAATTTTATAAAACAACTTTAAAATTTGATGATAGTTTCAGGATGGATAGCCTACCTGCCCAATACTTTCCAAATGAGTAGACTTGAACATCATGGTCCTTTTTTTAGTATTGTTATAGTTTGGAGGAAGTTTGGAGAATGCTTTAAACCTTGAGGAAATAACTTTGAAAGATGATGTCTTTAAAAAAAACTACCTCCTGCACCCCCTCCAAATTGGATTGATTTTTCTTTTGTGAGTTTTAAAGACAAAATGGAAAGCTGTTCAGTGTTCCCCATTGCCAGAAAAATATTGGGCCAAATATTTCAATCCTGCCCTGTCCAGTTATGATTTTGATAACTAGGCTACACCTTCTGTAGCTCTTTACCAGGCAAGGTAAAAAAAAATGTATCTCCAGGTTTAAAGAGGCTGCCAGAATCTGTTACAAGTACTCAGCTGAAAACTGGAAATGATTTAGTCAATTTGCCTTCTCAGAAAGTGACCCTATCTTAAAGTTATAATCACTTATGTGGCTTTAAGGAGATTGCAAGAAACCCATTGCTTGAAGGGTCTGATCTTCTCATACATATAGGCTATAAGTTTGGATTACCACATATTTATTTGAGGATCATTAATTATTATTGTAATCACATCTCTGATGCAGCTTTATTTTTGAAATGTGCAACCAAGGACAAAATGGTTGACTGTTCTACAATGGGTCTATGACAATTTGCCACGGACAACTCATCATGGCTAACTTGCCACGGCCAACTTGCTGCAGGACAACTTGCCACAGCCGTCTTGCCACAGGACAACTTGCTGCAGGAAAAGAGTTACACTAATAGCAATGAATTGGTGGAATAGAATCATTAAAGAAAGGATGCGAAAGGAGAGACAGAATGAAATGTAAATGGCAAAAATTAAAATATTTTTTATTTATTGTAAATAATTAAATAGAATTGTTGAAATTGTCCCACAGTGAGTTTTCCCATGGCGAGTTGGCTATGGCAAGTTGTCCCGCAGTGAGTTGGCCATGATGAGTTGGCTGTTGCGACTTGGCCATGGTGAGTTTGCCGCAGCAAGTTGGCTGTGGCAAGTTGTCCCATTCCTACCTCATACATTTGTAGGCATTTGCACAGGGGTCACTGAGAAATCCTCTCCACTTATACTATATGTATCATCATCATTTTAGCCATTGTCTATCCACTGTAGGTTGAAGGCCTCTTCTACATGTTTCCAACCAATACTGTCCTGAGTTTTCTTTTGTCAGTTGGGCCTGCAATACTTGCTGATGTTGCCAATCTCTCTTGTTTTAAGTCTCTTTCGTGGACACTTTTATCAAGTGGGGATCCATTCTATGACTGTCTTGGTCTACCTGCCATCAGTTCTCGCTATGTGACCAGCCCATTTCCACTTCAATTCTTTTACTCTCTTGATGATATTGTACACTTTCATTTGTTCTCTAGTCCATGTGCAGGTCTTTCTATCTTGTCTTGTAATGCCGAGCATGTATCTTTTCATGGCTCTTTGCACCATTCATAGCTTTTGTGTCAATTGCGAGGTTAGTGTCCATGCTTCACCAGCATATGTTAGCTAGCCCACACTGATTGAAAACTTTTCTCTTCAGGCATAGGGGGAAATTGAAGAGAAAAGTATATATGTGTATAGTATGTATTATATACCCTGTTTCCTCCAAAATAAGACCCAACAAGAAAATAAGCCCTGGCATGATTTTTCAGGATGCTCGTAATATAAGCCCTACCCCAAAAATAAGTCTCAGTTAAGATTGTCAGCAGACGGAGGCGGTTAGTACTGTATTTTCCCCAAAATAAGACCTACTCAGAAAATAAGCCATAATGCATCTTTTGGAGCAAAATTTAATATAAGACCCAGTCTTATTTTAGGGGAAACAAGGTACATATATAATAGCTGTTCTGTATGGAGGCAACTTTGTGATTGAAAGAATTGTCACAGCTATGATGGAGGTGGCCTTGGGTTATTTAGCAGAATATTCCACTCCAATCCTGATAGACTTTAACTCCCAATTCCTTCATCAAGGATGAGACATAGAATGACACACCAGTTGGGGTTGCTGGAAATGTATGTCCCAACACAGCTGGAGGATATCAGGATGGAGAATGTTTCTGCAGATCTTTGAACAGCCAGGGCCCAGGAGAAAGAGTAGCTTTCCTGTCGGAAGAAAATGTGTGCCTTTGTGCCAGTGCCTGTGGTTTACTTGGCAGCAGTTTCGGAAGTGGTTTGTCCTTGTGTTTTGCCAAGTGTCAAGGCAGTGAACAAGTGCCTAGACAATTGTTCCTTTTGGATCCAGAGACAATAAGCATATCAGTAAATAAACGGATTGTGTTATTATTAAGTAAAAGCATAACACAAAAAGCAAACTTTATCAAGCAAGATGATACCAAACTTTCTTACAAGCTGCCAGGAATTCCATAATAATGATTCATTTCGCCAGTGCCCAACATTCTTCTCCCTTCTCCTTTATTCAGTAAAGAAAGAATAAAACAACCAAGCAGGTTAGGTCAGAATGAGCTCCAAACTTCTAGACTTTTCTCAATCTGAAGGATAAATCAAAACATATCACTAAACTCAAAGTAACAATGGTCTTCCTTACTGCCATACACCTTGCCTTTTTCCTAAAGGCATTTCCTAGAGGCATTGCACCCAAAGCAGGCCTAGAACTCAAGGCCTCCATTTCTAGCCAAATGCCTTGACTACTACACCAAACTCTACCCTCCAATACTATACATTTAGCGACCGTTCAAAGTTACAGCAGCACTGAAAAAAGTGACTTGTGACTGTTTTTCATATTTACGACAATTGCGGGCATACCCATGGTCACATGATCAGAATTCAGATGCTTGGCAGCTGGTCCACAATTTTGGTGGTTGCAGTGTCCCAGGGTCAGCTTTTGCGACCTTCTGACAAGTAAAGTCAGATTCACTTAACAACTGCAGTGATTCACTTAACTATGGCAAGAAAGGTCATGAAATGGGGCAAAACTCACCTAACAAATGTCTCACTTAACAACAGAAATTTTGGGCTCAATTGTGGTCGTACGTCGAGGACTACCTGTACTCCTGAAAAGCTTTCATTTAAGTTTTTCAAAAGTCTCTGAGTATTTAATCTGGTTACAGAACCTGGACTGATTAGGCTTTGGTTACAAATCACAAATCAGGTTTTTAAAAAACAAACCGGATGACCTACTTATGGGGCTCCCCCAACAGTTTTTAAAGAACTGTAGACAAGTGAACATGTTAAATGCATAAGAAGTAATCACATAAAATACTTTCAGTCAAACAAATCTTAATCAAGCATAAATTTAATTAAATGTAATTCATTTCCTGGCTCCACCCACTTTTGAGCATGCAACCTCAAATTAGAACTCAGGGACCATCTGCATCTTTGTGTTTTAATCTGTTTGACAGTTATTTCTTACCTGTTCCTTAATTACTCAGGAGCTGGCATTTTCTAATCAGCTGATATTCCCTCTCCACTAATATACATCTGTATTATTGCAAAGCTACTTAGCTGCCTCCACAGGCCTTGTGAAACACACCCACAGTGCAGGATTTTATATGCTTTGGTATTACATATTCATGTGAAGTTGCCCTGTACGTTTTTAGATGTTTTTTAGAGCACACTCAAGATGCTTTTGGGCAACATCTGCCAGAATTCCCTCACAGAATGGCCTAAGAAAGCTTTAGTTCAAGAGATTGGGAGTACACGGGTAGATATGTAACCATGGCACACGTAAATCCAACCAATTGTGCTTAGCTTAAAAAAATGACTAAACAAATTATGCTTATTAAACTGTGCATACCCAAGCCATGTCTAAAAGAGAGGTTCAGAAACCTGAACATTATCATTTGTTTTATGATTTATCATCTTAATCATCTCTGAACACCAGCATTAAAAACAGCAACAAGGAAAATGGACAGTAGATGGCTCAGTTGTAACACAGAATAAAATAACTCGTGTTTAGGGATGCTTTCCATGCAAAGCTTAATTATACTTTGCAAGTTTTAATTTTGCATGAGTACTGTACAAACTAGTCAAATCTTAGAAATGCCTTTTAAGAGCAGGGAAAAAATAATAGCATTAAAAATATTATTATTTGGGAACTCACTTTCTGGATTTCAATTGAATGAACCTCAATGCCTTTTGAAAGACATTACCTGCAAATATATATTTGATCACTCTCTCCCTCTCATTTTTGTTGCTATTAAAAGCTGAGTGACTAGTAAAGATTTAACAAATGCAGAAAAAGACTTCCGTATAATCTTCCTTCAGTACGTAAATAATGTAATGGCCGAGCCAATTTGCTTCATCTTAATTTCTTTGTATCACAATGTTGAAGATTTCACAAAACTTCCACAATCAAGCTGCCTCTAAATCGCCTGTAGCTCTTGTCCAACTAGTTACTTTTGAAGATAAAACATCCTGACTCATGCAACAGGTAAGCAACAAACTTACTGATCTGGCTTATAGATGTGTTGATCCCTGATGACAAGATTCTGACACTTGAAACCTCACACACCTGTAGGATTGGGAAAGACAGGATTAATATAGTCCCCACATGGCCCTGCGAAAACAGACAAGTATGTAAGAGTGTAAGCAGAGGTGGTATTCAACCGGTTCGAACCATCAGCAGAAATTCTGGGTGGGCCTGCCCACCCGCCCCGGCTCTATGATATTCTATTTAGGCAGGTTTTTGAGGCCGGGCGCATGTGTGGAAGGCGCGTGCCCCAGCAAAGCGCATGCATAGAAGCCCGGGCGCACGCATGGACATGTGTGCTCACATTTGCAAACTGGTAGGGAAAGTAAGTGAATACCATCCCAGAATGTAAGTATTATGTTGATGGATTGGACCAGGGGTGAAATCTAAAATTTGTTACTACTGGTTCTGTGGGCATGGCTTAGTGGGGGGGTAATGTGACTGGGTGGGTGTGGCCAACTTTTTTTTTTTTTTACTTTGAAAAGCATTTTTTCTACATCCTTAACAGGTTGCAGAAAAAAATGCTTTTAGAAGTCTCTGACGATCAGGCAACTCAGCTGAGATCGCCAGAGGCTTTTAAAGGTTTTTTTTTTCTACACCCTCTTCGGCCGAAGAGGTTATAGAAAAGATGCTTTTAAAAGCCTCTGATGATCCCAGCTGAGCCACGCGATCATCAGAGGCTTTTTTTTTTACTTTTAAAAGCATTTTTTTGGCCGAAGAGGTTGTAGAGAAAATGCTTCTAAAAGTAAAAAAAAACAGCCTCTGATGATCGCGTGGCTCAGCTGGGGGTGGGGGATGGGGGGCGCAGGGATTTCTGCTACCAGTTCTCCGAACTACCCGCCACCATCGCTACCAGATCAGGTGATCTGGTCCGAACCGGGAGCATTTCACCCCTGGATTGGACTATCGACCCATCTAGTGCAGGAGTCTGTTGTCATAATGGCCAACCAACTGCACAAGAAAAACCACAAGTCTCCCAGAAGCTGGCTTTCAGAAGTCATCCCACTGCCTTCAAGGCTATGAGCCATAGATTGCCATGACTTTCATGAATTGATCTAACTTTTTTTTTTAAGCCAATCCAGCTGGCAGCCAACACAGCATCTCAGGGTAGAAAATTGCAAAGCTGAATTATGTGTTGTACAAGAAATAATTCTTTTGCCTGTTCCAATTCTTTCACGATTCAATTTCATTAGGGTGACCTCTGGTTCTAGTATTTTTGGAAAGAGAAAAATAGCTTCTCCTTGCCCATTTTATCCACAGCACAACATAATTTTGTTTAATTTAATCACATTCGCTCTCATTTCTAGACTCCTGAGAAGCCAGCTGTAATCCTTAATATTTATCCGTAGTGTAAAACAAACACCTCAAGCTTCTTGCCTTTTTTAAAATCATCTGTAACAAGCAAAACGTGGGTTTATGATTTAGTCTAAAAATGCTGATTAATGACTGCCTTTCCCTTTCTGATCAAAAACTTTGGGAAGGAAAATGCTGAAATATGATTTTTTTAAAAAGATCACATGTGCACATCATAACCACATTTCTCCAAAATATCACTCAGATCATAAATTTAATGAATTCCAGGTACCTGGCACCAGGACTCAACCTGCCAAAAATTTCTAAAGAGGAGGATTCAGTTTGGAGTTCACTGCAGGGTTACCTGTAAGACTGATGATATGAAAAGACACACAACATTCTCATCAGATAGCCAAAGGGAATATTACCATTTTCCAATTTGCTAACTTTAATTTCAGAATACTCTTCTATTAAACTGAACTGGGGGTGTGGAGAGGGGAATGGCTCAGCATACATGTGCCAACATTTATTTCGGTTAAGAGACTAATCAATAGCCGGCGTGCTACTTTGGTACAGGTTATGCAGCCTTAGCAAATTGCAACACAATACCATCTTCTTGTTGGCCACACAGAAGGACTAATTCATGTAGTTGTTTGGGAATAAAACCTATTGGAGCCGATAAGGCTTTCTCTCCGTAAACGTATCTACATTGATCTGGGAAAAGTTCAAATTCTTTTAAAAAATATTGCTATAGTACTATGTGTAATTTATTGATTATAGCGTCTTTATTATTTTTTCATAAATGAGACAATTTTTTTCCCACAGCAATAATCCTGTGGGGTGGTTGATCTGAGAGACAGTAAGTGACTCAAAGTCATCTAGCCTAAGACAGCACTAGAACTCATCATCCCCCAGTTTGTAGCCTGGTGTCTTAACAACTGGTGTGGGAAAGACAATCCTTGTGTAGCATGATCACCGAGCCACCATTTCTGGGTTGCATAAATCCAGACTACCGCTAGGTGCTACCAAAGGGATTGAGATTTATATCTCTCTTTGCTGCCATCTGGTGACCATTTTGGAATTTTGCAGGGCAGTTATGGTCACCTTACTGTAAACAAAAGTACTTGCAGAGAAGCCTCCTACTCTGTAGGGTACAATTACACTTAAATGTACTCAAACAATCAACCATCATTTCAGCTGGTGGTATCACCCAGCTAATCTTGTGTGAGTTCAGAAGCTAAACAAGTTTGATTTGGTTTGTGTTTCATTGAAAAACCATAAGATACCATAATACCAGAGATACAGGTTAGACTAGAAAGAAGAAAGCAGTGGATAATTACTTCCCTACTGTTGCCAGGAAAATTACATGGACGTGAAGTCACTAGGCATTGTCTTAAAAGTGACTGTACATTTACCATAATCTGTAAACAATGGAGTAAAACCAAATCCAGTGGCAGTCTAGACCGGGGGTCACCAACTTTGGCCACTTGAAGACTAGTGGACTTCACCTCCCAGAGTTCCTCAGCCAGCTGGCTGAGGAACTCTGGGAGGTGAAGTCCACAAGTCTTCAAGTGGCCAAGGTTGGAGACCCCTGCTTTAGACAGAGCCCCAATTAACTGCTATCCTGGTTTAAGAAACAAAAGACTTGCTCTGTCCATCTCCCTTCAGCATCTAGAGGCCCTCTGGGGAATGAAGATTTCTCTTAGGCTTTGCCTCTAACAAGTTAGAAGAAAGAAGAAGAAAAGATCATTGGAGGAGAGATGATGGGGCCAAGGATACCAAACCCCTAGGACCGTGATGGCGAACCTATGGCACACGTGCCACCAATGGCACACGGAACCATATCGGTGGGCATATGTATGTTGCCCTAGCTCAGCTCTGACATGTGCATCTGATTTTTGGGCCTTCTGGGCCCACCGGAAGTCGGCAAATGGGCCATTTCTGGCTTTGGGAGAGGGGAAGGCCCGTTTTTGCCCTCCTCAGGCTCCTAGAAAGGCTCTGGAGCCCAGGGAGGGCAAGAAACAGGATTTCCAGTCCCACCGGAAGTCGGCAAACGGGCTGTTTCCAGCCTCCGGAGGGGATGGGGAAGGCTGTTTTCGCCCTCCCTGGGCTCCAGCGGCTTTCTTAGAGCCTTAGGAGGGCAAAAACGGGTCTACTGGGCCCACCATGCCATCACGTGCCAAAAGTGGGGGGAGCGTGGGGGGGCACTTTGAATTATGGGTATGGGCACACTCGCACATGACCCACCTGCACCCCTTCCGCTTTTGGCACACGATGGCAAAAAGGTTAGCCATCACTGCCCTAGGATGTGTCGAAGCAGAGAGTGTCATAGCTATCTCCCTCTCAGTCTTGTTTGCACTATTGGCTACAATTGTGTAGGAGTGGGATAATTGGCTGGCCAAGCTTCTGATGGACCTGGACATTTTAGCAAGGCAGGCTTAACCAGGCAATACTCCTGGGAAGACCCCCTCCCTTAGAGTTCTTTGAAGTCTCACTCAGCCAAATTTCCTGAGCTGGCTTAGAGCAGAATTTAAAAGTTTGCGTTATTATCTTGCAACAGTTTGCCATGGACTTTCTGAAACGTCTGGACACTGATAGTAACAGTAGGCAGAATTGCCTGGCACAAGCCCACGGATACAGGACCCCCAAAATCAGTAGCCTAGTGAAGGTCCTCTCCTGTCCACTACAGGCAAGAGTAAGAAACTGTAGCAGTGCTCACTTCATCACATATTTCATGGCACGTGAATCACAAGCTAGGGGAACACATTTTAGCCCTGTTCATGGGGCTATTATTGCATGAGTTGGCATCCTCGGTAAACCCAGATAATTGGTTTCATTGAATAAACCATGCTTAAATGTCCAATAAGGCTATGGAAAGTCTGGATTTGGGGGTCATGTGATCACCTTTTGACAAGCAAAATCCACATGGAAGCCAGATTCGCTTAACAGCCCTGTTATTATCTGCTGCAGTGATTCACTTAACAACTGTGGCAAGAAAGATCACAAAACGGGGGCAAAACTCACTTTAAAATGTCTCAACAACAGAAATTTTGGACTCAATTGTGGTCGTAAATCTGCTACATGTACAGAGTTGAAAGTTCAGCCTTGGAAAGATGCCTAGATACAGAGATGTTACCAAGTTTCTACTGGGTTTATTCGTTTCCCTATTTTGTCTTTCTCCAGAACATTTTTTTCTTTCATACCCTGGTTTTCCATGGTTAAAAGGGCTGCTGGTGGCTCAGCGTTGCACAAACTCAGGCTGTGTGGTTTATGGTTTATGGTATGTTGTAGGGACCTAGAAATGGAAGAAAAGCCCTTGGCCAGTGTGTTTACAGTCATGCCTTCCCCACTCGAGTTCTGCCCCACCCAACAAACACAACAGGGCGCAGAATTAACAACTTTCCCAGCTCCGATCTTGATTCAACCACATTTCATCGGTTTCCGAGGGAGAGGTAAATAATCCTTCCTTTGCACCGGTCCTCCGTTTCCAGAGCTTGCACGCATAAATTCCTCCTTCCCAGACATTAGGCACTCCAGGCTGCTCTTGTCCCCAGGGATAAGCAATTAAAAACCGCCGAGGAGAATTCTACTTACATTTCCAGTGGTTTTGTTTTCCAAAGCTATTTTGGGCTCACTGCCCGACTGAACAGTTTCAAAGTTCAATGCCTGCTCAAAAGAGCCTTTTGATGGTACTCCAAGTTCTATCTATTCCATTGCGGCGGGATTTTTTTTTCCCTTTCACCACAAGGGGGCGAGCGCAGCTCAAGAATTTCCTGTGAAATACTTCCCGGTTAACTGTCGGCTGAAAAAAAGTCTTTCTGTTCAAGCGGCAAATTGTTTGTACTACAATCGACCCTTTAAAAGCAAACTGCAGTCCACCGTAACAGACTTACACGCAGCTTACGCGGTAGAAAGCTGCTTGGCGAATGAGGCGGCGGAAGAAACAATCATCTTGGAGATTAGCCGAACAATGAAACATCGTGATATACTTTTAATTGGAATAAAATAAAGACGGCAGTAGCGCCCCTTAACACGCTCAGAACTGCCCAAGCAGACTTCTAGTCATTCTGTCGCTCCATTCTCGATCTCTAATATTTGATTTCGCTTTTTCAGGATTACCTGAAAAAACAAGACAATAATGATCTTTTATTTACTTACTTCTTTTCGGACTAGAGTATCCATCAGCCACCCCTGTCAATTCGACTGTTCTATCGAATTCTCGCGGCTTAATTTCGAGGAAAAGAATTTCGAAAAGTAACTTTCCTTCCTTGAAAAAAACTCGGAGAAGTTTACACCTTCCCTGCTCCTCCGATGAATTCCTTTCAACCCAAACCGGGTGGACTCGCCGACCTTTAAAGGCTGATTCCCACGTGTTGTTTGTCCACATTTCTCTAATTTCGCCTTTTTTTCGGTCCCCACGGAAAAGTGCCGTGCTCCCGTTCCCCGGGGCCGAGCGGGAATTGTACCCGCTGTCCTTACACGCGTTCAGACTCCGGTGTAACTAACAAAATGCACGTGTGGACGCAGCTCGATGGGCGATGGTTCTTAAACATTAGCTCTTTTTCAAATCCAAAAGCTTCTCCCTGGCCATTCCTTTAAGGACATTTTGTCAGGATGGCGAGGAGAACGAGGGTACATCCCAGACAGTCAATCTCTCAGCTCTCTTTCCCCAAATGTGCCCGTTCACCGGGTCAGCCAAACACGAAGCGGCAGCATTCGAACGACCTGCCGAGCACGGATACTTTTAATGTTGGCTTAGTTCCTTGGTGGTTTCACGTTTTAAGCTCAACTGGTTCGGTTACAATATACCGAGAGAAGCCAGGATTAATTCACTAGCAAGCAGGATTTAAACGTGTAAATTTTTTTTTTAAAAAAAAGGAGGGTTCAACTTGACTAACTAGTATTAAAAAAAAAAAAAAAAAAAAACCAGCGCGCGTTTCTCAGGATTGCTACCAAACCTAACAAGACGACGAAGTTTCGCGGTCCGCAACACGAAGGTTAACGAAATGGGCTGAAACTCTTTGATGGGCGTCTTTTTCGGCTCCTTCTTTTAAGTCCTTCGCATCATTTTCTCAGCTATGGCCACGGTTTTATTAGCCCAGGTAAGTCGAGGCGAGCAAACAAAACGATTGCTCTCCATGGGTGGCAGCCCTGGCCCGTTCTTCTCAATAGGGGGCGCCTGTTCCCTTTGCCAGGGTCCCCCTTTTCCTAACTGCTTTCTTTAAGCCGTGTCAGGACCGTCGGGGGTCCCCCCCGTCCCCTTGGGAAAAAAATTCTGCCCATTCAGATCATTTCAAACGGAGTCCCATCTCTCAGACACGGATGCGCCACACTTCGACGTTAGATTCGCCACCCCTCCCCCGAGTTTCTCATCAATGTCTCCGCGAAGGTGACGGGGCAGGAGTGTTTCGCTTTGGGTTTTCAGGGCTTGTGTGAAGAAACCAGGGTTAAGCACTCGGCATGGGGGAACCCAGTTTTAACTTTATTTGCGTAGCTCCTAAATTCGAGCATTAACGAAAGGCTTCGAAACGAAGCGCGGCCCGCAGTTCATAAATTGAGCAGGAAAACAGGCCCAATCCGGAGTAGATAGAATGTGGATTAGATCGCACGGCAAAGGTATTCTTTGAGCTTTTTTAAAATTTATTTATTTATATGCCGCCCTTCTCCGGAGACTCAGGGCGGCTTACAATGCTTTAAGCAATAGCCTTCATACTTTTGTATATTTATACAAAGTCATCTTATTGCCCTCACAATCTGGGTCCTCATTTTACCTACCTTTGAAAGGATGGAAGGTTGAGTCAACCTTGAGCCTGGTGAGATTTGAACTTGCAGTAATTGCAGGCAGCTGGTGTTAATAACAGTGCTTTAGTCTGCTGCGCCGTCAGAGCTTGAGCCTATTTTTTTTTAAAAATAAAGTCATTTGTCCCTTGTGGCTTTATGAGCACCTCTTATAGTTTGTGGGAATTGATAGCCATTACTTACTTCCCCATATCTGGGGTGGTTTTCCACTTCCAATTTAGCCTATCCTACAATTGTGATTTCCTGGTGGTCTCCTTTTCCAAATATCCCCTTCCTGCCACAGCTATCTTCTTGCACTTTCCCTGGAGCTGTGCTGTTGTTTTAGTGTGTGGGAACAACAATGCAAATATAGGCCGACCTACACACACACACACACACACACAGCAAGCTGACAGTGAAAATTAAATCCTCCTCCTTCCCAGTCCGCGTCCCCTGTATGGGTTTCCGGGAGTTTCTGTCACTCTGGTTGGCTTCACTTCTTTGGAAAATTGCCCAGTTTCCCACCTAGGAAATCAAAAGTGCTTTGTTGGTGGTTTTTTTTTTCCCACACTGATTTGCCTGCACATATCCTGGACCTGCAACCTGCCACAGTCGTTGAAACGGAAAAGATGACTCCACAAAGAAATTGGGGGGGGGGTTTGCCTCCAACCAAGAAGTGGTGGCTTGCCTTTGGATTTTCTCAACCTGGTCTGGTCTTTCTTAGTGGTCTTCCATCCACCCAAGGCCCGTTTAGCGGTGCCTTTGGATGTGCAGCTCAGGAGAAGGAAGAAAACAGATTGGATAACGAGATGGTCCCAGCATTCTAAACCAGGGGTCTCCAACCTTGGCAACTTTAAGCCTGGAGGACTTCAACTCCCAGAATTCCCGAGCCAGCTGGCTCGGGAATTCTGGGAGTTGAAGTCCTCCAGGCTTAAAGTTGCCAAGGTTGGACCTCTTGTTCTAAACTATAAACTAGACATTTCTTAGCCAAAGATTTTTTGCAAACACGGCCTCTTTTGTTCCTTTTCATCAGCTTTTATATAATTTTCAGACTCCAGGTTCCAAACCTTCTCTCCCCCCCCCCCCAAGCACCAGGAAGAGCCTGGTAGCGCAGCAGACTAATAGCCTGTTATTATCATTCAGCTGCCTGCAATTACTGCTAGTTCGAATCTCCCCAGGCTCAAGGTTGACTCAGCCTTCCATCCTTTCTAAGGTAGGTAAATTGAGGACCCAGTTTGTGGGGACAATAAGCTGACTTTGTATAAATATACAAGGGTATGAAGGCTATTGCTTAACGCATTGTAAGCCGCCCTGAGTCTCCGGAGAAGGGCGGCATATAAATCATATTAAAAATAAATAAATTTTCCCCTCCTCGCCGATTAAAATGCTCATCAGTCGCCTTCCCGTGCAAAAGGCCAAGCGTCTCTTGGAAAACCCGCCGGCCCAGTCTCAGCTGCTAGCAACCTCGGGACTCGCCTCTTGTACAGCTACTTCCCACCTAGTAGCAAATCGCCTGCGGCTCCGTAAGAAAGAGCTTGGAGTAAGATGCACTGAAGCGGCCCAACCTTTCCTTCGGGGCCAAGAAAGGGGGATTTTTTTCCAAGCCTTTCGAAGCCGCGGAGAATTTGGAGATCGAGGGGGCGGCCGGCCTTCTGAACTGGCCTCCCTTTGACCGCAATGTTTATCAGGAAGCTGACCATCATCATCATCAGGATGGACCGACTGCAAAAAGGATAAACGCAGTCTTCTGACCTTCGTTTGCACAATACGCATCATCCAAGACGGAGTGGGTGGGCATGTTTTGCAGTCCAATATATCTGAGGGGTCTAAAGTTGGGATATGGGGGGGGCGCAAGGGGAGGTAAGGTCTTACTAACTAAATGGTCACCGGGTACCATTGCGTCAATTTTCAGGGGTAATTCAAAGCAATGATTAGGGAAGGGAAGGGAAGGGAAGGAAGGAAAACAGTCCTAACCCTATTTTGTGATCCTAAACTGCTTCTAATGATAATGATGATGATGGGGGTGTTTGAATAAAGCTTGCGGTAAAAGCACCTTGGGGGTCGAAGCAGGAAGGGGGGGCGGCGATCGGAGTCCGGGAACGTCTTCCCTGCCTATCACAAGAGTGCTAGAAGCTGCCAAGGGACCGGAATCCTAATTTCGCTTTGCCTTCAACCCCAGCTGATCCCGCAGCGCTGCCGCCGCGGCTGCTGCATCTCGAGGAGGTTCGCAGGTTAAGCAACTCCTCCGCCGCAGGCTGCTTTGCATCGGCCCAAGAGACCGAGAAGCTTCCTTGATTCCTGGCTAGAATCGGAGAAAGCGGCGAAACGCACCAACAAGCCACTTAAGAGTGAGATGAACTGCCTAATTGAATTCTGCAGGATTTAAAACAATCAAACAAACAAGGCAGATATTCCACAGGTTTCTTTTTCTTAAGGCGTGGGGGGGGGGGTGCCGCAGTAAAAAAAAATGCCCCCCTCCCTCTCTAAATGATTTCTGCTTACCGTGCAACCCAAACCAACGAACGCCAGTTTAGGGAGAGTTTTAGCTTGCAGTCTCAGGATGAAAGAGCTTTTCCGCCCTTAACCCTGGTTCCTTGGACTCCATTTAATAGATTTGCCCTGCGAGACGGACTTCTTAACTTTAAGCAGATGGACTGATTTCCAACCCCCACATCCCACCCCAAAGGGCCAGGCTGAAAGGTGGTTGGCTACGTTCACACAATGCAGTTTAACTCCAAAAGTGTTTTAAGGCAATGGCTGAATTTCCCACACTCTCAGCCCCTTCCCTTTGCTTTGTTATGGACATGCAGTGAAAGACGACAATCTGTCGACCCTGCAAACAAAAAAAAAAATATTAAAAAATGGATGAGATTTAGGAGTTACCGTGACCTTGTTCATTCAACACACTAAACAAGCAGGGGTTTGTTTAACCACCAAGATTTATTAAATATCAAAGTATGGTAAGCCACAAACAAACACAGAGTGATTTATATGCCCAGGTTTCCTTCAGTTTAGCCCAGGTGTCTTCCATATATATATGGAATATATATATATTCTGCCTGGAAGTACAATTTCCAGAACTCTCAGCCAGTGTGGACTTCGGGAATTGTAGTCCATGGATACCCGGAGATGATTAAATTAGGAAAGGTTGCAGTAGGATCCCAACTGAGGAGGAGACAGAGAGCTCCAAACTTTAACAGAAAAGCCAAATATAAATGAGTAGGGTAGGGTAGAGTAGGGTAAGGTAGGATAGGATAGGATAGGATAGGATAGGATAGGATAGAATTGAATTGAATTGAATTGAATTGAATTGAATTGAATTCTTTATTGGCCAAGTGTGATTGGACACAGAAGGAATTTGTCTTTGGTGCATATGCTCTCAGTGTACATAAAAAGACAAGATACTTTCGTCAAGAATCATAAGGTACAACACTTAATTATATTGGGGTACATACATTTACCTGATCAATTTAGGAAAAGGGTTTAGGGCAGGTATCTCAAAAGGAATACTTTTTCCGTTTTTAGTTTATTTAACCAGATATGTTGTGGGTGACGTGACTTTCTTGGCTCAGATATAAATGGGGCTGCTGAGTTATATTTTCTCCGTTTGTCTCTGCCAGGGCTTTTTATCCCTTCAACCAAGGCCAAGGGAAGCCAAGCTCCAGCTTCAATGAGCCTGTCGGGGAAATCACTATTTTAAGGGAGTCTCCAAGGGATGACCTCTCCAGGTTATTAAGCCTAATGTGTGTAAAGGGTCTCAGAGGCTTAATTGGAGAGCTATCCGAGGAATGCCACATTTCTATCCAAAGTAACAGTAACAGAGTTGGAAGAGGTCATCTAGTCCAACCCCCTGCTCACGCAGGAGACCTATACTAAGGATTCGAACCTCCGACCTTTCTGATCGACAAGCTCAGCGTCTTAGCCACTGAGCCACCTAGCCAGGCTAAGTGTTGCACGAACCCAGTATTTAGCCCCCTGTGCTTAGGGTTCAGAGTTATAGCCAGGGTCAGAATAAAGGATCAATTGAGCGATTCAAGGTTCAGTTAAGCACAGGTATGTTCATGGCAACTACCCCACCGTTCAAAAACACAGCTTGGAAGTCACTTCGGCTTTGGCCCGAACCGTTGCAGGGAGAAAGAGAGAGAGAGAGAGAGAGAAAAGAAGTAACTTCGGTGAATCAAGAGTCAGCTTTAATAATTTATTTAATTGAACTTCTAGCGGGGAACAAAGGATCCGATAAAGTCATATTTTTTTTCTTTCTCCCTCCCTAAGTCTATAACAGAAAAGGCGACGCTCTCAAATTCCCCCCACCCCCACAACCCCGTTCGACTTGTTCTTTCCCCCCCCCCCTTTACTGCCATCTTGTAAACTATGATACATTGTGTTTAATTTAAAGCAAGTTTCAGTACATCTCCATGTCTCTAGACCAGGGGTGAAATCCAGCAGGTTATGACAGGTTCTGGAGAACGGAAATTTTGAGCAGTTTGGCGAACCGGTAGCAGAAATTTTGAGTAGTTCTGAGAACCGGCAAATACCACCTCTGGCTGGCCCCAGAGTGGGGAGGGAATGGGGATTTTGTAGTACCCTTCCCCTGCCACGCCTACCAAGCCACGCCCACCAAGCCACACCATGCTCACCAAGCCACGCCCACAGAACCAGTAGTAAAAAAGTTTGGATTTCACCATTGCTCTAGGCGATGTAATTAAAAGCAACTGTAATTAAGATCGTACTGCCAGAGAAGAAGCTTAAAAGAATTGGAAATAAAAAGAGAAAGGTCAAAACGCTATCTAGCTAAAGACTCTTATTGTCTCTAACGCTTTTTGATAGAGGCGAGTTGCTTTCCCTAACAGGGATGCAAGATTAAAAAAAAATAAAGCTCATTCAAATCCAGCAACGAATTGTTAAAGAGCGGCCAACAGCTCAAGTCTCTCAGGGCGCCCGTTCAGTTCTTTCTCCCCTCCGCGTTCCAGCCTCAGCGCTTGCAACACGCGAAGCTTTAAGTGGTTTGCATTTGTAGACCGCTGATATTACTCAGCCGCCGCTCGTTCGGCCCCCAGGGCTTGAAGAAGGTGGGGGAGGGCTTCGAGCTATTGACTTCAAACTCTCTTCGCGTCTTCTATTCTGCAAGCCGGACTCCTGGGCCCCTTCCTTGGGGATCTCTTCAATCCACGGATGCTTCGAAATAGGAGGCGAAACGCGTTTCGAGAAAGGGAGGACCACGGGCCAGCCAACCCGGAATCCTATCCCCCCCCCTTTTTTTTAGGAGCGAGGCCTCTCTCGGGCCGCCTGGCGTTTCTCATGGCTGGTTTCGAGCCTCCCAAATCTTGTCTTTCGAAGGAAATCGGTGGGTCGCGGGAATAGAGAGAGGGCAGTGGTGAAATCCATTTTTTTTTACTACCGGTTCTGTGGCTTGGTGGGCGCGGCTTAGTGGGCATGGCAGGGAAAGGATACTGCAAAATCTCCATTCCCACCCCACTCCAGGGGAAGGATACTGCAAAATCTCCATTCCCTCCCTACTCCTGGGGAAAAGATATTGCAAAATCTCCATTCCCACCCCACTCTGGGATCAGCCAGAGGTGGTATTTGCCGGTTCTCCCTACTACTCAAAATTTCCGCTACCGGTTCTTCAGAACCTGTCAGAACCTGCTGGATTTCACCCCTGGGAGACGGGAAGGAAGGGAGAGATAGAACGCCGGGGAAGGGGATGGGGGGACATGGTGATGCCAGGGCAGGTTTTCCTTAATAAAACCAACAGCTTGAATAAAAAAAAAATCCCTGCCTTGCACAAACAGCCCATCAAACGCCAGCAGGCTGATGCCCGGGGACTGACTGTGTTTAGCGCGGAGTGTTTAGTTTCCTTGTTGTGATCGAAAGTCTTACACACAAGCAAGCACGAAACGGCCGAGAGGAAAACGGGAAGAGGGGAAAGTGGGGGCCGGGGAGGGGACCCCGGGAAACTCCGCTCAGAAGGCGTGGCGGTGGGAAGGAACAGCTTCACCGCCCGGCCGGCGCGCAGGGTAGACCAACGCCGCGGATGGGGGCGGTGGTGGGGGAGAATCGTCGGGCATCTCGCAACAGCAGCGCGTCCGTCAAGTCGCTCCCCCCCCCGCCCCCTCCGAGCGTCAAGGCGGTTCAATAGGAAACCTTCGCCAGCCCTGCTCTCTTCCCCAAGGCGGTGCAATCTTGGGCTGCAAGAGAGCCGGAGTGGGTTGGGGACGATGGGAACTGGAATCCGACACTAAGGATGGGATGATCGGTCTTTTGACCTGCCGGAGTCTGTGAGATCTGATTGGCAGGAAGGGGGGGAGAGAAACAAAAATGGTGGGGGGGGGAATAGATGACCTTTTAGGAGGGACTCCGATTTCGGTTTTCACCGCCACGGGGCAGGTCCCCTTCCGAGCTCTCTCTCTCTCTCCCTCCCTCCCTCCCCCCTCTCTCTCCCTCTCCCTCCCTCCCTCCCTGCCCCTCTCTCTCTCCCTCTCCCCCCTCCCTCTCCCTCTCACCCTCCCTCTCTCCCTCTCTCTCCCTCCCTCTCTGCCCCTCTCTCTCCCTCTCCCCTTCTCTCTCTCTCTCCCTCCCTCCCTCCCTCTCTCCCTCTCCCTCCCCCTCTCTCCCTCCCTCGCTCTCTCTCTCCCTCTCTCCCTCCCTCTCCGAGTCGTCCCCAAATCTGTTGCAGTTTCTTGGCGCACTCTGTATGCAAATGAAGGGTCTGGTCGGGTCTCGGCCCTTGGCTTTAAGGGAGGGGGGGCAGGGGGGAGCCGGAGGTGCCGGCTCGGCTTTCTGCGTCGCCTCGTCTTCTGGTTCCACGTTTCTTCTCTCCCCCCCCCATACGAAAAGGCAGGGCCAATAGGAGGCTGGGGTCCGGCTCCGTCCCTCCCTCTGCTGTTTTATTGACACCTCCCCAAAGTTCTCTCTCTTCCCCCCCTTCCCCCTCCCCCAGCCGTCTCCCCCTCCCACTAGCCAAAGGAGACGGGGCGGGAGGTGGGGGGGGGATTGAAAATGTTTTATTACCTCTGAGTGGTTGTTTGGGATCTGTCAGAGGAAGGCGAGCCGCGGAAAGAGCGCGCCACGAAGGCAAAGACGCCCCGCAGGAGCCCAAGGAAGGCGGCGGAAAGGTGAGCCGCGCGATTCCCCCACCCTCACCCCCACCCCCCCAAAAAAAGAGGAAAGCGGGGAAAAAGCCAGGAGCCAAACCGGAGAACACCAAAAAAAAAAAAAAAAAGGATCTGCCCAGCCAGCCGCAGAGGGAGCGCCCGGACCCGCCTTGCCTGCCTTTAGGAAGGAGGGATAGAAAAAGAAAGAAAAGAAAAGAAAAGAAAGAAAGAAAGAAAGAAAGAGAAAAAAGAAAGAAGGAAAGAAAGAAAGAAGAAAGAAAGAAAGAAAGAAAAAGAGAAGAAAGAAAGAAAGAAAGAAAGAAAGAAAGAAAGAAAGAAAGAAAGAAAGAAAGAAAGAAAGAAAGAAAGAAAGAAAGAAAGAAAGAAAAGAGGGTAGAAATTCTTCTACATGTCCGAAGATCGGGGAGATTTCCTCCGCAGGCGACCCACAAAACCAGAGGCCGGGCTAAAGAAAGAGGAGGAGGAGGCGCCGCTGCTGCTTTCTCTCTTGGGATCAAGCGATCGCGTCCGGAGGGAGCGCAGAATCTCCAAGCAGAACCCGAGAAGGGGCTCTCCAGCCGCGGAGGAGGGAAGCGGCGCCCAGCAGAGTCCGTCCGCCCGAGGCTCGGAGCCTTCGACGGGGCAGAGTTCCGCGCTCCACCACCCGCCAGCCCGCTTCATTCTTGCCGCGCCGGGTGAATGCCGTTTTTCTTCCCCGGGAACTTGGCTCTGGTGCCCGTTGGCCGAGCGGCTGGCAAGGGAAAGATCCGGCCGACCCGCCCTTCGCCCTGAAAGGGGCCAGAGAAAAGCCCGAAAGAGGGAAGCCACAAGGCGGACTTTACTCTCCCCACTCTCAGTTGATCCCGCCGGTAGATCTTCGCCTAGAAGTTCCCATCCTTCCACGAAAGTTTCCAGCCCCTCCCGTACCCCACTTCTTTGAGGGCGCCGGCCAAAGTTTGGAGGAGTTTTTACCCCGCTTTATTTATTTATTTTCGGGGACGGGATAGTGTCTCCCTCTCGGAATCCCCCGAAGAGATCCTTTCTCCTTCAAAGAGATCCACTGAGCTCCTCTCTCTCTCTCCCGACAGCTTCCCAACCCGATCCGAGCAGGATCCTTTCCCGGCTTCAATCCTCGTTTTCTTCCAAAATCTAAGGGAGGATTTGAGGGTGGGGTGGGGGAAGACACCCCTGAGCCCAAGAAGAGGCGCCCGACTCGCTTCTCTCCCCCGCCCTGCGCGAAACCGTCTCGGCTTCCAAACTCCGGGGAGCCTTTTCTCTTTCCCACGTTCCTCAAACTCCTCTCGCTCCAGGCAAGCGGGCCTTTTTTCTTTTTTTTTCCTATTCCGACGTCTCTGCTTCAGTCTAAGAGAAGCCAAGGAGAAACTGGGCGCTCTCTGTCTTTTTTTTTTATTCCCCTCCAAGCTTGGACAGGGAATAGATAGATAGGAGAGAGAGAGAGAGAGAGGGAGGGAGGGAGGGAGGGAGGGAGAGAGAGAGAGAGAGAGAGAGAGAGAGAGAGAGAGAGAGAGAGAGAGAGAGAGAGAGAGAGAGAGAGAGAGAGAGAGAGATAACTTTCCCTTTTAATGTTGGCCTCCTGAATCCAATTTAGTCGCTCTCACTTTCTTTCTCTCTCTGCTCCGTCGTTCACCCCCCACCCTTTCCTCCCCCCCCTTGACTCCCCCCCACTTTCCTATATCCCCCCTCCCCCCCTCCCCGCCATCTCTGCCCTTTTTTGGAGAGGGGGGAAAACCTCCCTTGGCGCCTAGACGCCGTCCCAAGAAGGCTCGGCGGCTTCTCCGAAGAGGGACCCCTCCACTCCACTCCACCCCACCCCCCAGGTCCAGCTCCAAGCCCGCCCTGCCTGGGCTTCCCGTCCTGGGGATGCTGGCGGTGGGGCCGATGGATGGCACCCCCCCGGCAGAGCGCCTTCCTGCTCAGCAGCCCGCCGCTGGCCGCCCTGCACAGCATGGCCGAGATGAAGACGCCGCTCTACTCAGCAGCAGCCGCCGCCGCCGCCTACCAGCTGCCTCCCCCGGCCGCCTCTGCAGCCAGCGGACCTTCCTCCCTCTCCTCGGCTCCTTCGTCGTCGTCTTCTTCCTCCTCCTCCTCTTCCTCGGCGTCCGCCTCGCCTTCCCCTCCGCTGGGCTCCCCGACCGGCCTCAAGCCCCACGGCGCGGGGGCTCTGTCGGCGTTGGGGTCGCCCCCGCAGCAACACTCGGCCGCCACCCCGCACGGCATCAACGATATCTTGAGCCGGCCGTCCATGCCGCTTCTGGCCGCCGCCTCCGCCTCTTCCTCCTCCTCCTCTTCTTCTTCCTCCTCCGCCTCGCCGGCCGCCGGGCTCCTGGCTGGCCTGCCCCGGTTCAGCAGCCTCAGCCCGCCGCCCCCGCCGCCCCCGGGCCTCTACTTCAGCCCCCAGCGCCGCTGCAGCCGCCGTGGCCGCCGTGGGGAGGTACCCCAAGCCTTTGGCCGAGTTGCCCGGCAGGACGCCCATCTTCTGGCCTGGGGTCATGCAGAGCCCCCCTTGGAGGGACGCCCGCCTCGCCTGCTCGCCCCCGTAAGTATCGCCTCCTCCCTTCCCCCCCACCCACTCCATTTGGGACCCCTTTCGCCCCCCCCAACTCCTTCCCTTCAAGCCTAATCAAGAATTAGTATTAATATTAGTATTATTAATATTAGTATTTATATTATTATTATTATTATTTATTCATTCATTTATTATTGATTTGATTTATATGCCGCCTTTCTCGGTAGACTAAGGGCGGCTTACAATGCGTTAAGCAATAGCCTTCATACTTTTGTATATACCTGCTTAGTAGGGCTTTGGGGGGGGGGGGGCTAAGCGGTATTCTTTTTTATACAAAGTCATCTTATTGCCCCCACAATCCGGGTCCTCATTTTACCTACCTCGGAAGGATGGAAGGCTGAGTCAACCTTGAGCCTGGTGAGATGAACTCGCAGTAATTGCAGGCAGCTGGCAGCTAAGTGCTACTTAACAGCACTTTAGTCGGCTGCGCCACCAAGGCTCTTGCCTATTTTTTAACCTCCAAAGCGGTTCCTTCTACCCACCCCGGGATTCATGATTGTGCTACCCCAATTCTGCAGGGAAGAAGACTACCCCCCCTACCTTTGCTGCTCTCCTTGGACAATGGGCCCACCCCACTCCACATCTGCCCTCTCCACCCAGCTGTGCCTTCCCTACCAAATCCTTTCCCTGGGCCGGAGAACCTGGGTTGGATAGGGAGGTCGTGAGTCTCATTCTCCACCCCTCCCCTGCATCCCCTCCCTTTCTGAACTCTGTAAAGCAGGGGTCTCCAACTTTGGCAACTTTAAGCCTGGTTGACTTCAACTCCCAGAATCCCCCCGCCTGGCAACCTTAAGCCTGGCTGACTTCAACTCCCAGCAAAGCTGGCTGGGGAATTCTGGGAGTTGAAGCCCTCCAGGCTTAAAGTTGCCAAGGTTGGAGACCCCTGCCGTTAGAGGACTGGTGCCCTCCAGCTTCTTTGAGCCACAACTCCCACAATTCCTTGCCCTGGGCTGGCGGGGAGCTTAATGGGAGTTCCCTGCCCCACCACTGGAGGGCAGCCGCTTGGCACTCTCCACCACTCTGCTACTTTGTCCTTTTTCCAAGTTGAAAGTCGGAGCTTGTCTGGGGGGAGCCCAGGCCTACAATCCAGGGCTGGCCATTCGCTCGATAGCCTTTGCCCTCTTTCTGGCTTCGACCTGCTGCCCTCTCCGGATGGGTTGCGTTATTTTGAAGGCGGGGAGGGAGGGTTGGGGGGGGTGAATCATGGTAGTTGTAGTCCCAGCCATCCTAGTAGGCGGGGAACAGGCTCTGCTTTGAATCCTACTCAGTGCCTCCCACCCCCACCCAACTCTGTAGGGGAGAAGAGCGAAAAGAATTAATTTAATTTAATTAATTCAATTTATATGATTTATAAGAAAGATGATTTATAAGAAAGAAAGGGCCTGGTGGCTCAGCAGACTAAAAGCATTGTGATTAACACCAGCTGCCTGCAATTACTTCAAGTTCGAATCTCACCAGGCTCAGCGTTGACTCAGCCTTCCATCCTTTCAAAGGTAGGTGAAATGAGGACCCAGTTTGTGGGGGCAATAAGCTGACTTTGTATAAATATACAAAAGGATGAAGGCTATTCCTTAACGCATTGTAAGCCGCCCTGAGTCTCCGGAGAAGGGCGGCATATAAATCAAATTAAAAAAAAAATGCTCTCGGAATAAAAAAACCTGGGAGTCACTCATTCACACGTGAGAGCAACTGGGGTCCAGGCGCTTCAAAAGAACCGCTGCCTTCAGAGGTCGTTTAAAGTCTAAGCAACCGCTAGAACCAGCAAACCCTCCTCGCAGCTCCCCTCTCTTGCTTTCCTCTTAAAGCGGGGCGCCTGGGGTTGATGCTTCATTTAGCAACGGAGCTGCCTCCCTCGATTCCTGCGGCTTCTTGGCCAACCCTTCCCCGGAGTCGTTTTAACGCTTCTTTCCTCTGGCCTTTAAAGAGCGAGGCTCAAGTCCCAAACTCTCCACGAACATTTGGAGAAAAAAGAAATTGGTCCTTTTCTGGCTACTGGGGTGTTTATAGGCCGCTTCTCCCCCCCCCCGAAAGCATATCTAGGAGGTGGGGAGGGGGACGCACTGAACCCGGCAGCCCCGTCCCTTCCGTGGGGGTGGGGGGAAAGAGAGACTCGCTCCGAAGCCGGCTCCTTTGAAAATTCGTGGGGTTCACATTCTTGAGTGAACTTGGTTACGGTGGCTTGCTATGAAGGCCGGCCGCCGGGGCGCTTTTGTTCTGGCTTCCTTTTTAAAATCCTTTTCTTTTTTGGGTGGTGGTGGTGGTGGTGGGAAGCAGTGGAAGGGGAAAAGAGGAGACCCCCACTGCAATATCTTCTTTGCCTCAAGCGAAAGAACTTCCAGTCCTAATGGAAATTTAGACATCTGTCTCAGTTGAGGGGTCAAATGTTAGTATTTTAAGTAATAAGTCTGGCTCTTTATTTAGTCACATTTTCCCTCTAAGGGAAAACTCCAGTCTTTAATATAGATAAACCATTTTTCCTTTCCTTTCCTTTCCTTTCCTTTCCTTTCCTTTCCTTTCCTTTCCTTTCCTTTCCTTTCCTTTCCTTTCCTTTCCTTTCCTTTCCTTCCCTTCCCTTCCCTTTCCTTATTTCCTTTCCTCCCCTTCTTTCCTTCCCTTTCCTCCCCTTTCCTTTTCCTTTCCTTTCCTTTCCTCCCCTTTCCTTTCCTTCTTTCCTTTTCTCCTTTCCCTTCCTTTCTTCTTCCTTCCTTCCTTCCCTGCCTTCGTTCACTGCCTTATCTTCTTCATCTAACAGTGTAATATTTTTCTAAAAAAAACTTCTCAAACCCTGAATGCCAAATCCAAAAAAAGGAGGTTTCTAGTAGTACATCCCCCCCCCCCCCCCCCCCCAAACTAACAATTCTTGCGAACTTGTTACTCGGAAAAGCTGTTCCGGATATCTTCCGTTTTCGGGTTTTTTTTTTGTTTTTTGTTTTTTGTTTTTTTTTGTGGTGGTTGTTCTTGTTGTTTTGCCCCCGAGACAAGGCGAGTGAATCGGCTCTTGATCCAGCAACGGAGCGAGGTCCAAACCCATCACTGCTGTTTCACAAACGGCGCCGGTTGCTTCAATTTCCGAGTGCTGAAATTTCCCCTTTCCCGTTGAGCAAAAACGCAGCGCTGGGCGGAATATATACATATTTTTTTTGCTGTTGTTACCCTTTTGAAGATTCTGTGCGAACCTCTCGGTATCTCCGACCTTATATTGTGGTCCCTTAACGTGGCATCTTCCCCCTTTCCCTTTCCCTTTCCCTTTTTTTCCCCCTCCCTTAGATCAAGGCTCCATTTTACTGGATAAAGACGGCAAAAGAAAACACACGAGGCCGACGTTTTCCGGTCAACAGATCTTTGCTTTGGAAAAGACTTTTGAGCAAACCAAGTACTTAGCTGGGCCGGAGAGAGCGAGGCTCGCCTATTCGCTGGGAATGACGGAGAGTCAAGTCAAGGTGAGCGGTTTGTGCGGACAAAGCAAAAAAAAAAGAGAGGGGGGGGGGCGGTCCCGATTCAGACGTTCGTTCGTTCGCTCGCTCGCTCGGGGCGGGCAAGGCGGCTTATGGTCGTTCACTGACCGTGGGGGAGGTGGGCGCCCTTTAGTCCTCTAGTCCTGGGCAAAAAAACCGAAGGGGACCGCGCTCTTAAGTAGTGATAAAGAAAATTAAAGTCCGGTTCGTGGATTTCTTGTACAAAACACCTTAGGCAAAATAGCGATTTAGAGAGAGAGAGAGAGAGAGAGAGAGAGAGAGAGAGAGAGAGAGAGAGAGAGATTCAGCTCTTCCTGTTTCTAACTCACTTCCCCAAACTGTCTCGAAATTAATGAGAAAAATAAATATTTTCGCCTCTAAAGAGTTCCCCAGCCCCCCACCCCCACGACACCCCCCCCCCCTCTTTCACATATACATACCTGACCGTTCCTTCTGTCCAGGTTTGAATCAGCAGGATTCAAACGTTGTGAAAATGAGCGGCTGGTAAAATATCTTTATGGATCTGTGTTGATGAACTAAGC
Source organism: Arizona elegans (assembly GCA_022577455.1). Classification (NCBI taxonomy): domain Eukaryota; kingdom Metazoa; phylum Chordata; class Lepidosauria; order Squamata; family Colubridae; genus Arizona; species Arizona elegans. Next base: position 5,869,494 of record JAKOOJ010000009.1, on the reverse strand, counting down.
CGGAGAAGTATGTTGAAAAACAGCCGATCTGCAAGACTGGTTAAAAACGAAGATTGAATTTGCATTTACTAGGGGGAGGGGGTAAACTCAACCTAATGATCAAGGAAAAGAGGCTAGGAGCTTAGGGCAGCTTTTAAAAAAGCGCAAGGGCTAAAAGCAAGTTCCAGAAGGGTACCTGGCTGTGTAAATAGGAATTGTTTGGCATTTTGCGGTAACTATTCAGGAGCAGGTGTCAATGAGCGACCCTCAAATCCTATGCACCCACACACAAACCTAGGGCAATCCTAAAATCTAGGCCTTTTAAAGAAGTGGAGAAGATCTAGCCAGGTGTTCTTTTATTTTAAATCCTCTGCCCAGCCTTCCCCCGACTGGATTCATTTTCTTTCTCTACTGGCCCATTGAAGTCGATGACTCAGAACTGGAACAAGGCAAGGAAGCCTAAGTAAAATTTAGGGTTGTGTTTTAACTGGTTCTTGTAGTGAATCTGGAATGAAAAATATCCACTCTATCCGATCCCTTCAAACACTCAGCCATCGCTTGGGTGGTCTCCCTTCTCTATGCAGATGCTCCCATCCATCTCCCAACCTTTGAAGGGGACCCACACTTCTGTAAGAAGGCTGTGATAGGGTTGTCTTGTGAACTGTGGATAGTCAAGGCCAACGCTGCGAGGCCCAACTTGTGCGTTAAGAGTAGTGTATTTGGCAATGTGTGACTTAAGAATCCCCGAGACATCTCTGTTACTCTTTGGTGTAAACTTGTTCATTCTCACCCTACTCTGAAACTCCTGAGAAATGCACCCTGAAGACAAATGTATTGAATTTAGTAAAGCCTAAAAGGTTGGTGGATTAAAATCCACCTACAGTTGTAGTTGAGCAAGAACCCTCTACTTCTCTAAAGCTGAAGTCACCCGTTTTAAGATGCCCTTGGAAACCATTATTTCCCTTGCCTTCGCTGTGTAGTAATGGGGGAAAATATTCTGTATCTCAGTGCACTTCAAGGTTTGTGATTATTTCAATTGTTCATTCATACTGCTGGGATTTCACAAAAGCAGAATTAAAGCCAACTTTTCTGTACAATTATGGGCATGCATATCTCTCTCTCTCTCACACACACACAAATTGTGTAACATACCTAACAAATTCAGACATTTTTGGAAGAAAATTTCCTGTTGTACTTTCCATATGTGGAAATAAATCTTATCAAACTCATTACAAATTTTGTTTCTGGGTGGGCATCTCCAGGACTAAACTTTACCTTACATTGACCCCAGCAAGGAGCAAAACCTAAGTAATCATTCTCTTTCCCCCACTCTGTTTTATAATTCCTTTATAGGTCTGTATAAAAAATAGACTGTTATAGCTGCCCTCCTGTATATTCATGTGAATATAAGTGTTCCCTACAACGGAATCATTTCTGAGCAGACCAACAAAGGTTTATACTGGAAAACTGCAAATTAACTCAGTTTTTCATTTATTTGGAAGGAATCATTTTTAAAAAAACTTCTAGGTAGCTGTAGGAAATAGATCCAAATTTGAGGGATAGAAAATAAAGCTTAACCAGTCCAGCTCTCTGACCAGTTCATCTGTTTCTACTCTTGATGTTTTGATAAAAATCAGTTCTGATTATATACTCACTTTTCAGATAGTCACTGAGTCAATCTTTCTAGTAGAAGCATATAGGATTGTACTGAGCATAAAAGTGTAAATGGGGCTGTTTGGATTGGGTACTTCTGCTTGTGGGTATTTTCGTTTTGCAAGTGGGAACTCGGGAGAGCTTTGCAACTGTTTGAACAAGAAGGACCTTTTCTCTGGGTGAAAAGAACTAAATGAAGCATAGAGGTCGATCTAATTTGGTGGTTGCTCAGTTCCTTGAATTGATTTCAGCAGAAAATGAAATCTTGTCTGATGGAGCAACTGGGAATGTTATAAGAATAGCAAATCTTTTTTCTTTCTTTCTCTCTCTCTCTCTCTTTCCCTTTCTTTCTTTCTCCTTCCTTCCTTCCATCCATGAAACCAATGAATCTTTTTACAAGCTGTTTCTTTCTGGGTATTCCAATGGATGAGGTGGGGGGGAGGGGGAGGAGGAGGGAAGGGAAAGCCTCCCTTTTACAAATTGTCACTTTATTCCAAAAGTTATCCAGAGACCCTCATTTGTCACTGTAAATATGTGGGAAAGGCTTTGAATAAATGACTGCCTTTTCCACTGATAGCAACATGCCTCACCATTTAGTGCAGTGTGTTTGAGGAGGTGGGGGTATTTTTTTTTTTTAAAGGGTGCATTGTGAATCGGATGTTAATTTGCCCCACGTTTGAACAAAACCGTCTGGTCCAGAATGGGAAATGAAGGTTTCATATGTGTTTTGTTTCTTAAGTCCACCAAGCGGAAAATGCTGCACTTTCTGTTAGCACTGTGTTTACTCTGAGTAAGTCCCGTCCGTAGTGAAGGTGGTTTACCACGGAGCAGGAAATTTTAGTCTGGTCTTGACATTTGTTCAATACCTTTCATCTGATCTCAAACTCAAGCTCGAAAAAAGTTTGGTGCAGAGCTCATTTAGGCGGCCTTGATGTCAGCAGGAATGAAGTGCAGTCAGCTCTTATTTGGTTATAATTATAATTATAATTATAATTATATATATATATATATATATATATATATATATATATATATATATATATATATATATATATATGTATGTATGTATATGTATAATCTTCAGGAATAAAATTTGGCCCTCCTCCACTGTCCATAGGAAGTTTTTGTCTTTCAACAATAAATACTATTTTCTGTATTTAGCTTTGTCCTATGGTATAAGAATATATTGAGTGGCCTGTAATAATACATGAAGAAATAACAAATTAAATCCCCAAAAGGTCGTGTAAAAATAAAAGGCAAAAAACACAGCACATATGTCTATTTGGAGCAAAGCCTCGTTATATCTGTATGGTTTTCTGCCCCGAGTCTCCAGTTTTATGCGTTTCTTACTGACAGTAAATAGCTTTTCCTTCTACTGGGTTTCCTCCCGAGTAAACAGCATCGCTTCTCACTTCAAGCAGCCTCGAAAAGTTGCACTTAGACTCGGTTACATTTACTTGGATGCAGTTTGTCACAAAATGAAAAACAAGGGCTATCTCCGTGCATTGCGTTAAACCATTACTTAATCCAATTGCAACAAAGCGTGTACGGTTTATTTAGCACGGAGTATGAATGCAACCGGTTGACTTTATGGTGTGCAAATGTATTCATCTAATTTCGAAGTCATAAGGGTGGAGAAAAAAAAAAGGAGAGTAGCAACTTGTTTGTTTCCACCCCGTTCTGCTTGTCTAGTCTCCCCTCCGGCCATCTGGCACTTTTGACTTAACCAACGCTAGGTTTCCACTTTCAATTGACTGAGAGGTGAGGAGGAAGCAAGAATAAATGAAAGAAGATGCATCTAGAGATCAGGGAAGGAAAGCGGGAGGGAGAAAAAAAAAGGGGGGTACCTCAAATCAGAGGCGTGGAAGAGAGCAGGAAGGGGAGAAGGAAGAAAGGAAGAAGGGAGAAATAACAGGTTGTAGCAGGGAGAAAAAGAAAAGGAATCTAAAAGCAAAACCAGTCCAGCAGTCTGTGCAAAAAGTTAATCGAGTCCGTTTGGGCTGCTATTGTTGCCATTCTCCACACAGTGGGGCTGCTTTAATTTCCATAACTATATTGGGATTAATAATTGCAAAACTTTTTGTGTGTGTCTACGCAGAAGGACGATTCACTTTAACTTCCTGGGGCTTTTTTTGATTTTGAAGCATGCCCTCTCCACACTTGGCTTTTCGCTGCAAATACTCCCTTCTAGCGAAGGACTGTGGCCTTTAGCAACAGTCTACACAGGATTATAAAAAACTGACTCACACAATCTTGTTAAAAAGAGGATAAAATGCCGGGAAGCCAAGTCCAGATACAAGGATGGGGAAAAGTATTGAACTGGTGAAAGGCAGCTTCATCTTTTTCTGCCTGGTTTCCATGCTGGGTTCCATGCAAGGCAAGGCTCAGCTACTACTGAATCTTTACAACAGCCGTATTACTCAACCAAATGCTCTCTCTTAGCTGGGTTGGCATGCCCTTCTCCTGTTATGTGTGGATGGTGGGCATTGTAATGAACCCATCTGAAAGACACTCGTGCAGGAAAGAGCTGCTTGGCAGCATAGTCTCAACTGTCTGAAGTTTTGGTGGCATTTGGGAAAATGGGAGGTAGTAAGTTGCAGGGAATGAATATAATAAGCAAATGTGGCTCAGTCCAGGTAAAGTTTTATTCTGTGTGCTTTTGCTAATACACAGGTCCTTTCAGCTCAATAAAGAGTTCTTCTTCAGCAAATATACTTAGCATCACAACCAGACTCTGCCTACGTGTTGGGTGTGAGATAATTTAGCCTTGTAATTCATCCTTTCCTTGAGCATCCGCCTTGCTGAACACAGAAGGGAATGTTTAGGATGGCACAGAAGAGGCTGTCCTTGCTAAGTGTGCTACAGGTAGATCTGACCTAGTCAGATGTGACTACTTAGTGATGATGTGGGGTGGTTCAAGAGCAGGACATGGTTTGAAGAGACAATGAGAATGGATTCCAGGCGCAATGTCTAAATGTGCTTTCTTGATTGCGGAGTGAATTAAGTAGTGGAATCTTACACCAAAGCTTTGTGATGGTAGTCAGGATGCTCTCAGAGAAGATAATAGTGGTTGAGAGGGGTTGCTAATAGGAAGAGCAATTATCTGCAGCTAGTTTTAAGTGAATCTTTGTGGTGAGAGTACAGTAACTTCTACCGCCACGCTCCTATTAATGGCTCATTTGCATTTTGATAGTTGATAGACTCGCATGATTGAAATCCGGCTGACAAACATGAATGGTTAATTGCACTCATATACCCAATTACTTGGGAGTAGGCTCTTTTGAGCATAATGGGCTTACTACATTCATTGCTGTGAACTGTAGCAATGAGAATAGTCAATTAAATAGGGGGTGTAAAAATAATTTTGGTGAATATAAATAATCCTATATGATGGACTGATTTAACAGCAACCTGTTGGCATTAAAAGAGTGGAAATCATAGTGTTCAATCACATTTCTTTGAAATAGCAAGCTCCATTGCTTTAATAGGACCTCTGAGATTTTGGACCTTAGTAGTATCTAATCAATGAATAGATTTAATTCCAGGATGATGGTGCAACCCTGGAAGGCCTGAAGACCTGTCCTTGGGATAGATCATCCTGGAGATAAGTCTATCTATCTGGTTGCTAAGAGTTGACATCAACTTGATTGTATATAAACAATTGTATATAAACAGTCAACAGTCAACTAGACTGATCTCAAAATATTACGCAAATTATTTCTGGGTGATATTTGAACAGAAGACCACCAAGAAGTTCTCAAGGCTGTAAACTACACTGGAAGTTGGGGAGGGGGGGAAACTCCTTTCATATGATTGTCAAGAAACATATGAACACTTCTGGGCTTGACTTTATTTTTATTGGTCCAAGAGAAAGTGAAAAAGTTATCAGAATGTATATTACGTTGGAGATGAGCATATCACTAGACCATTGAAATGGCACCATACAGCCAGTAAACCTTAATGACACCAACATGATGGCAGTTATGTGGTATCATCACATAGATGCCACTGAAGGCATGTGGCATGACACTTGGTTCCTTCCAGGACATAAATTGGCATTCACATAACATTGAGAGAGAAAAATAGATGCAGGAGTGTATTTGCTCATGCATGAAATAAATTTTTGCTGGATTGGAGAAACACAATTAAAATTGCATCAAATGCAGGATAACTACTCTGGGGATATCAGTGATATACAGTAGTATCTATATTGCCATAGGAACTAACACTAGTTACTGCAGTAATGCAGAGTGGAATTTAGTGCAGAAGGCAAAAGTATAATAAGCCCTTTTGTGCAAGATGCACTGAAAAATGAAAGTTAATGCAAATTTTCTTTTTATATTTTTCCACTAGTTTTGCATGGGAGGATGTTTGAAATTATTATGTTTAAGTTTTTAGCAGTAGTAGGAGAAAAACCTATCATGAGCCTGTTATAAATGTGAGCGTAGTGAAAAAAAGGATGTTGCAGCTACCACTGCCTTAGAAAAGACACTCTTTTGTGTGTGTAAAAAAAAAACCATGGCTCCAAAACAACTCTAGAATAATGATGCCAAATAGATCTTAAAACTGAATTTGTACATATTTAGAAGTATTTATATATTATATAAATATAATATATATTTAGAAGCAGACTTATTGAATCATTGATATTTTAGGTAGAAATGGTTTATTATTAGGTAGAAATGGTTTATTATTGGTTCTGATAGGTTTACTTTAAGCCTGGCTAAATCTGGATTCAACCACACAGCTAACTACAGAATTATTTCCACTCTACCTGAAATGAGATGGGATTAGACTGTCCATTTTTCAGTTAAATTGATCTGGATCATAAAGCCAGTTGTGGGTGAAGAGTCTTTTTGTCCTGTATTTCCATGAAACATAAAAAAAATGTACTATCAGACTAAGAATTGTCTGCTGGGTATAGTTTAAAAAAAAAACACCACCCTCTAGAATGGTGGCCACAATAATGTGATCACAGCTCATTCTATTTTTATGACCTTCAGTTGTAACCATCGTAGCCATCATGCTAACTTTTTTTACAGGCACCACTGATCACCACCATGACAATTTTTCAGTAAATTGCATTTTTGGACAGCAAACCTTTTGGAGTGCCAGTCCTACAGCTTGGAGCAAATTCTGTCAATCTCAATGACATTAACTCTGAAATAACCAGCTTTAGAATCTAGTTCTATATATATATAGTTATATATATATATATATCAAACCCAACTACCACCATTAAATTTAATTTACCCTTCATAGTTCTACTTGAGAACCTTGTATCTATTATGCCTGGGCAGGAAAGCTGGGACTGTGAAACAGACAACATAATTTAAAAGTAGTTTTTTTTCCATTACAGTAATAGAAAAAAACAATTACTTCACAATGATTTGACTATGAGAACTTCTTCAAAATTAGCACAAAGGAAGAAGACAGGCTGCCTGACTGCAAGCCAATTTTATTTATTTTTTTAAAAAAAGATTTGTATGGCTGCCCACGTTTTATAAAATTAACTCTTGGATGGCTAACAACATATAAACGAATAGCAAGATATCCCAAATTAAAAACCTTCTTATAACAATACCATCATAAAACCACAAATGCTGGGCTCTCCTGCCCTCCTCAACTGATAATACTTGAGAGATAAGTCAGATCTTCAGAACACCTTGGAAGGTGAGATGGGTAGTGACGTCCTGAATCTCAGGGGAGGCTGTTTCACAAAGCAGACACAGCTATGGAAAGGCCTCAGTTCCTAGATCCCCACAGATAACTGCATTTTAGAGAGGAGACATGGTTTGGACCTGTAATAGTATGTGGGAATAACCTTGGCAAATAAGGGGAAGAAATACTGAAAAAAGGCAGGAAGTGGGAGCCCAGAGCTGCAAAATAAGCAGAGGGGGAAACTTAGAAAGAATCCAACTTAAGGAAGTAAAGAGATGGTGGGAGATTTGTACTTTCAGACTTGCAAGATTCTCTTAATAGAGCCCTATAACAAAGTAGAATTAACTCATGTTTACCTACCTGTGGATAGGTAGATGTCCACAGAAGGAAGCAGTCCCAAAGATAACTTGGCCCTATGCCATGCATGCCAGACCCTTGAACTGGCCCAGACTTTCAGTTGTCCCCCTTCGTTAATGTGTCCTACACAGTCAGTATGTGTATCCAAAACAGAAGACATTTTCCAGGGTGTGTTTATGGAGATTCTAATTTCAGGGTCCCCTCAGTCCAAATTGGAGGAGTATGCAGTGCATATTTGCTTGCAAAGCAATGTTTTTCAACTTGGCAAATGGCTGGGGAATTCTGGGAGGTGAAGTCCACACATCTTAAACGTTGCCAAGTTGAAAAAACACAGAGTTATCACATTCTTGGGATAAGCTATGCGATTCCAGGAAAAGTTGGGGTATGTTAAGAGGTGCCAACGTGTGTTACATTTGCAGTCCTGCAAATGTATGATTTGAGACCTGGTGCCTTCCTGGAGGATATGAAGACCCCCTTTTCAATACATGTACACGAATTCACGATGCTATGATAATAATTTCTAAAATCAGGCTTTTTCTTTGAAAGGGGTGCGTATCAATTTTATATACTAGCCTTCTTTTAAACCAAGTGTAGGCATATGTAATTCCTTTAGAGAATGGGCTTCACTTTGGTAATTTCAAAGAAATATCCATGTTTTCTGGAAATAAACAATAGAGATGTTACTTCTTTGGGGGTTTTTTCCCCTCCTTTACTATCTAGTCTACAGCTCTGCAATTTTCCAGTGTTCTCCCATCTCTCCAAGCCCACCTTTATAGAGCCATTCTCGATTGGCAACTGTCAGAAGTCCCTGCAATTTCTTTGGCAAGGTTTGCCATTGTCTTCTTCCTGGGCCTGAGAGAAAGAGAGAGACTGGCCCAAGATCACCCAGCTGCTTTTGTGCCTAAGGCAGGACTAGAACTCACAAATCTCTCAGTTTCTAGCCTGGCACCTTGAATCACTACACCAAACTGCTTCTCATATCATATTCAACTAGAAATTGTGTATTATCAATGCCTGGGGTTTTTACATCAGGGTAAAAGAAAACAGATAATGGTCTGGAATAAAAGTTTTTCAAACTTGGCAACTTTTACCATAAGATACATGGACTTCAACTCCCAAAATTCCCCCCATCTCAAATGCTGGCTGGGGGCTTCTGGGAATTAAAGTCCAGAAATAATTGTGTATTATCGGTGCCTTTACATCAAGATAAAAGCAACTAGATTATGGTCTGTAATAAGAATTTTCAAACTTGGCAACTTTAAAGATGTGTGGACTTCAACTCCCCAAATTCCCCCCACCCCACCCCAAATGCTGGCTGGGGGCTTCTGGGAGTTAAAGTCCACTTATCTTAAAGTTACCAGGTTTGGGGGGAAAAATCCTGCTTCTTCTGGAAGTAATTAGAACAATTACTACCAACATGCCTTCCATTGAGGACCTGCAGGAGTATATTGCAGGAGTCAAAAAGAGGGCTGTGAAAATATCTACAGACCCCTCACATCCTGGACATAAACTGTTTCAACTCCTACCCTCAAAATGACGCTATAGAACACTGCACACCAGAACAACTAGACACAAGGACAGTTTTTTCCCAAACGCAATCACTCTGCTAAACAAATCATTCCCTCAACACTGTCAAACTAGTTACTAAGTCTGCACTACTATTAATCTTCTCATTGTTCCTATCACCCATCTCCTCCCACTTATGACTGTAACTTTGTTGCTGCTATCCTTAAGACTTAATATATTGACTGTTTCCCTATGACTATCATTACATGTTGTACCTTATGATTCTTGATGAATGTATCTTGTCTTTTTATGTACAATGATAGCATATGCACCAAAGACAAAATTCCCTGTGTGTCCAATCACACTTGGCCAATACAGAATTCTATTCTATTCTATTCTATTCTATTCTATTCTATTCTATTCTATTCTATTCTATATTCTTTCCTTTCATTCTATTCTATTCTATTCTATTCTATTCTATTCTATTCTATTCTATTCTATTCTATATTCTTTCCTTTCCTTCTATTCTATTCTATTCTATTTATTCTATTCTATTCTATTCTATTCTCTATCCTTTCCTTTCTCCTTTCCTTCTTTCCTTTCCTTTCCTTTTATTCTATTTTATTCTATTCTATTGCTAGTCTATTCTAGTCTATGTGAAAATGCCCCCCGAGTGCTCCTCTCGTTTAGCACCGAGTGCGAATCCTCCCAAAGTTTTGAAACCCATCTTCTTGTGGGTTTCTGGCCTTGCAAATCGGAGAGGAAGTAAGTGGCTGATCCGGATTCACTCCTCCGAACGGGATAGCCGGGAGCCGGGCAGAAACTCTCGAGCGAAAACTGGGGGTTCAGACAGCAGGCCCTCTGGTTCTCCTTTTCACCGGCCTTCTTTTCTCTTTCCTCCTTCCAGGTCTGGTTCCAGAACCGGCGGACCAAGTGGCGGAAGAAACACGCTGCCGAGATGGCGACCGCCAAAAAGAAGCAGGACTCGGAGACGGAGCGGCTGAAAGGCGCCTCGGAGAACGAGGAGGAGGACGACGACTACAACCGGCCCCTGGACCCCAATTCGGACGACGAGAAAATCACGCAGCTGCTGAAGAAGCACAAGGCGGGCGGGCCTAGCGCCGGCCTGCTGCTCCACGCCTCAGAGAACGAGGCCTCCTCCTAAGCGGCGTGGGGGGTGGGGGGGGAAACGTCGCGCGGCCGCCAAAAGGACGAGCTCCACAGACCCAGTTGCTTTTTCCGACCAGAGAAAGAGGAGGAGGAGACCGGGCGCCGGGCGGCCCCCTCAGAGCTGCCCCTGCCCGGATGGGTATCTTGAGGAAAATTGAGGCGGGGCAGCCTCGACGGACAGGCCCGGGGCCTAACGCCGCCCGGCTTTTCCCGCCAAAAAGGGACCCGCTACTATCCCGAGTGCGGCCGAGGCGCTATTTGTAAATAAAAGCCACCGGACTTTATTCTACACAGCGAATATTTAAACCTAATAATCTTTTAATTCCCGGCTAATTCGCAAGCCGGAGCGTCGACGCTCGGGAGACTCGCGCCTTGTTGAGTCGCCACCTCAGCCTCCGCTCCTCAAATTCTTATTTTTTTTTTCTTCTTCCTTTGGGGAGTTTTGTGACTTTAAAAAGCGGCGGTTTTTTTCTTTCTCGTAGTAGCCCCATGAGTTTTCGTCGCTAGCTTAACTCCCAACTTTCCACATTTGGGACGCGAATGATCTGCACTGCGAAGGGGCGTGTGGGTTTTAATTGAAATCGGGGGGGGGGGGTTTAAATGTCATTGGTTTCCTTCAGCAAAACCTCTGTCTTTTTTTAAAAATTATTATTATTATTATTATTTTTCCATCGGGAGAATGGGCAAGCTTTTAGAGCAACGCAGGAACTTTCGTGAAGAAGCGGTCTGTGTGTAACCTGGACATTAAAGGGCCTCGGTTGCCATTTCAAATTGGAATACCTGAGCCCTGGTCTTTCCCCCAAATTGACTATATTATAGGGCAGTCAAGCTCCTTCGGAACAGCTGTTTAAAAATGTAACCTAAATATTGTAGTTTAAAGCGCCTTTTAATTTTCTCTCTAACACGGTTTTTTTGTGGGGTGGGGTGGGGAAGAATGCTTAATTCTAACTCTTGTATTTTGCTTTAGAAAGCAAGAAGTAAAGCGAGAAAAGAGGAAACCGAGCATTCGGGGAAAAAAATCTTCCCTTTTGCAAATAATAATAATAATAATAATAATAATTGCAAGTAAACTTTTACGGTTGGTTTTGAAATCCCGAATTCGCGCGCCTGGTTGGATAGAATTTGAAATGTGGAATGTCGGGGTTTATTTTTTTATTTTTTAAATGAAACGTGTACATTGCTTTCTTATATTATTTTTTTTTCTAAAGCTAATAATGTCGTATTAGCCTTTTAGCCTTTGATTAATTTATACGAAAACATTTCAAGTTTCGTGAACAAAAACAGCCCTGCCAAGACCAGTTTTAACTCAATGCACTTTGTTTTTGTTTTTAAAAAGGAGGAATCAATTTAAGTCAGTTATATTCACGTCTGTTGCCTGGATGAAAAACTGAAGGGTGCAGAAAATGTCTCATCCGAGATGAAATAAAATTGGTCATAAATAAATCAATAAAAACTCATTACAATCGATCATTTTAGTTACTTTATTACCAAATACTGTACAGGCAATTCTTTTGGGTTTTTTTTTTCCTCTAAGGCTAAACAGAAAGGTTTTGAAAATATGAATTATTTTAAAATCTCCACCTCCTTTTGGATCGATCGATCTATATCTATCTATCTATCTATCTATCTATCTATCTATCGAATTACACATTCCTTTAAACAGAGAATAAAAAACTTCTTGGTTCCTCTAGTTATTCGCACTTTGCTGGGTGATTTCGGAAGGATGGGTTCCTAAAAAACGAACAGGGCTCTAGACAATGCGAGAAAGAGAAGGAGGCAAAAGGGGGGGGGGGGGCGAAAAAGAAGAAAAAAAGAAATGATGAAAAAAGAATGAAAAAATAAAAAAGGTTGCGAAGGGGGGAAAAATGGAGAGAGGGAAAAAAAAAACCCAGAAAAGGACGAGACGAATTAAGCTGCGTTATCACGAGACACGAAACCTAGACGGCTTGGTTAATATTGTTCTGCGAATAAAGCACCGAAACCCAATTCAGCCAACAATGTGTTGGCCCCGCGGATTGTTCCGACTTGCTCCGCGTGGTTCGTTCAGGGTTCGGAAAACCCTGGGGACCCAGATAATTGACTTGATTGGATAAACTGGGGGGGGGGGGCACGTCTTCCGAAGTCAGCCAATGATATTTGAGAAAAACAGCGCCCGCCTCTGCTTGTAACGTATAAGAGCCTGAACTTGAGACACGATTAAAAGCAGACCCTTTAAGAACAGCGATCCACACGGTTTATATTGTCCTCACTTCCTACCTTTTCAAGGCAGTGGCTAAAAGCCCCATAAATTACAAGTCAATCCTGTAGGCATCATGCAGTCTAATATCTTAAAACATCCTCCTCCCTTAAAAAGAGATGGTTCTTCTGTCTAATAATAATAAAATCTACAGCTCTCAATGGTTTCCTGCTTTCAAGATTTAATGATGCCCACGTTAGGTGTCTTCATTTGCCAGTTTGCATGGATAACTCAAATGGAGAGTCCATGCCCAGTGGCAGTCTACCTTGAGTCTATCAGATGCTATCATGTGCAGGCATGCTAAAGAAGCGAAGTATTGGAGTAGATGAAAGACAATCTAATCTCTCCATGTGTTTTCTATTTTGTTCAGTTTCTGGATTAAAAGTGGCAAGAATAAACTGCCTTAGAAAAGGGGGATCCATGGTTTGCTCAGCAAAATTAAGGTTGAGTTAGGAATTGAAGCCCATTTAAAATATTTTTTTTAAAAAAAACTTGTGTATGTACGTCATGTTTGCCTTCAGCAAATGATATGCCATTTTAAAACTACTTCCTCCAGCAGCAGAACCCAACAGGATATTTTAACAACAAAATGTTAAACTAGATTTTTTTGCTTCCCTTTTTTGAGTAATGCCAATGGCATTTGGGCATTATGATTGAACCCCTCAATCAGACATACCCTTCCCAATAATTATGTGTGTGATCAGGATAGGGATGAACACACAGAATAATTTAACAGTCTTCCAAGGTACAAAAACTGTGGCAAGACTCAGAGGTTGAATAAATCCTATTTAATAAACTCTTCTAACAAGCCATTTCAGATGTTGTAATTTTGGGAAGAGATTGAAGATGCTTTTTTTTTTTACAAGCACTTTTGCTTTTCATGAGGCTGTAATTCCCAGAGTTCTTTGAAATAATGAACTTTAGGGAGGTTATTGTTAAAATTCTTGCTTTAGACATGCCCCAGAGGGCTTTTCGTTGTGTTTGTGTTGTTGTTTTATTATTAGCAAGCAGTTCCTGAATCCCAATATTCCAGATTGTGCCAAGTTTATTTTGGGCCTCTGAATCATCCAGTTTTCTGTGTGATTCAACACAGTTTAAATAACAGTCTGTGGGGATTGCGATTCTTTTAATTTTGTACTGCAGTTTCTCTTGCTGTAGCTATACAATTTGGAGTCATGTTCCTTCTTTAAAGAAACCAATGAGCAAACTATTTTACCCATACTCCAAAAGCAAGCAGAACAGACAATATACTTTTACTTTTATCTTGAAAATTGCACACCTGTACAAATCCATTCTTAGAGATTCTAAAATCAGTTTAGTGATATGCCACCTTTCCCAGAATTCAGTGCTACCTACAAACTTTGAAACTATCCAGCAGTATTTAAGCCTATTAGTTAACATCCAGAAATTAAAAACCAAATTGTCAGCAAATTGGGAGAGTAAAAGACTGTTTAAAAAAAAAAAACAACTTCAGCCAAACAAAGTCAACTACCAGTAGCACTGATGATGTAACCTAGTTTGGGTAACTTAATGTCTGCAAAACAACAACAATAACCAAGCTCAGAGAACACCAAGGACCCCTCAAAAAATCCTTTCCTCAGTCAGGACCCTCAGTGCCCTCTGTATTTGTGGGAAGGGGAGGGTGTTCACTAGAGAATCTTGATACCTTATGTACTTCATGCAAAGTTAAGGTCCTGGGAGCATGGCAAAGAGTTGGACACCACACTTCAAGAAGGATTTGGGAAAGTTGCAAAAGGCTCAAAAAAAATGGCAATAAAGTTCATCAGGGAACTAAAAGCTAATTCCTGTGAGGAGAGCTCGTGTCTTTAGCCTTGGAAAATGACAACTAAATCACAGCATTCTTCAAATACACAAAAGGAAGGCGCATACCGCATTACCCCGAAAATAAAACCCTGTCTTATATTTTTTTTGAACCCTGAAATAACCGCTTGGCCTTATTGCCATGCACTCAGAAGCCCAACTGGGCTTATTATCAGGGGATATCTTATTTTGGGGGAAACCGGATAGAAGGCGGACTTATTCTTACTCATACCAGAATGCGTGGCTTAGATTTAAGATAGAGAAAGGCAGATACCAATTAAATATTAAGAGAAGCTTCCTAATACTATAGTTAAGAGCTGGAATCAGTTACCCTACACCAGGGGTGTCCATCTCGATTTCATTGAGAGCCGCATCAAGGTTGTGTTTGACCTCGGGGGCCAGGGGAGGGGCATGGCCAGGGTGGGAGTGGCCAGCTCAATGTCACTCATCGAGGCTCTAATTTTGGCCACAGCCCTCCTGAGCTCCGTGTTTGGCCTTGACGGCCTCCTGCAGCCCTCTGCCCACATTTGTATTTGGCCCGCATGCGGCCTCCCCGAGCTCCCTTTTTGCTGGCAGAGGCACTGCAGGCCAGTCCTTCACTGTTTCCAGGGTGGGCCTGCGGGCCAGATCTAAGCACCTCGTGGTCAGATCTGGCTCACGTGCCTTGAGTTTGACACCCCTGCCCTACACTGTTGTGGCCCGTCAGCGGCCTGTGCAGATTGTAGCTGATTCCAACAACGAGGAGGCTGGTGTGGTGCTGCGACACCAGCCTGTGCAGCTGGCGCTCAAGTCGGACAGTGAGGAGGCTGGAGAAGATGTGGTGCCAGAGGCAGGGATTTAGCCAGGGCCTCCAGAAGCTCCAGAAGCTCCTTTAAGTGAAGAGGACGAAGAGGAGGAGCCTCTTCTCAATGCATGGGCGCGCAGAGCTGCCAAAAGGCAGGAGTGGCTCCTCAGGAGGAGGTCTCCTCGAGAGTAAGGCTTGGGGCTAATTGGCCACTCCTTTAGCCTATTTAAGGAGGACCGCCGATTGCAGCAAGCTGTAAGGAACAACTTTAGTTCACTCTCCTTCGCAGCTGGATTCTCTGCAAAATTGCTTCTGGGCTTTCTGCCAACTCTAGTAAGATTGTGATTACCTTATCTTAGAATTCTTGTAGGCTGTTAAGAAAGTTTATTAACAGCCTTTGGTTGAAAAAGACTGAGTTATTTGAGTAAAATAAGCTTTGTATAATTTTTGTGTATGCTGCGTTCTTTTGGGTCCGTAGCTGGGGCAGAACATACACAGATATAAAAGTTCCCTCCATTCATATGTTCAGGCAGAGGCTAGACAGCCATTTCCCAAGGATTCTTTACTTTGGATTCCTGCAATGGACAGAAGGGTTGGATTGGATGACCTGCCCATCCCCTTCCACTCCAGGATCCTGTGATTTGTGAAAGGGAGTGCACTAGACATATTTTAAAGGGTGGTTTTCCTACTTCAAGCCACACATAACAGCAAGGCGTGACTTGTTCTCTTTTCCTATTTTCATAATATTCCTGTGCTAAATTTCTGCCACTTTCAGAAGCTTCAGAAATGAAACGAGCAGAACCAAACACATTCCATGGGGAAGCAGGAGTGGGGATTTTATGGCTGCCCAACTCTGGCAACACTACAAATCCCAGCAAACCCCCCACCCCCCACCCCATTAGTAATCATGCTATTGGGGCTATTGGGTAGTTGTAGTTCGGAGACCTCAGGAATATCCCAATCCCTTACAGGCTTTGAAAGGTTGTCTTCACACAATGCATAAAGAGGTTAGAGGCAGGGGTGAAATCCAGCAGGTTCTGAAGAACCGGTAGTGGAAATTTTAAGCAGTTCGGAGAACTGGCAAATACCACCTCTGGATGGCCCCAGAGTGGGGTGGGAATGGGGATTTTGCAGTATCCTTCCCCTGCCACGCCCACCAAGCCACACCATGCCCACCAAACCACGCCCATAGAACCGGTAGTAAAAAAATTTGGATTTCACCACTGGTTAGAGGTAGTCCTCAACTTACAACCGTTCGCTCACTGACTGTTTGAAGTTAGAACAGCATTGAAAAAAGTGACCCATAACCATTTTTCACACTTCCGACCATTGCAACATCCCCATGGTCAAGTGATCATAACTCAGACACTTGGCAACTGGCTCATATTTATGACAGTTGCAGTGGCCCTGGGGTCATATGATCCCCTTTTGCAATCTTCTGACAAGCAAGGGAAAGCAAGATTCACTTAACAATTGTGTTACTAGCTGCAAGGTTTCCTTTAACAGCATAAAACAAGGCAACAAACCCTCACTTAACACAACTTAGCAACGGAACTTTTAGGCTCAACTGTTGTCGGACATTGATAATCCACTCGATTAATTCATTTTCTAGATTTGCACAACGCATTGCACTGAAGCATATGCTCACCGAACGGATTAATCTACCCAAAATACTTTACACAACCCTGCCCCCCACTCAAAACAACAACCGCAACAAAACCCCAGCAGAAGCCAACGGTAACCAAATGTAAATATGTTGGCAAATGCAGTGAGCAGGGTCTTATATCAGTCCTGTTTATGCACATTGGGTGAATGCCATCAATATGTAATTGGGATTGGTTTCAGCTACAAAAATCAGGCGGCCTTAAAGAACCCATTTTTGTGGGTGAAATAAAGAGGGATAAAGCTGCTCATCATTAGGAAGAGCGGGGTTTTTTTGTTTCATGAAACACAAGAATGAACTTCTAGTTTTCCTGTGAATATATATTTTTCACTGGTGGTTGCAGAAAAGAAATATTCTAGATGAAGAACAAAAAAAAATCAGATGTGATTTTGCTTGATTTTGTTCGTAGATAGATTTCTCAACTTTGGCTACTTTGCGATGGGTGGACTCTCCCAGAATTCCCTGGGAATGCTGGCTGGGGAATTCTGGGAGATGGAGTCCACCCATCGGAAAGCAACCGAGATTCAGAAATGTAGGGCTAGGCTATCAGCCAAAACAAACCCATTGTTTGCTGTAATAGAAAAGAGATTCCAATTCAGGTGTCATAATAAAATAGTTTCCATGCCACTGGCTTTAGAACCATGGGGGGGAAATGTGAGTGGCTTTCATAAGATTTATCATTTCACCTTGAATCATTTTTCAATGGTTTCTGACAAAACTCAGAAATGGAATACTGTTACGTTCTGTTAAAAAAAACAACAGAACGCCAATCCAGGAGACATAAATTAGCTGGAGCTGGTTTTTCGAATGTTATGTTATGTTAATTTTATTTATATACCACCCTTTTCCCGAAGGACTCAGGGCAGTGTACAGCCAATTTAAAAACATAAATATACAGACATCATCATTAAAATAAGTAAAATCAATTAAACAGTTTTGACCAATTTAAAACCTCAAGTTAAAACTCCGATTTAAAAACCACTTAAATAGACAGCCCCGTCTGTCAGAATAGTAGGGTCTTAAGGGCACAGCGAAAAACCCGGAGGTCAGAGATTGTACGTATTTCCGGGGGCAGTTTGTTCCAAAGGGCAGGAGCTCCCACTGAGAAGGCTCTCCTCCTGGGTGTCGCCAGCCGGCATAATTTGGCCAACGGCACCCTGAGGAGTCCCTCTCTGTGGGAGCGAACTGGTCGGTAGGAGGCTATTGGTGGCAGAAGGCGGTCCCGTAAATACCCTGGTCCTATGCCAGGGTATCTTAGAATCAGATCCTAAGACTAGTTTTGATATCAGATGACGGAGAATGTGGTCATTGAACCTGTAAGAAAACAGGCCAAAGCTCAGGCTATGATTCCTTATTCCAAAATAATTTAATTGAAGTGCCTGGGAATATTGCAATTTCATTGAAATTGCTCTGGAAGAGACCAGTCCCCTCAGGAATATAGGTAGTCCTAGACCAGTGATGGCGAACCTTTTCGGCAACGAGTGCCCAAACCAGAAAGTGCATGTATGTGTGTGCATGTGTGCGTGCCGGAGCACCGGAAACCCAAAGCCCAACTGGCCGATGTGCATGCGTGCGCAGGCCAGCTGTTCTTTGGGTTTCCGGCACGTGCATACGTACCAGCCAGCTGATCTTCGCGCACACTGGAGCACTAGAAACCTGAAGATCAGCTGGCTGGTGCGTGCATGCCTGGTTTTTGGCCGTTTTTGATAGTTTTTCGGACCATTTTCAGGGCTGTTTTCACGCTGTTTATGGACCCAAAAAAACGCCCCCAAAACAGCCTGTTTGCTAGACCATTTTGGGGCCATTTTCAGACCATTCTTGGGCCATTTTCAGGCCATTTTTCAGACCATTTTCAGGTCATTTTCAGGCCATTTTCTGGCACTCCGGCTCTTGTGAAGACCACTTGGAAACCAGAAGGGCTGCTGGTGATGGTGCATGTGCCCACAGAGAGGGCTCTGCGTGCCACTTCTGGCACGCGTACCATAGATTCACCATCACGGTCCTAGACTTACAAACCATTCATTTAGTGATTGTTCGAAGTTACAATAACCAACTGGTTTTCGTATCCATGACTGTTGCAGCAATTCCATAATCACGTGATCAGAATTCGGGCACTTGACAACTGGCATTTTTTCACAACAGTTGCTGTGTCCTGGGGTCATGTGATCACCATTCATAATCTTCCCAGCTGGCTTCCAACAAGCAAAGTCAATGAGGGAAGCCAGATTCACTGAATGACATGATTCACTTAACAGACTAGACTAGAATAACTTTATCATCACTTTGAATGTATACTAATCGGCATGTCAGCACTTCAAGCTGCATTTACTCTAGTGCTGACATAAGAAGGAGAAGCAGAGGTGTCTGGAAAGGGACATTTGACTTTTCACCTACTTATTTTCCCTGGAGATAATATCCCCTAGAAGATGGGATGGGAAGGGGGAAATTCCTTTGAGCTGGAGCAGTAGATTAGGGGTAGAGTGACTTGGAAGATGGCCAATGAGTGCAGAGGAGTGAGGAACAGAAAGGAAAGGTTTTGGGTCTGGAAGTCAGTGTTGGCTGCGATGAGTCAGAGTTAGAATGTTGTGCTTAATAAATGGAAGTTTTTCATCAAAGACTTCATTTGAAATGCAATTTATTTGAGATGATCTCGAAACCTGACACGGCATACATTAAAATGAAATTTCGTTGCATACAGCTCTCAAAGGGTCACTACCTCCAATATATATTACATAAACATGACAAAATGAATAAATACAAAATTATGCATATACCCACATATGTTAAATGACAGAGAAACAACACAACACAGTCTAGTTTGGATGTATACATGTGCATAGCGATAAAAACGAATCTTGCGAGTTTACCAGACAGGATGGCATAGGGAACAAAGCTGTTAACAGAATCTGGTAGTCCTGCTAGAAATACTTTGAAACAGCCTCCCAGAGGGGAACAACAGAAACAGACCATAAAGTGGGTGTGTGGGGTCTCTAACAATGCTTTGAGCTCTAAGCACATAGCGCTTATAAGCAATATTCTGAATAACAGGAAGTGAGCTTCTTATGATCTTCTCAGCTGTCTTCACCACTCTCTGTATGGACTTTCTATCTGAGGTGCTGCTACTACCGAACCAAACAGTGATGCAACTACAGCCAAAAAGATCATAAAGGATATTTGGGGTTCAATTGTGGTCATAAGTCAAGAACTACTTGTATTTAGATTGCCATGGATCTAGAAATAGCCCCCCACGAGGGTATTTTTACATCTATTGTTTTTAAAGATGGCTGATTTCATTATGATAGTTTTATTTAAGTGCTATTTTTCTTATAGACTGTTTGGGCGTCTTTCAGTCAAACACACTATATAGGAGAATCAATTTAACTCATCAGAAAGACCATCATTGTTGGGGTCCCATCATGGTTGTCTCTAAGTACAAATATATCTACACATCTTCCCCTTGTCATCCTCCAGGAGTTCTGTGTCTATCTGTTTTTCCTGTTCAACCAGACACACCACTAATCCTGCTCAATCTGGGAACGAGGGAGCATTCATCATGGCAACTACAACACAGCATAGCATATTCTCAACCTTCAGAATATATGTGGTCCCTGGACAAAAATAGGAAGTTTTGAAAAACAGAAGTCTGGTTTTGGTGGGGATGGACAGGAATAGAATGCTGCGGATTAAAATTTGTTTCGGAGTTGTGCCAAAAGATACTCACTCCGACGGTCTTGCTCAGAAGGATCTCTCGGCTCTCTCTGAGAAGCATCACTTTATTTTCAAGGACTGCTTATGTGAAGGACCTACTCCATTTAAGTAATGGGCCATCACTGTCTGACCTTCAGCGTGGGCAGGATTACTACTCAGCAAATGCTCAAGGGGAGTTAATAAAATTGCAGCCATTTGGTTAAACTGAAGGTGACAGACATCCAAACCCTTATTCTAGAAGCAGCTTATTCTTCCAGCAAGTGACTCATTGGTGGAGAGACAAAAAGGGAAGAAGAAATACCTGTCTGTCTGTCTACCTAGATCTCTATATATCTTTCTGTCTCTCTATTTGTCTGTCTACCTATCTAGACATCTATCTATCTAGGTATCTGTGCAGAGATGGGCTTCACATAATTTAACAACCGGTTCGCCCAGAATCGAAAATATGCGCGAGCGTGCCTTGCGCACATGCACACTGCGTCAAAAACACAGCGATGGTATAGGACGGAATAGCTTCACTCGCTTGTGCGCCTTCCACACATGCGCACCATGTCAAAAACACGGTGATTGTATAAGACGGGATAATGCCGGGGCAGGTGGATGGGCCTAGCCGCTGGCCATAACTACCGATTTACCCGAACCGGCTGAACTCCACCCCGTATCTGTCTATCTATTTATCTATTCTATCTATCTATCTATCTATCTATCTATCTATCTATCTACCTACCTACCTACCTACCTACCTACCTACCTACCTTAATTATCTATCATCTCTCTCTCTCCCCCCACTCTCGTCCAAGATTTAAAGGAGGCCAGGTAAGATAAACAAATGGCTAGAGTACTCCATAGACATTCATGTCCTTCAAGTTTTTCGATTCTGATCCAGTGAGAGCTAGCTCTGTGTAGAGCTAGGCTTATTTATCTGTGAATAAACCCGCTGAGTATAATGGACTGAACTTCAGAATAGACATGGATAGGGATGGGCTCTTACTAGGGAATGGAATAAATTGTATTCATTTATTTCAAGGTTCAAAGATAAGGGTGGTAAAATGGTATTCATACTGACTCCCAGATTAAGTTCTCTTTTCTTCTTCTTCTTGTGACAACACTTGGTCGTACAAAAAAAAAAAAAAAAAAAAAAAAAAGCTAAAATCCCATAAATTGGCTAAATCTGAAGACATTTTGTTCTTCTCATATGATTCCAGGGTGCACTAGGCACAGTTTTATGAATGTTGACAACTTCATGCATTGTGACGTTATGTATTTATTGGTTTATCAGATTTATAGGGCCACCCATGTCTCATGAAGTGACTCAGAGTGGCGTACTATAAAATCTACAATTAAAAAAGAGTGGTTTTGGAATGAGATGGGCAGCAAATAAATGTGATAAATAAATAAATAAATAAATACATGAAACATTCTACAAACCAATGAACATTCTTGAAAAACAATAAACATGGACAGAACAAGAGGGAAGATATAACTTGTCACACAAAGCTAAATAACAGTTGGATTTATTTATTCATGTATGATATGGCTTTTCTCCTTACGTAGAAAATTTCTATGACATTTTTTACTCAAATGAACCTGGAGCTATCTTCGAATGACTACAATAAATAACAAATCAAATTCCCTTACCCCAGAAATTATATAATGGTATTCAAGGTTGGGATTGAAAAATTTTAGCAACCGGTTCTCTGCCTGATTGCTGGGTGGGCGTGGCCATGGGGGCATGACCTACTCGGCCTCCTGCATCACGGCGGGGAGGGGCGTTTTCCCCCTCCTCAGGCTCCAGTGGCTTTTGTCGAGCCTCCGGGAGCGTGGAAACGGCCTCCCCCAGGCTCTGGAAGCCAGAAATGGCCCCATTTTCAGACTCCCAGTACTTCATGTAGGCCAGTTTTTCGCCCTCCCCAGTCTCAGGATGCTTTTTTCAAGCCTCTGGGACGGTTCAAGCTCTGGAGGCTCTTTGGAGGCTGGAAACGGGTCTGTTTCCGGATTTCCAGAATTTACGGGAGGCTCGTTTTTCACTGTCCCAGAGCCTCTTCATGGGCCTTGCACTTACCTCACATCCAAAACGGGCCGCGAGACTCCTGGTAGGGTAGGGGTGGGATGGGCGGGATGGGACGGAGCCAGCGAGTCCTTGCAACTACCGCTTCAGTGAACCAGATGTAATATTAGCATCCGGTTCACCCAAACCAGTCCAAACCATCTGAATCCCACCCCTGCCGGTAATCCCCCTTCTATTCAATATTTATGTGAAGCCGCTGGGTGAGATCATCCGTGGTTTTGGGGTGAAGTACCATCAGTACGCTGATGACACCCAGCTGTACATCTCCACCCCAGACCACCCCAATGATGCCCTCGAGGTGATGTCCCGGTGCCTGGAGGCCATACGGATCTGGATGGGGAGGAACAAACTCAGACTAAACCCATCCAAGACCGAGTGGCTGTGGTTTCCGTCGTCCCGATATAGTCAGTTGGCGCCATCTCTGACTATTGGGGGTGAGTCGTTGGCCCCCACAGATGGGGTTCGCAACTTGGGCATCCTCCTGGACTCACGGCTGTCTTTTGAAGAGCATATGACGGCCGTAGCCAGGAGGACTTTTTATCAGGTTCGCCTGATTCGCCAGTTGCATCCCTTTCTGGATCGGGACTCGTTACGCACGGTCACTCACGCCCTTGTCACCTCACGCCTGGATTATTGTAATGCTCTCTACATGGGGCTCCCCTTGAGAAGCACCCGAAGGCTCCAACTGGTCCAGAATGCGGCCGCGCGGGTGGTAATGAGAGCAATGTGGCGCTCTCATGTAACCCCTCTCCTACGCGAGCTGCACTGGCTCCCAGTGATCTTCCGGGTGCGCTTCAAGGTTTTGGTTACTATCTTTAGAGCGCTCCATGGCTCAGGACCAGGGTACTTACAAGACCGCCTCCTGCCACCAATAGCCTCTCACCGACCAGTTCGCTCCCATAGAGAGGGACTCCTCAGGGTGCCGTCGGCCAAACAATGTCGACTGACGGCCCCCAGGGGGAGAGCCTTTTCTGTGGGGGCACCTACCATCTGGAACGGGCTTCCCCCGGAGTTATGAAACATCCAAGACTTACGCATATTCCGCCGTGCCCTGAAAACATTTCTATTCCAACAAGCTGGTCTGGCCTAACTCTCCCTTTTTAATTGGCTTTTAAACTGGCTTTTAAATTGGGTTTTAAACCTCTTTAGATAAATTTGGATGTTCTTAATCTTTGAGCCTAAATTACTTAATCTGTTTCTTAATAGTTTTTAACTTCTATATGTATTTGCATTTATTATGGCTGTTCACCACCCTGAGTCCTTCGGGAGTAGGGCGGTATACAAATATGAAAAATAAATAAATAAATAAATAAATAAATTGGTTTGGATGGACCAATAATAAAAGCATCACTAAGAGGCTATGATTGAAGGGTGTGTATTTTTCCTCCTGTAAATCATCAGCTTCCTCCTCCTTCTCATCAAATCAAAGTCTTTGCAATTCAATCTGCAGACTTAATTCCCTCCAAATTTAGGTCTGTATGTTAATCACATTCTCCTATTTTCGCCTCTGCTGTTATTGATTCTATAAAATGCTTTCCAATAATAGCTAGAATTCCCAAGTTTCCCACTGTTTCCTGTTGCAACGTATTGCTGGATAGTTTTTAAATTTCCAAAGGTTCTCCTCCCATCAATGAACATAGAACAGATGTTATGCCCAGCTCATCAATATGCCCCATTTACATGCTCTGCTGATTTGCACATAGAATAGGGGCCCGCGTGGTACTGTTCTTACTGGTGCATATCATGTTGATTGCAAGGAAGGGGATTTAATGGAGAAATACCTTTTTTGTACATTGAAGGTCAATTTATGCAGGTATATCCTGCCTATTGTTCTACCATCTACTCATTTTGGTAGATTTTTCAGGGAATTTTGCATTCTGGAACATTCAAGCATATAAAGGACATTTTTTTGGTAGATGTGCTGCAAAATCTGGTTCCTCTTAAATGGGTAGATTGACTCTGATTCAGGGCTGGGCTGCTAGGGGTTTGCAGGGGTTCGGGAGAACCGCTAGTTAAGATTATGTGCAGTTTGGAAAACCCCCATATCCCACTCCTAGCTGGCCCCACCCACCTCACCCGTATCCTCCCAGGAGTTCCCACGTGGCCTGTTTTGGATGCAGGTAAATGCAGGGCACACATGGAGGCTTGGGGAGGGCTAAAAACGGGCCTACTGGAAGTTCGGGGAGGCCAGAAATGGGCCCATTTCTGGCCTCTAGAGAGCCTCCGGAGCCTGGGGAGGCCATTTTTGTCCTCCCAGAGGCTCGAGGAAAGCCTCCGGAGTCTGGGGAGGGCAAAAACGCTCCCCAGCCATGGTGGAGGAGTCCGACTAGGCCACGCCCACCATGGCCACGCCCACCCAGCAACCGGGCAGAGAACCCCTTGCTAAAATTTTTGAAGCCCACCCCTGCTCTGATTGGATCTTGACGCTTCATGGAGAGTTGGGATGTATCCATCACCATTTTTATCATAGAAAAATCATCCTAAACTAAACTAAACAAGAGCCTGAAGATGACAGGGTTGTGAGCCTGTCGAAATGTTGCTAGAAAGAAAAACTTTTAAGGTACTGGTAGGATTTTAGCTAAGGTTTTAAAGGACCTTGCAGAATGCTCTGTAAGGATTTTTGGAAGATTTTAACCTAGCATTTTAACCAGAATTTAAAACATTTTAACTAACTTATTTAACATGACGTGGGAAAACACCCGAGATTTTAATTTTTTGCGCACACACACACACACACACACACACACACACATATATATATATATATATATATATATATATATATATATATATATATATATCTTTGGTTATTCGGGTCTTCTCCCACGTAAAATTGGAAGTGTCTTGGCGACGTTTTGACGAAGTCTCATTCGTCATCTTCAGGCTGGTGTTCTCGGCTTCGTACTTCCAGGAGCAATGTGAGATCGCAGCTGTCTCTTCCTTTTAACTGCTAGTGGGGGTGTGGGCTGATTGGGTGGGAACTTGGCTGTGTTCTGATTGGGTGGAGGTGTGTTCTGATTGGTTAGGGGCTTGGCTGTGCTCTGATTGGATGGGGGGTTGGTTGTGCTCTGATTGGGTGGGGGTGTGTTCTGTTTGGGTGGGGGCTTGGTTGTGCCACCCAAACAGAACACACCCCCAGCCAATCAGAGCACAGCCAAGCCCCTAACCAATCAGAACACACCTCCACCCAATCAGAACACAGCCAAGTTCCCACCCAATCAGCCCACACCCCCACTAGCAGTTAAAAGGAAGAGACAGCTGCGATCTCACATTGCTCCTGGAAGCACGAAGCCGAGAACACCAGCCTGAAGATGACGAATGAGACTTTGTCGAAACGTCGCCAAGACACTTCCAATTTTACGCGGGAGAAGACCCGAATAACCAAAGACCTACATACAAACACCCGCGAAAACCTGAGAATATATATATATATATATATATATATATATATATATATATGTGTGTGTGTGTGTGTGTGTGTGTGTGTGTGTGTTTTTCTTCTAGCCAGGTTTTCCCTACGTAGCCAAGGTTTTTTTGTAGCTCCAGCTCAGTAGAATCTCATCTACTCGGTTCTGGGCTTTTTTCCTTTCTAACACCTAGCAAGCTCTAACTGTATGTATGTGTGTATACACATACATACACACATACATACATACATACATACATACATACATACATACAAGGGAAAACCTGGCTAGAAGAAAAACACACATAAACCCTACGAAGAAGTAAGAAAATTGATACTGTACCTTTACAGGGAGGATACATAAGATATGGATGTGGCCTACTGATGACAGCAAACGAGCTAGAAATGGATCTATTTAGGTCTCCCACCTAGCAGTTAGAGCTTGCTAGGTGTTAGAAAGGAAAAAAGCCCAGAACCGAGTAGATGTGATTCTACTGAGCTGGAGCTACAAAAAAACCTTGGCTACGTAGGGAAAACCTGGCTAGAAGAAAAACATATATATATATATATATGTCTTCTTAAATTTTCGCGGGTGTGCTTATGCAAAAAATTAAAATCTCAGGTGTTTTCCCGCGTCATTATATATATAATAAATATTTATATTTTATTATATATATATATAATAAAAATAAAAATAAAAGTCATCCAAAGCTTCTCATCGCAATGGCAGGTGGCACCGAAGTCATTGCATTTTGTCTTTAAATCTAATGCTTTTAAAAATACCGTATAATACCATTTAATATCACCCAGCAATCCATGCTGAATTTGGTTTTATTGCCAAACATTGATATTTTGAAGAAGATACAGTCCATCAATTCACAGTGATGAATCCCACCCAAAGGATTGGTTGATTAATCTCCAAGAAATTCCTTACCTGTGACAAATAAAGCTGAAGAAAGGATGTTAAAAGGAATACAAAACCTATTGTTTGCAGTTCACAATGCAAAGGAAGAAACAATAGCCATCAAATGTATGGCACTTTTGCTCCCAGTCAGATTATTATGTGTTTTGCTTGAAATAATACAAATAACTTTCTTTTTAAACTCATTGCTCATTGGACAGGTTGCCAACAGTTTACCTCCTATTGTTAAAGTTACCTTTGTCAGGTTTAAATTCCAAAGTTTCCCTTAAGGACCAGGAAGGGTGACAGGAAAGTAGCATTTTAAGGACATTTCCTTTGGGTGACAGAATGTCTTGGATTGGTCACAATGATTAGGGCAGCCATTTTGCAAATGAGCAACTTTTCCAGCTATTTTGCGAGAGCATCTAAAACAGTCTTTCTCAACGTTGGCAACTTTAATTGGGAATTCTGGGAGTTGAAGTCCACAGGTCTTAAAGTTGCTAAGGTTGAAAAACACTTGTCTAAAACATCCTCTCAGGATTCCAACTGTACTCACTAGTCTGGAACCTCAATGTTTGTTTATTGTGACCTATATGAATTTGTGTTAGTTTACACAATAAACAATTACTAAACCGGAAGAGTTTAGAATATCAAGACGACTAGATGACAGGGGTTGCAGCCAACTGTGTGAATGTGCTTAATTCACTCGTTTAACAAGGCCTAGTTTAATTAAACCTAGTGGCTTAACTCACGCAACATGCTAAGCTTGGTTATTATTATTATTATTGTTGTTACAGGATGGCTTAAAGTATTGTGTCAATTCAGCCTGTTGGATTAGTTTGGGTTTTTATTGGCAATTTACCTTCAGCAGGTTCTGACAGGTTCTGGGGAACCGGTAGTGGAAACTTTGAGTAGTTTGGAGAACCAGTAGTGGAGGTTTTGAGTAGTTCGGAGAACCGGTAGTGGAAATTTTGAGTAGTTCAGAGAACTGTAGTGGAAATTTTGAGTAGTTCGGAGAATTAGTAGTGGAAGTTTTGGGTAGTTCGGAGAATCGGTAGTGGAAATTTTGAGTAGTTTGGAGAACCGGTAGTGGAAATTTTGAGTAGTTCGGAGAATCGGTAGTGGAAGTTTTGAGTAGTTCGGAGAATCGGTAGTGGAAATTTTGAGTAGTTTGGAGAACCGGTAGTGGAAGTTTTGAGTAGTTTGGAGAACCGGCAAATACCACTTCTGGCTGGCCCCAGAGTGGGGTGGGAATGAAGATTTTGCAATATCCTTCCCCCAGGAGTGGTGAGGAAATGGGGATTTTGCAGTATCATTCCCCTGCTACACCCACCAAGCAACACCACGCCCGCCAAGCCACGCCCACAGAACCGGTAGTAAAAAAAATTGAATTCCACCACTGCTTCAGCATAGTCATTTCTTATTTTGCAGATAAAGGTAGAGAGGTGGTACAGTGAAAGGGCAGAATTCTGTGTTTTATTACAATTTACAGAAGTGTGCAAGAGCACATTGGCACACTCATCTATCGCTTTAGGAATTAGCTAACGTCACAACTTTACTTACCCTAAATGACCAATTTGCATTTTTTTTTTCAGTTTATGGATTATTAAAATCCCATCCACATTCATACCTGGCAGAATTTTCCAAAGCAGCTTTCAACTTGATAAATATACAGCTATACAGATCATTCTTGACATACAAGAGTTCATTTAATGACCATTCGAAGTTACAACACACTGAAAAAAGTGACTTTATGACCATTTTCTTATTCTTATGACCGTTGCAGTATCCCCATGGTCACATGATCAAAATTCAGACAACTTGGCAACTGACTCATATTTATGACGCTTGCAGTGGCCCGGGGTCATGTGATTGCCTTTTGCGATCTTCTGACAAGCAAAGTCAATTAAAGGAAGGCAGATTCGCTTAACAACTGGGTTACTCACTTAACAACTGCAGTGATTCACTTAAGAACTGTGCAAGAAAGCTGGTAAAATAAGGCAAAACCCACTTAACAAATATCTCACTTAGCAACAGAAATATTCGGCTCAATTGTGGTCGTAAGTCGAGGACTACCTATATAGGGAAATGTATATACACCATAAACTGTATGAAAGGGAAATTACCTATATATGCGCTAGGGAAAACATGAGATGTCTTAGAAGGCATGTCCTTGAAAAACTGTTTCCACGCAGACTGTTCAAAAACATAAAATTCACCAGTGGAAGGAGAAAAAGTCCGAAATTAATGTTAGAGGAAACGGGAACGAAGTGAAACCAACGTGGACTGATTTATCCATCACTGTGGCAGGCTCATTTCTTTGTGGCTGACTAGTAAATATTTGGTATTTCTCTGCAATTTATCAGTAGCAGTAGGCTTCAGAAGAGGCAAAACCTAAACAGTGCTTATAGGTCCCAGATCGGTTCCAGCATATATTACTGGGATAATAAAGAAGAGGAGAACTCAAAAGAAAAAATACTTTATTCCCAAATTTGTGAGATGCAAAGAATCAACTTTGTAAAGTTGCAGCATAGAAGATTTTTTTCAAACCCCTACATAAGAAACTGGTCAATTAACAGCAATAAATTGGCGCTAGATAAGGGTCAATAGAATTCAAAGGGGGGATGGCCTTGGATCTCTTGTGGCAACACAGGAATTCTAAACTGATGGTGTGTTTGACTCTGACCTCCCATCTCTGCCTGCTCTTCTACAAAACTAGCTATGATGATCCAGAACAGGGGTGTCAAACTCAAGGCCCGGGGGTCAGATTTGGCCCACGGGGTACTTAGATCTGGCCCATGGGGCCACCCTGAAAACAGCAAAGGACTGGCCCATGGTGCCTCTTCCAGCAAAAATGGAGCTCCATTTTCGCTGGCAGAGGGTTGCAGGAAGCTGTCACGGCCAAAAATGGAGCTCGGGAGCTTGTTTTTGCTGGTAGAGTGCTCGGGCCACCACAGGCACCCTCGACACAAATGAGGTTGAGCTGGCCATGCCCACCACAGCCACACCCACCCCGGCCCCCTGAGGTCCAACACAACCCTGATGTGGGCCTCAATGAAATCAAGTTTGACACCCCTAATCCAGAATAAAGGCTGTTGTAATCCAATTTTCCAACAGTGCGCCATCTTGGAAAAGGCCAGTTATTTGAATTAGCAGTGAGTTCCCAAAATTTCACCAGAGCTCTGGAGACTGGGGACCCAGTGAATTGTCCAGCCTTTCCGTAATCCTCACAAGAAAGTTAAATGCAGCTCTTAGCCCCTTATTAAGTACTATTAGCCTAATCCATGTAGGGCAGTGGTCCCCAACCTTTTTGGCTCCATGGACCAGCAACAGCAGCGGTGATGAGGGGGTATATTTTCACGCACACAACCTAATTCCTGCATACGTGAATGAAACATTGCACGCTCACAAGCCGCTTGTGCGGCCTGATTCCCAACAGGTTGCAGACTGATATAATTGTGGCCTGGAGTTGGTGACTTCTGATGTAGGGTATTTAAGTGAGGCTGGCTTACAGTAGTTTCATCAATATTATACTGTATATTTCATAAAATCCAGGGGTGAAATGCTACCGGTTCGCTCCAGTTCGGGCGAACCTGTAGTGATTAAATAAAAAAAAAAGCTATTGATTCGGTTGAACTGGTAGTTAAAAAAAGCTGTGGCGCGTGATTTAGCTTCGCTAGAAAGCAGGATTTCCTGCTTTCTAGCAAAGCTAAACTGCGCTGCACAGTTGATCCCCCCTCCCCCGCTATTCTACTTACCTTCCCAAGCCTCCTTTTGGCACGTACTGCGCCTGCGTGTGCCTGCTCAGCATGTACACTTGGTGTGCACAGTGCATATTTGGTGCTCAGTGCACATGAGCGACCAGCGAACTGGTAGCAAACCAGTTTGGATTTCACCATTGGTAAAATCCCTTACTTTAGAAGTTTCTCCCTCCCTCCTTCTTGTTCCACGCTTCTAATTCAGCCCCACCGACTCTGCTTTTTAAAATATTTATTGGCAGGCTAGCAATGGGGATTATGGGGGCGACGAGGCGCTCCCATGTGACACCTCTCCTGCGCGAGCTGCACTGGCTCCCGGTGGTCTTCCGGGTGCGCTTCAAGGTGTTGGTGGACCACCTTTAAAGCGCTCCATGGCTTAGGGCCGGGGTACTTACGAGACCGCCTTCTGCCACCAATAGCCTCCCACCGGCCAGTACGCTCGCACAGAGTGGGCCTCCTCAGGGTGCCGTCCGCCAGACAATGTCGGCTGGCGACCCCCAGGGGGAGAGCCTTCTCTGTGACGGCACCCACCCTCTGGAACAACCTTTCCCCAGAGTTACGTATAATAACAGACCTCCGGATTTTTCGTCGGGCCCTGAAAACCTATTTATTTCAACTAGCTGGGCTGGCTTGAGCTAAATTTTAAATCGATTTTAAATTGGGTTGTTTTAATTTACGGCCAAAATATTTAATTATTTTAATACTGTTTTTTAAATTTTGTATGCTCTGTTTTTACTTTGGCTGTGCACCGCCCTGAGTCCTATTGGAGAAGGGCGGTATAGAAATTTAATTAATAAATAATAAATCAATCAATCAATTTTCAGTGGGTATTTTAATTTTATTTTTTTTTTAACGGCAAGGAACCTACAGAAAAAATCTTCAAGAACAGTCGCCCAAGCTTTAATGAGCAAGGCCTGCATTTCCCACCACTCCAGCATAGTAATTGAGCAGATCTATTAACTTGTTACACTAGATTTGTTTAAAGAGACTATTACACAGTCATTTAATCAATTTGTTACACTGAAGGTCCTGACTTATGAGACACTTGCCGTATGATTCCTTAATGACTGAATTAATTTGTTTTAATAAAAACCAACATTGTGTACAAGCACATTTCGAGAAATGAAATTTTGGAGAGCAGAACAGTTCAATGCTTCATTTGATTAGATTTCTGCTCCCCTTCCCAGGGTCCCTCTAAAACCAAAGTTGTCTTCTTTAGCTGGGTGGTATAGGGGCACATTTTTCTTTTTTATAGCATCATTAATTTAATATGGATCATTAGTTCTTTATACACATACATGTTCTGACTAATGTACCCAATGAATAATGCACCTAATGTCCTTAGGGCTCAAATGCATCACATCATAAACAGAAATGGCTTGGAAAATAAATAATTATCATAAATAATCATCAGCGTAACAGCAATTAATATAAGACCCTCCTGTTCTTTCACGCCTTGGTGCACTAAAAAGCTTGTTTTACACACCCAAGACTCCTACGCCGAACGCAAAGCAGGGATGCTCAGCAGAACCCAAATGGATTTAAGGGGGGAATTACAGGTAAGATGAAGAGTTCAGAAAGAAAATCGGTTTTGCTCCTGATAGAATCTGACGCCTCCGGGATAAATGTAAATAAACACCCAAGGAGGCTCAGAAATAGAACTTGACGATATTGATTATGCAAAAATAATTACCACGGTACCCAATTTAATGCACTATGTTAATGCAGTTCATCAACATGTTTATTTATTTTTTAGTCCCCCCTCCTCCCAGAAGAAAAGGGCTAAAAAAAAAGATCCATGGGACCATTTTTGAGAAAAGTTTTTGCCATTGCGATCAAAATAAGAGGGGAAAAAATTCTCATCTGCTGTGTTCATTCTAAATGCACAGGGAAATGAAATTAAGCTTTGCTTGCTTGCTTGTTTGTTTGTTTATTTATTAAATTTATATGCCACTCATCCAGGGGTGCTATTCAGCAGGTTCTGGAGAACCGGTAGCGGAAATTTTGAGTAGTTCGGAGAACCACTTCATAAATAAATCCAATTATATAAATCCAATTATATAAATCCAATTATAAAATAAAATAAACTGGCAAATACCATGGAGATTTTGCAATATCCTTCCTGAAGGAGTGGGAAGGGAATGGGGATTTTGCAGTATCCTTCCCCTGCCATGCAACCTATTCTCCCAAGCACTTGAAGGCAAGACAAAAAGTAATGAATGGAAAGTTATCAAAGCTATCACCAGCATAGAATTAAGGTGAATTTTCCTAACAGTGAGAACAATTCAATGAATGGTTTCCTTTCAGAAATTGTGGGTGCTCCAACACTGGAGGTTTTTAAGAAGAGATAGGACAACCATGAATGGTATAATGGTATCACCTGTTTTGGGTAGAGGATTGGAATAGAACAGGGGTCTCCAACCTTGGCAGAGTTGTGGACTTGTGGACTTCAACTCCCAGAATTTCCCAGCCACCTGGCTGGGGAATTCTGGGAGTTGAAGTCCACAAGTCTTAAAGTGACCAAAGTTGGAGATCCCTGGATTAGAAGACCTCCATGTTCTCTTCCAACTCTGTTATTCTATATTCTATTCTGTATTTTTTAAGGTCCCCCCTCCTTTTTGTGTTTTAACCATGACAGCCTTTATTGGAGCCAGAACTACCATGATTTCCCACTTAAAAATGATAACTTTGGCAACAGGCTTTCGTAATTATAGCCCAAGGAGCTCCAAGAATTATTAATTGGAAATTCAGATGATCTGTCCTTGTATAAAACTAAGAGCAGGATATTCCTATCCAGGTCAAAACCAAGAGGAAAAATCATCACTTTCCTTCCTTCCTTCCTTCCTTCCTTCCTTCCTTCCTTCCTTCCTTCCTTCCTTCTTTCCTCCCTCCCTCCCTCCCTCCCTCCCTCCTTCCTTCCTTCCTTCCTGTTTTGTTTTTGTTTTTTATTTGTTTTTGTTTTTATTAAATTTATATACCGCCCTACTCCCGAAGGACTCAGGGCGATGAACAGGCACAAAATAAAATACTTAGATACAAAAGTTAGAAACATAATTAAAACCAGATTAAATAATTTAGCCCGAGACAATTAAAAATCCCAATAATTTAAAATGTAATTAATTTTCCTCTCTCCCCCTTTCTTATTCTTTTTTTTAATCTCCCACAAGACATTTATTACATACATAACATTACTAACAAAAACAGGCAACAAACTTTCAATTTATCTCATTTGACAAATTATTCAGAAGAATCTGGAGTGCCCAAAATATTTGGCCAAGACCAATGTATCTTGCCATTCTCTACTCTATCTTCCAGAAGTTCACATACTATCTGGAGCAGCTTTTCTGGAGGCATAAGAGCTATAAAGGGAAGGAAGAACCACACGGATGACCTCCATTCCTTTTGGCATAAGATTCAAACTAGACTAAGCCCAGACCTTAAACCAGATTTAATGTCTTGAGTTCTTGGTATATATACACTGTTTAACTCATAGTCAACACTGGAGTTTCAAAACTACTCCTTCTCTTGCCACACTATATGAGGCTGTCCAATCAGCCACGTGCAGTCCAGTTAGCTTAAATGGATTTGACCTTTCGTCCGTTTTAACAGATGTTGTTCATGGCCATCTCAAAAAGCTTGCTTAAAGTTAACAACCTGCAGCGTTGGAGGTCACCGGGCCAACTGAAGGTCATTTTAATTCTGCCAAAAGGTTAATTGGATCACTGCATTAAAGCAAGAATAGCATGACCAAGCTGGGCATTAAGGATTCTAGGCAGCTTTGTCCTCTACCAGATTCAACTACCACTGCTAATTCAGGAAGCTAAACAAAAACACTTTCCATAAAGATTGAGCAAATATGCTTTTTTTTAGAGGGAAGCGATCTCTCTTGGTCCAAAATTATCAGGTGCGTTTTGATGGTGGGGTTGCTTGAAGCTGAATGTGATTCTTAACGCAATTTTATTAACTGATTTCTTATGGTAAACAGAACAATAAGAATGATACCCTGTTTCCCCCTCAAAAAAAGACCCAACTGGAAAATAAATCCTAGCATGATTTTTCAGGATGCTCGTAATATAAGCCCTACCTCAAAAATAAGCCTCAGTTAAGTGTCAGGTTTCGAGGTCGTCTCAAATAAATTGCATTTCAAACAAAGTCTTTGAAGGAAAACTCCTATTTATTAAGCATGACATTTTAAAATCCGACTCCATCGCAGCCAACACTGAAATCCAGACCCAAAACTCTTCCTTTCCGTTCCCCACTCCCCTGCACTCATTGGCCATTTTCCAAGTTATTCTACACCTAATCTACCGCTCCAACTCAAAGGAATTTCCCCCTCCCATTCCATCTCCTAGGAGATATTATCTCCAGGGAAAATAAGTAGGTGAAAAGTCAAACGTCCCTTTCCAGACGCCTCTGCTTCTCCTTCTTATGTCAGCACTAGAGTAAATTCAGCTTGAAGTGCTAACATCAAGATTGTCAGCCAGATGGATGCATTTAGTACTGTATTTCCCCCAAAATAAGACCTAATCAAAAGTAAGCCCTAATGCGTCCGGGCTCTGGAGGCTTTCTTTGAGTCTCCGGGAGGGCAAAAATGGCCTCCCCAGGCTCCGGAGGCCCTCTGGAGGTGGAAATGGGCCCGTTTCTGGCCTTCCCAAACTTTCAGGAGGCCCGTTTTCACCCTCCCCAAGCCTCCATGCGCGCCCTGCACTTACCTGCCTCCAAAATGGGCTGTGTGGGGACTCCTGTGAGGGATGGGGCAGGATGGGTGGGGCCAGCCAGGAGTGGGACTTGGGGGTTCTCCGAACTGCACAGAATCTTAGCT
The DNA here is from genome assembly GCA_022577455.1 of Arizona elegans. Classification (NCBI taxonomy): domain Eukaryota; kingdom Metazoa; phylum Chordata; class Lepidosauria; order Squamata; family Colubridae; genus Arizona; species Arizona elegans. Next base: position 5,834,001 of record JAKOOJ010000009.1, on the reverse strand, counting down.
AGAGGTTCTCCCGAACCCCTGTGAACCCCCAGGAGCCCACCCCTGCTTTCCATCACATAAAAACAGGCAGAGCTCCCTTTGTAACCGCCATCTTTCTTTCTTTTAACCATTCTTTGAGGATACACCTTGACTGCAGCATGAATCAGCAAGTTCCATTACGCATCAAACTTTGCCTCTCTCTCAAAAATGGGTGTTCCCATGTTCAGAGCCAGCAGCAGTCCACCCCAACCTCATGGTCAGTTTTGGGGTGAGTGGGGCTGCTTTGGCTGTGACGTGTGGGGTGAATTTTTTTCTTCTATGAGAGTCACCGGGCTGATTCCGTACGAAAGCTCCACAGTGCCGGCTTTGCCAACATGTTTTATTGATTCACTTGCTTAGGGATTCCTGTCTTGATCAGCCGGCTTTATAAATGGAATAAATAAATAAATATTAAAAATTAAAGTTGAATTTAATAAGGCAGCCCTGGACCGAGATTTTCTTCTAGGTAAATGCTTTAGCTTTTATAGACTGATGGGGTCTCTCCTGATTCTTGGGAGCCATGAATTATAATTCATTTATCCAGATGTATTAAAAGGACATTTCTCACAACTACCAAGTCAGCCTCTGAAATCTATAATTAATGGAAAATATTCATACGGAGATTTCACTTATGCACTAAGGGAGAGGGTGTTTCAGTGGGAGATTTGGACAATTTATAACTTGATTTATGACCACAACTGGGGCTAGAATTTCTACTCTTATTTAAGGCTCTTGTTAAATGAGCCTGGCCCGATTTTATAACTTTTGCCACAGTTGTTAAGTGAATCATGCGGTCATTAAATGAATCCAGTTTCCCCCATTGACTTTGCTTGTCAGAAGCCAGCTGGGAAATCACAAATGGTGATCACACAATCCCGAGACACTGCAACTATTATAATAAATCAGTGATGAAATAAAAAACAATTTAGTACTGGTTCTGTAGGCGTGGCTTGGTGGGCGTGGCAAGGGAAGGATACTGAAAAATCTTCACTCCCATCCCACTCCAGGGGAAGGATACTGCAAAATCCCCATTTCCACCCCATTCTGGTACCAGCCAGAGGTGGTATTTGCCAGTTCTCCAAACTACTCAAAATTTCCGATACCAGTTCTCCGAACTACTTAAAATTTCCACTACCAGTTCTCCGAACTACCCAAAATTTCCACTACCAGTTCTCCGAACTACTCAAAATTTCCACTACCGGTTCTCTGAACTACTCAAAATTTCCACTACTGGTTCTCCGAAGTACTCCGCTACCGGTTCTCCGAACTACTCAAAATTTCCGCTACCGGTTCTCCGAACTACTCAAAATTTCTACTACCGGTTCTCCAGAACCTGTCAGAACCTAGTGGATTTCACTCCTGATAATAAATACATGCTGGTTGCCAAGTGCATGAATTTGGATCATATACCGTGAGAATACTGCAACAGTTGTAAGTATGCGTCACTTTTTTTCGGTGCCGTTGTAACTTTGAACAGTTGCTAAAAGGATGGTTGTAAATTGAGGACTCCCTGTAGTCTAACTTAGCTTTTCCCATTTGGGTATCCCTCAGATCCTCTGGAAATTCATTTCCTGGAATTTCCAAGGTTTATGGCTAGCAGCAGAAGAATTTCGGAAACCAGCAGTTGTCCATACCAGTTGGCCAAAAAAGCGAACATAGGGATTGTAACTGTGCAATCGAAGACTTTCCCCTTTAGTGTTTATGTTGACATCATACACATATATTAAGGCAAGGGCTTCGATTGCATAGTTGTGGTCACTATCTTGAACTTTTGGACCCCTCCCACAAATGATCCCATTTGCCTGTTATCCTAAACCAGGGGCATCAAACTCAGTTTCATTGAGGATTACTTCAGAGTTGTCGGGATTGTGTTTGACCTCAGAGGGCTGGGTGTGTGTGTGTGGCCATGGTGGGCGTGGCCAGCTCGACATTACTCGTGTCGGAGGCACCTGTGGTGGCCAAGTACAGGACTTCCCTCAGAACCCTTCCTCACTCTCATTATAATCCTTCCTTCCTTCCTTCCCCCTTCCTTCTCCTTTCTTCTTCTTCTTCTTCTTCTTTTTTTTAAAATTTGATTTATATGCCGCCCTTCTCCGGAGGCTCAGGGCGGCTTACAGTGCGTTAAGCAATAGCCTTCATACTTTTGTATATGTATACAAAGTCAGCTTATTGCCCCCACAAACTGGGTCCTCATTTCACCTACCTTAGAAAGGATGGAAGGCTGAGTCAACCTTGAGCCTTAGAGAGATTCGAACCAGCAAGTAATTGCAGGCAGCTGTGTTAATAACAGGGTGCTTAGACCACTGTACTATCAAGGCTCTTCCTTCCTCTCTTTCCTTATTTTTCCTTCCTTGCTCTCTTCCCACCTTCCCTTCTTTTTCTTTGTCTTTCCCTTTCTCCTTTCCTCTCCCTTCTTGCATAAAAGGTAAAGGTTCCCCTCGCACATATGTGCTAGTCGTTCTCGACTCTAGGGGGCGGTGTTCATCTCCGTTTCAAAGCCGAAGAGCCAGCGCTGTCCGAAGTCGTCTCCGTGGTCATGTGGCCGGCATGACTAAATGCCAAAGGCGCACGGAACACTGTTACCTTCCCACCAAAGGTGGTCCCTATTTTTTATTTATTTATTTATTTTTATTTGTTTCCATTTCTATACCGCCCTTCTCCAAATAGGACTCAGGGCGGTGAACAGCCAAAGTAAAAAACAAAACATACAAAATTTAAAAAACATTTTAAAATAATTAAATATTTTGGCCGTAAATTAAAACAACCCAATTTAAAATCAATTTAAAATTTGACTCAAGCCAGCGCAGCTAGTTGAAATTTTTACTTGCATTTTTTACGTGCTTTCGAACTGCTAGGTTGGCAGAAGCTGGGACAAGTAACGGGAGCTCACCCCCTTACGCGGCACTAGGGATTCGAACCGCTAAACTGCCGACCTTTCGATCGACAAGCTCAGCGTCTTAGCCACTGAGCCACCACATCCCTCTCCTTTCTTGCATGCTCAAATGCAAAAAAAAAAAAAAAAGAGAGAGAGAGAGAGAGAGAGAGGAAATTCTCCTTTTGTTTTTAGTTTGTTTTGATAGCCATCTGCCAGTGAAAAAGGAGCGTGGGGGCAAAATGGGGCACAACTTGCTTAACAAATGTCTCACTTAACAACAGAAATTTGGGACTCAATTGTGGTCGTAAGTCAAGGATTTGCAGTGGGCTTGCAGCTGCGTATCATAAGGTAGCACCATGGCACCGGTTCTTCCCTAAGCAATCAGCTCTCCGTGCCTTCCAGCCAATATACAAGCCTGCTCTTCCTTAAACTGCTGCAATTTTATTCTGAATGAGAAGATTGCAAATTGGTACCCACCCCCCATCCTAGCATTTTCTAGATGCCAGCCCCTTGCCTGCTGCTCCTTAATCTAGCAACGCTGATGAAATGGAGCCAAAGCTTTCGTTGCAATTTCATTAACATATGCATGAGTCACACTTTTGCAGTGTTGCAGAAACAACACAAATTAGTTTGTGGATTGTAAACTCCCCATTCTTCTTTTATTACCAACTTCTTCCATCCCATACCTGGTCGTGCAGACATTAAGCCGTGAAAGTTTGGTTCGGGCCTCCTCTTTCGTGAATGCCTATATCTCTGTGGGACCTGCTCTGGGTTCAGGTTGCTGAAATAACTATGGAAATTGAAATTGAACACACAAAAAAAAATCAAATGCCCAGTTCATAGATCTTTTATTTTTCTGCTTCGATTTCAGAGTGCCTTAGGATTAATTTCAAAGGATTTTTGATTGTTGCAAGACGACAGGAAGTTCTGCTGTTGTGTTTTGGTTTTCAACTTCCTATCTCATTGTTATCCCAAAGGTGCTTTTTCCAAAAGGCAACTGGACTTTCTGGTTTTTCTTTGAAGACGTTTTGCTTCTCATCCAAGAAGCTCCTTCAGCTCTGACTGGATGGTAGGGAATGGAAGGGTTTATTGGAAGAGTCCTTCCATTCCCCACCATCCAATCAGAACTGAAGAAGCTCCTTGGATGAGAAGCAAAACATCTTTAAAGAAAAACCAGAAACGGGCCGGAAATGGACCCGTTTCCAGACTTTTGGAACTTCTGGGAGGCCCGTTTTTCGCCCTCCCAGAGCCCTTCACTTACCTGGCATCCAAAACGGGCCGCGTGGAGACTCCTGAGAGGGGCGGGGTGGGGTGGGGTCAGCCAGTCCTTGCAACTACCGGTTTGGAGAATCAGATGAAAAATTAGCATCCAGTTCTCCTAAACTGGTCCGAACCGGCTGAATCCCAGCCCTGAATATATACTACAGGCCACACAATCAACCAGAGGAAATAGATGAACCTTTTGCTAATCAATTAACTAAGGTGTGTAGGAAACACACCACAATAGTTATGGCTTTTCTTTTTTTTCTTTTTTTACTACCCCAACATCAACTGGAAGACAAACTCTGCACCTAGTGGGAAACCATTACAAAGCTACCCAATGGACTTAGTACTTTGGTGAATGCAGACTGTGGATCAAAGGGTTGTAAAATCTGTAGATACAGTTTACTTCCAAGAAGTAGATTAAAAAAAAAATGACACGACCCTTCCCCAAAAAGAGAAAAACAATTATAAGCACCAGGAATAATTCTTTCTTTCATGCAAGATGGAATATGGGAAACGCGAAGGATTCTGGGAGTTGGTGTCTCTATCTATCCCATAGTACAGAATGCTGCTGCTTCATTTAATTTACTCTGACTGTTTGTAAAAATTAATACATACCCTGTTCTAGGGCAATTACCCTCCATCATTAAGCTTATGAAGGCAGCCTGTCCGTTACATGCATTAGCCTGGATTCCTGTAATTAAATATTAAAATAAGGGGATTTATTAACTTGGCAGTTTTTGTCACAGAAACCATTAAAAAAAAACAGCAAAGGGGCTTTTCTATTATCTCAACCTTAGAGAAGAGGTTAAAATGTATTCTCTTTCAGAATAGGATTTTTGGCCTTCTATATTTAGAGAGATTCCCCGCTCTCATTGAAGCCATTAAGAGAATAAAAGCTGTTACAAACATCGGATGTGGAAATACATTGGGGATGGCAGACTTCTCACACCGAGCTTAATTTAATTTTTCCTCATGGAAGCGATCACTTTTGACTCACATTGTTCACGTGAAATAAAGAAATCCTTTGCTGATTTAATTAGAACTCCGTTTGCTTCCCGGCTTCACATTTCTGTATTCTGGAAATTGCTTTGAGTGTGGGACAAAACTATCAATAGATAAAGCAATTTTTTTAAAGGCATCATTGTAACGCAAGCTCTGTTTTGTCCCCCCGCCCACTTTCCTTTCCTTTTGCTAGCTTCGATGCATTGCTCAATTTAAGTATGGAAATAACCTTTGTCAAAGGCTTTGTGGCATATAAATGTTGCCCACCTACCCCCATGCATGCAAAAATGAGTGCAGTTACTGCTGGGATTTCGAACCCATTTATTGTACAATATACAGGTAATCCAATCTACTGCCAGGAACATGGTGTGTGGAGCTAGGCTCTGTTATATTACATCAAGCTGGTTTTCAGCTGGCTGGTTTTCTCATATTTTGCGTTTCTCCTTCAACTGAAAAAGACCATGGAAAGACTCCGCTGATGGAAAATGTTTCTCTATTTAGAAATCCATTCTCCCCACCCCCCCAAAAAAAACAACTGTTTGGGGACATGTCAATCTGACTTGAACTCTGGACTGAGTTTCCTAAATCATACATAATGGGTTTAAGAGATTTCGTTCAGCCCCAAAGTTATAATATAATTGGTTTCAGGGAAGGAGGTGTGCCACTTGGAAGGAGCAAAGTTGGTCTAATTTCATGCAAGCATCAACGTTAATTGAAGTTGCAACCTGTTTACTTCGGAAGAAAACTTTTAGTTGACTGTTGATGGTTTATCTCTCATGGCAAACATGAAAACATCTGGCTTGTGCCTAAACATTAGGGACAATCTATTGAGCTCGCACAACATGCGGAGACATATGATCATGGTTTAGTGCAGGGCTGTCAAACTCGCAGCCTGCAGGCTGGATGCATCATGTGCTGGGCACAACCACACCCGGTTTAGCGAAAGGGGGAAAAGTCCCTATACATCATGTGACGACGCGAGTTTGACACCCCTGGTTTAATGAATAAGACACAAATGGTTAGATTCCCACATTATCCTATGCTGTAAGCCAACTTCCCTTCCCTTCCCTTCCCTCCCTCCCTCCCTCCCTCCCTTCCTTCCTTCCTTCCTTCCTTCCTTCCTTCCTTCCGTTGTGGTCTGCCAGCAGCCTGCAGAGCTGGCAGAGGAGTCAGACAGTGAGGAGGCTGGGGAGAAACATGGGCCAGTCCTGGAGTCTGAAGAAGGCTCGGATGAGGGCTCTGCGTCGGAGGCAGAGATGGGGCCAAGGCCATCTGGGAGTTATGCGTGGACTCCGGAGCTTCCAGAGTTGGACATCAGAGAGGCAGAGGAACAGGAGGAGCTTGTTCCCAGTGTGCACATGCACAGAGCTGCCAGAATGCAAGAACAGTTAAAACTAAAGGGACAACTCGGGAGTAAGGCCTGGAGATGATTGGCCCCTCCCATAAGGCTTAAAAGAGGAGCAAAGGCATGTGGGCCCTTTGCAGGAAAGCAATGTTGTTAATTCTGTTCCCAGTCGGCATCTCTGTTTGATTCTGGACTCCATATGGCTTTGCCAAGGTCTTTGGCAGCTAAAGGTTGGTGACTATCCTGAAAGACTTCTCCCAAAGGACTTTTTGCAACTAATTAGGACTCAGCTGTGAATGAACGTAATTCACAGCTGTTGCAATAAGAGGTTTTTGGGACTACTCATGTGTTTTAATGACTCAGGAAGCCTAGGTCACAACACCTTCCTCCTTCCCTCCCCTTCCTTTTTCCCTTCCCTCCCTCCCGCCCTCCGTTCCTTCCTTCCTTCCCTTTGTCCTTTTATCATCAGGGACCAAACCAGAGGTAGTATTCACCAGGTTCTGACCACTTCTGGAGAACCGGTAGCAGAAATTTTGAGTAGTTCAGAGAACTGGTAAATACCACCTCTGACTGTCCCCGCCCCCATCTATTCTCTGCCTCCCGAGTCCCAGCTGATCAGGAGGAAATGTGGATTTTGCAGTATCCTTCCCATGGAGTGGGGTGGGAATGGAGATTTTACAGTATCCTTCACCTACCACACCCACCAAGCTATGCCCACCAAGCCACGCCCACAGAACCGGTAGTAAAAAAAAATTGAATCCCACCACTGGATGAAACTCTCTGAAGAAGTACAGTTTTCAGTCGATTTTGAAATACCCAAAGAAAGGAGGTATGCCCCCCCTTGGAAAAAGCAATGTGGCTGTATATAAAATACTGTATTTCGGAGGGCCCACTACTAAACACTCCATAAACGGTTGATTTCCCCAGAAGAGGATGCCAAAACAAAACAAACCACAATATATTTGAGCGTGGTTTGGGAGTCCAGCCACTGCCTTAAAAGCATTTTTGTTTAATATACTTTCTTTTTTTAAAAAAAAGAAGAGCCGATTTCTCTCGTTCTCTGTGTTGTGGTCTTGATGAAAATTACCCACATAGCTACTTGCTATGGGGAGGGAGCTATTTTTGATCAATAGTGTCAGTTGCCAGGTCACATCTCTATGGTTACTCCAACCAGTAGATAAAGCATACTTAGGTTTTCCAACGGAGCAATGGCCATTTTTGCATTTTTTTTTACCTTATTGTCAGATTTTGTAGAATTCCCAAAAAATTCTACGTTTTTTTTTTATCCGCTTGTTTTCTCCTTCACTTTGTTGGGAATAATAGCTTCCCTTGCTTCAATTCAACCCAAAGAAAAGACTTCAGGAAGGAATTCCCCCCATGTCTTCCCCTTCCCTAATTTACAAAGCTTGGGTGGCCAAAGTGGCTTTATAATAATGAAGAGATGCGTGATAAGAAGGAAAAAGAAAAAAGAAAGAAAGAACTTGCAACCATTTCAGAGTAGGAAGCATTGGGTAGTCACGGAGCTCACGGACCGTTAGAGAGTGTTGCCTGTGAAAACGGCAGCAATTAAAATAGCACTCTTGCTTATCTCACAACAATGTCTGGGTAGTAGCAATGCCACCACCATCAAAATGAACACAAAAGCAATTTGGACCTCAAAGTGGTTTTTGCAAAAGGCAATTGGATTGGGTTTTTTTTCTTGAGGAAGAAGAAGAAAACGTTTCACTTCTCATCCAAGAAGCTTCATCGGTTCTGGCAAGATGGAAGGATGTCCTTCCATCCCCTCCATCATCCTGCCAGAACAGATTTCTCCTTCTCTTTCTCCTTCTCCTTCTCCTTCTCCTTCTTCTTCTCCTTCTTCTTTCTCCTCCTCCTCCTCCTCCTCCTCCTCCTCCTCCTCTTCCTCTTCCTCTTCCTCTCCTCCTCCTCCTCCTCCTCCCTCTTCCTCTTCCTCTTCCCCTCCTCCTCCTCCTCCTCCTCCTCCTCCTCCTCCTCCTCCTCCCTCTTCCTCTTCCTCTTCCTCTCCTCCTCCTCCTTCTTTGAGACAATTATGACCCGGATGACTGAGTATCTCCTCGGACAATTTTGACCTCCTTGGAAGGAATGAAAACTCATGGTGAAGAACAGGTTTTGTCAGCATAGTTGGGAAAATTTGCTATGCTTTTTGTTTAACTGGATGCAATATTTTCCCAATTCCCTGTCTCCCCCTTACCCTCTTGTTTATGGCCAAGACACAAAGGATGATGCTTGGTCCAAGAGATGTGACAGCCAGCCTTAAATTATTCCCATAGTAGGTAAGGTATCTATATCACCCTGGTCTAGAGAAGAAGGCTACCATGGTCGTTGCTCATATTGATTTACACAAGGCATTGTAGTGAGCACACAATTAATACTTAGCTTCATTGGCAGCCAGCTGTTAGGCTCATAATTTACAGTCAGAATGGCTTAGTTTAGGGAGGGAAAGGGTTCTATATTATTAGGAACTGTATTTTTAGCGCTTCAAAGGTCACATCCAAGTTTCATGATTTTTGAAGACTATAATTAATGTGAAATACTTGCTAGGGAAATCTGACCCACCCCTTACATGCTAAATAAGAATGTATTTTTTGGCAATTTACTATCTAATTTAACTTTCCCCAATCATGTGCTGGGATGGAGCTCCACATTTTGTTTATTGATTTAATTTATATACTATTTTTAGGAGTAAGCCTGTTGATGGCTGGAGAATTCTGGGATTGGTAATCACTTCAATTGCAGCTGTGATGGGTGCACCATTGGAAGATCTGAAGTCTAGGCTGGGGACAAGTCAAGTATGAGAAATTCCAAATATACCAAATTCTCATGTTTCCTATTTTTGCAGGGTGGTTGCAGTGAGAGTGAGTAACTGGGCCAAAGTCACCCAACCAGCATTTATGCCTAAGGGAAATGTGAAATTTACAGTTTCTAGGCCAGTACTTGAAGCATTGCACTAGACTGACTTGATGACTTATAATCAATCAATCAATCAATCAACCAACCAACCAACCAATCAATCAATCAATCTCTGAACAGACCTTTAGGTCATTCAGTTGCTAAAAGCTTATCTAACTGATTCAAGACAAGGAAGTAATCTAACTGGGTGGATCTTACAGGAAATTTTTATATCTGCCTGAAATCAACGGTAAAATGCCCGTTAAATGCTTTCATGATCTGGATTGCAATGCAATCTTGTTGAATTTAGGACAGATTTCTCTGCAAGGTGGATAGCATCTAACAAGGAGGAAAAAAATCTAGGTTTTTTTCTTCAGACACCATGCAAATTATTATGAATAGGAAAAATATTTTCTTTTTTTATTGGTCTCATTCCAAGGATGGATCCATATTAATCCCATTAGGGGTAGGCTTTGATCCACCAAAGGAAAAAAAACAAACAATTGCAATCTGTGCCTGAAGACAGTCCAGTTTCTGTGTTTGCAAATCGCGGATTCACTTACCTATATAAATCACGCAAATCATGGCCATATGATTGTTCAGCATGAGTTCTATTAATTGTGGGGAACGGCAAAAAGCAAATAGGATATTGAAGCTCTATCTTCTAACTCCTGGTGTTTTATTCATCTGACCTATAGCTTTGTGTGATTTCAGAAAGCATTGTCAGAAAGCATCAGGGGTGGGCTTCAAAAATTTTAGCAAGGGGTTCTCTGCCCTGTTGCTGGGTGGGCATGGCCGTGGTAGGCGTGGGCATGGCTTAGTCAGCCTCCTGCACCATGGCAGGGGGGGGCATTTTTGCCCTCCCCAGGCTCTAGAGGCTTTTCTCAAGCTCCAGGAGGGCGGAAATGGCCTCCCCTGACTCCGGAGGCCCTCTGGAGGCTGGAAATGGGCCCGTTTCTGGACTCCCCAAACTTCGAGTAGACCTGTTTTTCGCCCTCCCCAAGCCTCTGAGCGCACTCTACACTTACCTGCATCCAAAATGGGCCGCATGGGTACTCCTGGGAAGGGAGGGGTGGGGTGGGCAAGGCCAGGCAGGAGCGGGATTTGGGGATTCTCTGAACTGCACAGAATCTTAGTTAGAGGTTCTCCCGAACCCCAGTCTCCAATGCCTTCTCAGCCATAAGGACCAGGAACTTTGCTTTTCTAAAAAAAGAAATAAAGAAATAAAGATTTTTTAAAAAGGAAACATGGATTCACAGGAATCCTAGCAATCTGCCCAAAAGTCTATTTTGCAATTTTTTTTTTCTTCATGCAGAATCACTACATACACACACACACTCCTGTCAGAACCTGTTTCTTGGGAGCATCAGCTGATAGTTTTTGTTAAATTCCGTGAGGCCCAAGAGACCCATTCTTCTCAAGACCTTTAAGATCTACATGTCTAGGGTGAATCAAGACAAAGCAACATGCTCTTTTTTTCCCCCAGAATAATCTTATAGCAGAAAAGAACATATTAAACGATTTTTAAGAAGACCATTCCACATCTGCGAGGGGTACAATACAGCCCTCGTTTGCCAAAGGCAACAAGTCTTCTAAGAAACACAAATTCCATGAGGTTGTGTCGTTTCTCACAGTTGATATTAGAATGAGTCATGCAAAGAGTTCAGGACTAAATTAAGCCAAAGGAAAAGAAGGTTGTTGACTGGTGCTATACCGCTGGCCATGTTAACTTTAAAATGCAACTTTAAATGCTACTGTATATTGGTATATTTTTACTAACACATAATCTGAAAATCAGGGGGAAAGAAAAGGCCTCTTTTTGACTTCTATATTTTGAGAAAGGTCTAATGATACTGAGAGATTTATCCATGATCTCTTGTTTGGATCCCATAATCAGTTTTATGAATGCCCTAAAATGGCTTTCTAAGAAACTGCAGTTTATTCTCTGGAAAAAAAATCCAAGAGTCACAGAATAGAATAATTGAGTTGGAAGGGACCTTGGAGGTCTTCTAATCCAACCCCCTGCTTAGGCAGGAAACTCTATCCCATTTCAGACAAATGGTTGTCCAATCTCTTCTTAAAATCTTCCAGTGTTGGAGCATTCACAACTTCTAGGGGGGCAACTTGTTCTACTGATTAATTGTTCTACCTTGTTTCCCCAAAAATAAGACATCCCCTGATAATAAGCCCAATTGGGCTTTTGAGCACATGCGCTAAAATAAGCCTCCCCCCAAAATAAGCCCTCCCCAAAAATATTTAAATGCAGAACTGGAAATCAGGTAAGACGGCATGAGGATCCCCATCTTGCTACACGTGCCCCAAAATAATAAGACCTCCCTGAAAATAAGGCCAAGCGCTTATTTCAGGGTTCAAAAAATATATAAGACAGGGTCTTATTTTCGGGGAAACACGGTAACTACCAGGAAATTTCTTCTTACTTCTAGGTTGCTTCTCTCCTTGATTAGATTAGAAAAGACTGCTGTTCCCAAAACTCAGTTGATCTAGCTCAGTTGATCTAGCTCAACTGCTATTAGTTTCATTATTCACTAAACAGAAAAGAGAAAGAATATACGTACTGGACAATTTTCTCTAATCTCTTTTAAGCTAGAGTACTCTATTGCTTTGCTAACTACTCAGTGATATAAACGGAGCTTCAGCATTCTAAATAAAGCCTCTAGATTACCTTTACTTGAAGTCTTAAAGGTCTGATGCCTTGTTTGCAACCACAATGGGAGCTAGGCGCAAAAGTAGCTGGACGAATGGAGCCAGGCACAAAAGAGTGATTAAAGGGCAGGATCCATCCCAGTGGTGGGATGTAACTGGTTTAACAACCGGTTCGGTGAGCGTGTGCTTTGAACACGCACGTTCCTAATACGCTTGCGTGCAGCGTTCAAAATACAGCAATTTGAAGCTCAGCTGCTTACCTTCTAAGGCAGCCCCAGTAAGTAGAACAGTGGAGGTGCGGAAATCATCTGTGCCACGCAAAACAGCTGAGCCAGAAGAAGGAAATAAAGGACAGATTGGGCAGGGGTGGGTGGGTGGGGCCAGCTGATCGTTGGCATTACTGGTTCACCCGAACTGGTCCGAACCGGCTGAATTACCACCTCTGATCCATCCTCCAGAAACCATAGTTTGAAAGGCTCCGAACATGCCTTTCATCGGACTCCAGCTACCAGCCCTGGATGACATCTTCGAATCTCGCTGTTTGAGAAAGTTGCATAACATTCTCAGAGACTCTCCCCATCCTGCTTACAATCTTTTTGGACTGTTGCCTTCTGGCAGAAGATACAGAACAATTAAAACTCGGACCACACGTTTTCTGAATAGTTTTTATCCCAGAGCTATAACTGCATTCAACAATGAACTAAAGGGTCACCATCAGTGAGCTGTTGGACAGCATTACTTGGTCTGTTGTGTGGATCTTTGGGTGGTTTAGGGGTGGGGAATTGTGGTGGTTGGGAGTGTGTTTGGGGATTGTTATGTGTGTTGGACCTGGTCTTTGGGTGTTAAGTGAATTTTGTTGTATGGGTATACTGTGTATACACATACAATGATCATAAAGTTATTATTATTTCATGTTAGTTGAAACTTAATCTGTGTTCCCACAAGTCAAGATTTCTAGCATGCTGTCAACTCTGGACAGCAATAAAATACTGTGAAAAGATATTGTGAATCAACACCAATCCTGGTGCAGATAGAAGGTAGTTAGCGGGGTACATTGGTTAAGATAGTGGACTAAGACTGAGGAGGCCAAGGTTTAAGTCTACTTCTTCATTGACACTTGGGGCCAGTTATTCCATCTTTCAGTTTGATTTACATCATAGGGTTGGTGTTCATTGGGGAAAAATTGGAGGAGAGGTAGATTTGTACAGGTAGTCCTCAACTTATAACAGTTCGTTTAGTGACCATCCGAAGTTAGAATGGCACTGAAAAAAGTGAATTATGACCGTTTTTCACACTTAGGATTGTTGAGCCATCCCCATGACCATGTGATCAAACACATGGTAACCGACTTACGATGGTCGCAGTGTCCTGCGGTCACATGATCCCCTTTTTGTGAACTTCTGACAAGCAAAGCCAATTTGGAAGCCAGATTCACTTAACAACCATGCCACTAACTTAACAGCTGTGGCAAGAAAGGTCGTAAAATAGGGGCAAAACTCACTTAACACATGTCTCACTTAGCAACAGAAATTTTGGTCTCAGTTGTAAATGTACGTCGACAACTATCTGTATCAGTAGTGGGTTTCAAAATTTTTTACTACTGGTTCTGTGCGTGTGGCTTGGTGGGTGTGGCATGGCTTGGTGGGTGTGGCAGGGATACTTGGTGGAGATACTGTAAAATCTCCATTCCCTCCCCACTCCAGTGGAAGGTTACTGCAAAATCCCCATTTCCTCCCGATCAGCTGGGACTCGGGAGGCAGAGAATAGATGAGGGCAGGACCAGTCAGAGGTGGTATTTACCGGTTCTCCGAACTACTCAAAATTTCCGCTACCAGTTCTCCAGAACTGGTCAGAACCTGCTGAAACTCACCTCTGATCTGTATATTGTCTTGAATCCTGGAAGAAAGATGGGATATAAATCTGAAAAATAAATAAAATATTTATTCCATGGCCAGTTAATGGCAGATAATCTCCCTCCCTTTCCCTTTCCCTCTCCTTCTCCCTTTCTCCTCTCTTCCCTCCTTTCTTTCTCTCTCTATAATCTCTCTCTCTCTCTCTCTCTCTTTCATTTCATATGTTATTATTAAACAATTGGGGCCAAGAAGCTCTTGCTGATCTACACCGGTATGAGCTGGCAGGGAGCTTAAAAGTTTAACGCAATACGGTAGTTGATAATGTACCTTTGCTTCCCCACCCCTCGAGGTTAATAAAGATAACATAATCAATCCATTAAAAGCCATATTTGATTTGAAACAGACATAACAAAGTACAGGTTTCCTTTTTTTCAACCTTTCTCCTTCTCTGCCTTTAGACTGATTTTATTTTGATACTGGAGTGGTTTTTCACATTACAATAGAAATGTTCCCTTTGCCATCTCAATAGAAATGATTAGGACATATGCATTCTTTATAGCTAGGGTAACCTTTGTGAAAATATATTTTCATGCCGCTTCAGGGAGGTGTGGGGGAACGGACATCCTAAAAAGATATTTGTGTGTGTGTGTGTGTGTGTGAGATTAGAGAGGGCATTGTCTTCTTTGCTCTTTCATTTACTTACAAAGGAATTGTCAAAAGTAATGTTTGCAGTAATTAAATGGATTATTTACTTATTGGATATTAATCATTCTGTTGTGGCTGGAATCTATGGTGGTGTTTTTCGCCTAGAACAGTGCTTCTGATCTCAATTAGATTATGTCTCTCTCCTTTACCTCCTCATAAATCATTTCGGGAAACTGAAATTAACAGCTACTGGAGCGCATTAATAATCTACCTCACACATTGGAAAAAGCATTAACTGGAACCCTCCCATTGCTCCGACCGTTAAGCACATCATTTTGTTTATGAAATATAAACATTTCATGGAAGAGCACTCACACTTTGCTGCACACCTTGTGACAGTTAAAATGATTGCCCACAATTGCCAGTCAGTCAGGCGCCCAAATAGAGTTTGTTTAAATCCATGAGTCTGTGACTAGCCCATTATCTGAGGCATTAAAACAAAGCAAAACAAAACAAAAACAGAACACAAAACAATAACAGCGTAAAGTATCACTGTTCTTCTATGTCCCATAGAAGAGAAAAGGGGAAAAAATCTCTCAAAATAAATGGCAGTTGTATACAGGAAGTACTTATTCTTTTTCTCCTCCTTTTTGTCCATTGCCTCTTCCTCTTCCTTTTCTTTGCCTAACTTCTTCTCTTTCTTGTCCTTCCTTCCTTCCTTCCTTCCTTCCTTCCTTCCTTCCTTCCTTCCTTCCCACTCTTTCTCCTTTTCTTCCTGCTCCTCCTCTTCCTCCTCCACCTCCTCTTTTCTTGCCCATTGCTTCTTCCTTTTCCTTTTCTTTACCTAGCTTCTTCTCTTTCTTGTCTTTCCTTCCTTCATTCTCCCTCTTTCTCCTTCTCCTCCTACTCCTCCTCTTCCTCCTGCGCCTCCTTTCCCTTTTTGCCCATTGCTTCTTCCTGTTCCTTGCCTATCTTCTTCTCCTTCCCTCCCTCCCTCCCTCCCTCCCTCCCTTCCTCCCTCCCTTTCTTCTCCCTCCTCCTCCTCCTCCTCCTCCTCCTCCTCCTCCTCCTCCTCCTCCTCTTCCTCTCATGGCATATTTCCAACTATAAGAATGCAAAGCAGTATCCGACATGGCAGATACACCCATAACACAATGGATTTTTTTACACATCCTGGAGGATTGAATTAGAAAGTGATCACGAGCTTTTGCCTTCTCACACTAAATCTTTTTCACTTCTCCAAGTCAATAAAAAGAAGGGAAGCAAAGATTTAGTTAGTACTGTGCAAAGAAACCCTGTTCTCCCCAGGATTCCTCATTCAGCTTGATATTTGAGATTCTGAGGGATAAAATCACTCTGTACAGGAGAAGATAAGCTATGATCTATTATATACTCACAATGAATTTAATGATGGTTCACCGAATTAACTCAAATGTTTGGGTTCCTGTAGCACACTGAAACATGAACTGCATAACCACAGGAATTGGGTTCCATCCACGACATTAACCTAAAATGTGTTTGGCTGGTTTGTGGTGGAGCCTGTCATACGATTCCATCCAACATCTTCATAAAATGACCATGATAATAATATAACTTTTTGGCCAGAGCCCAGGAGATCAAAATGCAATGCAAACTCTTCTTTCCTGGCCTATGACAGCACAATTAACTAACGTTAGATCAGAGAAGTCAATACAAGTCTTATTTCCCTTTTTCTACTTTCAAAGCTCATTTCTACTGAATAGCAAAGATTTATGGCCTCTTCTGAAAACGATGAAGGTTCCTTCAGAAGGAAGACTTTTTTTCTTTTTTTCTGTCTATCTCCATAGCAACAACATATTCCCTATTTGTGAAATCATTAGAATCGTGTCACAAGTGTTAGGATTTGCACTCTTAGTTTGGAGAGAAGATGGCTGCCAGAGACCACCATTTTCTTTTCCAGTGTGCAACAGCTGCCAAAAAAGCCAACACAGTTCTAGGCTGCATAAACAGAGGGATAGAATCAAAATCACGTGAAGTGTTAATACCACTTTATAATGCCTTGGTAAGGCCACACTTGGAATTCTGCATCCAGTTTCGGTCACCACGATGTAAAAAAGATGTAGAGACTCTAGAAAGAGTGAAGAAAAGAGTAACAAAGATGTTTCGGGGACTGGAGGCTAAAACATATGAAGAACAGTTGCAGGAAGTGGGTAGGTCTAGTTTAATGAAAAGAAGGACTAGGGGAGACATGATAGCAGTCTTCCAATATCTCAGGGGTTGCCACAAAGAAGAGGCAGTCAAGCTGTTCTCCAAAGCACCTGAGGGCAGGACAAGAAGCAATGGGTGGAAACTAATCAAGGAGAGAAGCAATCTAGAACTAAGGAGAAATTTCCTGACAGCTGGAACAATTAATCAGCAGAACAGCTTGCCTCCAGAAGTTGTGAATGCTCCAACACTGGAAGTTTTAAAGAAGATGTTGGATAACCATTTGTCTGAATTGGTGTAGGGTTTCCTGCCTAAGCAGGGGGTTGGACTAGAAGACCTCCAAGGTCCCTTCCAACTCTGTTATTCTGTTTTCAGTATGAGATATATGGAAAAGATACTTCATTTCCAGGGGCATCTGAGCCATATTTGAAAACTATGCAGCAACAGACATGATTTCCACCCCCTTGGAGTTGGTCTAATTTTACACAATGTTCTATATAAACCAGAGGCCTTTTATTTACTTTTATGCAGTAATATGGAGCACAAGGCACCATGCCTTGCCAATGTCTCACATGAGATCATTAATATCTTATCTGATTTGGTGATCTAATAAGTTTTGAACCATTGAAAATATAAGCTTGGTGTTGTTTTAATTCTTTTTATTTTAGTTTAATTTGTGGGGGGTATTGGATGGAGGTGTATGTTTAGTACTTGGTAGGCCTCCCATAATTAATTCCTGAACTCCTCCAGTTTACAATAAATTAGGGGACCCTGGTGCTCTCTGAGCTACAGACATTTTATTACCCAAACTAGATAACTTCATCAGTGCTAATATCACCTAGTGCTATCTAGTTTAGATAATTAAACATCTTCAAGAAAACAATCAAGCACAGAGAGCACCAAGGGCTCTTCGCACTGATATTTTGCTTGATTGATAGATGGATGCTGTGTCATCATTTTTTACTCCTAGAGACCACTTAGATAGATCTACATGACTATTGTGCTGTCTTCAAGAAAGCATCCTAGCTCAGAGAGCACCAAAGATCCCTCACTTGAACCCGGAACTACAAATATTCTCCTTTATTATTACAATAGAGCCTTTCCAGTTTTCCACTTCAAGAATAGAATAGAATAGAATAGAATAGAATAGAATAGAATAGAATAGAATAGAATAGAATAGAATAGTTGCAAGGGATCTTGGAGGTCTTCTAGTCCAACCTCCTGCTTAGGCAGGAAACCCTACACCAATTCAGACAAATGGTTATCCAATATCTTCTTAAAAACTTCCAGTGTTGGAGCATTCACAACTTCTGGAGGCAAGTTGTTCCACTGATTAATTGTTCTTACTCTCAGGAAATTTCTCCTTAGTTCTAAGTTGCTTCTCTACTTGATGAGTTTCCATCCATTGCTTCTTGTCCTGCCCTCAGGTGCTTTGGAGAATAGCTTGACTCCCTCTTCTTTGTGGCAGCCCCTGAGATATTGGAAGACTGCTATCATGTCTCCCCTGGTCCTTCTTTTCATTAAACTAGACATACCCAGTTCCTGCAACCGTTCTTTGTATGTTTCAGCCTCCAGTCCCTGAAACATCTTTGTTGCTCTTTCCTGCACTCTTTCTAGAGTCTCAACATCTATTTTACATCGTGGCGACCAAAACTGGATGCAGTATTCTAAGTGTGGTCTTAGAAGATCTTTTAATCAGAGATGACAGAGATTGAATGAGAAATTTCTGCATGCAGGGGTTATTAAATCCCTTCTTCTCCCTGATTCCTGTCCTCCCCCGCCCCCACCCGAAAGCAATTGTGCAGAAGAAGGTTTACTCAGGTGTGGTCATGTGCAATTTTGGTCCCCTTCTCTTTTGATGGTCCCACTCCTGGATTAATATAAGTATGAACTGGGGCTTTGTGTCCAAGTAATACAACAGGGATTAACTGCTTTCTTCTTACTCGCTGCCAATCTGCAAGTGGCTAGGAAGGGAAACCCTCGAAATTTATGATGATTATCAGTGTGTTTCACTCAGTAGGTGGAAGAAAATATGAGAAACATATTTCATGATAAAGTAGGTTTCTGGTTAACAAGATGAAATGAGAGTAAAGCCATAGATCAATGTAATATGTCAAGCTTAAAGAAAGGCCAATTTATTGGAAGTAAATAATATCCAACATTCCAAAGTATATTACACACACACACACACACACACACACACACACACACACACAAACACACCAACCTGATCCAAATTTATAGGAAAAGAAAGCAGTTTGCCTATAGTAAAGTGATTGTTTTGATTATGGAGGACTCGTTAACAAATACGTTCATTTAGAACAGAGCTCGGTTCTAATTTATTTAAAACATTTGTACAGTTGCCTGTCTTACATTGCTCATCTTTACAACCAGAGGTGGGTTTCATATATTTTTACCACCGGTTCACCACGCACATGCTCGCTTCGTGCGTGCCTCCTGCGCATGTGCCCGGTCTTCCGTGCATGCACTTTGCTTGTGCGTGTGCCTTCTGTGCATACACTCGGCCTCAAAAATAGCACCGGGGCAGGTGGGTGGGCCCAACCATACTCGCCACTACCGCTTCGCTCAAACTAGTACGAACCAGCTGAATCAGGGGTGGGTTCTACTTACCTTTACTACTGGTTTGCAACGGGGCTGCGCACGTGTGCTCAATTCACTCGCACATGTGCTCTTCTGCGCATTCTGATGACCTCGGGGTCAGTGGGCGGAGCCTCCCTACGGTTTTACTACCGGTTCTATAGGACCGGTCCGAACCGGGGGCAACCCACCACTGGGCTGAATACCATCACTGTTTACAACCAAATGTACAATTTACAACCAAAAATAAAACATACATAGAAAAACAAAAATAAAAACAAAAAAACCCCAACCCAGAATAAAACCAATACCCAAAAAAAGAAAAATCTGGCTTCCCAATCAAAATCACTGATGAAGCTCATTGCATTTTGCTCCTGCTGTGACCTCCCCCTATGCCAAGGTTTCGGGCAAGCGTCTTATGTGCTCTTTGAAGGTTAAAAGAGTGGGTGCTTGTGAGATCTCCGTGTGGAAAGTATTCGGCCAAAGAGGTTGTTTTAAAAATGCTTTTAAAAGCCTCTGACGATCCTAGATGAGCCGCGCGATCATCAGAGGCTTTTTTTTAAAAAAAAAATTAAAAGCATTTTTTCTACAACCTCTTTGACCGAAAAAATGCTTTTAAAAATTTTAAAAAAAAAGTCTCTGATGATCGTGTGGCTAAACTGGGATCATCAGAGGCTTTTAAAAGCATTTTTTTAACAATCTCTTCAGCCAAAGAGGTTGTAGAAAAAATGGTTTTAAAAGTAAAAAAAAAAAAAAGTTGGCCATGCCCACTCAGTCACATTACCCCCACCCCCACCAAGCCATACCCACAGAACCGGTAGTAACAAATTTTACATTTCACCACTGGCTTTACTACATTCACATCACCTTTGTTGACGCTGCTTTCTCTCTTTCTTTTTAACAAGGTAAGCATCTTTTTCCCCCTCAAATACCTTAGATAAGATGGGTTTTGATGCTGCGAAGCACTGGGAATCCCTTAACCAAAGCTCTTCTTTTGAACACCTAGAGTGTGAGTTAATATAAAAAGAGAATCTTCTAATCGTGGACTAAATAGTGAGGATGAACAATCTAAGTAGTCTTTGTTTTCATACGTGGTATGTTGATCCTTAGAGTCTCAGGGAAAGCTTTGTCGTTTCTGAAGTGAACAAACATTGGGGTCACAGATTAACCATGGTCACCTGATCTCTCTCTCTCTCTCTCTTTTTTTTTTAAAAAGCAAGGTAACTATTTTTTCCCACGGGATGGTTGTGGGAGGGGGAATCTTTATCTGGAAGTAGCTGTGTCCATGTTTTATCAGTACACATTGCTGTCTCTGCCAATGCATTGAAAAAATAGGAGAGTTCAGAAGTAGCCTTTGTTATCCAGTCTTGAACTCTTGGCCCCTCATTCAGAGCTAATTCCAACGGCAACAGTCTTATCGTGGGTGTGATGGAAAACTTTCTCTATCTCCAATAATACATTGTAAATTATTTGTGCATTGAGTCTTTAGGATGAAAAGTGATCAGTAAGGTAAGCTTAGGTTGCGTATTGGTGGTACAATGCACGTTTATATTACAGGTAGTCCTCAACTTACAACAGTTCATTAAGCGATCATCCGAAGTTACGACGGCACTGAAAAAAGTGACTGAAGACCGTTTTTTCACAATTACGACCATTGTAGCATTCCACATGATCAAAATTTGGACGCTTGGCAACTGACTCATATTTATGACCATTGCAGTGTCCTACGGTCATACAATCACCTTTTGTGACCTTCTGACAAGCAAAGTTAATGGGGAAGCCAGATTGACTTAACAACTATATTGCTAATTTAACAACTGGAGCCTGGATAGCTCAACAGACAGAGCACTGTAATTTAACACCAGCTGCCTGCAATTGCAGTAAGATCGAATCTCGCCAGGCTCAAGGTTGACTCAGCCTTCCATCTTTTCTAAGGTAGGTAAAT
The DNA here is from genome assembly GCA_022577455.1 of Arizona elegans. Taxonomy (NCBI): domain Eukaryota; kingdom Metazoa; phylum Chordata; class Lepidosauria; order Squamata; family Colubridae; genus Arizona; species Arizona elegans. Next base: position 5,812,696 of record JAKOOJ010000009.1, on the reverse strand, counting down.
TGAAGACCCAGTTTGTGGGGGCAATAAGCTGACTTTGTATAAAATATACAAAAGAATGAAGGCTATTGCTTAACGCATTGTAAGCCGCCCTGAGTCTCTGGAGAAGGGCGGCATATAAATCAAACTTAAAAAAAAACCAAAACCTGGAGTGATTCACTTAACAACTGTGGTAAGAAAAGTTATAAAATGGGTAAAATTCCTTTATTGTCTCACTTAGCAACATAAATTTTGGGCTCAATTGTTGTAAATCGAGGACTATCTGTAGTGCATGGGCCATTATCATTTGGAAAAGTTCCAATTACATAAATTACCAACCACCTATGAAAGCTCTAAGCATGTATACTATGTGGATTCAGTAACGAATGCTCTACTAGCCACACATCCATAAATGCTACAACAGATTAACAGAGTTAGAAGGGGCCTTGTAGGTCATCTAGTCCAACCCCTCACCCAAGCAGGAGACCCTACACCATTTCTGACCGATGGCAGTCCAGTCTCTTCTTGAAAGCTTCCAGTGATGAAGCTCCCACAACTTCCGAAGGCAACTTCTGTTTCATTGGTTGATTGTTCTCACTGCCAGAAAATTTCTCCTTATTTCCAGGTTGAATCTCCCCTTGTTCAGTTTCCATCCATTATTCCTTGTCTGGCCTTCAGGTGCTTTGGAAAATAGTTTGACCCCTTCCTCCCTGTGGCAGCCCCTCAAATATTGGAACACTGCTATCATGTCTCCCCTTGTCCTTCTCTTCACTAGACTAGCCATGCCCAGTTCCTGCAACCATTCGTCTTGTGTTTTAGCCTCCAGTCCTAATCCTCTTGGTTACTCCTCTCTGCACTCTTTCTAGAGTCTCAACATTTTTTTTATAGTGTGGTGACCAAAACTGGATGCAGTATTGTAGGTGTGGTCTAACTAAGGCTTTATAGAGTGGTATTAGTACCTCCCTTGATCTTGAGTTCAGTAGCAGGATATTTCAATGCTTTTTATTGTTACTTGCATAAAGAGTCAAAGGTATCCCCGGAGTAGCCCGCCCATCTTTTGACAATGCAGTGGGTTGCATCCAAGTAGGACATCACTGATGTAATATGGTTCCAGTAGTATTTGGGGTTGGATTCTCAATAGGAATGCTTCCTCACTCCTGTAAGGAGAAGGGAATAATCAAGGAGAGAAGCAACTTAGTTTAGTTTAGTTTACTTTATTGTCATTGCACCTCGTACAACGGAATTAAATGCCATCTTCAGTGTACATTATAATTATGAAAATAAAACACAAACACACATCCTTCACATTCTATACAATTTTTTAAATTTATTTTTATTTTATTTTGAATTTGTATACCGCCCTTCTCCCTGAGGACTCAGGGCGGTGAACAGCCAAGTAAAAACATCAAGTACAAATATTAAAATACAGTTAAAAATATACATATATAAATTTGGCCCCGTTAATTAAAAACAATAAACAAAACACTTAAAAATGCTTAAAAAATTGAATTGAAAACCCCTGATATTGCGTTAATATTGCACTATACAGTAGAATTCAATATAGTTGGGATAGAAGCTGTTTTTCAGCCTATTTGTCCTTGTTTTAGAGCCTAGAGCTAAGGAGAAATTTTCTGACAGTTGGAACAATTAATCACTAAAAATGACTTGCCTCCAGAAGTTATGAATTCTCCAACACTAGAAGTTTTTAAGAAGAGATTGGATAACCATTTGTTTGAACTGGTGTAGGGTTTCCAGCCTAAGCAGGGGGTTGGACTAGAAGACCTCCAAGGTCCCTTCCAACTCTATTATTCTATTCTATTCTATTCTATTCTATTCTATTCTATTCTATTCTATTCTATTCTATTCTATTCTATTCTATTCTATTCTATTCTATTTCTATTTCTATTTCTATTTCTATTTCTATTTCTATTCTATTCTATTCACTCTACTCTACTCTATTCTACTCTACTCCAAACCACTCCATTCCACCTCACCCCACCCCACTTCACTTCACTCCACTCCACTCCACTCCACTCTGTTCCATTCCATTTCATATTAGAAGTAATATCTTACAAGTGGGAATACTTGCTCCTTTTGTTCATTTCAATACAGGTAGTCCTCAACTATGACCACATTTGAACCCAACATTTTAGTTGCTAAGTGAGATATATGTTAAGTCAGTTTTGCCCCATTTTGTGACCTTTCTTGCCACAGTTGTTAAGTGCATCACTGTAGTTGTCAAGTTAATAGCACAGTTGTTAAGTGAAGCTGGCTTCCCCGTTGACTTTGCTTGTCAGAAGGTCACAAAAGAGAATCACATGATCCCAGGACGTTGCGACCATCATAAATACGAGACAGTTGCCAAGCATCTGAATTTTGATCACTGGACCTCCTCCTCTTCCTCCTCCCCCTTTCCATTTTCCTTCCCACAGGCTTCCTGATGCTGGAACGGTCGTAAGTGTGAAAAATGGTCATACATCACTATTTTTCAATTCCGTCGTCACTTTGAACGGCCACTAAACAAACTGTTGTAAATTGAGGACTACCTGTACTGAGAAATGATGAAGGTGATGATTGACGATGATGACAATGAATAATAGCTACCGAAGCAGCAAAATGCCGAAATTTCATCTGCAAGACTCTCTGCAGAATGGGCTGTCCAGGATGGTGATCTTCAGACTAAGCCCCACACATGCTAACATTTATGATGTGTATCATGTCCCTGGTTATCACGCCTGGCCACAATTTGGACACACCTGCCATTAACTCTGGTGTGGCAGTTATTTTACTGAGGGTGACAGCTTGTGAGGTAGGGAGAGTAATTCAGACTATTACCCAGGTGAAAGCATGAAAGCTTGGTGATATATGAAGACCACTTAAATTCATTGTATCTTGTACATCACATCTTTGATAGATTATAGCTGCGGCATTAAAATGGAAATGGTTTCTCCAAGGCCTGACAGTGGGAAGGGTGACCTTTGACCCCCCCCTCTGAGGAATGTGACTGACCAAATTATCAGTTAAGAGAAAAATCTACGGGGAATAGACTCACAGTGATGGAGAAGATACCGTGTGCGTGTGTGAGGGCACACGCCTGTGTGTATATCTATATCTATCTATCTATATAAAACTGCTTTGATTGAAAGCTTCAGCATTCGAAACATCATTCTTTCTTCTTCTCAGATCCCACCCTGGGACCCTTGTCCCTATTTCCCCCTCCCCTAGCCTTCCTCCTCCTCCCCCTCCTCCTCCTCTTCCTCTTCCCCCCCCCCCCCTTTCCATTTTCTTTCCAACAGGCCTCCTGATATTGATTGAAAAATTGTTATTAGAGATAGAGGGCCTCCTGCATGCTGCCTCGTGATTTAATCTGGAAAACATTTAATTTTATGAAGCGGTAAATGATCGTGGCACGCTCCCTCGTGTTTGGGAGCAGCTGGCTCTTTAGCTGCTCACCCTTACTGGTCCCCTGTGTCCTTTTTGGTTAACAAGTTATTTCAATTTCTAAAACGAATGCTGAACAAGAAAGAGACAACATGCAAATGGGAAACCCAGGAGCGAATGCCATTCACACATGAAAAAACACCCTTTGGAATTCCCTTAACTCTGCCCTCCCTCCTCCTCCTCCTCTTCCTCTTCCTCCTCTTCCTCCTCCTCTGGGCATCTGTCACGAAAGAAGGAAAGGGGAGAAAGGGAGCCTATGTTCTTATCAAATTGTTTTTACCAATGACCTGACACGACCATCTATAATTAATTACATAATTTACATTAGACTATTGACTAAACAAATACATAAATCATAGGCAGAGTCAATAGATGCAGACATATTTAATCATGTTCTAAATAATGATTACTGCTCCCATAATACAATAATTATTTTCAGCAGCTGACTTGAATTAATCTTCTGTCAATGCACCATTTAAACGAAGCAAGAAGAGGGCGAAGGAAGAGGCTGCCTGAAGTTGTCTTCCTTATGTCCTTCCACGATCTGCTTTTTTTCTCCTGCTCTCCCTATGCGGGAGTCAAAAATTAAAACTGGAATGGCTAAGGAGGCTGTCTCGGTTGAAGCTTGGGAAAAAAATGGACTTAAAATTGAAAAGTAGTGGAGGGGGCCATATCACATTTAGAATAGAATAACAGAGTTGGAAGGGACCTTGGAGGTCTTCTAGTCCAACCCCCTGCTTAGGCAGGAAACCCTACACCACTTCAGACAAATGGTTATCCAACCTCTTCTTAAAAACTTCCAGTGTTGGAGCATTCACAACTTCTGGAGGCAAGATGTTCCAATGATTAATTGTTCTAACTGTCAGGAAATTTCTTCTTAGTTCTAAGTTTGTTTGTTTATTTGTTTATTTGTCAACAACTACAAGGAAGCAGGTAACAGTATAGACATAGATATGGACACATGAAAAAAAATTGGCACAAATAAAAGGATATAAATAGGCAAAACATAGCCATAAACACATAAAATGATTACATATAAATGGGGACAGTAGCAGTGGTGGGATTCAAGTAATTTAACAACCGGTTCTCTGTCCTAATGATTTCTTCCAACAACCAGTTTGCCAAACTGCTCAGAAAGTTAACAACCGGTTCTCCCGAAGTGGTGCGAATTGGCTGAATCCCACCACTGGACAGTAGGACAGGGACGGTAGGCACGCTGGTGCGCTTATGCACGCCCCCTTAGGGACCTCTTAACAAACATGAAAGGTCCACAATAGACAGTTTAAAGTAAAAGGTATGGGGATTAGCGAGACTAACAACAGGATCATGTAGAGTGTTCCAGACATTTACTACTCTATTGCAGTTGCTTCTCTCCTTGATTAGTTTCCACCCATTGCTTCTTGTCCTACCTTTAGCAATAGCACTTAGAATTATATACCATTTCACAGTGTTTTCCAGCCCTCTCTAAGCGGTTGACAGAGTCAGCCTATTGCCCCCCAACAATCTGGGTCCTCATTTGATCACCCTCAGAAGGATGGAAGGCTGAGTCAACCTTGAGCCTGGTGAGATTCGAACTGCTAAACTGCTGGCAATCGGCAGCCAGCAGAAGTAGCCTGCAGTACTGCATTCTAACCATTGCACCACCACGGCTCATTTAGCTGGCCATAAGGAGGATTCCATGTTGTTCTCAGAATATTTGAAGGGACCACGCTTTGACGGCTTCTGTTCTTTGCGATTGTGGTGACATACAGACAACAACACATACGTACACCTGTCCTTTGTGTCCCAATCAGCGTACCCTTGAGGACCTCATGGCAGCACGACAGAACGCAATTCATGTTGGTATTTTCTCAGGAAGATCTGTTTAATTTGTATGTATTTTAATCCTGTATCTTATATTTTAAATTTTATGTCATATAGTACATGGGTCTCCAACCTTGGCAACTTTACGGCTTGTGGACTTCAACTCCCAGAATTCCTCAGCCAGCACTGGCTGAGGAATTCTGGGAGTTGAAGTCCACAAGTCGTAAAGTTGCCAAGGTTGGAGACACCTGATACAGTATGCATTTACCTTATTTTAATTGTGATACTTCTGACATGAGTAACCAAACAAACATCTGAAGGGACTTGAAAGTCGCAATGTCTTTGCCATGGCTGGTCTTAGGCCACTATGGTGCCACTCTCTCATTGCAAACAGAAAACAACTAGACACAAGGACAGTTCCCCCCTCCCCATGCCATCATTCTGCTAAACAACTCATTGCTACAACACTGTCTTATGCCCCAGGATGTCAAACCACCGAGTAGAGCTGTATTACTATTATCCTTCTCATCTTTCTTATTGTTGTGACCTAGGCCCAAGCAGTTATTACCAGACACAATCAATCCTAAACAAACATATTTTATTAGAACAGCTGAGAATTGCTTCATTCTCAGCTTAGTCCAAATTAAGTCCAAAACAAATTCTTCATAAACAGTCCTTCGGCCTTATCACCAACCTTTGTCTACTTTGGCACCCTGCCAAAGGCTTTTCTTGGCAAAAGTTCAGAAGCAAGAGAAGCTGACAAGAAACAAATGTAGCAACGTTGCTTTCCTACAAAGATCCCAAGAGCCGTTGCTGCTCTTTTAAGCCTTCTGGGAGGGGCCAATCATCTCCTGGCCTTACTCCCAAGTCGTCCTTTTTGCTTTAGCTGCTCTTACCTTCTGGCAGCTCTTCACATACGTGCACTAGGAACAGGCTCCTCCTGTTCCTCTGCCTCTCTGCTATCCGCTTCTGGAGGCTCCGGAGACCATGCATCGCTCCCAGATGGCTCTGGCCCCATCTCTGCCTCTGACACAGAGCCCTCATCTGGGCCTTCCCCAGACTATGGGACTGGCCAATTGTCCTCCCCAGCCTCCTCACTGTCCAACTCCGCTGCCAGCTCCACAGGCTGCTGGCAGACCACAACACCTATTACCTATTTCCTTAGCTTCTTATGACTATTCTATTCTGTCCTGTCCTGTCCTGTCCTGTCCTGTCCTGTCCTATCCTATCCCACAGGCTGATTTGGAGAGAACATAATGTGGAAAGCTGGTTGGTTTGAAGGTGAGCCAATTTCCCCCCCATTGGCTTGACCTGCTGCAAGGATGAAAGTGCCTAGAAAAATGTAATAAATCACATTATACCAACAATTATGGGCAAATTCATATTCTTTTCAACTCCAAAGTGTTTTATGAAAATCAAAGAGATTCTTATTTTTCATATATTTGAACATACTTCCAACATCTTTTGTATCATTTACACTAAATTGAATTCCTGAAAATATACTGAATGGTATAAAAACCATCCGGGAAATATTATTTAAGCACTATATATAAATATTCCATTAAAGTACACATATAAATGCAAAAATACCATTATTACGTTAGACTGTGTCTTTTTCCTTGATGTAACTTGATTAGAAAACCATTCAAACAGTAGAAACCCTTTAGAATCTGTATTAAACAATCAGAGCAGATATTCTATTGATAAATAAGTAAAACAGAAGACTTTGGATAGCTTACAAAGTAAGGTTTGCCATCCTCCTTTTTTATATTTTATCTAAGTGTGCAAATGCTCTAATTAGTGCACATGATCCGTGCAAATATTCTGCAGAATTGCCTTGTCAAAGCTTAGCATATTTTCTAACCGGTACAGGAAAATGGTCACATGCTATAAATATAAATCATATACAAATGAAGACTTTTGATTATATAAATCCTAGACAGTTAAGAGAGCAATCCTATGTTCTGTAAGACACTGGCCTATCTTTAAAAAAAATTAATTTGCATAGTTTTAAAATGTTTATTTATCTTTTTACGATAAGCCACCTAGAATTGCCTTATCAGGGAGATGAGCAGTATATAAATTTACTTACTTATTTACTTACTTACTTACTAACTAACTAACTAACTAACTAACTAAATCAACCAACCAATCAATCAATCACTCAATCAAAAGTTTTAAGCACTTTATCAGCACCTTATCACTTTATTGTTGTAGGTATCTCTCATCGAAAATGCCATATGGAATTTCACAAAGTATACTGAATGTTAAGCAAAGTTTCAACATTCTCCTGGCAACCAAAGAAAGACAGAAAATATTGGCTCTACATACACCGGTGACATGTCCTCACCTCTTTGGCACTGTTTCACACAGTGGCCCTTTGTTCCCCCAAAATGTTAGGTGTGCTTCCTGGCCAACCAAAGGAGATCATTTCTCATCCGAACCAATTTCACTACTCTTTGATTGAAAGCTTACTTCTTCTTCCTGGCTGACCAACCGCACTCAATGTGTAGTCCTCAATGGAACTGCATCTACATGGAGGGAAGTATGCAGTGGGGTACCCCAAGGCTCTGTTTTAGGCCCGGTGCTTTTCAACATCTTCATCAATGATTTGGACAAAGGGATAGATGGAGAACTCATCAAATTTGCAGATGACACCAAACTGGCAGGAATAGCCAACACTCCAGAAGATAGGCTTAAGATACAGAAGGATCTTTGACAGACTTGAACATTGGGCGCTATCTAACAAAATGAAATTCAATGGTGAAAAAAGTAAGGTTATACATTTAGATAAGTAAACCAAATGTACAGGTGTAGTATACGTGGTACCTCGCTCAATAGTAGTAATTGTGAGAGGGATCTTGGAGTCCTCGTGGACAACCATTTAAATATGAGCCAGCAGTATGCAGCAGCTGCCAAAAAAGCCAACACAGTTCTAGGCTGCATAAATAGAGGGGTAGAATCAAGATCACGTGAAGTGTTAATACCACTTTATACCACCTCTGGAGGGCAGGGGGCGTGGCCAGCTCGATGTCACTCATGTTGGGGGTGCCTGTGGTGGCCCAAGTGCTCTGCTAATGAAAACGGGCTCCCGAGCTCCGTTTAAGCCTGCGGCGACCTCCTGTAACCCTCTGCCAGCAAACACGGAGCTTGGGAGTGCCGCCCGCAGCCCTCCTGAGCTCTGTTTTTGCTGGCAGAGGCACTGCGGGCCAGTCCTTCGCTGTTTCCAGGACAGCCCCACGGGTCAGATCTAAGCACGCTGTGGGCCACATCCGGCCCACGGGCCTTGAGTTGACAACCCTAGCAGTGGTGGGTTTCAAATTTTTTTACTACCGGTTCTGTGGGTGTGGCATGGTGGGCGTGGCATGGCTTGGTGGGCGTGGCATGGTGGGCATGGCAGGGGAAGGATACTGTAAAATCTCCATTACCACCCCACTCCAGGGGAAGGTTACTGCAAAATCCCCATTTCCTCCTGATCAGCTGGGACTCAGGAGGCAGAGAATAGATGGGGGCAGGGCCAGTCAGAGACGGTATTTACTCAAAATTCCACTACCAGTTCTCCAGAACTGGTCAGAACCTTCTGAAACTCACCTCTGACCTCTGAGTATACACCTCTGAGTATAAGGTCTCCTGCTTGAGCAGTGGGCTGGATTAGAAGACCTCCAAGCTCTATACTGATTGATTGAGTTCAAATCTCACTTTGGCCATGAAAACCAGCTGGGTGACTTTTGCCCAATCACCAGGAGACTGTGAGTTCTAGTACTGCCTTAGCCATGAAAATTGGCTGGGTGAACCTTGGGCCAGTTACTCTTTTTCAGCCCAATTCACCTCACAAGGGAAAACCGGAGGATGAAGGTCTGTTTGGATATATTTGTTGCCTTGAGTTATTTTTGAAAATAAAAAAGCTGGGATATAACTAAATGAATAAAATAAATAAATATGATTTTTACAGTGCAAAAGCTGTTACAGAGACACTAGTAACATTTAATTAGGAGTAACATGAGGTTTTATGAGCATATTCTTACCTTTGCTTGCAAAATGTAGCAGGCAGAGGTGGGTTTCAGCAGCTTCTGGCCAGTTCTGGAGAACTGGCAGTGGAATTTTGAGTATTTCGGAGGACCGGTAAATACCACCTCTGACTGGCCCCACCCGCATCTATTCTCTGCCTCCCGAGTCCCAGCTGATCGGGAGGAAATGGGGATTTTGCAGTAATCTTCCCCTGGAGTGGGGAGGGAATGGAGATTTTACAGTATCCTTCCCCTGCCATGCCCACCAAGCCACACCCACCAAGCCATGCCACGCCCACCAAGCCACACCCACAGAACCGGTCGCAAAATATTTTGAAACCCACCACTGGTAGCAGGGTATGTCAAACATTCCTTGTTCTTCAAACATAGGCACCTGTAATTTACTTATGAGGAAGAAAAGACTGCCTGATCTTACAGAGTTGCTGTATGAATTATAATCATATCGTGCATGCAATGTTCTGTATACATTTTCTGATGTCATGTAAATGCTGCAACGCTTTTAATCTAAAGGATCAAGCAAAAAATCTAGAGCGCTTGCAATGAACTTGCGCAGCCGGATTTGCTGAAATTAAAAATTAACATCCCCCGCTTAACCGCTACGCCGGCGAAAGCAATCCGCGCACTCTTAATGAACCGCAATTTATTTGCACCTCAAACAAACAGGGTCTTCGTGAGCCGAAAGAAACAAAATTGCCCTCTTCCTGGTAAAATTTATTGTCATTTAAACATGCCAAAAGGCCATTCGGCCGGTCATTACAATAATCTATCATTTCTGCAACTGTTGGTATCCTGCTCTGTGGTCAAATTCAATCTGAGAAGGGTCAACAGAAAATTTTTTTTCCCCATCGAAGGCTTCGCCTCTCGACTGCCATCAATTTACTTTTGTCAACAAAAAGGGTATTAACACCGCATGAAATAAGAGATTCCCCCCCTCCCCTTCCCTCTGGCAAACAGCAGCAACGCTTGTGATGAACAGTACCTTTCCCGCTGCGCTGTGCGTGCATCGCTTGTGTCATGTTGGGTGCAGCGGGGCCACAAGTGTGTCAGAAGCCCAAGTTATGAATTTGGCCTTGGGGCCAGCTCCCCCTTCCTCAGGCAAATGAACATCATACATAATGGGCAACAGCTGCTATTCATAACCTTCTGCTCATATTTCTTAGCACGTGTGACACTTGGGGTGTGGATCAGAGGTCGTATTCAGCCGACTTCCGTTCGACAACCGTTTGGACTGGTTCGGCCGAACCGGTAGCGGAAATTATGGGTCGGCCCAATGTCAGCGTATTGCCCCCAACAATCTGGGTCCTCATTTTACTGACCTCAGAAGGATGGAAGGCTGAGTCAACCTTGAGCCCCGTCAGGATCGAACTCCAGACTGTGGGCAGAATTTGCCTACAATGCAGCATTCTAACCACTGTGCCACCAGGCACTTGGCATCTTCCGAAGCTTTGCCCATGTAAAACTGCCTGGCAGTTTCCATAGCACTTCTCAGGACTTAAGCAAAGTCTTAGGAACATAGATTTTTGAGAGAATGCTAGTTCTCTGCTACAGAGAGAATTTAACCTAGAAATGACAACTGCATTTTTGCCAGTTATGTGTGATTAATTCTGTCCTCGTTGGGTGCATTAAAGGTTTTCTGATCTTTCTGTTGACCACTGGCTTTGTGTGGTGTGGCACAAACACCATACTTATTTAGAACAGGGGTCTTGTTCTGCCCCAGCTACAGACCCCAAAGAACGCAACACACACAAAGTCTGTTCAAACCTTGGTTTACTACATAAATCAGTCTTTTACAACAACAGCTGTTAATTAACTGCATTAACAGCCGCCAAGAATTCAAAGAATAATAACTGAAAGCTTATTGTGGTTGGCAGAATGCCCAGAAGCAATTTGCAGGAAGCTGATAAGATAAACAAGACAAGACATGAAGGTATGTGAATGAAGTTGTTCCCTGCAAATTGCTTCAGTCAGCGTTCCTCCTTAAATAGGCTAAGGGAGTGACCAATTAGCCCCAAGTCTTACTCTCAAGGAGACTTCCTCCTGAGGAGCCACTCCTGCCTTTTGGCAGCTTCTGCGTGCCCGTGCATCGAGAAGAGGCTTCTCCTCTTCGTCCTCTTCACTTAAGGGAGCTTCTGGAGGTTCAGAAGGCCCTGACTGAATCCCCGCCTCTGGCACCACATCTTCTCCAGCCTCCTCATTGTCCGACTCGAGTGCCAGCTGCACAGGCTGCTGGCGCAGCACCACACCAGCCTCCTCACTGTCTGAATCATCTACTAGGTGCACAGGCCACGTACGGGCCACAACAGGTCTCCAACCTTGGCAACTTTAAGAGTTGTGGACTCGTGGACTTCAACTGCCAGAATTCCTCAGCCGAATTATGGGAGTTGAAGTCCACAAGTCTTAAAGTTGCCAAGGTTGGAGACCCCTGATTTAGAACACCCTGGGTGGGGTTGGAGACACCATTTTGTCTACTCCATTGCTATATAAAGTGAGAATCCATTGTTGCAACTGTGTGAATCCAAGGAATACTCTAGTGTGCTTCATGCTCCACGCAATCCAGAAGCCATTCCCAGGTGGATGAGGACAGAATTAGACATTGTGCTAGTTACTACCATTCCTTGCAACAGTAGTTGGAATGGAGTCCATTTGTTACTGATAGCTCTCTCCTACCTATCAGTGCTTACCTACTTCTGAATGTAATTTTAAGTCCTCTTTCAGAAGAATTCTCAACCCATGTTCAGAAATAGCTGGACTGTCAGGAGGGATGGTGCTGAACAGAAACCCTGGGAGAACTTCCTATTTCATCCCATCCTCCTGCGCAGAGCTTGCCACTGTTAGTTGGGCAACTTGGGCAGTGGCCAAACTCACTAGTCTAAGCATCTGTGCAAACTCTCGCCATCCCATTGTGCATGGTTAGAGGGAAAACAAAACCAGGAAAAACCTCCATTCTTTTTCTTTCACTTGGCCATACTAAGCAATTACCAGCAGCCTCATTATTGTAACAAAAGAGCAATCAGAAATTAAAAGCATCGAATATTTTCTCTCTCTCTCTTCCCCCCCTCCCCCATGGTAGTACTAGCAGAAAGTCTATTATTTGCCTGCCTGCCTGCCATCTATCTATCTTATCTATCTATCCATCTATCATCTATCTATCTATCTATCTATCATCTATCTATCTATCATTATCTATCTATATTTAATTTATTTAGTTTAGTTTATTTATACTTATATGCCGCCCTTCTCCCGAAGGACTCGGGGCGGCTCACAAAGATAAAACAATAAAACAGTAAAATTACGACTAAAATACTCAATTAAAATCCCCAAAAGATTAGTTAAAACTCCCATCAGATCCGCAAATTTGTTGGAAAAGCCATGTCTTCAGGTCAGCGCGGAAAGAGCAGAGGTCAGGGGCCATCCGGAGCCCAGTGGGTAAACCATTCCAGAGGGTCGGTGCGCCCACAGAGAACACCCTCATCCTGGGCGCCGTCAGCCAACATTGTCTGGCCGATGGCACCCGGAGGAGGGCAATCCCTCCGGTAACCAGTGCAGCTCGCACCGGAGAGGAGTAATACGGGAGTAACAGGAAGCCCCCATAACAACCCGCGCGGCCTCATTCTGGACCAGTTGGAGCCTTAAATTATCTATCTATATCAGCTAGCTAGCTATCATCTATCATCATTCTATATCATATCATATCATCTCTCTCTCTCATCTATCTAGCTATCTAGCTATCTAGCTATCTAGCTATGTAGCTAGCTATCATCTAGCTATCTCGCTAGCTATCATCTAGCTAGCTATCATCTATCATCATTCTATATCATATCATCTCTCTGTCATCTATCTACCTATCTACCTACCTAGCTATCTAGCTATCATTTAGCTATGTCTAGCTATCTACCTATCATCTAGTTATCTCTAGCTATCTAGCTATATCTAGCTATCTATCTAGCTATCATCTACCTAGCTATCATCATCATTCTATATCATATCATATGATATCATTATCTACCTCTCTCTCTCTCTATCATCTAGCTATCTCTAGCTATCTAGCTAGCCATCATCTTAGCTATCATCTATCATCATTCTTTATCATATCATATCATATCATCTCTCTCATCTATCTACCTACCTACCTACCTACCTATCTATCTAGCTATATCTAGCTACTAGCTAGCTATCATCTACCTATCATCATCATTCGATATCATATCATATCATCATATCATATCAAATCATATCAAATCAAATCATATCAAATCAAATCATATCATATCTACCTCTATCTCTCTCCTATCTATCTATCTATCTATCTATCTATCTATCTATCTATCATCTATTTGTCTATCTATCATCATCAGCACCGGAATAAATAATTTCTCAAGTACTGGTTATCTTAGCCATAGAGAGTCCTGCAGTCACCTTTAAAACAAAGGCACAAAGTATTGGCATTCATTTCTGTTGCTGCCTTTGTTCCCTCCCTAACAGCCCAGTTTGCTTGTTTTCTTCTTTCTGACCTTCCTTGTGTTCCTGGATGTGATCTGTAACTGATCTTGTGCAGGTGGCAACGATGCATGCCAAGTTGCGGAGAAACTACAGAACAATAGGGCAGCAGGGAAGGGAGAGGAGGAGAAGCAATCAAACAACATCTCACCATGTTCTTTGTTATATATTGAAACTTTGAGGGTTTGAAGGTATTTATCATTCTAGGAAGAGATGAGAAAAGAATATTGAGGTCACCGGTATCATAAGCTTGGATAAAAAACAAAAACAAACTCTAACTATTTATTGCTAGCGATCCTGTAACCATTAAGTAGGATAAGTCAAATATTTTAAGGAGAAGGAATTAGGAGATAATGTAATGTAGCTTTCCTGGTTTCAGAATCTTTGAGTTATTTCTCTTTTAAAGATGATAAATTATACTACCGTGTTTCCCCGAAAATAAGACTGGGTCTTATATTAATTTTTGCTCCAAAAGACACATTAGGGCTTATTTTCTGGTTAGGTCTTATTTTGGAGGAAAATATGGTTCTAAACGCATCCATCTGGCTGACAATCTTAACTGGGGCTTGTTTTTTTGGGGGGGGGGGGGTTAGGGCTTATATTACAAGCATTCTGAAAAAACCATGCTAGGACTTATTTTCCGGTGGGTCTTATTTTCGGGAAAACAGGGTAGATAGAGGACTAGTCTTGATTATCTTGAATTAATATGCAGTAAAGGAAGATGTGTTACAGACTGTCTTAAAAGAAGATTTGATGGACGGTCCAGCCGGCTTTTATATTAAAATAGGAAGAAGTTGCTTTCTTATGTTTCACACAGCAAGATCTCAGCCAATCATTTTCACATGCATTTCCCTAGTTAGACCTTGGTTCACTCCTGCTACTTGCTGTGGTTTTGCCAGGGGTATATGGGGTACAATTTATTTTCTTTGCAAATGGCATCACCAATAATAAAATACCTTGCTATGCCAGATATGGCAGCACTGAACATCCATGAATGAACATTCTATAAATATCTCATGAACAATTGACTTCTCTCTTTTATGGATTGTCACTCTGTGGTGGGCAAGGGACATGTGCATTCCTATAAACTCTACTGATGGGGTTGTACACTCCAATAAAGGAGAATGTTTGTAGCTCGGGGTTGAAATGAGGGTTTCTTGATGCTCTCTGAGCTTGATTGTTTTCTTGCAGATGTTTCATTGCCCAAACTAGGTAACATCATTAGGGCTAGTAAGAACTAGGGTTTACTCTTAGTTTATATTCTAGTGGTTTGCCCTGTCAATGTTGGTAGGACTGACCTTGGAGATTCTTTAGGAAAAATTATAGAGAAGAGCAGTTAGGATGATTAAAGGCCTGGAGACTAAAACATATGAAGAACGGTTGCAGGAACTGTGTATAGCTAGTCTAGAGAAAAGAAGGACTAGGGGTGACATGACAGCAACATTCCAGTATTTGAGGGGCTGCCACAAAGAAAAGAAGGGGATCAACTTACTTTTCAAAGCACCAGAAGGCAAGACAAGAAACAATGGATGGAAACTAATCAAGGAGAAAAGCAATCTAGAACTAAGGACAAATGTCATGACAGTTAGAACAATTAATCAGTGAAATGGCTTGGCTCCAGAAGTTGTGGGTGCTTCATCACTTGAGGTTTTTAGGAAGAGACTGGACAGCCGCTTCTCTCAAATTGTATAGGGTCTCTGCTTGAGCAGGAGGGTGGACTAGAAGACTTCCATGCAGGGGTGAAATCTACTTATCTTCCCTACCGTTTCAGAAGTGTGCACTCTGCGCGCATGAGTGAAGCAAGTGCGCTCGCTCGCATCACGTGCGATTTTGGTCCCTCTGCGCATGCGCAAAGCCTTCTGTGCATGTGCAGTGGGACAAAAGCAGGTTACTTCCTGGTTAAAACTAGGAAGTAAGGTCGTCTGGACAGGTGGGCGGAGCCTCATGCTGCTGCCGCTACCAGTTCACCGAACCACCCACCACCACCGCTACCGGTTCACACGAACCAGTAGCATTTCACCCCTGCCTCCATGGTCCTTCCCAGCTCTATTCTGTTTGGGTTGTTTACTGTTCACATGTTTGGCAGTTCCTTGATTGGGGCATTGTTTACTTCTTGATTGTTAGTCTGATATTAATCTGGAGTTAATCTATACTCATCTGGGTGCTGATTGCTGGTGGGGAGATGCTTTGGACTTTTTGTTCTCTTTTTGGCTTGTTGATCGTCTCTTTTGTGTAGTCTGTAGATATTGTGGATGTCTACGTGTCTATTGAGTGTACGAATCTACCCTCAAAAGAATCACTCATGTCAAGTAAGTAATAGATGAGGGATCAGACTAAATAGGATCCACTGGAGAAAGAAATGGCAATCCACTCCAGTATTTTGCCAAGGAATCCAGTGGACGTTCAGAAGACGGAGAACATCACAATGATGCTGCAAGATGAGCAATTCACCTTCCACCTCCCCAGATCAGAAGGTATCCAATAAGCTCCTGGGGAAGAGCAGCAGATAAGTACGTGTAGCTTTAGTGTTTATGATATGGCTGACAAGGTTCCAAGTAATACATCCCATTCAATAAGAACTCCGAGGCAGGCAAATTCCTCAAAGAACATTTTATCGGGACATATCAAACTGACACATTCTTGGCAAAAAGCCAGTTCTAAGTTCCCGCCGGTTTTACACCTAATCAAAAGTAAAACTTTGTCACTTCCCCACCCTCCAAGAGTCACCAATCACATGGTCCAATCAGCATATAGTCCAGTTGCTAGGTCACCTCAGACTCCACCTCTCGAACACTTGCACCAGTGGTGGAATTCAAATTTTTTTACTACTGGTTCTGTGGACGTGGCTTGGTGGTCATGGTATGGCTTGGTGGGCATGGCAAGGAAGGATACTGCAAAATCCCCATTCCCTCCCCACTCCTGGGGGAAGGATATTGCAAAATCTCCATTCCCTCCTTACTCTGGGGCCAGCCAGAGGTGGTATTTGGCAGTTCTCCGAACTACTCAAATTTTCCACTACCGGTTCTCCAGAATCTGTCAGAACCTGCTGAAGAGCACCCCTGACCTACACCAATGTCCTTGATTCTGAGGGGAAATTATTTTGACTACAACACCCCAGCTATCTCTACACCCCCCTCCCTGGCCCCCTTCGCTTCAGGCTGTGTCAGCCCTGAAGCCGCGAAAAGAGAAAACTCCCTAGAGAAAAGCTACAAAAAGAAAATGGCCACAGTTTGGCCAACTTCAGGCTTGACAATGGCTGGATTCGAGTTTCTGACGGCCTCAGGGACAAAAGAAAAGTTATGTTTTGCTGCAAAAATTTGTATACTATTGGTATATAAAAGGTCAGAACCCTGAACTAAGGCAAACTTTATGTTGTCGGAGAGGAAATGTCAACACTGAACATTTACATTCTGGGAATCGGTGAAGTGAATGGGTCACTTCCCATCAGTGGAACCGCAGATTTTGCCACCGCGGACAAGAAAACTGTAGAAAAACGACTAGCCATCCTTATTAATAAAATGATGTCAAAGTCAATCCCCTAAATGATGGAATTGTTTCAATTCGTAGCTGAGGAGAGCCAATCAATATTGCAAAGGTCCAAATCTAATATCCAATTATGAATGCAGAAGTGGAAACTGAACTGGGCTATAGCAACTTCCAACATGCGAACACAACACCCGCTTCCTCCCAAAATATACTACCAATAAAAGACTGTAATGTTAAATTTGGAAGTAAAATCTCATCTAAAATAACAAGAACATTTGACCTTTGTGAATGAAATGAAGCAAGTCTATCGGGGATTTTGCCAAGAAAAATAAATGTTTATAGCGTATCCCTTCTTCCAATGGTCTAAAAGTTTATTTTTTGCATGGACATCAGATTGGCAACATCAGAGTCAAACTAACCATATACTCTGCCAGCAACAATGGAAAGCTTTTAGTCAATCAGCAAAAACAAGATCAATAGCAATAGCACTTACTTATATATCACTCCATAGTGCTTTGCAGCATTCTTTGAGGGGTTTAAAATGTCAACCTATTCCCCCAACAATCTGGGTCCTCATTTCACTGATCTTGGAAGGATGGAAGGCTGAGTCAACCCTGAGCTGGTCAGAATCGAACTCCTGCTGTGTGGAATTCCACATTTCTTGGTGCCCTGGTGGCACAGTGGTTAGAATAGCAATAGCACTTAGACTTATATACTGCTTTACAGTGTGTTACAGCCCTCTCTAAATGGTTTACAGAGTCAGCATATTGCCCCCAACAATCTAGGTCCTCATTTTACCCACCTTGGAAGGATGGAAGGCTGAGTCAACCTTGAGCCGGTCAGGATCGAACTGCTGGCAGTATCCTTTTTCTCACTTCTCAGTAGCAATAGCACTTAGGCTTATATACCGCTTTCTAGTGCTTTCCAGCCCTCTCTAAGTGGTTGACAGAGTCAGCCTATTGCCCCCCAAACAATCTGGGTCCTCATTTTACCCACCTCGGAAGGATGGAAGGCTGAGTCAACCTTGAGCCTGGTGAGTTTTGAACTGCCAAATTGCAGGCATCCGGCAGCCAGCAGAAGTAGCCTGCAGTACTGCATTTTAACCACTGCGCCACCGCGGCTCATGAAGTATTGTAGGCTAACTCTGCCCACATTCTAGTTTGAATTCCGAGGTCGGTAAAATGAGGAGCCAGCTATGCTGACATTGTAAATCACTTAGAGAGTGGTGTAAAGCACTATAGCGTGGTATATACTGTGAGTCTAAGTGCTACCGGTAATGTTAAGGCCATTTTGTATAAAGACAAAGATGTATATCAGAAAGAATATATAGAGGAAAGGTGATATACTGTGTATGTATGTATGTATGTATGTATGTGTATATATATATATATATATATATATATATATATATATATATATATATATATATATATATATATATATATATATATATATATATAAGAAATTTACAAAAACAACCCTAAAACATGGGGTACAAGGCAGAAAGAAAATCTAGAAGCTTTAGGAAAGGTTGAGAAGGTGGCAGGACAGCAGTTGCAGAGACTCTTGGAAAAAGTAGATTAGTTGGATCCATTTCAGTGAGGTTTAAGTGTGAGTTACTATACAGAGAGAGCCTTGTTCATGCTTCTGATGATCTTTGGCAGAATTGGAAGGAGGGTGGTGTCCAATCGTTCTTGATCTTTTGGTATTTTTCTGGATTGGCTAAGGGGTCATGGGTGAGAGATTTTAGGGCAGTTCTTCCTCAGTGCAGACTTAGTAACTAGTTTGACAATGTTGAGGGAATGATTTGCTTAGCAGAGTGATGGCGTTCGGGAAAAAACTGTCCTTGTGTTTAGTTGTTCTGGTGTGCAGTGCTTTATAGCGTCGTTTTGAGGGTAGGAGTTGAAACAGTTTAGGATAGTCACTCCCTAAAAATCTCTCAGGTATATCTATTTGGATGAAAATAATATTGGTTTAGTCTGGCAAGATTCTGTCTGTTGGGAATGAACAAATAAAGAATTGAACGTCGATTGGATTTTTCTAGGTTGTTCTTGAGCAGAGGCTGACAGCTCTCCAGAATGGGGCAGGGCAGGCAATGGCAGGTGTGTCATATTATACACATGTGTGGTCCCTGTTTCATGAGCTGCACTGGTTGCTAGTTGACTTCCAGAGGCATACAAGGTGCTGGCTATCATCTACATCAGGAAAGTTCAACCTTGGCAACTTTAAGACCTGTGGACTTCAACTCCCAGAACTCCTCAGTCAGCATGCTGACTGGACATCCCTGATTTAGAGTAGAAAGGCACAGAGAGCATAGGCCCTGGTTATTTAAAAAAACTGCCTATTTCCAATAATTTCAGTCTGCCCGGTGAAATAAACAGAACGAATACATGCCAGGTTCCCTCAACTAAAACAAGGTCATCTCTCAGGAACTCGGCAATACATCTTTTGTAAGGCAGTGTTTGCCCTCTGGAACAACATCCCTCTGGATATTGGAATGGCTTCCACCCTAGAGCTATTCTGGAAGTTATTAAAATATGGCTCTGCTCCCAGGCTTGGGGTTAGAATAGATGCCAAATCTTAGTTAGCTTTTGCTGGTTTGGGGTATGTTTGGTTATTTCACTTTTCTGGGCAAGTTTCTTTTTAAAAAAAAAAAATGTTTGGATTTCTTTCTTTGTGTGTACTGTAAGAGTCTTTGAGGGGTCAGTTACTGGATTTCCCCTAGTGAACCTCTTTAGATGAAGGTAGACACAAACCTTGGGACTTTCAGCTCCTAGACCAGGGCAAATCCAAAATTTCCCCCTACTGGTTCTGTGGGCGTGGCTTGGTGGGCATGGCAGAGGAAGGATGTTGCAAAATCTCCATTCCCACCTCACTCCAGGGGAAGGATATTGCAAAATCTCCATTCCCTCCCCTCCTAGGGGAAGGATATTGCAAAATTTCCATTCCCACATCACTCTGGGGCGAGCCAGAGGTGGTATTTCCCGGTTCTCTGAACTACTCAAAATTTCCGCTACCGGTTCTCCAGAACCTGTTAGAACTTGCTGGATTTCACCACTGGACCAGGGGTGTCAAACTCAAGACCCAAACTCAAGGTCAGATTCGGCCCGTGCAGCCACCCTGGAAACTGTAAGGGGCCAACCCGCATCGCTTAGCCTGGCCCACACATGTGACCACCCTGGCCCCTCCCCTCCTCCCCGGCCCCCGATGGACAACCACAATGCTGATCTGGCCCTCAATAAAATTGAGTTTGATACCCCTGTCCTAGACTTACATTGTATGTAAGGTTAGAAGCACTATATTGGTGTGTGAACAGTGGTGGGATTCAGCCGGTTCTCTCCAGACCACATGTTGTGGTCCTTCAGCAGCCTGCGGAGTTGGCAGCAGAGTCAGACAGTGATGAGGCTGAGGAAGAACATGGGCCAGTCCTGGAGGCTGGGGAAGCCTGGATGAGGGTTCTGCATTGGAGGCAGAGATGGGGCCAGGGCCATCAGGGAGTGAGGTGCGGACTCCAGAGCCTCCAGAGACTGATAGGAGTGAGGCAGAGGAACAGGAGGAGCCTGTTCCTAATCACGCATGAGAAGAGCTGCCAGAAGGCAAGAGCAACTCAAGCAAAGAGGACAACTCGGGAGTAGGGCCAAGAGATGATTGACCCCCTCCCTTAAGGCTTAAAACAGACTAGCAATGGCGTTTGGGCTTTGCCGGAAAACAACGTTGGTAGCTTCGTCTTCTTCTTCATCTACGTCTTGCATTTATTTTTGTATCTGTGACTTCTGAACATTTGCCAAGAAAGGCCTTTGGCAGTTTGCCTAATTGGATCAAGGTTTGTGATAGGACTGAGGAATTTGTGTTGGAAGGAATTTGCTTTAATTTAGTTGAAAGACGCTGGGAATGAAGTAATTCTCAGCTGTTCGAATAAAGTTTGTTTTTTCACTGACTGATTTTCCTACTACTTACTTGGGCCTGGGTCACAACATCACACGAACCCGTAGCGGCACCTGCGGAAGGCTCTGCCCACCCACCCGGATGCAATGCGCGACTGCTGTGCATACGCAGAAGGCGGTGTGGATGCGCAGAGGTGGCGCATGCACTCACATTTGCGAACCGGTAGGGAAGGTAAGTGAATCCCACCTCTGTGTGTGAACCTAGTTCGTTGAATGTTTGTTGGAGTGACGATGCCTAGAACATCTTCTAAGATAACATCACTACTGATACATAGGCAGTATTCGACTTACAACCATTCATTCAGTGACTGTTTGAAGTTACAACACAACTGAATGATCGTTTTTCATACTTACGACCATTGCAGCATCCCCGTGTGGTCATGTGATCAAAATTCAGATGTTTGGCAACTGGTTCATATTTATGACGGTTGCAATATCCCGGAATCATGTGATCTTCTTCTTTGCGACCTTCTGACAAGCGAAGTCAATGGGGGAAGCCACATTCACTTAATAACCATGTGATCAACTTAATATCACTTAGCAACTTTGGCAAGAAAGGTCGCAAAATGGGGAAAAACTTACTTAACTGTCTTGCTTAACAACGGAAATGTTGGGCTCAGTTGGGGTTGTAAGTCAAGGATTACCTGTATTCACTCTTTCCATGCCCTGCTTTTTTTAAAAATATATTTTTGTCAGGTTTCGATGTCATCTCAAATAAATTGCACTCCCAAACAATTAATCTTTGCTGAAATATTCCATTTATTGAGTACGACAGATCTGGCCCCGACTTCGTTGTAGCCAATACTAACCTCTCACCCCCAAACCCTTCCCTTTCCCTTCCCCAATTCTCATCTTCTCATTGGCCATCTTCCAAGTCAGTCTCCCCAGCTTCTGACCTTAGCCGACAGGAATGTCCCCCTCCCATCCCATCTCCTAGGGGATATTATCTACAGAGAAAATAAGTAGGTGAAAAGTCAAGCCTCGTCTCCTCCTTTTTATGGCAGCATCAGAATGCTGACATCTTCATTTTTAACAATTATTGTTTTATATTTTTATAATGATTGTATTTTGATTGCTTTTATTTGATGGTTGTACACCACCCAGAAACTTTTTTTTGACATAGGCAGCTATACAAATTTGATAAATAAATTAAAACATAAATAGGTAAAGGTTCCCCTCGCACATGTGTACTAGTCGTTTCTGACTCTAGGGGGCGGTGCTCATCTCTGTTTCAAAGCCGAAAAGCCAGCGCTGTCCGAAGACGTCTCCGTGGTCATGTGGCCGGCATGACTAAACGCCAAAGGCGCATGGAGCGCCGTTACCTTCTCACCAAAGGTGGTCCCTATTTTTCTACTTGAATTTTTTACGTGCTTTCAAACTGCTAGGTTGGCGGAAGCTGGGACAAGTAATGGGAGCTCACCCCGTTACGCGGCACTAGGGATTCGAACCGCTGAACTGCTGACCTTTTGATCAACAAGCTCAGCGTCTTAGCCACTGAGCCACCACGGCCCCTATAAATAAAATGACACAAAACCCTATCTGGCAACAGAAAGACAGAGCAAAACAGAAGCCTCATTGAATCAGTATGCTTGCTTTAGTCCTTCTTAACATTTTCTGATTGTACATTTTAAGTCAACCAAAGAAAAATCTCCCTGATGCTATATTCTCTTCCATAATGATTCTTCCTGGGCAGGGATGGTCAAATTCAAGAAGAATGAATCTACAGAATTATTATTTATCACTAGCTACTGTAGTTTTAACTCTATTACTAATGCAAAAAAGGAGCTTCCTCCTTGATATTTCCTCTAACTTAAAAACAAGTATAGCCATTTATTTTGAGAACGTGAAAACTCTCGAAGCGAGAAAGCGAGGTGTTAAAGATATATGACAAAATGAAACGGGGTCGAAACTAGGTGCAAATAAATCCCTTATAAGTATTTTGTTATTGCTTAAAATGATGGTATGAATTCTACTGAGAATGAAAGATTTTAAAAAAGTCAGAAAAGAGGGAAAGATAACCTCAGTAAATGAATTTTTTAAAAAGGAAATAATTAGGTAATAGAGACAGCAATAGCTCTTATATACTGCTTCACAGTGCTTTACGGCCCTCTCTAGGCGGTTTACAGAGTCAGCATATTGCCTCCAACAATCTGGGCGGGGGGGAGAGAGAGAGAGACAGAGAGACAGAGGGAGGGAGACAGACACAGAGAGAGACACACAGAGAGAGCGAAAGAGAGAGAGGCAAGGAGACAGAGAGAGACAGAGGGAGACAGACAGACAGAGACAGAGACAGAACGGGAAAGAGACAGAGAGACAGAGAGAGGCAGAGAGTGTTACTTGAAGGCTTAAAGATCTCGCTGATCAAGACAAAAGCGTTGTCCCTCTCCAAAAACAGCAGATCAATTCCTTAATCGCTTTCCATTTAGACAGAAGTTATGCTAGCTTTTAAACAAATCCTCTGGTTTTCAGTCTTTTGTGGGGCACAACCCAAGGTGCGAGCTTTGGCCTGCAAAGTCAAGACATTTGAAGGAACACACCCTTCCATATGAACCTCTGTCTAGTTTATAATTGTTGGAAAACGTACGTATTTCCCTCACATAATTTGGTGGGTACTTCAGAGAGAACCTCTGTGGAAGCAGGACTGTTTAACTGATCTTCAGCCAGAGACTGGCTTCCTGATTATGGTCTTTAAAATAGGCAGTTAAGATGATTTTGTTCACAGATCACCAGATTGTTGGAAATGCGGACAAGCTAAGGGAACGTACTATCACATGTGGTGGACATGTGCAATAGCAAAAAATATTGGATTAGAATAAGAAAGTGGCTTGAGGAGATGATCAAACAGCAAATA
Organism: Arizona elegans; assembly: GCA_022577455.1. Classification (NCBI taxonomy): domain Eukaryota; kingdom Metazoa; phylum Chordata; class Lepidosauria; order Squamata; family Colubridae; genus Arizona; species Arizona elegans. The sequence goes on along the minus strand of JAKOOJ010000009.1, from coordinate 5,788,670 downwards.
GAACTGAAACCGGAATTATTTCTATTAGGCATACTTACAGGAAATTATGATAAAAAACCACAATACTTAATATTACATGTCATAACCGCAGCCAGAATTGTGTATGCACAAAACTGGAAAAATAATACTATACCATCAGAAGAAAGTGTGATAAGAAAAGTACTGGAGTGCACTCAGATGGATAGACTGACAAAAGAAATAAAAGATAAAGGAGAAATGGAGTATTATTTGATATGGAATGTATGGTACAAATGGTTAGAGGATAGTAAAAGTTAAGAAAATATCAGATAAAGAAAGTTTAGGAGTTAGAAAATAGTAATGAATCTGTATAAATATATAAGACACAAAATGTATGTATATAACTCAATATATTAATATATTAGTATGTATAAAGGATAATGGAACCACATGTATAGATGTAAAGGGAAAAACGGACACATAGTGGATGTATACCGATATGGAAATGCTGCAAAGAGGAAAATTGCCAAAAACTATTAAAAACTGTTTAATAAAAATATTTTTTTAAAAAATAAAATAAAAATGCCATAACTGTTTCACAGATGATTTTGTTCTATTGGATTTTGAAGCACAGTCTCTCAATTTTAGATATAACACAAGGTTTGATTTGATTTTGGAGATAACTTAAAATACTATTTTTAAAAAATAATAATAATTCTGAACTGAAATAAAGGGCCAGATTTAAAGACAGGCAACCAGAATTTAAAGGGGCAGTGGCTCAGTTATTTATTCAAAATCTGCCGGAAATAATAAGAAAAAAGTATTAATGTGAAAACGAACGTGATTAAAATGGCAGCCTCATCCATGTTTGTTTATTTTTTAAAAGGGAGCTCCTTAGAAATTAAGATCCAGGAGCCCATTAAAATTGGTATGATTGGGATACTATAAAAAAAGAATCAGAATGATATCAGAAAAAATTGATAAGAAAAATATGCATTTAGCATTACATGTTTTAACAACAGTGAGAATTATCTTTGCACAATATTGGAAAGATGAAGAAACGCCTCAAGATGAAGAGATAATTAAGAAGATACTAGAGTCTAGACTGTGCAGAAATGGATAGACTCACACTGAAAATCAAACAGGAAGAAGGCACAGAATATTATCAAACATGGAACTTATTTTACCAGTGGTTGGGAAAAAGGAGCGGAGAATAAGAAAGGAATTTGTATTGTTAAACAACTTAAAATACCCAGACAACATGATTTTTATTAAGCACCAAGAAATGTAATTCATAGAAAATTAATAAAATTTATTTAAAAAACAAGACAAAAACACCCTGAGATTAGGTAAGACAGTCACCGAACATTCATTTTATTTTCTATAAAATAAAAATAGAAAATAGAAGACAGGTAGTCTTTGACTTACAACCACAATTGAGCTCAAAATTTCCATTGCTGAGTAAGACCGTTATTAAGTGAGTTTTGCCCCATTTTATTTCTTGCCACAGTTTCCTGCGGCAGTTTTGAGGGAATTACTGCAGGTGTTAAATGAGTAACACGGTTGTTAAGGGAATCTGGCTTCCGCACTGTCTTTGCTTGTCAGAAAGTCAGAAAAGGGGATCACGTGATCTCGTGACCCTGCAACTAAACACATGCCAGTTGCTAAGCGTTTGAATTTTGATCATGTGACCATAGGAATGCTGCAACGGTCAAAAGTATGAAAACAGTCATAAGTCACTTTTTTCAGTGCTGTTGTTAGCTTTGGTCACTAAAACGAATGGTTCAGGGGTGAGTTCTACTTACTTTTACTACCTGTTCTCAATACGCATACGCAGATCGCCGATGATGACATCCGGGGTGGTGGGTGGGGCCTCCTGTCCGTTTTACTACCGATTCTTGCGAACCGGTCCGAACCGGAGGCAACCCACCACTGGAATGGTTGTAAATCAAGGAAATTAAATTAAATTAAAAGGGAGTGCATTTCTGATACTTCACTTGTGGAATTATTCTTCAGCAACCTGGATACTTGCATAACATCTGATTCCTGCAAAGATCCATGTAAAATAGTATGTTTTATGGACCCCTGTAGAGATTCTCAGTCATCCAGGTCATGGTTGTCCCAAAGGTGCTTTTTCAGGAGGCAACTGGACTTTCTTGGTTTCTTTTGAAGACGTTTCGCTTCTCATCCAAGAAGCTTCTTCAGCTCTGACAGAATAGTGGGGAATGGAAGGATTTATATTCCTTGCAGACAGCTGGTCATTTGCATCCTTTTAGAAGGTCGTTGAAGCACTTGGAAGTTTATCTGTGTCCTCAGGGTCACCTGAGTAGTGCAAATGGTTCCTGTAGTCTGCAATTTTTCCTTAGTTTGCAATTTTAGGAATGGATTTCCAGAGGAAAAATTGCAGACTACAGGAACCATTTGCACTACTCAGGTGACCCTGAGGACACAGATAAACCTCCAAGTGCTTCAACGACCCGCTAATTTTATGGACCTCTGCACTTTTCATTGTCTTATTCTGATCAAATTGGAGATACAGAATTAGAGACATATTCACTAGGACACCATTTAATCTAGGTCCAGTGAGTGCTGTTGTTTTGTTTGAGGGAAGACCAAATTTAAGATCTACTTAACAGATCGTAAAAAATTCTGGGGCAGTCATCTAAATCAGCTAAACGTTGTAGACCTGGTTATCTACAGGACCGCATTCTGCCACCGATTGCCTCCTACTGACCAATACGCTCCCACAGAGAGGGCCTCCTCAGGGTGCCATCAGCCAAACAGTGTAGGCTGGTGACCCCCAGGGGGAGAGCCTTTTCTGTGGGGGCCCCGGCCCTATGGAATGAACTGCCCCTGGACATATGAAGGATCTCCGCCCTCCGTGCCTTCCGTCGCGTTCTGAAGACCCTATTATTCCAGCAAGCTGGACTGACAGGATAAAGGTTTTTTAAATTGGGTTTTGATAGGGGTTTTAAAATGATCTTAGTTGGATGTTTTAAATTTGGCCGAATGATTGAATTATTTTAATAAGCTTTTAATTTTTGTTGTACATTTTTTACCATGGCTGTTCACCGCCCTGAGTCCCTCGGGAGATGGGCGGTATACAAATATAATAAACTAACTAACTAACTAACTAACCAGTTGTTGCAAGCAATGAGCAAAAAATACTTGGGATTACAGTTGAATGCTCTGTTGTTGTGTGTTGGACATTTCTGAAGCGTTCAACCATCTGCAGAACAAAATACAGCAACCGTGGAGCTGAGCACAGCAATGTCCTTCCAACCGGAAGTGGAGAGCAAAGGGTATCACATCCTAGCTAGTTAATGAATAATGCTTTGCACCGAGGTGGGAAAACAGACTTATGCAAACACCGCCTTTAAAAAAAGTACATTGAGCACAGGACACAATTTATTAAGGCAGTGAAACTGCCCTCGGTTCAATTCAGAATGAACTCAGCTAAAGTGGAGTTTTATTTAAAAGAGATAGTTAACTTTCTTTTTTTTTTTAAAAAAAATAACTCTTTGAAGTAGCTCAGGAAAGCCCTAGTAAAGCTATTGTACATGACTCGGCTGCTCTCTCTTTGAACCTTCTCCCTTTCTTAATCTGCATCCTCTGTTTTTTTTTCCAAGCCCTCCCCGACTAGAAAAATCTCTTCATTCTATTTTTATTTGTTTATTTATTTTTGTCAAGCATGTATAAGATAACATATATAAGTATAAACATGATTATGAATACAGGAAATGGGTACAAATAAATGGGGACGGTAGGACAGGGACGGTAGGCACGTAGGTGCGCTTATGCACGCCCCCTTTACGGACCTCTTAGGAATGGGATGAGGTCAACAGTAGACAGTCTAAGGTTAAAGTTATGGGGGTTTGGGGATGAAACCACAGAGTCAGGTAGTGCATTCCAGGCATTGACCACTCTGTTGCTGAAGTCGTATTTTCTGCAATCGAGTTTGGAGTGGTTTACCATGAGTTTGTATTTATTGTGTGCTCATGTATTATTGCGGTTGAAGCTGAAGTAGTCATTGACAGGTAGGATGTTGTAGCAGATAATTTTGTGTACTATGCTTAAGTCAGACCAAAGGTGACGTAGTTCTAAGTTGTCTAAGCCCAAAATTTCAAGCCTGGTGGCATAAGGTATACTGTTGTGAAGGACTCTTCTCGTGAAATATCTCTGGACTCTCTCAATTGTATTAATGTCCGATATGCAGTGCGGGTTCCAGACAAATGATGGTACAGAGCCTTGATGGTACAGTGGTTTAATGCACCCTGTTATTAACACAGCTGCCTGCAATTTCTGCTGGTTCAAATCTCTCCAAGGCTCAAGGTTGACTCAGCCTTCCATCCTTTCTAAGGTAGGTGAAATGAGGACCTAGTTTGTGGGGGCAATAAGCTGACTTTGTATAAAATATACAAAAGAATGAAGGCTATTGCTTAACGCATTGTAAGCCACCCTGAGTCTCCGGAGAAGGGCGGCATATAAATCAAATTAAAAAACAAACAAACAAGCAAACAAACAAACAAACAAACAAACAAATGAGCTGTATTCAAGAATTGATCTGGCAAAGGTTTTGTATGCCCTAGTTTGCAATACAATATTACTGGAGAAGAAGCTTCACAAAATTAGGTTAACAACTCTTAATGCCTTTTTGGCAATGCTGTTACAGTGAGCTCTGGAACTTTCTTTTTTTAAAAAAAGCTCTAATGAACTTTTTCCTATCCTGTCCTACCCTGCAGTCAGAGTTTAAAATGTCTCTATTGGTGCTTATTGAGGTTTGATGCAAGCTCAACTAACACACACCCAAATTCCTTAACAACGACACCACACTGGATCTTATATTTAGTTATACATCCTAATATATATATATAACTGGTAAATGAGACAAATGTATCTTTCATATACACAGGCCCTCTCAGAAATTCAGAAATGATTGTAATTTTATAAATCACTCTACATTCTTTTCACTGCTGAGCAGAGGCTAGCTTAGCAATTTTCTGGTTTAATGGGTCCATAAATAACGGCACGCAAGTATTTAAAAACAAACAAAGAATAATAGTTCCAAACTACTGAAAATAATGAGTCAAATCAAAATGTGTTTTTAGTTAGATGCAACCGTTTTAAACAGAAGGTTCTGGGGGGGAGAAAAAAAACCCTTTGGTGGATATTTCCCCATCAAAGGGAAATGTTGGAACAGGTTCTTTTAAAAAAACAATTTCAAAACTGTTTATTTAATAACTCAGTAATCTTCCCAAGGAATGTGAGCAGCAGAGCTGTAAGAAAGAACAGTGCTGAATGGAGTCAATTCTTCGGAGGGAAGAAAGTTTCCAGAACGGGGCCCACTTGAGTCAAATTTTAGATGGAGGAAAGTGCCATTCGTGGGTCACCTCACATATGTGGGCAGCCGTAATGGCTGTAAGGGAAATCATGGCTTTCATGGCTGTTCCTTTTCTTTAACGATCAACAGATTTGCTAATATCGTTTTGACAATGGGGTGTGCTTCGGACGGTGCGGAATTTTGACAAGCACACATTTGCCTTGTTGGGTAATTCAGAATCAGAATAGAATTGGAAAGGACCTTGTCCGGACTGAGTGCCCAAAGCATATGCCCCAAACCCCTAAAATGGAATGCATGCATGGCCCCCCTACATGCGCCCTGCTCCACCGCTCCACGTATCCATGCATGCACACACACACCCTGCACATGCCCTACCCCCATGCATGTACACACACCCCGCAGGCGCCCCACCCCCGATGCATGCGTGCACAGCCCCCGCAGTGCACCACTCCCCCATGCACTCATGTGCGGTCTGTCACTGCGTTATTTGTTTGCCAGCTGAGCTCCCATTCTAAGACTTACGGTAGCCTGGCCAGGGAACCTATCTGTAGTAGAGATAAGGCTGGTCTTGGGAGACCCGGTCCCCCGCAAGTGCCCTGCCTCCCATGCATGCGTGGCAGAGACCCAAAGACCAGCTGGCTGGCGGGAGGCGCACGCGGAGCTGAACTGGGGCGACAGCTCGCGTACCATCACAGAGGGCACTGCACACATGCCATAGGTTCCCCATCACAGTTCTATAAGTGACTGTCCAGTCTCTTCTTAAAAACCTCCAGTGATGAAGCACCCACAACGTCTGAAGGCAAGCTGTTCCATTGGTCAATTGTCCTCACTGTTAGGAAGTTTCTCCTCAATTCCAGGTTGCTTCTCTCCTTGATTTGTTTCCACCCATTATTTCTTGTATTGCCTTCTGGTGCTTTGGAAAATAAATTGACCCCTTCTTTTTTGCAGCAGCCTCTCAAATACCGGAATACTGCTATCATGTCCCCCCTAGTCTTTCTTTTCTCTAGACTAGCCAAACCCAAATCCTGAAGCCTTTAATCATCCTAGTTGCTCTTCTCAATACTTTTTCCAAAGCCCCAATATCTTTTTTGCAATGTGGTGACCAAAACTTGATAGTACAGAGCCTTGATAGTACAGTGGTCTAAGCACCCTGTTATTAACACAGCTGCCTGCAATTACTGCTGGTTTGAATCTCTCCAAGGCTCAAGGTTGACTCAGCCTTCCATCCTTTCTAAGGTAGGTGAAATGAGGACCCAGTTTGTGGGGGCAATAAGCTGACTTTGTATAAATATACAAAAAGGATGAAGGCTATTGCTTAGCAAATACATTGTAAGCCGCCCTGAGTCTCTGGAGAAGGGCGGCATATAAATCAAATTAAAAAAAAAAACTCTATGAAGTATTCCAGGTGTGGCCTTACTAAGGCTTTATAAAGGTAAAGGCAAAGGTTCCCCTCTCATATATGTGCTAGTCGTTCCCAACTCTAGGGGGGCAGTGCTCATCTCCAGGGCCGGATTTAGATGAAAAGAGGCCCTAGGCTATTCCACTTATGAGGCCCTTTCACGTATAGTGAAAGTGTAATTTTAATTTTGCTAACAATTTGAATGTAGGCCCCTCTTGATCTTGAGGCCCTAGGCTGAAGCCTAGTTAGCCTATAGAAAAATCCAGCCCTGCTCATCTCCGTTTCAAAGCCAAAGAGCCAGCGCTGTCTTTGTGGTCATGTGGCCGGCATGTCTAAATGTCAAAGGCGCACGGAACGCTGTTACCTTCCCACCCAAAGGTGGTCCCTATTTTTCTACTTGCATTTTTTATGTGCTTTCGAACTACTAGGTTGGCCGATGCTGGGACAAGTAACGGGAGCTCACCCCGTTACGCGGCACTAGGGATTCGAACCGCTGAACTGCCGACCTTTCGATCGACAAGCTCAGCGTCTTAGCCACTGAACCACCATGTCCCCTTAAGGCTTTATAAAGTGGTACTAATATTTCGCATGATTTTTCCCAAAGGTGCTTTTTCAGGAGGCAACTGGACTCCCTTGTTTTTTGTTTGAAGACGTTTCGCTTCTGATCCAAGAAGCTTCTTCTCAAATGACTAGCTGTCTGCCAGTGCAATTCCCTACTATCCTGTCAGAGCTGAAGAAGCTTCTTGGATGAGAAGCGAAACGTCTTCAAAGAAAAAACAAGAAAGTCCAGTTGCCTCCTGAAAAAGCACCTTTGGGACAACCATGACCTGGATGACTGAGAATCTCTACAGACTTTCATATGATTCTGATTCTATGCCTCTGTCAAAATATGAAAGAATACTTTGTGTAGTTTTTATAAAAACTAAACTATTGAATTTGTCCAGAAGAAAGTACTGTACTGTAATGTTTTCAAGGGACTGAAATATTTTCCAACATGCCTAATGCTCAAAACGTCCACCATTCTTCACGCCTGTTTGGCTGCCACTGATTCTTCCCTTTGATCTTGCTTTAGATCTTGCCCTGCAGTTTCTTCCTTAACTTAGTCTCAGAGGTAGTTCCAGCTCATTAGGGATCACACAGAGAACAGGGTGATGTCATAAAGATGCAGACCAGAGCCAGTTGGGCTACTGACAGGGTGCCGTGAAATTAGATGAAGCAACTTCCTAGAAGGTGATGGAAGCTGAAGCTGAAGTCTAGAGCAGAGATCCCAAAACCTTGTTGGCACCAGGGATCGGGTTTTGTGGAAGGCAATTTTTCCACGGATCAGGGAGGAGGATGGTTTCGCACGCTACCTAGATCCCATGCATGTGGAGATGAAGCTTGGCTTGCAGCCTGGTTCCTAACAGGCTGTGGACCAGTACCAATCCACAGCTTGGGAGTTGGGGACCTCTGGTCTAGAGGATACCAAATAGGTATCCAGGCTGGTGCTACTGTTTCATTCAGCCTTTTGGAATCATTGATTGCTTGATCCTATTCCAAAGGATTGTCTATTTGCATCTATCAACACTTGCAACTGCATCAGCAAAGACTCAAACTTTTCCATTGGTCTGCCGAGATATATATATATATATTTATGTGGGGTCCTTGGTGCTCTCTGAGCTTGCTGTTTTTCTTGCAGACGTTTCATTACCAAACTAAGCAACATCATCAGTGCTGGAAGGAAGTGGGGTTTGCTCTTATTTTTATATTCTAATGGCTTGCCCTGTCAGTGTTGGTGGGAGTGTTCTCGGTGGTTCCTTGATTAGGCAAGACTGGATACTATTTAGCAAGATCATCCTTGCCTATCACCTTTACTGTGACTTACTTTCTTTCTTTCTTTCTTTCTTTCTTTCTTTCTTTCTTTCTTTCTTCCTTCCTTCCTTCCTTCCTTCCTTCCTCCCTCCCTCCCTCCCTCCCTCCCTCCCTCCTTCCTTCCTTCCTTCCTTCCTTCCTTCCTTCCTTCCTTCCTTCCTTGTAGACCATAGATCAGCTACAGAGTTTCTGGTCCATTCTTCCTTTATCCTTCCTTTCATATTTGACCCTCACATTTTACCAAATATTTGGTCATATTTGACCAAATTAATAGTAGCGAGCAATGGGACTAAGATGGGAGTCAGGGTTTATCTTCAGTAATTCTGGCGAAATCATATATTTGCCTGGGATGTTAGAGTTTTCCAAATGGGAGATTATTTTTTTTGGATTTCAGATTGTGAAATTGGGGGCCAATTGGAAAGGGAGGATCAGATAACAAGGAGGCAAGATATTCATCACAAAATGGAGCACAGAATGAAAGTGGTCCAGGACTCTAGAGAAATTAAGCTACTACTTAACGGGTCAATCAAAAACCAAATGGGAGCATCGGAGAAGAACATTGGACGCAGTATAAATTTTAACAAGTGGGAAGAGGCATGGAATAGGAATTATAAACTGACCAGAGCAGTGACTTATAAGGAAAACCAGTATAAAATGCTACACAGGTGGTATCTAGCCCCTGCTAGGCTAGCAAAGATGTATCCAAATATACACCCAAATTGTTGGAAATGTGGTCATGGGCAGGGCACCTTCTTTCACATGTGGTGGACATGCCCCGATGTGAAAAGATTTTGGAGCAAGATCTGGAGATGGTTACAAGAAATAATTGGAGAAGATATTGAATTGACACCTGAAATATTTCTCTTGGGAATAGTAAAGAGGAACTATGGAAAGAAAAAGATTTATTTAATTATACATATCACTACAGCTGCTAGACTTGCATACGCACAATACTGGAAAGAAAAAGATCTGCCAACAGAAGAACACATAATTAGGAAAATACTGGAGTGCGCAGAGATGAGCAAACTAACCCATGAAATAAATGAGGATGAGAATTCAGATTACTATACTGTTTGGGGAAGGTGGTATGAATGGATGAATGATAAAATAAAAGAAGGAGAAAAAGGTGTGCCTAATAAAAGGAATAAGTAGCTTAAGAAACACCAGGTATATATCTTGTATATATGTACAAACACTGAACTTCCGATGTAAATAGAAATGATATTTAATGTATTCTCACAAACTTAATAAAATATTGAAAAAAAGAAAAAAGAAAGTGGTCCAGGACTCTAGAGAAATTAAGCTACTACTTAATGGATTTAACTGAGGGTCAAGATAGAAGATGCCAAAATAGATGGTCACCTGCCTGTTGAAACCTTGGTGATTGATTGACTGATTGATTAGGTGCTATTAAGTTGTTGTGAACTCTTACTGGCCACGTTGATATACTTTTGCCATGTTGACCAATTCCCGAACTAATCACTGCTTTAAGCAGGTCCATCCGCCTTGCTGCTGTTCCTCTTCTTCTTGTCTTTCCTTCTACCTTTTTCAAGTGTGATGGACTTCTCAAGAGAGCTTTGCATAAAGAGTTCAAAAAATGACAATTTGAGCCTGGTTATTTGCGCCTCAAATGAAAACTCTGGTATTGGTTTGTTTCCCAACTCATCTGTTTTTTTTTAGTTATCCCACAAGTCTTAAAAAGTTTCCAAGGATTGGACACCCCTGAGTTAAATAAAACCAAGCATAAATGTTAAACCCTCATAAAAACAGTGGAGCACATGTAAGAAATGGGCACAGCTTTGATTGTACATGGTGGCCACCATTTTTCCCTATTTGATCATATCCTGCAGACTTCTTTCCTTCATGGGTGGGCAAAGGGCATCTCCTAAATAGGGCAGTGTGTTTCCCGCCTCAGGAATTACAGTAGAGGCCAAAATTGTGGAAACCTTTTGGGGAAAAGTGTATTTTTGAGGTTTGATGGCTAATAACACCACTTTTTTTTTTTTTTTTTTGAGTTTCAAGATAATCCTATTCCACTGCTGGAATGGCCCGGGAATAGCCCAGACCTTAGCCCAATTGAAAATCTACGGAGCCGACTAAAGAAACTTGTTAGTCAGAAGTGACCCAGCAATAAAACCCAGTTAATAGAAGCAATCCTTCAATCTTGGTTTCATACAGGGGTGGGCTTCAAAAATTTTAGCAGGAGGTTCTCTGCCCGGTTGATGGGTAGGTGTGGCCATATTGGGCGTGGCCTAGTTGGCCTCCTGTATCAGAGCGGGGGGCGTCCGTTTTTGCCCTCCCCAGGCTCCGGAGGCCCTCTGGAGGCCAGAAACAGCCCCATTTCCGGCCTTCCCCAACTTCCGGTAGGCCCGCTTTTCGCCCTCCCCAAGTCTCCATGCACACCCTGTACTTATCTGCATCAAAACAGGCCGCGTGGGGACTCCTGGGAGAGGTGGGGCAGGGTGGGTGGGGCCAGCCAGGAGTGGCATTTGAGGGTTCTCCGAACTGCACAGAATTTTAGCTCGCGGTTCTCCCGAAACCTTGTGAACCCCCAGCAGCCGACCCCTGGTTTCACATTATAACAGCTGCAGAACTAAAAGACTTGGTTCATTCCATAGGAAGATGTTGTAAGGCCATAATTCATGCTATAGGCTACCCAACTAAGTATTAAACTGACATGGTGATAATTTTTGTATATCTCCTTTTTTCTATGGTGATAATTTTTGTATATCTCCTTTTTTCTGTGTATTTCACTTTTCTTCTTTATACTGTATCTGTTATTCTAATAGCAAATCCTTCATAAAAGTTATTGCATTACATTCCTGATTAAATTATCTTTCCATTGATATATAATTTTATGGTACAACTCAAAAAAAAAAGTGGTGTTATTAGCTAGTTTTAGAAAATACACTTTTCCCAAAAGGTTTGCACATTTTTGGCTACTACTGTACATAGAAGTGTTTCATAATGATACAAATTCACAAATCTGAATCTTTACTGTTTCGGCTGAAAGGATCCAAATGGTGAAAGGAGGATTGGGGATGGTGTCACCGTTTTCCCGGTCCTAATTTATACAGGCTTCAACTTTCCACTCTGCATCCAGTGATGTGGCACCGAGAGGGGAAGCAGAGTGTAAAAACATTACCCTTGGCAAATTATTCTATCAGTCATCGAGCTTTGCAACAGATTCCCCTCACGAATCCATCAAAATGGAAGGCCAGCGAATGCGCAGCAGCCACAATATCAAATAAAGCTTCTTAGGTCGGGATTTGAATTTAGCCCCTCGCCGTTCCCATTTGCTAGACACCCCGTGTGCTGATTTTACAGGGGCAAATTTAAAATAAAGACATTGGTCTTGGGGAAAAATGTTGTAATGAATTAAATGAAGATGTAAAAGTAACATAGAAATCTAATAAGAAATGATGACAAAGGAGGAATAAAATGAATTAACATAAATGTAAGAAATTTGGAAAGAATGTTGTAATAAATTAAATGAAAATATAAAAGTAAGATAGAAATCTCGTAAGAAAATGATGAAGGAGGAATAAGAGGACACAAAATATGTACCCAGATGACACACTGAATGATTAATGATGCATTGTTTGTTTAAATATATAAAAATTAAAAACTCTTTTTTTAAAAAAAATAATAAACTTCTTCCAAAAAGGCTGTGCAAATGTTCTATTGGTAGTTACTCGAGTTATGACAGTAATGGAGCCTGCACTATTTTATTTTATTTTATTTTATTTTATTTTATTTTATTTTATTTTATTTTATTTTATTTTATTTTATTTTATTTTATTTTATTTTATTTTATTTTATTTTATTTTATTATTTTATTTTATTTTATTTTATTTTATTTTATTATACTGTATTTTATTTTATTTCATTATTTCATTTATTTTATTTTCTATTTTACTTATTTTATGTTTTATTTATTTTATTTTATTATTTTTTAAATTATTATTTTGCTATTTATTAAAAATGTATTGACCTCCCACCTTACCACAGGATAACTCTGGGCGGCTTACCATATTAAAAAAAGATAAAAGTATACAAATAAAATACTACAAAAATATAATGCAACAAAGTTGTCATTGTCCTAAAACAACTAACCTGATTTTTATGGCCTTTTTTCTGGGGGTTGTGAGGTGAACGTGGCAGTTGTAGAATCAACACAGCAGTTGTTAAGCATGCACAGTGGTCATTAAGTGTAGAAGTAAGGGTCAATTTTTGGCAAAAACATAAAACGTGGTCAGATGATTGTGGGACACTGTTGGTTGTCAAGTGCCTGAAATCTGCTTGTGTGACTACAGGTCAGTAGTGGTTTGTCCCCGGTTCAGGTTGTAAATCCCCTTTTTTGGGTGTGTCGTAAGTCAAGGACTTCCTGTACTTGAGATTCTCCTTGCACAGCTTCTCCTACTGAACTAACCAAGCCGTTTCTTCGATGGGCCACCTTGTTTATCACTCAGAGACGCAATAAAAATAGCAAATGCCAGGAATAAACCTAATTCACTGTGCTACTTAGTATTTGAAATACATAAATATGTCAAGCAAAAGACCTCTAATAGACCCTTTTATCCTGGTAATAGTGTACATATAATTTTCCTCTCATTAGTACAAAAACTGCCCAGGGAAACATCAGCCCATCCTTCATCCATTTAATCTGCATTAGTTTACTTCTTTTTTTCTTTTTTTCTTTTTTTTGTGCCTGGGGTTTAATCTGCTTCCCTTGAAGCTATTTTGAATAAATCAATAGGAATACATGATTGTTTAATGATTTTTTAAGAAGAGCTCCTTTCGACCACAGCTGCATGATTTAGAGTGACTAATTCCACTTTTTACAATTGATCCTTCCATAACGTCAGGCCATCCGTTCCAGGTAGGTTAGGAAGGAAAGAAAGCTGGAGTGACTTGATTAATAATCGGAGAGATCTTAAAGGGACCGGCCCGGGTTTTTAAAGAAGTGCAGGTATTGATTGCTTTTTGGGGGGCTTTCTGCGGTGAGGATTCAGGTTTGCCAAGGTAAGGCTGCACAACCCCATCCATTCGCCCTGAGGATCACACGGCAGGAATCGCTTTGGATGGAAGTCTCAGGCATTTGAACAGGTTGCCTTGGTTTAGCTGCTGCAGTTTTCTTGGCCAAGGTTTTTTTTCAGAAGTGGTTTGCCCTTGCGTGCTTCCTAGGACTGAGAGAAAGTGACTGGCCAGAGATGACCCAGATGGTCTTGTGCCTAGGTGGGAGTAGAACACGGGGTGTCATGGTTTGTAGCCTGGTGGCCTAACCACTACACCAAACTGGTTCCCCCCCCTCTCTCTCCTTCCCTCCCTCCCTCTCTCCCCCTGCCCCATCCCTTCCTGCTCCTGTCTCTCTCTTTCCCTTTTTCCCTCCCTCCCTTCCTCTTCCTGTCCCTGTAACCCTCTTTTCCTCCCTCCCTTTCTCTTCCTGCCCCTGTAACCCTCTTTCCCTCCCTCTCTTCCTCTTCCTGCCCCTATATCCCTCTTTCCCTCCCTCCCTTCCTCTTCCTGCCCCTATATCCCTCTTTCCCTCCCTCCCTTCCTCTTCCTGCCCCTGTAACCCTCTTTCCCTCCCTCCCTTCCTCTTCCTGCTCCTATATCCCTCTTTCCCTCCTTCCCTTCCTCTTCCTGCCCCTGTATCCCTCTTTCCCTCCCTCCCTTCCTCTTCCTGCCCCATCCCTTCCTGCCCCTGTCCTTCTCTTTCCCTCTTTCCCTCTGTTGGAAGAAATGTCCATCTGGGTTCAGTTTCAAATGGGGGGAAAGACACTGGAAACATGGAGGCTGATTGGAAAGATGGTTTAATGGAGCAGAACCATTAAGCACGTGTGATTCTGGGTAGCTGACCACATGGAGAGGAGAGTGAGAGGTATTTGAACCCTCTCTTGGGCTTTGAACTTGAGCTTCCTGTTCCTGTGCCAAGAGCATGCATTCTATTGGTTGCTCCCAGACTCCCATGGGACCATGTGAGGTCATTTCTGTCTTGAAGTCAAGTTTGGTTGAACCTTGGACTAATGTAATGTAGGGGCTTGGTTGTGCCATGTAGTGAGCTCTGCTGATAGATAATCCTATTACGTTCTGGGGGGTCATGTCTTAATCCCATCACCCTGGAGCTGAGTTCTTTTGTTTTGTAGATAGGCTGGCCCAGTCTTAATGTGCATCAAATATCTGCTGAGGGCAGGGAGCTGCTCTTTGTCTTTAAAAACACGTTTCTCCTTTTCTCATCCAGGGAAATATAATATTCTGCCTTTTTTAATATAGCTCAAAATATTTTATTCTTCTAGGTGGTGTAACTTTCTACATCTCCTTCACTCCCTTTCTCTCCTCCTCTCTTCCTGCCGCCGGTCTCTTCCGGCCTCGTCTCTCTCTCACTCTCCCTTCTTCTCTCCCTCCTTATCTTTTCCTGCCTCTGCCTTTCTTTTTCGTTCTCCCTTCTTCCCTCCCTCCCTCTTCCTGACTCTCTTCCTTCCTGTCCGTCTCTTTCTCTCCCTGCCTCCCTTCTTCCCTCCCTCCCTCTCTCTTCCTGCCCCTGTCCCTTCCTGTACGTTTCTCTCTTTCCCTCCTTCCCTCCCTTTCTCTCTCCCTCTCCCTCCATCTTACTGCCTCTGTCCCTTCCTACTCCCTTCTCTCTCTCCTTTCTTCCTTCCCTCCCTCTCTCTTCCTGCCCCATCTCTCTCTTTCTCTCCCCCTTCTTCCCTCCCTCCCTCCCTCTTCCTGCCCCTGCCCCTTCCTTCCCCTGCCTCTCTCTTTCCCTCTTTCCCTCTCTTCCTTTTTCTCTCCCTCTCTCTTCCTGCCCCCGCCCCTTCCTTCCCCTATCTCTCTTTCCTTCTTTCCCTCCCACTCCTTTTCCCTCTCCCTTTCTCTCTCATCTATTATCCCTAGAAAGTGGAGAATGTGTTTGTGTGTGTGTGTGTGTGTGTGTGTGTGTGTGTGTGTGTGTGTATATATATATATGTAGGTCTTTGGTTATTCGGGTCTTCTCCCACGTAAAATTGGAAGTGTCTTGGCGACGTTTCGACGAAGTCTCATTCGTCATCTTCAGGCTGGTGTTCTCGGCTTCGTGCTTCCAGGAGCAATGTGAGATCGCAGCTGTCTCTTCCTTTTAACTGCTAGTGGGGGTGTGAGCTGATTGGGTGGGAACTTGGCCGTGTTCTGATTGGGTGGAGGTGTGTTCTGATTGGTTAGGGGCTTGGCTGTGCTCTGATTGGATGGGGGGTTGGTTGTGCTCTGATTGGCTGGGGGTGTGTTCTGTTTGGGTGGGGGCTTGGTTGTGCTCAGCTTAGTCTGAGTTGCAGGGGGATTTGAGCTGGTGAGCTGCGTTGTTGTTGTTTGGCTTCGTGTTTGTGGCCGTGCGAGCTCTTCATGGTGGGTGTCAGTCTGCTTCATGTATGGATTGGAGGGGTTTAAAGTGCTAATGATGCAGCTGCGGTCTGGCTTCTGGTCCTTGGTCGTGGCTCATTATCAGTGTGGGTTTGAGTCTGCTTTCTGCGTGGATGTGTGGTGGTGACATCCTGTGTGGCTCTCGTGAGTGTGGGTCTGGTGTCATTCGTCGTGTTAGGGACCCGTTTGTCAATAAGGGCGGGTTTCCAAATGGCTGGTAGGCGGGAGGTATCGTCTCGTTTGTTCATGCTGTGTGGGCGTTTTTCTATCTCGATGGCTTCTCTGATTATTCTGTTGTTAAAGTGTTCAGTTTTGGTGATAGTTCTGGTCTTTTTAAAGTCAATATCATGTCCTGTGGCTTTAAGGTGTTGGACCAGGGAAGAAGTTGGTTCTTCTTTTCTGACTGAGTTCTTGTGTTCTTCTATGCGTGCACTTATTCGTCTGTTGGTTTGTCCGATGTATGTGGTGGGGCAGGCGGTGCATGGGATTTCATATACTCCTTGATTTTCTAACTCAATTTTGTCTTTGGGGTTCCTTAGGATGGTGGATATTTTTCGGTTTGTGCAGAATGCTGTCTTGATGTTATGTTTGTGGAGGATTTTGCTTATTCTGTCTGTGGTGCCTTTTATGTATGGGAGGAGGGCTTTGCCGTTTTCTTGTTCTCTGTCTTGGATTTTAGTGGGGGTTTCTTTTTGGATTAGGTTGGTGATCTTATTTCTTTGGAATCCATTGGATGTTAGTACGTTAGTGAGGGTGTGTAGTTCGGTTTTTAGGTGTTGTTCGTCAGCTAAGCGTTTTGTTCTGGAAATGAGTGTCTTGGCTACAGAGTTGATCTGGGCAGGGTGGTGGTGTGAGAGTGCGTGCAGATAGCGGTTTGTGTGTGTTTTCTTCTGGTAAATAGTGTGTCCTAGGGAGCCATTGGATTTTCTGTAGACTAAGACATCCAGGAAGGGAAGTTGGTTGTTGGATGTCTGGATGTCTGGATGTCCTGGATGTCTTAGTCTACAGAAAATCCAATGGCTCCCTAGGACACACTATTTACCAGAAGAAAACACACACAAACCGCTATCTGCACGCACTCTCACACCACCACCCTGCCCAGATCAACTCTGTAGCCAAGACACTCATTTCCAGAACAAAACGCTTAGCTGACGAACAACACCTAAAAACCGAACTACACACCCTCACTAACGTACTAACATCCAATGGATTCCAAAGAAATAAGATCACCAACCTAATCCAAAAAGAAACCCCCACTAAAATCCAAGACAGAGAACAAGAAAACGGCAAAGCCCTCCTCCCATACATAAAAGGCACCACAGACAGAATAAGCAAAATCCTCCACAAACATAACATCAAGACAGCATTCTGCACAAACCGAAAAATATCCACCATCCTAAGGAACCCCAAAGACAAAATTGAGTTAGAAAATCAAGGAGTATATGAAATCCCATGCACCGCCTGCCCCACCACATACATCGGACAAACCAACAGACGAATAAGTGCACGCATAGAAGAACACAAGAACTCAGTCAGAAAAGAAGAACCAACTTCTTCCCTGGTCCAACACCTTAAAGCCACAGGACATGATATTGACTTTAAAAAGACCAGAACTATCGCCAAAACTGAACACTTTAACAACAGAATAATCAGAGAAGCCATCGAGATAGAAAAACGCCCACACAGCATGAACAAACGAGACGATACCTCCCGCCTACCAGCCATTTGGAAACCCGCCCTTATTGACAAACGGGTTCCTAACACGACGAATGACACCAGACCCACACTCACGAGAGCCACACAGGATGTCACCACCACACATCCACGCAGAAAGCAGACTCAAACCCACACTGATAATGAGCCACGACCAAGGACCAGAAGCCAGACCGCAGCTGCATCATTAGCCACTTTAAACCCCTCCAATCCATACATGAAGCAGACTGACACCCACCATGAAGAGCTCGCACGGCCACAAACACGAAGCCAAACAACAACAACGCAGCTCACCAGCTCAAATCCCCCTGCAACTCAGACTAAGCTGAGCACAACCAAGCCCCCACCCAAACAGAACACACCCCCAGCCAATCAGAGCACAACCAACCCCCCATCCAATCAGAGCACAGCCAAGCCCCTAACCAATCAGAACACACCTCCACCCAATCAGAACACGGCCAAGTTCCCACCCAATCAGCTCACACCCCCACTAGCAGTTAAAAGGAAGAGACAGCTGCGATCTCACATTGCTCCTGGAAGCACGAAGCCGAGAACACCAGCCTGAAGATGACGAATGAGACTTCGTCGAAACGTCGCCAAGACACTTCCAATTTTACGTGGGAGAAGACCCGAATAACCAAAGA
Source organism: Arizona elegans (assembly GCA_022577455.1). Taxonomy (NCBI): domain Eukaryota; kingdom Metazoa; phylum Chordata; class Lepidosauria; order Squamata; family Colubridae; genus Arizona; species Arizona elegans. Next base: position 5,770,369 of record JAKOOJ010000009.1, on the reverse strand, counting down.
CCTACATACAAACACCCGCGAAAACCTGAGAAAACAAATATATATATATATATATATATATATATATATATATATATATATATATATATATATATATATATATATATATATATACATACATACATACACCGAGACACCACATGCACAAACATTCCTTTTATACCTCTACTGCGACACATATAATAGCAATGTTGTCTTGGCACTGACATTCTAGGAGAAGAATGGGGAAACTTTTAAAGTTGAAATCTTTATTTCCTCAAAGAATTAGGCTTCCACATTCCAGACCCTCAGATCTGAGCAGCCAAATTAATATATTCTGCAAATAAGCCTAACTGGCAAATTAAAACATTTTGTGGTAAATCACAGGACAATAATAAAATCACAACAAAAGCTTAACATTTGCAGCAGAAAGATTTAAATGTCTTATAAATATCAATTAAGTTCTATTTTGAGAAATAACATGCAACTGCCAGCTTTCTATTTTGGAACCGGAAAGCCTCAAATACTGGAGAGCTGATAACTCCAGAATAAAATATTATATTTCGCTACACTTCTTAATTAACATCCTTAGCAGCTTTGTCTTTCTGTGTTGTAGGCATCATGGCCAGTGGAGGGATGATTCTCCTTATAAAACTTCTGGCATTTCAATGTAGTCATAAAACCAGAGCAACTGAAGAGAGCAAAAAGATTAGACTGTATTTTGTACAATCTCTTTGGTCATCTGACCATTATGTCCTCATAAGAATAACAGAATAGCAGCTTTGGAAGGGACCTTGGAGGTCTAGTCCAATCTCCTGCTCAGGCAGGAAACCTTATAAAAGTGGTGTCAAACTCAAGGCTCATGTGCCAAGGACCGGCCTGTGGTGCAATTGCTGGCCAAAATGGACCGCGTGCAGCAGAGGTGGGTTTCAGCTGGTTCTGACCAGGTCTGGAAAATCGGTAGTGGAAATTTTGAGTAGTTCGGAGAACCAGTAGTAAAAATTCTGACCCACCCCCATCTATTCTCTGCCTCCCAAGTCCCAGCTGATCGGGAGGAAATGGGGCTTTTGCAGTAACCTCCCCCTGGATGGGGAGGGAATGGAGATTTTACAGTATCCTTCCCCTGCCACACCCATCAAGCCATGCCATGTCCACCAAGCCACACCCACAGAACCGGTAGTAAAAAAATTTGAAACCCACCACTGCCATGGGGTGCTTGAATCCGGCCTGTAGGGCCAGCCTGGAAATATCTAAGGACCGGCTTGCGCTGCCTCTGCTGGCCAAAACGGGCCACATGCAGCCCCCACGCAGTCCATTTTCGGCCTCCCCGGCCTCCTGTAGCACTCTGCCAGCCAAAACCAGGAGGCCTCGGTCCTTCTTTCATCTCAGGTACAAGCTGGGAGTTACCTGATATCCAAGAATGAAATAAAACAGGGCTCTCCAAACATGGCAACTTTAAGATTAGTGGATGTCAACTCCTAGAAGTCCGGGAGTTGAAATCCACACGTCTTAAAGTTGCCAAAGTTTGGAGACCCCCCTGCAGCAAAAGAGACAAGCAGCAATATACTTACCACCATATAAAAGAACTTCATATACAGGGAAGGCAGACATATGTCAAGGGTATATTTAATTCTAAAGAGTGGCACTCCTCATTATTCCTTCCCACTATTTACAGGGATCTGAGCAGAAACCTTTTTGAGTATCTAATTATGTACCAGCGGTGCCCTGACAACTTTGATGGAATGATATAAGAGCAATTGTGACAAACTCTGCCGAAGAAACGTAGCTAATTCTTGACAGCTGTCCCACCCACTTCTTTCTGCTTAGCATGCAGCAATTATGCAGGGACGGGCTTTGACCTTGGACAATTTTGCCATTCCCATTTTAAGGAGGCCTTCAGTGTAGCCAGCATGTGAATCAACACACTCACATTTACGTTCCATTTTTTAAAAATGTGAGCTGCCGAGAGTCATTGTTGATTGTGGGGAGTGGGTGGGGCGTACAAATACCTTTAATAAATAGAATTAGTCACTTACAAAACAATAGATGGAGACGTGGAGGAGAATATGCTGGAAAACAGCCTAAAGATAAAAACGTTGGAAATCAGTTGGGGTGAAAAAGATGATGGATGATAATTAAACAATGTGAAATGATTTTGAAATGATGTTACGTAAAATGAGAAGTGTAATTGATGATAAACCTAAGAAAATTAGATGTAAATTAATAGTAAATTAATAGAGGTTAAGACAGAGATTTGATGAAATGGGTCTTAAGATTAAGGAATTTTGATTTATAAAATGATATAAAAATTAGAATTGTGTTTATTTGGAAACTAAAGATTGCATATAAAAAGGAGTTGTGTTTATTTGGAAATTAAGATTTATGGTGATACAATAGAATGCTAAAAGTTTAGATTAAGATGTTAGAATTAGTGATAAAAATTTGTGGTTTGACTTTTATTTTAAAAGATGTAAACGAATGAAATTTGGAATTGAGCTTGTTAAAGAAGTGTGAGCAATTGTACCTATTTATGACTGGACCAAACCTTCGCTTTTAAAAGATGTATTTTATGTTTAAGATGTTTAAAAAAAAAATTTTTTTTTCAAAAAAATAAATAAATAGAATTAACCGCTCTAGGTCTTCGGAGAGGGGCAGCATATAAATTGAATAAATAAACAAACAAACAAATAAATAAATAAATAGTCACTTAAAGTTGAATTCATAGCACTAAATCTGTAGAGATTCTCAGTCATCCAGGTCATGGTTGTCCCAAAGGTGCTTTTTTTCAGGCAGGAACTGGACTTTCATTTTTTTTTCTTTCGAAGATGTTTCACTTCTCATCCAAGAAGCTTCTTCAGCTGTGACAGGATAGGGTTAGTCAGAGTTGAAGAAGCTTCTTGGATGAGAGGCAAAACATTTTCAAAGAAAAAAAACAAGTTCAGTTGCCTCCTGAAAAAAAAAACACACCTTTGGGTCATAACATTATGGTTGTCAGGCCCAAATCTGCACCTTGTGTCAGTGTTGTTAAAGTGGGACTCATGAACATTGTGGTGGAATGTGGTCTGGATTCCCAGGAAGGAAGGGCTTACATTCCAGAGGCCAAAGAGGTAGTGAAGCTTAGATAGTTTGGTTGGGAGAAAGAGAGTAAAGCAGACTGAGCAGGGGTTTTTTTTTTATTGTTCCTCACCTATGGACAGGAATCTTGCCAAACTATAACAACTATTTGCATGACTAGAAATAGATTCTGAGAATGGCTAGGGAGGTGTCTTCTTCACTCTCTTTCTCCCAACCAAACTATCTAAGCTTCACTACCTCTTTGGTCTCTATAATGTAGCTCTTCTTTCCTGGGAATCCAGACAACATTCCACCACAATGCTCATGTGTCCCACTTCAGCTACAAGGTGTAGATGAAGTTCAGCATCCCCAAGTTTTTAGAGGACATTAGGAAATAAATGCAGTGCTATTGATTAAGATGAGAGGATAATTTTCTATTATGCTATCTCTACCTCTAATCCTATCACAACTTTCATTATAAAGTTGTCACCAAAAAAACCCCAGCCAAGTAGAGGGGAGATGTCAAGCAGGAGACTAGCCTAGAATCCTTGTGCAGCCACAAGAGATTTAGGACTGACTCCTTCCCCAAGCTCCATAGAACCTCAACTATCAGTTCCAAAGAGAAGGCAAGTCGTCTGGAGAGATTCCTGTATAATAGGCAAAAGATAATAAAGTAGTTAGCTTGAACTTTACACACATGGATCTGGCAGCTTGTGCCTGACAAACAGAGATGCAGAGTTTGCAGAACAGAAGGGTTCTAGGGGCTGCATATAATCTGTATCCTTGCTTAACATTGGTTTAGGGTGATGTATAATTTGGTCATATGTTGTTTATTTAAGAATCCACGGTTTAGCGTAGTACGAATCCAATTGATATAAGGCAGCCTCCTGTGTCATTTATGACTGCTTGAGTCAACAGGAAATTTATGCCGAGGAATCAATTAATCAGTGGAACAACTTGCCTCCAGAAGTTGTAAATGCTCCAACAATGGAAGTTTTAAAGAAGAGATTGGATACCCATTTGTCTGAAATGCTATAGGGTTTGTTGCATAAGCAGGGGGTTGGACTAGAAGACCTCCAAGGTCCCTTCCAACTCTGTTATTCTAATTCTAACCCATTACATCTCAGACCAAGGTCGGCAAATGTGACGCATATTTTTCGTAATATTAAATATTTCAGTGCCACCGAAGAACAAACTGCAGGAGTACCCAGCAGCAAACATGCTGTCATAACATCGGCACTCAGAACTGACACAGCGACGGTACTCAAGGAAAAAATATTGGCAGTTATCTCCAATAAATCAGGAATGTTCCCTAGTCAAAATACCGAAAATGTCAAAGAGGCAGGCTGCGTAAAGCGTCTGGTGAAATGCCAAGTGACAGGAGACATCCTAGTAAAGAGCCAATAACATATTTAATATATGACTAGAGTTTGGTGGCCTGTCTGGAGTCACAAACAGCCTTACCATGGGAGGAAAACGTTGTAACCAAAATCTGTCTTGCAATTACTGTAGTTCCTACCTCTTGCTCAGCCTTGGTGGGAAAAAAGCTCCCATTTTATAATATTAATCTTGGGGAGCTTGAAAATGTCTTTCCTGTTGCTTTTTTTGTATGTATCATTCCAGCCTTCCTAGTTGCCCAGTGGTGCGGTTCAAATTTTTTTACTACCGGTTCTTTGGGCATGGCTTGGTGGGTATGGCTTTGTGGGCATGGCAGGGGAAGGATACTGTAAAATCTCCATTCCCTCCCCACTCCAGGGGAAGGATACTGCAAAATCCCCATTTCCTCCTGATCAGCTGGGACTCGGGAGGCAGAGAATAGATGGGGGTGGGGCCAGTCAGAGGTGGTATTTACCGGTTCTCCGAACTACTCAAAATTTCTGCTACCGGTTCTCCAGAAGTGGTCAGAACCTGCTGAAACCCATCTCTGCCACACTGGTTGTCTGAAAGTCACAGGCGAGCTTAGAGGTTAATGCAGGTTGACTTTCTGCAACTTTCTGAACTATCAAACAGTCAGCAAAATCATTGAGGTTTTCCTAGTGATTTCCGAGGGGTTAAAATCTCCCGTTATTACTACATCTCACATTTGATAATCTGCTCCAAAAAAAGCAAAAATCCTCTAGCTGGCTTGGTGGCTGATAGCTCATTCCCCTAGCAGTAATTTTTGTTATTTCCCTTCTTTTGTATATTTGCCCAAGCTCTCTTGGCCGGCTCTCTAGATCAGCCTGCCTTGACCTAGTGCATTGGACATCATTTCCCAGAATCCTTCAGCCAGCAAAATCCTCCAGAGCAGCCGAGAGGAAAATAGGAAGGGCTCCTTGCTGTGAAGCACATGAGCATTGCTGATACATGTCCGTTTTCATCTATTGACCAGGAAGGTAAGTTCTGATTGGCTGCTATTTGTTCCCAGGCAGCTCTATGGAATTGTAAATAGTAAAGGTGCCCATTCTTGTGACTTCACATCATTTAAAATAATAAGGACAAGACTTGCTGTATTTTAATCTTGGAATCAAATTACAGGTACTCTTCAACTTACAACCATTCATTTAGTGACCGAAGTTACAATGGCACTGAGAAAAGGGACTTGTGACTGTTTTTCACATTTACAACTGTTGCAGTCAAAATTCCAATTTACTGGAAAAGTAAATTGTAAACTTGTGTCCATCGTATTGCATTGCTTATCAGGACAAGGAGTATTGGGTTTCCAAGAATATAACTCCCATCAAGTCCTCCTTCATAGGTTTATCCTTTCTACTTTTTAAATCCAGGAATGGAATACAGGTACTCTTCAACTTACAACCATTCATTTAGGGACCGAAGTTACAATGGCACTGAGAAAAGGGACTTGTGACTGTTTTTCACATTTACAACTGTTGCAGTCAAAATTCCAATTTACTGGAAAAGTAAATTGTAAACTTGTGTCCATCGTATTGCATTGCTTATCAGGACAAGGAGTATTGGGTTTCCAAGAATATAACTCCCATCAAGTCCTCCTTCATAGGTTTATCCTTTCTACTTTTTAAATCCAGGAATGGAATACAGGTAGTCCTCAACTTACAACTGTTCATTTAGTGACGGTTCAAAGTTACAACGGCACTAACAAAAGTGACGTATGACCATTTTTCACACATATGACCATTGCAGCATCCCCGTGGTCAGGTGATCAAAAATCCAGAAGTTTGGCAACTGACCCATATTTATGACATTTGCAGTGTCCTGGGGTAACGTGATCCCCTTTTACGACCTTTTGACAAGCAAAGTCAATGAGGAAGCCAGATTCACTTAACAACCGTGTTACTAACTTACCAATTGCAGTGATTCACTTAACAACTATTGCAAGAAAGATCATAAAATGGGACATGGAAAATGGGAATGGAATGGAATAGAATGGAATAGAATAGAATAGAATAGAATAGAATAGAATAGAATAGAATAGAATAGAATAGAATAGAATAGAATATGAATGGAACGGAACGGAACGGAACAGAACGGAACGGAATAGGTGTAGAGCAGAGCAGGAATGGAGTGGAGTGGAGTAGAATGGAACAGAACGGAATGGATCAGTACAGAACAAAACAGAACAGAGCAGAGCAGAGCAGAGCAGAGCAGAACAGAACAGAACAGAACAGAACAGAACAGAACAGAACAGAATTCTTTATTGGCAATAGTGGTTGGACACACAAGGAATTTGTCTTTGGTGCCTAAGCTCTCATAAGAGAATTATACATAATAACAAGAGAATTCTCATAAGAGAATTATACAGCATGAATTTAACAGCAAGCATCAGTGACAAGCAAAACTATCATATTCCTACACGGTGCCTTGCCAGTTCTCTCTCCCCTCTTGAGAACCATTAATCCTATTAATTGTATATAAAAATCCCTTGTAGCAATTCTTCAAATGAGTAAACACAGAGAGATAAAAGTGTATTTGTACTTGTACAGCAAATTGGATTCGGTTTCCTTGCTGAACAATCCTGTTTTCGTTTCAGCAATTTTATTACCACTTCTCCTGGAACAGATCACTTTATTCAACAGAAGAATGGGGGAGAGAAGTGAGGGGAGGAAAGTAGTCGGAGATGCAGACAATGGCTTCCAAACTCCATAGCCCTAACCAGCAATTATGTTTGTCAGGAGGGGTTCTTTAGGCAATTCGGCTAATGGCTTGTGACAGGTTACAACAAAACAAAACAAAACTCAAATAGTTCATTCTGAACATGCCTTCGGAAATGGAGACATGGCTCCTGTTCAGATCCAGAGGAAGAAAAAAAAAAACACTTTAACAAAATAACTATTTTTGGACAATAATTCTGCAATGCTTTTGCAAAACAGAGGTTTGCTTCAGATAATTCTTTGCACGTGTACAGGCAGTCCTCGTCTTATGACCACAATTGAGCCCCACATTTCTGTTGCTAAGGGAGACATTTTGTTAAGTGAGTTTTGCCCCGTTTTGTGACCTTTCTTGCCACAGATCTTAAGTGAAGTTAGTAGCACAGTTAGTCAATGGGGAAACCAGATTCATTTACCAACCATGTTAAGTTAGTAACATGGTTGTTAAGTGAATCTGGCTTCCCCATTGACTTTGCTTGTCAGAAGGTTGCAAAAGGTAATCAATCACATGATCCTAGGCAATGATGGTATTCAGCCGGTTTTATCCGGTTCGGGCGAACTGGTAGGGGCGACTGCGGGATGCCCCGTCCACCCACACGGACATCATGACGTCCCATTTTTCCATGTTTTCGAGGCTCTGCGCATGCGTGCTCACACACACATTTGCAAAACGGTAGGGAAGGTAAGTGAATACCACCCCTGATCCTAGGACACTGCAACTGTCATAGATATGAACCAGGTGCCAAGCACCTGAATTTTGATCACGTGACCATGGGGGGGGCGCTACAAAGTGTGAAAAATGATCGTAAGTCAATGTCGTTGTAACTTTGAACGGTCACTAAATGAACTGTTGTAAATCAAGGACTATCTGTACGTGCAAGTTTCATTTCTCTACAGGACTGCATAATTTTATGTCTCCTTAATGTCAGCAAAGTCTTCTTCAAGTTTTCAGACATGGTAGGAGATAAATGTCCAAATTTCCAGTCTCTGAAACCTGCAGAGAACCTGGCTGGGAAATGTTGCATTTGAAGGTTGTATCAGAAACATGCATTGACTGTGTATTGTGCAAGCATAGGGGAGCTGGGACCCGAATTTATTTTCTTGAGGGCCACTTATTTTATGTACACTGAGAGCATATGCACCAAGACAAATTCCTTGTGTGTCCAATCACACTTGGCCAATAAAAATTCTATTCTATTCTATTCTATTCTATTCTATTCTATTCTATTCTATTCTATTCTATTCTACTCTACTCTACTCTACTCTACTCTACTCTACTCTACTCTACTCTACTCTACTCTACTCTACTCTTCTATTCTAAAGATAAAGGTTCCCCTTGCATATATGTGATAGTTGTTCCCGACTCTAGGGGGCGGTGCTCATCTCCATTTCAGAGCCGATGCTGTCCGAAGACGTCTCTGTGGTCATGTGGCTGGCATGACTAAATGCCAAAGGTGCACGGAACGCTGTTACCTTCCCACCAAAGATGGTCCCTATTTTTTCTACTTGCATCTTTTACGTGTTTTCGAACTGCTAGGTTGGCAGAAGCTGGGACAAGTAATGGGAGCTTCCCCTGTTACGCGGCACTAGGGATTCGAACTGATGAACTGCCGACCTTTTGATCGACAAACTCAATGTAATATCTGGTCCTTCCATGGTACATCCATATCATCATCTTCTCTGACAGGGCAATCATATTGAACATGATTGTTCAGTATGCATTTTAAGCCTGAAGTTCCCTTGTTTTGTAGTTCTGGAACAGCCGATCTAGTTTGACCTTTAAAGAGTTTCTTAGAGGTTGGTAACTTTTAGTCACAAGATACTTCTCCACCCTCACTGTTCGGCGATGTTATTTTAGGCAAGAATCTTCACCCTGTTTGCCCTGGAGGGCCGCGGTCCGAATGAACTAAGCCACACAATTGTTGTTAGGTGTCCGGAATGGGATTTCCCACCCTGCTTCCCTCACTCCTGAGGCGGCTTTATTTTTGTTGTCGTAGTTCACTCAGAGATTCTCTTTTGTACATGAAGTGAAACGTTCAGGAAGAGTTCATAGAAATCCTGACATTCCTATTTGCTGTGTAAACGGCCTGCCTCGAGCAAACAAGCCGTCCAGGGCTCTTAGGCCCTCCTTCAGTGGAAGATCTCCATCTCCAGTGTTACTCCATGCCTGGGGTTTTCAAACTATTCTTCAGACATTTCGTTGCAAAGGCAACCAGTTAACTTTCATTCTTTTTCTTGCTTAAGGGAGCCTTCTGTTCCTTCCCCTCCTCTATCTCCCCTCCTCAAACAGACCTACCAAGCGATCTTCAAAAGGGAAGACCCAGCCTGGCCCTGTTTACTTAGCGCTTAAATGCATTCGACCCAGGGCTGATAGATTAAAGGAAGAAAAGAGGGGGAACCAAATCAAAGTCACTAAACGGCACATAAAAGGCCGTGGCTGGCAACCAATCTGTTCGACTTCCAAGTCTTTGCACCTTTTGAATAAAGGTCAATCTGGCATTGGAAACCAAATGTTAATGTTCTTATGGGGGATTTAAGCTGCTTTAACAGCTGAATAAGTGACAGTAAGCTGCCGGGCTGCACCTCGTCTTGTAAGGTTTGCTGGGATGAAGAACTTCGCTCGGCCTCCTACAGCACGGATGCTAAGAAAAAGGCAGTGGCCAAAAAGAGAATCATTTACCAACTGTGTAAAGGACACTTCAAGGTAAATCTTTTCTCCCCTCCTCTTCCTTTTTATTATTTCCGCCTGTCATGACTGCTGCTGGATCGCTTTGCTTTATAGAAAGCTATTTTGGAGTTGGGTTTGCCTGATTTCCTTTCTTTCAGGGGTGCTATTCAGCAGGTTCTGACAGGTTCTGGAGAACCGGTAGTGGAAATTTTGAGTAGTTCGGAGAGTCAGCAAATACCACCTCTGGCTGTCCCCAGAATGGGTGGGAATGGAGATTTTGCAGTATCCTTCCCCTGGAGTGGGGTGGGAATGGAGATTTTGCAGTATCCTTCCCCTGCCCCTACCAAGCCATGCCCACCAAGCCACACCCACAGAACCAGTAGTAAGATAAATTTGAATTCCATCACTGCTTTCTTCCCTACACCAAGCGTCATTTTGCAGAGCACTAGGATGTCAACTTTAATTTGAAGGCAACCCTTTAATATTAGAATTTCTCAGTCAATGATCAATGACAGGATCACATGGAACAATCGGAATATTTTAGCAGATATGTTTGGGAACAATTATCTTAAAAGTACACTTCAGCTCCAGTAATTTGAGGCTCTTGGAGCAATTCCTACATATAGTCTTTCTTGCCATCATCATCCCCTTGTCATCAAAGGAGTAGAGACGTCTGCAAACTACAAAAAAGATAGGAGTCTCATAATTAATTTAGGAGGGAAAAAGCAGTTCCGATTATGATTTGTTGTTTTCCGAATGCTACAATGAAGTGGTGTGGTGGCTCAGCGGTTAAGACGCTGGGTTTGTCGGCTGCAAAGTCAGAAGCCTAGGTTCGAGACCCGAGTTCCATGCGATGGGGTGAGCTTCTGTCCTCGCTCTATCTCCTGCCAATCCAGCAGTTCGAAAGCATGCAAATGCAAGTAGATGAATAGGTACCACTTCAGTGGGAAGGTAACAGCACTCTGTGAAATCATGCTAGTCACATGACCGCGGAAATGTCTTCGGACTGCACTGGCTCAATGGCTTGAAATGGAGATGAGCACTGCCCTCTATGGTCAGCAACTACTAGCAGAGTAAATTCGCAAGGATTACTTTACGTTGTTGTTGTTTTTAATGGTACAATGCAAATTTATTTAGTCTCATTTTTATTCACACAAATCTATTCATTCCCATTTTTATGGCATCTTCAGAGTATGAACATGTAGAAGTAAGAACTGGAATATGGGCAGTGGTGGGATTCAAATAATTTAACAATTGGTTCTCTGCTCTAATGACCGGCTGGTTGGGTGTGGCTGGTTGGGTGTGGCCAGGGGATATTACAGCACTCAGCCTCCTGCAGCACTCTGCCAGCCAAAACAGGGCACGGGGGTTAATTACAAAATGTGTGTTTTGCTTTGTGACATCCAGATCCAGCGAGCAAGGGGTGTGAACTGCACAGAAAATACACTTTTGTTTGTTTATGAAGAAATATCCCCAAAGTCAGATGTACACTAAATGTAGACTGACTTTTAGCTACACACCTTCCCAGCAAAAGCAAATTTTGAAGCTCCAGGTAAAGAGGATTCATTTTAGGATGAGTAACCACAGTTTGCATGTTGGAAGTTCCTAAAGGAATGCTGGGAAACTCTGTATTTTAAAGAACATTTGAGGGACGGGTGCAGAATAGCCTTTCTTTGCCTGAGGCTGTAGAGACCCGGCACCAATCAAAGCACTGTTTGTGAAACAACTGATCAAATTGACAGGGGGAAGCCACTAGTATACAAAAATAAGAGCAAATTCCACTCCCTTCTAATACTGATGATGTTATCTAGCATGGTAATGAAACATCTGCAAGAAAACTCAGAGAGCATCAAGGAACCCACAGTTCAATCCTGAGCTACAAATATTCTCTTCTATCGATAAACACTTTTTGGTTAGAGCAGTGGTTCTCAATCTTCCTAATGCAGCGACCCTTTAATACAGTTCCTCATGTTGTGGTGACCCCCAACCAGGGGTGGGTTCTAAATTTTTTTACTACCGGTTCTGTGGGCGTGGCTTATTTTGTGGGCGTGGCTTGGGGGGGGTCATGTGACTGGGTGGGTGTGGCTAGCTGGTCATGTGACCGGGTGGCCATGGCTATGTGTATAGGGACTACTCAGAGGGCTGAAAAAAGTCATTTCTGACAGGTCCTCGCACTTTTGACTGATCCTCACACTTATGACCATCCTCACATTTATGCCCGTGCAGCATTCTTAACAACCATGTCACTCATTTCACAACTGCTTCTCTTCACCATGGTGACAAGATAGGGCAAAAACGTAAAATGTGAGGACAGTCGTAAGTTCGAGGACTGGTCAAAAGTGCGAGGACCAGTCAAAAATAACTTTTTCAGCCCTCTGAGTAGTCCATATGCACAAAAGGACTACCCAGAGGGCTGAAAAAAGTGATTTCTGACAGGTCCTCGCACTTTTGACCGGTCTTCGCACTTATGACTGGTCATCATTTATGCCCATTGTAGCATTCTTAACAATGTGTCACTCATTTCACAACTGCTTCTCTTCACCATGGTGACAAGATAGGGCAAAAACGTAAAACGTGAGGACAGTCATAAGTTTGAAGACTGGTCAAAAGTGCAAGGACCAGTCAGAAATAACTTTTTTAGCCCTCTGAGTAGTCCATATGCATAAAAGGATACAGCAATAGAGAGGGATGAAGGAAGGGAAGGGAAATTATAGTAGGAGTGACGGTAAGAGAGGGAGGAAGAGAGGAGGAGAAGGAGAAAGGAAGAGGAAGTAGGGAGGAGAAGAAGAGGGTGAGGAAGAGAAAGTAAGAAGGAAAGAAAAGAGAGAGGTGGTAGGTTTGAGGAGAAAGATTGCTGTACAATAAAAAAGATGAAAGGGAAGAAAGCCAACCCCAAACAAATATAAAGATATTAAGATAAAGAATGAATTGTTAAACTTTAAAGAATAAAAGAGAACAAATATGAATAAATAACAATAATTAGAAACACACATACAAACATACAATGTATTTTCTTTGAACAGAATATTTGGCCGGTTCGTAAATTTAAACAGTGTTTAGTCATTTCAATTAAATTTACAATTTCTATATTTCCTTTTTGCCATATTTATTCCTCATCTATTTTTGTAAAAAACCAATATTACCCTTCATCCTCATCTCTAATCTTAATCAAATTCAATTTTTCCCTTCTATTCTATATTATACCCCTTCCCATTGTCATCTATTTTTATATCCATCCTCACATTGGTTAATTATGTAATATTACAGTTGTTTAATATGAATTCAACATTTTAATATAAATCAATTAGTTATATAACTACCTTTTTTGTATATTAATCAATATGAACATGAATATTCCAATTATTTCCATGCAATTCAATTTCTTACAAATCAATTAATTATATTTACCAATAATAATAAACCAAATAATTTCCCCCATATATTCCTCCAAACCACAACTTAACCATTTCTGCTTTCAACACAATATACAATTAATAGTATCTCAATTATTACAATTCCCTAGTTAAATAGAGCTTTTTTTCTTTTTCCGTTGTTTCCACCTACCTTTTTTGGTGAGGAAAAAGAAATCTGCCTGCCTAATTTTACAACGTGCAAAGCCAACAGCCTGCTTTACTTTCTCTTTCGTTTTTCAGTATAGCTAGGGGGAAAAAAATCTGCACTCTTTCCAAGCAAGCAGCAGAACTCTGAGCAAAACAGCTGAGAGCAAATCAGCTGGGGGTCGGGAGCCAATCTAAGCAAGGGCTAATTAGCCTATGCTGAAGCTCCGGGGGCCAATAAAATTACAAAAAACACCGAACCCTTTGTTAAATTGCTGGCTCCCCCGCCCCTCGCCCACCAATATTTATTGGCAATAAATAGTGGTGCGGAGGGGCGGGGCAAGCCAGCAATTTAACAAACGGTTTGGCTGCACCATTGGCTCTAGGGCGGCCCTTTAAAGCCCCGCGGCAAGAATTTAAACAGTTTTTTTTCCTCTAGCCATCGGAGGCAGCAATAGATTGGGAGTGGACGGGGTAAACGAATGGCCGGCGATCCAACAGAGCAGAGAATGAGGGTGAGTGAAGGCGTGGGGGGGGAGAGAGGGCTTTGGCGACCCCTGTGAAATGGCCGTTCGACCCCCAAAGGGGTCGCGACTCCCAGGTTGAGAACCGCTGGGTTAGAGGGATTCAGAACCTGCCTTATATGAGATGGCTCCCAGTGGATTTCATTCTAAATTTTGACATGATTTCTATAAATAAGGAATGTACAATTATAATGGCTGAGTATTTGATCCTTCATACATAAAAAAAAAAAAAACAAAGCTAAGGGATAAACAAATAAAAAACAGATTTGAAAAAAGAAAAGGCTCAGGCAAGAAAAAGAGTGAAAGTAAGAAAGAAAAAGGAAAAGAAGGAAAACTGAGAAAGAATCTTCCTACTTTCTTTGGTACACATATACCGGTAAGTATTTTTTTTTTTTTAACCAAACTCTTACTCTAAGATTAACATTTGTCTACATTATTTCCATAATCCCTATTTAATCATCAAAGCCTTGGTGGCGCAGCAGACTAAAGTGCTATTAAGTAGCACCAGCTGCCTGCAATTACTGCAAGTTCGAATCTCACCAGGCTCAAGGTTGACTCAGCCTTCCATCCTTTCGAGGTAGGTAAAATGAGGACCCGGATTGTGGGGGCAATAAGCTGAATTTTGTATAAAAAAAGAACACCGCTTGGGGGGGGGGCAAAAGCCCTACTAAGCAGATATATACAAAAGTATTGCTTAATGCATTGTAAACCGCCCTGAGTCTCCGGAGAAGGGCGGCATATAAATCGAACCAATAAATAAATAAATGAATAAATAAAGCCACAGATCAATTTTTAATGACAGTTTCTCACAAAAAGTCCAGTAATGGTTCATATTGCTTTAATCACTATTTGTTAATGAAACCACAACTGATTTATTTAATTGCACCAAACTCTAAATAAAACAGGAATGGAAAATCCTAAACTCTAGTCTAGTGGTGTGATTCAGCCAGTTTGCACCACTTCGGGAGAACCGGTTATTAACTTTCTGAGCAGTTTGGCAAAATCATTAGGACAGAGAACTGGTTGTTAAATTACTTGAATCCCACCACTGGTGTAAACCAGGAATAAAATGCTCCTGGTTCGGACCAGATCGCCCGATCCGGTAGCGATGGTGGTGGGTGGTTCGGAGAACCAGTAGCAAAAATCCCTGCCCCTCCCCCTGCCCAGCTGAGCTGTGAGATCATCAGAGGCTTTTAAAAAAACTTTTAAAAGCATTTTTTCTTCTGCCGAAAAAATGCTTTTCAAAGTAAAAAAAAAAAACGCCTCTGATGATCGCACGGCTCAGCTGAGATCGTCAGAGCCTTTTAAAAGCATTTTTTCTACAACCTCTTTCGCAAGAGGTTGTTGATTGTCAGAGCCTTCAGTAGAAAAAATGCTTTTAAAAGGCTCTGACGATCCCAGCTGAGTTGCCTGATCGTCAGAGCCTTTTAAAAGCATTTTTTAACAACCTCTTCAGCCGAAGAACCAGGGAGGGTCCAGTCTGATGAACTTTTTCAAATTGCACTCCTGCTCTGGACTTGGTTTTCTCTTTTCTTACCATTGCCTTGGTTGTGGCTCTTCCTCCTCTTCCTCAAGATTTTTCTCAAGAGCCCATTACAATCACAGCCAAGCTGAGCTTCAAGGAGATAAATCTCTGTTAAGGTTTGCCACTCATTATCTTGGAGAGAAGTTGTTAACTGCAAGAACACAGACGTTAGAAATAGGCGAGGTAGGGATCTGCAAAGAGAACAGGAATTTAATGCCCACATCATCTTTTTGTGGATTTGAGCATCGCTAGAGTCTATTTCAGCTATCAGAAGTGTAGAAAGTTAGCACCTACCCCTCTCCTAGAAGAATGAAATATTTTGAGAAATATTAAAAAGGCAGAATATTATATTTTCCTGGATGAGAAATGGAGAAACATGCTCTTGGAAAGCAGCCCCTACCTTTCTTAGTAGTCCCCAGAAGACATTTTCTACCCATTAAGAAAGACTGGGCCAGCCTATCTACAAAACAAAAGACCTTCTTCTCCAGGGTGATGGGATTAAGACATGACCCTTCAGGACATAATAGGATTAACCCACTACCATTTAGCAGCAGATCTCACTACATTGCACAATCTCCTCAGGACATCGCATCACCCTCCAAACTTCAACCAAACGTAGCTCAGACAACTTACAGAGCCAGCTATGACCCCCTACAACAGCCAATAGAATACATGTTCTTGCACAGAAACAGGAAGCTCAAGTTCAAAGCCCAAGAGAAGGTATAAATACCCCTCACTCTCAACTCCATGTGGTCAGCTGCCCAGGACCTCAAACCCACTTGCTTCTGCTTCATCATTAAACCATCTTTCCAATCAGCCTTCATGTTTCCAGTGTGTTTCTCTCAGCTTGGAACTGAACCAGATAGATATTTCTTCCAACAGAAGGAAAAGGCTTCATATTATAAAGAACCAAAGCAATAACAGAAGTTAACAATTCCACACACACACACCCCACCTTAAAAAAAAAGCACGGTGTCAGTACTTGGGATATCATTTCAAAACGTCAGGCAACAGCAATCCAGCAGAAGTAATCCATGTCTGGCATTTACAAACAGTAACTTGATCTTTTCTCTGGAGCCCTTGCTAAGTCAAGCAGATTTTCCTCCAAATTAATTTTTTTTTTCTTCCAAAGGTGAATTTAGTGCTAATGAAACTGAAAGACCCATCGCACTAAGCAGATACTGGAGGAAGGAGAGAGTGCATAAGTCTTCTTCAATTTAGAGAGCACTCACACTTTTTTTTCTTGAAGTGGAAAGATAAGCAGAGAAAAAAGTATTTTCATTTTGGAATTGATGGAGCTTGGACGGTCAAAGATAGATATTGGAAGAAACAAGAAAGTACATCTTTATTTAGAATAAAAATAACCTCTAGGTTTAGAGGTTTAGAGACTCTAGAAAGAATGCAGAGAAGAGCAACAAAGATGATTAGGGGACTGGAGGCCAAAACATATAAAGAACGGTTGCAGGAACTGGGTATGCCTAGTTTAATGAAAAGACGGACTAGGGGAGACATGATAGCAGTCTTCCAATATCTCAGGGGCTGCCACAAAGAAGAGGGAGTCAAGCTATTCTCCAAAGCACCTGAGGGTAGGATAAGAAGCAATGGGTGGAAACTAATCAAGGAACTAATCAAGAGAAGCAACTTAGAACTAAGGAGAAACTTCCTGACAGTTAGAACAATTAATCAATGGAACAACTTGCCTCCAGAAGTTGTGAATTCTCCAACACTGGAAGTTTTTAAGAAGAGGTTTGTCTGAAGTGGTATAGGGTTTCCTGCCTAAGCAGGCGGTTGGACTAGAGGACCTCCAAGGTCCCTTCCAACTCTGTTATTCTGTTCTGTTCTGTTCTGTTCTGTTCTGTTCTGTTCTGTTCTGTTCTGTTCTGTTCGGTTCGGTTCGGTTCGGTTCGATTCGATTCGATTCGATTCACACCTGTGTTTTACTGCCTTACATTTGAGTGTCCTGATTTCTAGATTGTTTCATAGATTATAAGCAATGGGAATATAGGATGCAAAATTCCAATCAATCTACATTTGTAATTGAGTCCTCCGTAACTGTCTGGGGTTCGTCAAGATCTTAAGTAGGAACCTATTCTATTGCCTGCTACTTTGCTCTTTGAACTGGAGCTGAGTTGTTAAATCCCATGCCTGGTACATGCAAAATACTTGCTCTGCTAATAGTTATAATCCCATTGTCTAAAACTAGTTAGCCAACATCTGAAGCCTTCAACTCTGTCAAGGTTGCAGTGAGAATCACTGCAAGATATCCTGGCCCAGACTTCTCTGGAATCAGAGCAATGCGATTTGGCCATTTTTGGAATCGAACTGCAGATGGGGGCATCTATCTTTATATCCATGGGATACTCTTATCTGACTGTTGCCTTGGCCTGCAGCTCTTCCTCCACTTTCTTAAGGTTATTCTCAAGTCCATTACAGTTGTCCAAATAAGGTGGAAAATATTGCTTGAAAACCAGTGCAGCTAAGGGTGACTTAAACCCATTTCACTCATGAACTGAGGATACAGTAGTGGCCAAAATGGTGGAAACCTTTTGGGAAATGTTTATTTTTGAGGTTTGATGGCTGGCTAATCACACCACTTTTATTTTTTTGGAGTTTCACGATAATCATGTTTCACTGCTGGAATGGCCTGGGAATAGCCCAGACCTTAACCCAATTGAAAATCTATGGAGCCGACTAAAGAAAGGTTTCCACAATTTTGGCCACTACTGTATAATAGCAACAATGCCATGAGACACAACAGGAAAAAATTTTTTTTCAGCGCATTCTTTTATACCATGATATACATGCATAGGTATTCCTCGACCTACGACCACAGTTGAGCCCCAAATTGTTAAGCAAGGCAATTGTTAAGTGAGTTTTGCCCCATTTTATCACCTTTTTGACACAGCTGTTAAATCAATCACCGCATTTGTTAAATGAATCATGCAGTTGTTAACCGAATATGACTTCCCCATGGACTTGGCTTGCTAGAAGCCAATCTGAGAAGGTTACAAATGGTGACCATGTAATACTGGGATGGGACAGTGCAACTGTCATAAGTACATACCAGTTGCCAAGCCCCCAAATTTTGATCACACATCCATGGGGATGCTGCAATGGTCGTAGGTATGAAAATGGTTGTAAGTCACTGTTTTTAGTGCCATTATAAGCCAGTGGTGGGTTTCAAAATTTTTTACTACCAGTTTTGTGGGTGTGGCTTGGTCGGTGTGGCATGGCTTGATGGGTGTGGCTTGGCAGCCATGGCAGGAGAAGAATACTGTAAAATCTCCATTCCCTTCCTACTCCAGGGGAAGGATACTGCAAAATCCCCATTTCCTCCCGATCAGCTGGGACTCGGGAGGTAGAGAATAGATGGGGGAGGGGCCAATCAGAGGTGGTATTTGCTGGTTCTCTGAACTACTCAAAATTTCCGCTACCAGTTCTCCAGAACTGGTCAGAACCTGCTGAAACCCATCACTGCTTCAAACAGTCACATGGATGTAAGTTGAGGACTACTGTATAATATTCTAAGAACCCAAAGAAAAAATTATGGCCAAATGCAATAAAGGATGAAATATTTCTTCTGAGTAAGATACTGATGCAATAAAATAATATATATAAAAAAAACCCCAACCTTATGTGCTTCCTTCAGTTTTCCATCCCGACTCCAATATTGTTGATTAAGCAGGTAATAAAGCTTTTCAATTTAAAACCTTATGAGTCATAAAAAGAAGATGGGGGGAGGGGGGAAAACTGGAAAAAAAAAAGCAAGAGCAGCCAGTTCTAATTTATATTTAAAATGTGAAGAGGGAAGGGGGGGAGAGAGAGATTTTAATAAATTCTTGTCTAATAGGGTTGGGTAAGAGGTTTTAAATCCCGCCATTTACCAAATTAAACTAATTGAAAGGACGTCAGGAAAACCGCATCTGTAGGCCGACGTTTCTGCCTGCTTTTGACTTCAGAGTCAGGGAAAAAAAAAATGGATTCCCCCATCTGCATTGATCCCTGAATAGTCATGCCTGTCAGGAAGCCATCTCAACCATTATCATTTTAATTTTACTGCCTTTCTTGCTCCCTAATCTAATTTGCAATGATGCTTAAGGCATTTCGCAAGGCCGCAGCACTTTCTTCAGAATTTCAACAAGAGCATTAAATCCCCAATTTACATTAATGAAGTGTACATTTAATTAGGGGAGAGAGGCTAAATGGAGGGCTGTTCAAGAACGGGTTTGCACGGTAGGAGGTGGGGGTGGAAGCCTCCTCAGATATTTTTTTGGTAGGACGATGCTCCCTGCCCAGGGTTGCAAGGTATCCACTATTTGAGCCGACAGTCCGCTTTTTTCACATTATGTTCGCTATTTTTTTTCCATAAAATAGTGGACATTTTTTTTATTCAAAAGCTTTATGATGAAATGGTACGTAATCTAAAGCTGTACAGTCTAAGAGAATAAAGATAGGACGTACTTTTTCAAGAAAGAGCCAGCTCCGAGTTTACTGAAACTGTTCTAGTATTGTGCATCAATTTCGGTATCAAATGCAAACGTTGAACGAATTTTCAGCGTCATGGGAAATTTGTGGACTGACGAACGTAACCGACTGCTTGTACCATCAGTTCGAAGTGAACTTTGTATATTTTTTTAATATTTCTCAACGTTGTACTGAAATTAAAGAATTATTCCTTAAACACAAAGAATTGATCAAAGCTGCGCAGTCAAATAAAAAATACACACAACAGCAAAGTAAAATGTAATTTAATATTTTACATATTATTATAATATATTTGATGTTTTGAATTTTAAGTAAAGTTTTGAAGTGATTATTTTAATACGTGTTAAAATGTTTGTAAGAAAATATATAATTTAATTGTAATTTTTTAAAAAAATTTTTTACTACTTAACCCCCCCCGCCCGCCCGCTTGTCCGCTATTTTTTGGAAGCAGACCTGGCAACTCTACCTGCACCCAGTGCTCGCTTTTTATCCTTCTTATTTCCATCTTCTTTCGATAAACCTCAGCCAGCCAGATTTCTTATCTTCAAAAATAGCAAAAATGAAAATTAATTTATTCTTTTAAGGAGCACATCTTCAGAAGGGAACAAAAATAGTTTTTTTTGGGGTGGCTGGGGGTGGCTAAAGGAATTAAAAACAAAACAGAACAAACCCCTTCCCCCTGCCATTAAACCGAAAGCCCTGGTTATTTTAAGGCAGTTGGTTTTCAGTGAAACAGTAGGAAATTGGTCTTTATTTAACTTCTTATGATTATATTTTCCTTACCGAACAGTGGGAGAGGCAGTGTAGGATTTTTATTCTTCGAGCACTAAAATAACCTGGCCGGTTTGAAGTTCTAGGCACATAGTTGTGGCAGGGGAGAAAAAGCCATAATTTGTGTCTCTTCCTTAGAGAGCAAAATGATTTGAGTCAGACGTCAAACGTGTCTGCATTTCTCTGTTCCTCCCCATTCTAAATGAACTCTGAAATCCTGCTTAAAATAACACCCAGCCTTTAAGGCTTCGTTCATTGATTGAAACAAAAACAAAGAAAAAAGATTAAACAGTTAATTTGTGATCGTTTTCTGGATTTGGGCACGAGGTTTATTTAACTCATGAAAATTTTTCATTGTGCACGCCAAATGCTAACACGGTCCTTTGCTAACACACATATCACAAGTCTATTTCATGATTTGTGCTTATGGAATGATATGGCTTTATGTTCATTTACATTCTGTACCGCAAGTTGCAAGAAATGTCTCTGATTCTTTCTTTCTTTCTTTCTTTCTTTCTTTCTTTCTTTCTTTCTTTCTTTCTTTCTTTCTTTCTTTCTCCCTCTCTCCCTCCCTCCCTCCCTTCTCCCTCCCTTCCTTCCCTCCTTCCTTATTTCCTTCCTTCCTTCCTTATTTCCTTCCTTCCTTATTTCCTTCCTTCCTTGCTTCCTTCCTTCTTCCTTCCTTCCTTCCTTCCTTCCTTCCTTCCTTCCTTCCTTCCTTCCAAACAAAAACTACAAATTTGAACGAACCAATTGAAAAAACTAAAATGTGGAAGGCACTTTAGTGCACTTACTCACTACACCCCCTTAGGAACCTTTTAAATATGGGATGAGGTCCACAAAAGTTAAGTTGAAATGTAAAAGTGTGAAAGTTAGTGGCTGAGACCACGGAATGTGGTAAGATACTTCAATCTTTGACAACTGCTGCAAAAATCAATTTTTTTAACAATGAAGTTTAAAGCGGCTTACATTAAGTTTAAAGTGGTTGTTTGCATGTGTTAAAGGTAAAGGTAAAGGTTCCCCTTGCACATACGGGCTAGTCGTTCCCGACTCTAGGGGGCGGTGCTCATCTCCATTTCTAAGCCGAAGAACCAGCGCTGTCCGAAGACGTCTCTGTGGTCATGTGGCATGACTCAACGCCAAAGGCATACGGAACACTGTTACCTTCCCGCCAAAGGTGGTCCCTATTTTTCTACTTGCATTTTTTACGTGCTTTTGAACTGCTAGGTTGGCATAAGCTGGGACAGGAGCTCACCCCGCTACGCAGCACTAGGGATTCAAACCACTGAACTGCCGACCTTTTGATCGACAAGCTCAGTGTCTTAGCAACTGAGCCACCGTGTTCCCTTCACATGTGTTACATTATGATTAAAACTAAAAAATAATCACTTATGTCATGTCCAATTTTGTATGCAATACCGAAATCTAACCGCAAGCATCGCAATTCTAAACTATTCAAGCCAACAATTTCAAGCCTAGCAGCATGAGGTATTCTATTATGGACAGAAGAATGCAAGAGTTCCGTAAAATACTTCTGAACTCGCTCGATAGCATTCATGTCTGAGATGTGGCAAGGTTTGTTGAACAATATTCTAGGATTTGCCTAACATATGTTTTGTAAGTTGTAGTGAACAATACAGTATTCTTTTTTGTTCCACCTACCAACTACAGTAGGTCAGGTTAAGAGAGAGTACATAACACAGAATCCTATAGAACCTTACAATGCGGCTTACAATGCGTTAAGCAATAGCCTTCATACTTTTGTATATTTTTACAAAGTCAGCTTATTGCCCCCACAATCTGGGTCCCCATTTTACCTACCTTAGAAAAGATGGAAGGCTGAGTCAACCTTGAGCCTGGTGAGATTCAAACTTACTAATTGCAGACAGCTGGAGTTAAATTACAATGCATTAGTCTGCTGAGCTATCCAGGCAGTGTTGTTCTATACAGGTAGTCCTCAACTTGTAACAGTTCATACAATGACTATTTGAAGTTACAATAGCACCGAAATAGCAATAGCAATAGCACTTAGACTTATATACCGCTTCACAGTGTTTTACAACTCTCTCTCAGCAGTTTTACAGAGTCAGCCTATGGCCCCCAACAATCTGAGTCCTCATTTTACCCACCTCGGAAGGATGGAAGGCTGAGTCAACCTTGAGCCAGCATTGAGCCAACCTTGCAGTCAGCCGGCAGTCAGCAGAAGTAGCCTGCAGTACTGCACTCTAACCACTGCGCCACCATGGCTCTAGAAGGCTAGTTGGTTTCACTCCATCTCCTCAGAAAGATTTTTATGCCAAAGATATAAGGGCAATCCTATCTGTATATCTCATCTCTGATTTTCTAGCTACACTCTCTTCTAATTAGGAAAAAAAGGAAAACTTTCGAACTGCCAAATTACAGGCAGCCGGCAGTCAGCAGAAGTTGCCTGCAGTACTGCATTCTAACCACTGTGCCACCACAGCTCATTATAGTGAAATAGTGATTTATGACCATTTTTCACACGTATGACTGTTGCAGCATCCCCATGATCACATGATTTACATTCAGATGCTTGACCACTGGTTCATATTTATGTCGGTTGCAGTATCCCGGGGTCATGAAATCGCCTTTCGCGATCTCCTGACAAACAAAGTCAATGGGAGAAGCCAGATTCACTTAACACCCAAGTTTCTAATTTAACAACTGCAGTAATTCACCTAACAAATGTGGCAAGGAAAGTTGTAAAATGGGGGAAAACTCACTTAACAAATTTTGTCACCGAGCAATGGAAATGTTGAGCTCAATGCTGGTCGTAAATTGAGGCCTACCTATAGAAACATCGCTTCTGATTTTGCTCCAGAACATTTCACACAAGATAGCCAAGGACACAAGGAAACGGTTTCTAAAATAATCAAGCATAATCTGCAGTTTAACTTCATTTCCTTGTCCCATTGTCTGAGTTTAGTCCCTCTGAATGTCCTAGATTAGAGGTGGTATTCAGCAGGTTCTGACCAGTTCTGGAGAACCAGTAGCAGAAATTTTGAGTAGTTTGGAGAACTGGCAAATACCATCTCTGACTGGCCCCGCCCCCATCTATTCTCTGCCTCCCGAGTCCCAGCTGATCAGGAGGAAATGGGGATTTTGCAGTATCCTTCCCCTGGAGTGGGGAGGGAATGGAGATTTTACAGTGTCTTTCCCCTGCTATGCCCACCAAGCCATGCCACGCCCACTAAGCCACACCCACAGAACTAATAGTAAAAATTTTTGAAACCCACCACTGTCCTAGATGTGATAAAAGATCTAAATCTCTAAATCTTTTATGTAAATTGAGAGCGCTTTGAAGAAGCAATCTAAGAAATGAGAGTTTATATGAACGAGGGCTGATTCATTATATTATATTAAGTGTAATCTAGCCTATTAAATAATACTAAGAACAATCGCAGTATATCTAGCAACCGTACCATTTGATTGTCGTTATGGTGATTTTTCAGGAGGGACCAAACGAAGGTGCTGTCATGAATAAGATACTGAGCTTTATCCATGGATGAAATGCATCGTGCATTTCTGCTCCAGACACCGTGACTCAAATATGATCAATCCCGAATATTTACCATGTACCTCAGTACGGTTCTCCTTTTACAGATGTGTCCCGACATCTGGGTTTGGTGAGGGGAAGGTAAAAATAAATGGATACAAGCGATAACTTCATACAAAGATTTTAAAGATACATTTCACAGCCTGGCATTTTTTCTGCATCGAAATCTTTACAGGTAGTCCTTGACTTACAACAGTTCATTTAATGACTGCTCAAAGTTACAATGTCACTGAAAAAAAATGTGACTTATGACCATTTTTTCACACTGACGACCATTGCAACATTCCCGTGGTTAATCAGCTGGCTCATATTTATGAAGTTGTAATGTCCTGGGATCCTGTGATCCCTTTTTGCAACCTTCTGACAAGCGAAGTCAATGGAGAAGCCAGATTCACTTAACAACCGTGTTACTACCTTAACAACTACAATGATTCACTTAACAAGTGTGGCAAGAAAGGACGTAAAATGGGGCAAAACTCATTTAAGAAATGTCTCACTTATCAGAATAAATTTTGGGCTCCACTCTGGTCCCTCCCTCCCTCCTTTCTTCATTCCATAGAAGTAAAACTCACAATAAAAGAACAGGCATAAAACCCGACACCAGAGTCTAAGAGCTGATGGCTGTAGAAAATATACAAATATCAGCAAAAGTACAAAGACATTAAATGTTCTGTATGAGGAAATGATCTAGCATAATTTAATTTAAGTGAACAAATTCTGGATGTGCTCAAGTAAAAAACAAACAAAAAAAAAGATGTTCCACATTTAAGGTGGATTTCATCAGAGGCAGATCCAACCTCCAAATAAGGAAGAATTTCCTGATGGTGAGAAAGATTCATCAGGGTGGAACAGCTTGTCTCTTGAAGTTGTGAGTGCTTAGTCACTGGAGATTTTCAATAAAAGACCGGACAACCATTTGTCCAGGATGATATAAGTACTCCTGCCTTGGCCAGTGGGTGGAAGGCCTCCAAGGTCCCTTCCAGTCCTGTGATTCTATAAATCCTTTCACTTTCACTGTTTAGACTTAACTCATTCCAAGTTAAAATTCACATCCAAGATTAAAGCCTGCAATTTGAATGTCTTAACAAAACAGTTTGTGAGTAGATAATAGAATAGCAGAATTGGAAGGGACCTTGGAGGTCTTCTAGTCCAACCCCCTGTTTAGGCAGGAAACCCTACACCACTTCAGACAAATGGTTGTCCAATCTCTTCTTTAAAACTTCCAGTGTTGGAGAATTCACAACTTCTGGAGGCAAGTTGTTCCACTGATTAATTGTTCTGTCAGGAAATTTCTCCTTAGTTCTAGGTTGCTTCTCTCCTTGATTAGTTTCCACCCATTGCTTCTTGCCCTGCTTTGGAGAATAGCTTGACTCCCTCTTCTTTGTGGCAGCCCCTGATGGGCTGAAGAAGTTGTATATTTCAGAGGCAAACATTTAATGCTGACATCATCACCATTGTCTTACCTGCAGCAAGTTTATTTATTTATTTTATTTTATTAATCATATTTCTATGCCGCCACTCTCCGAGGACTCTGGGCGGCTTACAACAATCGACAGTATACTAAATAGCATATTGCCCCCAACAATCTGGGTCCTCATTTTACCCACCTCAGAAGGATGGAAAGCTGAGTCAACCTTGAGCCGGTGAGATTTGATCTGCTGATCTGCTGAACTAGCAGTCAGCTGAAGTAGCTGCAGCACAGCACTCTAACCACTGCACCACCTCGGCTCTTTTGTTGTTCTGTGTGAACCAGGCCTGACTGAACTGGTGTCTTCCAACGAGGTCAAACGTCAACATGGCCCTGGCATGCCCCTCAAAAGATGCCAGACTTCAATCTCATGGTTTCAAACACCATCTTGACTGAGTAGAACCCGGTAGAATCCCTGCCTACCTAAATATGTATTTCCCTGAGCAAATCTATTAATCTCACTTTATGAAAAAAATACATTTGTGAGTTTATGTCCCCCTATTTGATTCATTGTAAGGTATGTGGTGGCTCAATGGCTAAGATTCTGAGCTTGTCGATGGAAAGGTAAGCAGTTCAGCGGTTCGAATCCCTAGTGCCGCGTAATGAGGTGAGCTCCCGTTACTTGTCCCAGCTTCTGCCAACCTAGCAGTTCGAATGCACATAAAAAATGCAAGTAGAAAAATAGGGACCACCTTTGGTGGGAAGGTAACAGCGTTCCGTGCGTCTTTGGCGTTTAGTCATGCCGGCCACATGACCACGGGGACGTCTTTGGACAACGCTGGCTCTTTGGCTTTGAAACAGAGATGAGCACCACCCCCTAGAGTTGGGAACAGCTAGCACGTATGTGCGAGGGGAACCTTAACTTTGCCTTTAATTTGATTCATTGCTGACACCTAAGCATGTTTAAAAAAAAAAAACAACTAGTTTCATTTCCCCCCTCATTTAGTCTCTGGTGCCCTATCCTTCCCACTGGATGAGAGCCCCTTACTGCATTATTATTATTTTTATTATTTTGCCCCACAGATTGTGATCCTAATTACTATGCCCGCCTGAAAGACTCAGGTGTATGAATGAGTTTGTTTGCCAGAGTTATCCTCTAGCGATTGCTTCTGGGCAAAATATTCATAAGGCTTATTGAATCTGTTACCGGTGGGAAATGAACGCTTCGCCAGCCCAGCCTAAGTGACAATTTCTTCCCTCAATGAGCTAAAAGAGGCAGGTTACTCTTAATTATTTACGACTCAACCTGTGGCATACCTCCCCAGTTATTATGGGTGTGCTGCTATTTCCACAAGCTCTAATGCAGTCATGTTGGATGGTGAACTTGTCAGAGCGGTATTTTTTAATTTTATTTTTAATGCATAAGATACAAAACCAAACTATTAAAATCCCAACGATTAAAATCATTCTTGCACTAGGCGGAAAGAGAAGGAAACAGAGGTAAAATGGATAACGAGGAAAATAAATGAAAAATATCCATCACAATGATGCTGCTGATGAAAGGGGCTGCCAGGCCCCATGATTAATAAATTGCAAGCCTCCGTCTTTAAAAACTGGTTCCTAAATATATATTTCTTCTTAATGGGATTCCAAAGGCACCGTTTATGCTTATTGATTATGCTTATGCTAATAAGAACAGTTTAGGAAAAGGACCAATCATACAATCTGCCAATTTTCTTACATAAGGAATCTGTGTAGATTTTACTTCATAGCGTTGCAGCTCCATACTATAAGAGAATAACAGAGTTGGAAAAGCACCTTAGAGGTCTTGTTGAACCATTCTTCTTTGTGGCAGCCTTTTCGATATTGGAACAATGCTATCATGTCTCCCCTAGTCCTTCTTTTCATTAATTAATTAATCAATCAATCAATTAATTAATTAATTTTATTAAACTTGTATGCCGCCCTCTCTCCCAAAGGACTCAGGGCGGCTCACAACGATAAAAAAACACATAAAATTCAGTATTCAAATATAAAAACCAATAAAATCCCCTTTAAAAAACCCCTTCAGTCCAATTCGGCCAGGCCAAATAGCCATGTTTTAAGGTCACGGCGGAAAGAGCGAAGGTCAGGGGCCATCCGGAGCTCCAGGGGGAGCTGATTCCACAGAATAGGCGTGCCCACAGAGAAGCCCACTCCCTGGGAGTTGCCAGCCGACACTGTCTGGCCGATGGGACCCCAAAGAGGCCCTCCCTGTGAGAGCGCACCAGGTGATGGGGAGCTGTCGTTGGCCGCAGATGGTCTGCCAGGTACCCCGGGCCTAAGCTATGTAGGGCTTTATAGGTGATTACCAGCACCTTGAATCTCACCCGGAGGGCAACTGGTAGCCAATGTAGGTCCCGCAGGAGGGGTGTAACATGAGAGTGTTGGGACACTCCCATCACTACCCGCATGGCCGCATTCTGCACCAGCTGAAGCCTCCGGGTGGTCTTCAAGGGCAGCCCCATGTAGAGAGCATTGCAGTAGTCGATCCGGGTTTGGAACAAGACATACCCAATTTCTACAACTGTTCTTCATATGTTTTAGCCTTCAGTCCCCTAATTATCTTTGTTGCTCTTCTCTGCATTCTTTCTAGAGGCTCAACATCTTTTTTATATCGTGGTGACCAAAACTGTATGCAATATATGTGTTACCAAGGCATTATAAAGTGGTATTAACATGTCACGTGATCTTGATTCTATCCCTCTGTTAATACAGCCTAGGACTGTGTTGGTTTTTTGGGCAACTGCAGCACACTGCTGGCTCATATTTAAGTGATTGTCCACTAACACTCCAAGATCCTTCTCAGTAACTACTATTGAGCCAGGAACCACCTATTCTCTATTTTTGCATTTGACTTATACACCACCCCTTGTGCTTTACAGCATTCTCTGGGTGGTTTATAGTGTCAGCGTATTGCCCCCAACAATCTGGATCCTCAGAGGGATGGAAAGATGAGTCAACCTTAAGCCCCATCAGGATCGGACTCCAGGCTGTGGGCAGAATTTGCTTGCAATGCTGCATTCTAACCACTGTGCCACCACACCTCCTTAAATAGCCTTTGTTTAAATCAGATAGACAGACTTTATTTTCTTATAAATTTGGGATTTGAATTTTCAGCACATGTCATCTTCAAGTGCTGTCTGTCTCTTCTCCTGCAGTGGTCCCATTTGTTATTTCTTACTGTGTCAGTGATTGCTGAGTCTAGCAGTTGTCAAAAGGAAGGATGTAGAATCCAAGAGTTTTCCCAACAGCAGTCTTAAATATCTTCTACTCTTCCCTTACTGGAATCCATTCTACTTCTAATGTACAATCAGATGAATGCTGGTTTGGTAAAACGTGCAGTTCTTCCAAATTTGAGATGGGTATGTCAAATAGCAAGGAAGCGGAATGGTTTAGCGGTTAAAAATGCTGAACTTGGCAGCAGGAAAACTGACAGCACAGGTTTGAGACCCAAGTGCCATGTGACAGGGTGAGCTCCCATTCTTGCCCCAGCTGCTGCCAACCTAAGCAGTTTGATAGGGTTAGGTTGCAGGAACTGGGCATGGCTAGTCTAATGAAGAGAAGGACTAGGGGAGACATGATAGCAATGTTCCAATATTTGAGGGGTTGTCACAGAGAGGAGTAGGTCAAGCTATTTTCCATGGCACCCGAAGGCCAGACAAGGAATAATGGATGGAAACTGAACAAGGAGAGAATCAGCCTGGAAATAAGGAGAAATTTTCTGACAGTGAGAAAAATCAACCAATGGAACAGAAGTTGCCTTCAGACGTTGTGGGAGCTTCATCCCTGGAAACTTTCAAGAAGAGACTGGACTGCCATCTGTCAGAAATGGTGTAGGGACTCCTGTGTGAGCAGGAGGTTGGACTAGATGATCTACAAGGTCCCTTCCAACTCTGTTAATCTGTAATCTGTATCTACATGTAAGTGTGAGTAGATAAGTAGGTACCACTTTGATGGGAAGATAGCAGCATTCCATGTGCCTTTGGCTTATAGCCATGCTGGCCACATGACCATGGGAATGTCTTCAAACAATACTGGCTCCCTCAGCTAAGAAATGGAGATGAGCACCCTGCTCTAGAGTTGAACACAACTGGGAAATCTTTATCTTTGTGTGTAAGAGCAGGTTTGAATAATCTTAAGGGACAGGAGAAAGAACTGAAGATTTTACAGCCATCGTGTAAAAGTTATCTCAACTTGCAGAAAGAAAAGAGTCATGGAAAATGACTCAGAAGGGACCCTCCCTAGTTTGATGGAGAATAAAGGAGAGGACTTTCACACTTGCAAGACCCTGTTAATGTAACCTTACAATCAGGGGTAGGCTGCTGGGGCTTCACAGGGGTATGGGAGAACCTCTAGCTAAGATTCTGTGCAGTTCGGAGAACCCCCAATTCCCACTCCTGGCTGACCCCGCCCACCCCGCCCCTCCTAGGAGTCCCCACTTGGCTTGTTTTGGATTCAGATAAGTGCAGGGCGTGCACTGAGTCTCAGGGAGGGTGAAAAATGGGCCTACCGGAAGTTCGGAAAGTCCAGAAATGGGTGCTTTCCAGCCTCCAGAGGGCCTCCAGAACCTGGGGAAGCCGTTTTCACCATCCCAGAAGCTCAAGGAAAGCCTCCGGAGCCTGGGGAGGGCAAAAATGCCCCCCCTGCTGTGGTGCAGGAGGCTGACTAGGCCACGCCCACCATGGCCACGCCCACCCAGCAACCAGGTAGAGAACCCCTTGCTAACATTTTTGAAGCCCACCCCTGCTTACAATAAAGACAGAGCTAGTATTCATTGTTGTGCTTCTTGCCTGAACTAACTTAAAAATTTTACAATACGATTTCAGTGTGAACTTAAGTTTGATGGTTCCTAACTTGATGGACGCAGCCACCAAGCTTTCTTTGCAATAGCATGGCCCTGGTTTGCCATTGCTTACTTCCCATATATTGTTTCAATTTCCAAGTACAATCTACAGCAGTTGTGGTGCTTCCTAATGGTCTCCCATGCAGTTAACATATTCATTTCTTTGGATGGTTCCTTTGTTTGTCAATGAGCAGAGCTGACAAACAGTTTGCAGTACGTTAAGAACCATGCAGACCTCTTGACCAGAATTGATAAATGATAATGAGGATAGAAAAGTTAACAGCCAACCTACAACTTTGGGGAAAGTTGTTGTTACCATATAAATACGGCACATAGGGAGCAAGAGTTTTATTCCCCTGCTAGTTATGTGGAAGCCTTGACGTAATTCTGCACCATCTTCTTCTTGTGCCATATCCGTCATCGAACATTGGCGCTCAATGTTGGAGATCCTATTTTTATCAACAGCCACACGAAAAAGGGCTGTTGAGCTTTGTCCAAACCAGACCCTTAGATTTTGAAGCCATGATGATGTTCTTCTTTTGCCTGAAGCTCATTTGCCTTCAATCTTTCCCTGGGGGATTAAGTGAAGGATTCCGTATTTTTCCGGGTGTCGCATCACACGTCAGAAATATTCTAATTTTCGCTTTTTAATGGTTTGGATGATTTTCCTTGGCTTTCCCAGGCATAATTCTGTTCCAATAGGTTTTCTTTAAGGTTATGTTTTCCGCACGCAAATCTATCTTCCACCTCAGTTGGTCCCTTTCAGATTCGATCACAGATTTCAGAGAGTGGAAATGTAAAAAAAAACAAAAACAAAAACAAAAGAACAATCAGTAAGGAAGGGATTGAGTTGGCAGTTTGGGTGGCATTAAAAAAAATAAATAAAAAGAAGGTATTCAGGCAGAGCAGAGGGTGAATAGAACTTTGGAAACATTGCCCTGAAGGAAGAGTCTCCAAATCAACAATAGAAAAGGGATAAATAAAAAGAGAGTTATAAATTCATCTATTTGCTCTCGCCTGACCCTTGCTTCGACTGCTCTTCACAGCAACTACCCTGGGAAAAGGGACAATGCTTTCCCCTGTCACAATATTGAGAAAAATTGAAATGGCGAAGAAAGACCAGCAGATGCTTTATTGTCTTAGACGTTTCCACATAATTAGCCGGGAATAAAACTCCTCTGCACGGTTTCATTGCCTTGAATGAACTTGGATATTGCTACACAGTAGTGTTTTATGATTCATGCTCTGTTTTCCAGTGGCTTTTTGAAAACTGCCAGCTACTTTATCATTGCTGGCCAAGCCGGGGCCCACAACTTAAAATGCAGCAATGCAAAGTTAACTGTGTGTGACAGATGTCCATGAAATTGTTTAACACACCCACGCACACACTCACTCGGAGACAAAAAAAAAAAAAAAGCTGGCTCTCTCGCTCCTCTTTTAGCTTTTGTACGTGGGCAAGTGTGTGTGTCTGTCACAGGTTCAATGTTGTTATTAAACATAAATTAAAGCCTGAACAGCAAAGAGAGAGGGAAAAAAACAACAACCCATTCTCTCTCTCTCTCTCTCTCTCTTGCCATTAGACAAAGATCGCGATGGGAGTTTTGGCTGTAACTAGGGTTACAACTTGCCAAGAGAAGAGAAATCGGAAAGCAAAAAAGGAAATAGAAATAATATTGTGGAGGCCAAAAAGGGCCACTTATGAGAATAGCATAGAAATGTTTTGTTTGTATCTCAGTAGTTTTTTTTTTTTGCCTTCACAGTACGGTTATCTTCGGCCCTGGAGAAAGGAACATGACTGGATTTTGAACCAAAATAACTTATGACCCCAATAATTTGTTCATTTAGAAATAGAGTTCACCAGATGGCTGGGTTTTACTCGCAGATAG
This sequence comes from Arizona elegans, assembly GCA_022577455.1. NCBI lineage: Eukaryota > Metazoa > Chordata > Lepidosauria > Squamata > Colubridae > Arizona > Arizona elegans. Next base: position 5,737,944 of record JAKOOJ010000009.1, on the reverse strand, counting down.
CTATTCATACACTAACAGTGTCAGCCTAGATTTTCTTTTTAAAATTAACTCATTCTGATTCTTAAATTGGCAGATGGCAATTGTTGAAGTGTACATAAATACCCTGTTTCCCAGAAAATAAGACCCAACTGGAAAATAAGTCCTAGCATGATTTTTCAGGATGCTCATAATATAAGCCCTACCCCCAAAATAAGCCCCAGTTAAGAGTGTCAGCCAGATGGATTCATTTAGTACCATCTTATTTTTTCCCCAAAATAAGACCTAACCAGAAAATAAGCCCTAATGTGTCTTTTGGAGCAAAAATTAATATAAGACCTGGTCTTATTTTGGGGAAAACATGGTACACTTATGGTGCAAGGGCTCTCCAGACTTATCAGCTGGAGAGAGGACAGCCTGGGTTCGAGACCTGAGTGCCACACAAGAGGGTGAGCTCCAGTTCCTTGCCTCAGGCTCCTGCCAACCTAGCAGTTTGAAAGCATGGAAATGCGAGTAAATTGATAGATACTACTTCAGTGGGAAGGTACCAGCGTTCCATGTGCCTGTGGGGTATAGCCATACTGGCCACATGACTATGGAAATTGCCTTCAGGCAGTGCTGGCTCCCTCAGCCAAGAAACAGAGATGAGTAACCTACCCTAGAGTCGGACACAACTGACAGGGAAACCTTTCCCTTTATATAAGTACTGCACAGCTTATAGAAAGTGGATTTGTAGTAAGAAGTGGGATTCTTGATTATTGGCCTTGTAAAAAAAGATGAAGATTTTTGCTGATGAAAAGCTGAAGAATTTGAAGCATAGCCAAATTTCCATGAAGCCTTCCTAAGGGGATTAGCCTTCTATGCCCTAGAGGTGAAGTTCATCTTGAACTTCAAGAATTATCAGCTTCAGTTTGCAAGACCAAAGAGACAGGAGTAAAAAGAGTTATGAGATACATTTCTGGAATAAGTTGATGTAGAAAGTCATCAGAGAAAATTTGAGAGAGGTCTTGCAAAACTCATCTCTGTTTGCTTATTATTTTGCTCTAATTCAGTTTATTGCTCCAATTCAGTTTATTGCTCTGACTTCCAAGTGAGGAACAGTGAACATCTCCAAAGGAGCAGCGACAATGTCAGGGCCATGACCATCGAGTAGATCAATCTCACGGTAACTCTCCAGAAAAGAAGACAGGAGATCATCTACTTGTAGTCTGGACTCCTGCATTTTGCAAGGAGACCATAGGACAGTGGTGTCCCACAAGTTTGTGTGCTAGGTGACAAAGACATAAGTTCTCAACCACAGCAGAGTCTTTTTTAAGAACACTGGGTTCGTTAAACTCACTTTCTAATCATTTTCGGAAATCAACCATTTACCTATATTAAGGTTAATAATGGTCTTCAACATGACAAGTTTGCAAATCACCTGGTGAGTTTACCTTCATTCCAGAATAAAAGAAAACAATAACTATAAGCATTAGAATTTAAATAATTTGAAACAAAAAGGCTAAACAAGACTTTAATTTAAGAAGATTACAAATGAATTAAGAAACCAGACATATTTGGAATATTTTGGACTTTTGCAATACGATTTTGGAAATAATTATATATTTAAAAAATAGCTCCTAACGGGAACTAAATTATTTAGTCTATCTTAAGTCATAATAGAAATCAAGACTTTATTATTTCAGAAATTTGAAACTAATGAGGACTAAAGATTCCAAGCAAAAAAGTAAAAAGAAAGACTTACCTTTTTTTTTTTTTTGGTTAAGATTGAGACAAAGTGACTGAAAATAGTATGACACATAAATAATTTCAGGAAAGCTTTGAAGACTGGCGTCAGAAAATAGCAGCTACAAGGCCAGCAATGATATCCCCTTCTGTGGATAGATTACATCCAAAAGTTATTAAAGAAGAAATGACAGATCTGAAGAAGAATATAACAGAAGATCTATAGGATAAAAAGCTGAAACAAACCCTACCCAATGCAATAATATTAGAATATATATATATATAAAATTATGGACTCTAAGTCTGAATTGACAGTTAAAGTGAAAATATTGTACAAATGATAATCCAAGAGAATGATCTGGATAATGACTCCTTATTGTTTTACAACAGATGCCTTGAGGAAGTCTTAGAGATGGGAAAAAGAAATTTTGAAGAGAGACCAATCTTATGTCAACATCTGAAAGAAAGATCAAGACAGTTAGACGAAATAAGGAAGGAATACAAAGCTGGTTTGTTTGACTAAGGTTAAAACAAGATATGTTTCTATAAAGCTTTGGATGCTTTATAATGCTTTATGGACTTTTTGTTGACACTAGGACTAAAATGTTGATGATTTACAGATTTATGAATAAGGGATGGGTTATGAAATAAGACACACTCGTCTTTTGTAACCATACTATGGAATGAAAAATTGCAAAATTTGTTTCTACTTATTGTGATGAAGATCAGAAGTTAGTTCTTTAAATATTTCTTTTATCTTTATCTTATTTCTTTTTCTTTCTTGTTCTGTTTTTTCTTTGCACCTTGCATCTCTTTCTTTTTGTCTTTCTCCTTTCACGTTGTCTTTTATTTTTGTTATTAAAATTTCTGGTAACATTATTTTAAAAATAATAATAATTCAGTCTATTGTTCCCAGTCCCCTATATCTCATACTTTTCATTTGGTTTCTATCACATTTTAACTCTGCAAATATATATTGAAAGAATACATGAAATGTGATCAACCAAGCATTTTTGTATAAACTGTGCATAATTAATATTGTGCATTATTTTGAAGCAGAATCCAGATGTTTCTTGCTAAGGAATTTTTTTTTAATCCACATGGGTGGAAATAATGTAATATAATTTGCTGAGCTGAAGCAAATTAAGATTTGGTTAAAGGTTGGTTACCACCTTTAAAGTGTTCCATGGCATAGGACCTAGTTATCTTCGAGACCGCCTGCTGCTACCAACAACCTCCCATCGACCCATGCGCTCCTATAGAGAGGGCCTCCTCGGGGTACCATCAGCCAAACAATGTAGGCTGGTGACCCCCAGGGGGAGGGCCTTCTCTGTGGGGGCACCTACCCTATGGAACCAGCTGCCCCCTGAGATAAGGAGAATCCAAGACCTTGGTGCCTTCCGCCGTGCCCTTAAAACTTTCTTTTTTCATCAAGCTGGGCTGGCTTAACATATTTTTAAATTTTAAATTTTTAATTGGTTTGTCATTTTAAACTGGGGCCAAATTAATATATATTCTTTTAATTGTTCTTAATGTTTGTATTGTATGTTTTTATCTGGCTGTACACCGCCCTGAGTCCCTTGGGAGAAGGTGCGGTATATAAATTTGAAATAAAATAAATAAAAATAAATAAAATAATTTTTTTTCTGACTTAGTTATTACTAATAATAACAATATATATGCATAATATAAATGTTAATAATAATAAACTAAGAGAGCCAGTTTGGTCCAGTGATGAAGGCACCAGGATAGAAACCAGGAGACTCTGAGTTCTAGTCCCACCTTAGCTATGAAAGCCAGCTGGGTGACTTTGGGCCAGTCATTCTTTCTCAGCCCAAATCACCTCACAGGGTTGTTGTGAGAGACAAATAGGAGGAAGGAATATTAGGGGCATTCATCATCCTGAGTTATTTATAAAATAAAATAAAATAAAATAAAATAAAATAAAATAAAATAAAATAAAATAAAATAAAATAAAATAAAATAATAAAATAAAATAAAATAAAATAAAATAAAATAAAATAAAATAAAATAAAATAAAATAAAATAAAATAAAATAAAATAAAATAATAAAATAAAATAAAATAAAATAAAATAAAATAAAATAAAATAAAATAATAATATAAAATAATATAAAATAAAATAAAATAAAATAAAATAAAATAATAAAATAAAATAAAATAAAATAATAAAATACAAAGATTTCGATTTCCATTCTTCTCTTTTTTTCTTGTCCTTTTCTGGATTCTAGGACAATAAAGAAAAAAAAAACTTTCAAATTCTTTGTTTTAAATGGAAAATATGTTTAACACATTTTATCTACCACTTTCTGGGGTATGTTTGATTCTGGCTAGATCGCTCTGAAATTGATAGAAGAGAATATTTGCAGCTCAGGGTTGGACTGTGGGATCCTTGGTGCTCTCTGAGTTTGGTGGTTTTCTTGCACACATTTCATTTCAACACTGATTATGTTACCTAGTTTGGTAATGAAACCTCTGAAAGAAAACCAACAAGCTCAGGGAGCACCAAGTACCCCACAATTCTAAAATCCCAGTTTTGAAGGCAAACATCTGCTACCGATTAGATTGGGAGTATTAAGATTGTAATGGGGGTTAATAAACATAGAATTTCATGACAAGGAAGGCTGACACTATTTAAAACATGTTCATTTTAAAAACCAAGCCCCAAATATGTGTGTTCAGGGCTAGCTTTATGCCACACAGGTTGATTTTAAGAATGGCCTTGGCTCTGTGGAGATGCATTGTTGGGATCACGGGTGGGCTTCAAAAATTTTAGCAAGGGGTTCTCTGCCTGGTTGCTGGGTGGGCATGGCCACGGTGGGTGTGGCTTAGTCAGCCTCCTGCACCACTGGGGGGGGGGGTTGCCCTCCCCGGGCTCTGGAGGCTTTCCTCGAGCCTCCAGGAGGAAGAAAATGGCCTCTCCAGGCTCTGGAGGCCCTCTGAACCTCTGGTAGGCCCGTTTTCACTCTCCCTGAGCCTCCGCACGTGCCCTGCACTTACCTGCATCCAAAACGGGCCGCGTGGGGACTCCTGGGGTGGGCGGGACGGGGTGGGTGGGCGGGACGGGGTGGGTGGGCGGGGCCAGCCAGGAGTGGGATTTGTGGGTTCTTCAAACTGCACAGAATCTTAGCTAGAGGTTCTCCCGAACCCCTGCGAACCTCCCAGCAGCCCACCCCTGGTTGGGACCTGACATAAAAGGAAGTTGAGATAAGCCTCGATCAGCCACTTTGGGAAAGTAGATACTTTTGCCAGCTAGAAACAGGCCGCTGTGCTATGGGGCTTCCTTGAGGAGCATCAGAGAGATCCCTTGTTCAAAACTTGTTTGTTTGTTTATTTATTTATTGAATTTATTTGCTGTAATCAAAAGGTCGGCAGTTCGAATCCCTAGTGCCGTGTAACAGGGTGAGCTCCTGTTACTTGTCCCAGCTTCTGCCTACCTAGCAGTTCAAAAGCACGTAAAAAATACAAGTAGAAAAATAGGGACCCCCTTTGGTGGGAAGGTAACAGCCTTCCATGAGCCTTTGGCATTTAGTCATGCGGGCCACATGACCACGGAGTTGTCTTCGGACAGCGCTGGCTCTTCGGCTTTGAAACGGAGATGAGCACCGCCCCCTAGAGTCAGGAACGACTAGCACATATGTGCGAGGGGAACCTTTACCTTGGCTTCCAGCAGTAAATGAAACAAATCTAACCTAGGCTGCATTGCACATCATAATTTTGAAAAGATGGGGGAAAAGGGTTTCAGTGGGGAAAAAATGGGAGAAAAGCCCTTTAAAGTTTAAACAAAAATCCATATATGTTATTTTAATATGGTAACTCATCCCCCAAACTGGCTAAATGGCAAATCAGACAGAAGCATTGCACGGAATCCAACAAAAATGCATGGATTTGTCAAAGGTTTAAGTTTATTTATTTGTCAAGCATATATAATATTACAGGTAAAAAGTATAAACATAATTTGAATACATGAAAAGAGTAAATAAAAAGGAATATTAGGACAGGAACGGTAGGCACGCTGGTGTACTTATGCACCCCCCTTATAAAAGCCATAGAAGGGACCTCCTTCTATGGCTTTTATGAGGCCAGGTGATTGCTTTCTATTACAGTTTTCACAATGCTAGAGAGAGGGGAAAAAAAGAAAAAAGAAGAAGAAAACCAGGAATTTCAGCATGCCCTTCCCATCATTCACATCCAACTGGGTCTGCAGACAATAGGTCAATCAGATTAATTACACGGCACTAAAAGATGGCGGGTCTTAATCAAAGCCTGGCATTTTTCTCCCCCCTCCACCTTGAATGTTCAGCACAAGCAGACTGCCTTTATCCTTTCCTTATGCAAATGAGAAGCTGGAAATCTTCTCCTGGAGACAGAGCAGAACAAAATTCTTCAGGTCCTTGCGAAACCCGAAGGCCAATTAAATCTATGTGCTAAAGGTAACGTGTGAGCGCATGCATCTCCTTAGAGGTGCGTTTGGCTGGAGTTGGGTGGCCTGTGGGTGGCCCGGCTCAACGTTTCAGAAATGTTCCATTCCCACCCCTTCGACTATGACCCTGGTCAGGCCACTTTTATGCCCGTGACAGCTTCATGAAGCACCAAACACGGAGCTCTACATGGCATGAAATTGGCCACAAAGCGGAGCGAAAGAAGTCACCATTCTCCGGCAGGATGTGAGGACAATATGGCTGATTAGATCTGGAAGCAGATGCCAGCAGTGAATATTGTCCCGGTGACTGAAAAGACATGACCCCAGAGGTAAAGGAAGACAACACAGGGCCCCTCGTGAACCAAAAGGGGAGGGAAGCTGAGGTGAAACCACTGAATAAATCACGCCTTGAAAAGAAGGGGAGGGAATGCTAAAGAGGAACTTTTTTCTTTGTTTTTTTCTTTTCTTTTCTTTTCTTTTTTTAACATCGCTGAAGCCGGGAGTGGGGAAAGGGGGGCGGTTCAATCTTTGGCAGCTCTCCCTCCCCCCAGATCGCTGAAACTCGGGCGGACAATGGCTTTTTAACAGATGGGAAGCCGAGTAAAAAGGGGGCCAAGGGCTGTACAGTTTGAGAAGGCTGTTTGTTTAGTCTGGGTGCTTGGGCAGGTGTCCTCAGAAAGACGGATCCAGCCGGTTAACTGTCTTGGCGGCTCAGCCGTCCACGGTGCCTCGGTGCCTCGATGACACCCTCCTGCCTGCCTGCCTGCCTGCTTCTTTCTCTCTGCAAGTTCTTTTGAATGGTTTGGGCAGCTCCAAGAGTTGAAGGAGGAATGATTCCCCAAGTTGTGCCTTGGGAGAAAACGCTGGCACCTCAAATTGGGGCATGGATCCCCAAATACTTTGGCCACCTAATGAGAAAGAAAGACTCACTGGAGAAGAGCCTAATGCTGGGAACAATTGAGGGTAAAAGAAGAAGGGGATGACCGAGAACGAGGTGGCTGGATGGAGTCACTGAAGCAGTCGGCGTGAGCTTAAATGGACTCCAGAGGATGGTAGAGGACAGGAAGGCCTGGAGGAACGTTGTCCATGGGGTCGTGATGGGTCGGAGATGCCTTCGCAACTAACAACAACAACACTAAATCCCCAAACTTATTGTAGACCTAGCAAGTGCTTGGGACGTGTTGGTTTGCCTCGACATACAACACATTTACATCCGGATTGGAAGGGAAGGAGAAGGAATTATTTTGGAGTAGAAAAAAGGCTATGGTTTAGTTTTTTTTTTTCTTCTCCCTCCTCCTCTGGAGAAGAACTGAATTGGCTCCACAAAGGGATCAAAGAGATGTTTTGGCAGCGTTTTAATATGTTTAATTAGAAACCCGAGACTTTAACCCGTGGCTTCTCCTACAGGGACACTGCAGTGACGCTGATGTGTAGCCCATGAAATGGAGTTGCGGGGGGCGGGGAGGAGAGAAAGAAAAGGGATTGTAAGCTTTTAGGCCTTCTCAGAACTTTGCAGGCGGCCCCAGGGATGTACAAAGAATAAGGGGCTAATATTTTTAAGAGCAAAAGAATAGAATAGAATAGAATAGAATAGAATAGAATAGAATAGAATAGAATAGAATAGAATAGAATAGAATAGAATAGAATAGAATAGAATAGAATAACAGAGCTGGAAGGGACCTTTGAGGTCTTATAGTCCAACTCTCTGTTTAGGCAGGAAACCTTATACCATTTTAGACAAATGGTTGTCCAATCTCTTCTTAAAAACTTCCATTGTTGGAGCATTCACAACTTCTGAAGGCAAGTTGTTCCCCTGCCACACTCACCAAGCCACGCCCACCAAGCCACGCCCACCAAGCCACACCCACCAAGCCACGCCATGCCCACCAAGCCACGCCCACAGAACCGGTAGTAAAAAAAATTGAAACCCACCACTGCTATGTGCCATTGGAGTAATTTTGTTTTTAAATACGTAGAGCTCCTGACAACATTTGTTCTGGCTCATATCATCCTGAGTGAAGCAAAATGAAACTCTCAGTGATGGAAATAGACTTGAAAAAAGGAGAAGCTTCAAAAGAGGAAAAACTCAGATCCTGAACAGACACTGTTTAAAGGTTCAAAAGCAGTATTTCTCAACCTTGTCAGCTTTAAGATGTGTGGACTTCAACTCCCAGAATTCTCCAGTTAGCACCTTAGTTTTTTCATTGAGCCTGACTCTGCTTAATACTTCATCTTCTACTCCTAACTTGTATTTGTAGTGTTGCTTCCCTTCTATTCTGGTGGACTTATCCATTACTAACTCAACTTGATTTTCAGTTTTCCCTAGATAGGAAAGTAGACTTCAGATAACAAATATCCAGAGCTAGGAAAATAGCAGTACTAGTTAACCACATGTGTGAAGTCATCTTTATAATGAGGGCAACATAACTGAAAGTTATTAGGCATATAATAGAACTCCAGAATGGATTGAGAGAGATCCATGATGTGATGAATCCTAGCTAGAAGCAAAGTATGAATGAAATCTGCAGAGAGACTCATGAATTAAGCAATAATTCAATATCATATGGAAATATCATGACTACTTCCTCCTCCTCCTCCTCCTCCTCCTCCTCCTCCTCCTCCTCTTCTCCTTCTCCTTCTCCTTCTCCTTCTTCTTCTTTTCTCTCTCTCTCTCTCATTTCTCTCTCAATATCTTTCTATATATCTCTATCTCTCTAGCTATTTCTCTCTCTCTCTCTCTCTCTCTCTATCTATCTATCTATCTATCTATCTATCTATCTATCTATCTATCTATCTATCTATCTATCTATCATCTATCTGTCCATGTCTGTTTTCCCTACAACATGTAAGTAGCAATGCTGGCAGAATGTCTCAAATCTGACATCAAAAGTTAGTGGTATTTCAATGTGTGGTGGCGATAGTCACCACAAAATTAAAAATAAAGTCTGGTTTATTCTTGAAGCAACGCAAGCAAATATAAGCTGCAGCTTTTTCCATACTACTTGGACTTCATAACATCTTTAAAGTTGCCAGACCACTGTGATTCAGTGATAATTGAAACTAAAATGGGATTCAGTTCATATGGGATAGGTATGAATCACACAAACTATTATTAATCCATATCTTTCCACATGCCTGCCCAGTAATTTTTGTTTGTTTGTCTGCTTTTGAAAGACTCTCTGCTTGAAACAGACTGAGACTACAACTTTATAAAAAATACTGTAATAGAGTTTGGGTTGAGCTATCATATGTCCGTGATATGTTAAAACTTTTCCATTTCTAATTCAAATGAGTAGTTACAATTTTCTATGAATCTAGAGCTCCTATTTTAAATTACTCACTAGATCAGGCATGTCAAACTCAAGGCCCGGGGCCGGATCCGGCCAGCATGGTACTTAGATCTGGCCCGCGGGGCTACCCTGGAAACAATGAAGGACCAGCCCGCGGTGCCTCTGCCACCACAAACAGAGCCTGAGATTCCCTCCTGCAGCCCTCTGCCAGCAGAAAAGGAGCTGGGAGGCGCACATGCAGCCCCCTGAGCTCCATTTTCACTGGCAGAGGGCTGCAGGATGCCATCATGGCCAAAAACGGGGCCTGGGAGGGCCGTGCGCAGCCTCCCAGGCTTCATTTTGCTGGCAGAGGGTTAGCAAAACAAACTAAAAACAAAACAAAAGGAGAAATGTTTTCCCTTTTGCATTTGAGCATGCAAGAAGGGACAGGAAAGGAGGAAGGGAAAGAGGAAAGACAAAGAAAAAGAAGGAAAGATGCGAAGAGAGCAAGGAAGGAAAAATAAGGAAAGAGGGGACAGAAGAAGAAAGGAGAAGGAAGAGGGAAGGAAAAGAAGAAAAGGAAGGAAGGAAGGAAGGAAGGAAGGAAGGAAGGAAGGAAGGAAGGAAGGAAGGAAGGAGAAAGGAAGGAAATAATGAGAGTGAGGGAAGGCCTGAAGGAAGTCCTGCCTTAGCACTTGGCCAACACTGGTGCCCCTGACACAAGTGACAAGCTGGCCATGCCCCCCGGTCCCGCTGAAGACAAACACAACCCTGATGTGGCCTCAATGAAATCGAGTTTGATGCCTCTGTCCTAGATGGTGGCTCCAAAAGTATGGCTTACGAGTAATGGGGACCACATTCAGACTAAGCTAAATCCAAACAAACCATCTTATGCTTTAGTTCTGAATGCCTCCTCAACAGCGCCCTAATCTACAGAACAAGGAGAAGCTGCAGAATCTTCTCTAGTCCTCACCCTCACCAAGAGAGGGACGCTTAATGGAAGCCAGCAACGGCCTTCAACTCCTTTTAATACCGTACTGTGCTGTTTCCTCACTGGGGGATTGTGGTGATTAACAGTAGCCGTTCTCTACGATGGCTTAACCATTCTCCCCCTGCTCCCTCATGGCGTTTCGCCCCCTCTCCCTCCCCTCCTCCAGCTTTTTAATGTATTCATTGCCTAATTTTCATACATGCTGATTGAATAGCGATTTCTTCCTCCAAAGGCTGCGCGAGCCACCCCCAGACTAAATGTAAAATCTTTATTCCAACCAATGTCTAAATCATTGTTTTCTGGCGGCGCAGATCATGTGGCACACATTATTAATAGCTCTGGTCTCTGCACCACTTGACACAGCGCTCTAGCTGTCAGTCTGCTCTCTGGCTCGTATGATTCTTGCACTGGTGAAGTGCCAGGCGCGGCCTTCTCCCATCAGTCACTGTCACCCACCCACCAGTGATGAATAGCTTGGCCGTCACTGTGGTGAGGCCGGGACTCTGATTCACATACGCCTGACTTTTACCAACTCCAGCACACCAGCTGAGGCCTATCCCAGTTGAGAGAGTCTGCAGTGACCTGGAAAAGCTTGTGGCCTCCCCTCCTCCGGTGGGCATGCACACACACACATCTCGGATTAGTTAAAACTGCAACAAATCCTAATGTGATCATGTCACTAATTATGCATTTAATTCAGTTATAAGGAGCTAATGGCTCCCACAGTGACAGCTTTTACTGCTAAAAGGCAATTCATTCCTGAAACGGAGAAATCTAATTACACAAAATGGTTCGTCCTAATCCTTTCAAAGAATAATCTTATTTGTAGACATTAACATCCCAGATGCTGCTGCTGTTTGTCCATTATGACAGTGTTTGTCCTGAATAATGTATAAATAGCTCTTGCTGGACAGTTGCGTGTCACTAAATCAATACAATTTGCTGCCTTCTGTTACATTAAGTCAGTCTGGGCAAGCTAGAGAAAATTAACCTTTTGTTTCCCACTCAAAGCGCCCCTTGGAATTAAAAGAAGGAGGGAAAAAAAAATAGAAATGGAGCTGGGAGAATGAGCTTTTTCTCTCTCTGGCTTTGCAAAAACCCCACAGAGCAAAAAGACATTTCAATGGAAATGTTGGTGGCGAAAAGTGACTGTATTAAAGAGCAAAGGGAAAAAAACAGCACTTGTGGTTTGGTTCTGTTTGGAGACGTCAAGAATCTTTTCAGCCAAAGCGTTTCATAAATATTGCTCTTTCTTCCTAGAAAATGTTGTTCCTCATTTGATAGCGCTTGAACTTAATATCCAGTCAGAGGGTGGTTGTTGAAACCATATACACTAGATCTTGAGCAAATTAAAGATGGCTGCCATTTCAAGGACCTCACGATCCTGAAACTGCTGGGAAAATTGTTCCCACGTATTTATGTTTATTTATTTTATCCCTCTTTTACTGTTTTCATAATTAAGGTGGCAAACATACCTAATATTCCTTCTTTCTCCTAAGTTCCTCACAATAAAAACACTGTGAGGTGAGGTCGCCTGAGAGAGAGAGAGAGCGACTAGCCCAAAGTTGCCTAGTTAGTACACCTAGTAAAATTTCATTTTAATGTATGCTGATTAGTGCACATTCAAAGTGACAATAAAGCAGTGGTGAAATCCAATTTTTTTTACTACCGGTTTTGTGGGTGTGGCTTGGTGGCCGTGGCTTGGTGGGCGTGGCAGGGGAAGGATACTGCAAAATCTCCATTCCCACCCTAGTCTGGGGTCAGCCAGAGGTGGTATTTGCCGGTTCTCCGAACTGCTCAAAATTTCTGCTGCCAGTGCTCCAGAACCTGTCAGAACCTGCTGGATTTCATCCCTGCAATAAAGTTATTCTAAGTCTAAACTTTCATGCCTAAAATGGCACTAGAACTCACAGTCTCCTGGTTTTTAGCCTGAGGCCTTAACCAGAGAAACAGTAACCAAAAAAAGAGAGAGATGTTTTCTCTAATTTCTTTCAACTATCTGAAGAAATAAGACAATCACTCTAACTACATCTGAGTGAGAATTATGGGATTTATATTAGAATTGTAGAATACGCCTGACTGAAGGAACACCCCATTGTGGTAAACTGCTCTAGACAGCGGTGGGTTTCACATTTTGTTGCCACTGCTTCGCCGCACATGCGCACGCTCACTTCACGCACACGCTTGCTTTGTGCACACGCTCACTTCGTGTGTACGTGCAACTTCCATACATGCACCTGCCTTCAGCGCATGCGCTTTGCTTGTGTGCACACCTTCCGTGCATGCACTGGCCCTCCGCGCATGTGATTTGCTTGTGCGTGCGTGCGTCTTCCATGTATATGCCCGGCCTCAAAACCGTGCCTAAATAGGATGGCACAGAGCCGGGGCGGGGTGGGGGCGGGGTGGTGGTGGGCACCCCCCATAATCTCCACTACCGGTTCGCCTGAACTGGTACGAATCAGCTGAATACCACCTCTGGCTCTCGAATGAATCAGGACCAATGAGGTTATCTATTCTGGTAATGAAACATCTGCAAGAAAACACCCCATGATAAGACAGGACTTTTAGCTCCTACTTTTTGAGCTCTTATTATTCCCATTGTTTTACTTATGTCTTTGCTGTTGTTTTCAATATAATTCCTCCCTGTGTTGCTTAGGAAACTTCAAATTTATTTTTCCCTCTTATTATACTTATGCTTATGAAAATCCCGTTGCGATCCCATTGCGAACCGGTAGTAAAGGTAAGTAAAACCCACTTCTGTACCAGTAGTAACTTTTCTTATTAGAGAGCTGAGATTCTATGCTTTTTGACAGAGATTTCTAACTATAGAACATGCAGCTTTCTTCTTAGTGCTTACTTCTCTAGAAAAGGAAGTGATGAGACTCTAGAAAGAGTGCAGAGAAGAGCAACAAAGATAATTAGGGGACTGGGGGCTAAAACATATAACGAACGGTTGCTGGAACTGGATATTTCTAGTCTTATGAAAAGAAGGACTAGGGGAGACATGATAGCAGTGTTCCAATATCTCAGGGGCTGCCACAAAGAAGAGGGAGTCAAGCTATTCTCCAAAGCACCTGAGAGCAGGACAAGAAGCAAAGGGTGGAAACTAATCAAGGAGAGAAGCAACTTAGAACTAAGGAGAAATTTCCTGACAGTTAGAACAATTAATCAGTGGAACAACTTGCCTCCAGAAGTTGTGGATGCTCCAACACTGGAAGTTTTTAAGAAGAGATTGGATAACCATTTGTCTGAAGTGATGTAGGGTTTCCTGCCTAAGCAGGGGGTTGGACTAAAAGACCTCCAAGGTCCCTTCCAACTCTGTTATTCTATTCTATTCTATTCTATTCTATTCTATTCTATTCTATTCTATTCTATTCTATTCTATTCTATTCTATTCTATTCTATTCTATTCTATTCTATTCTATTCTATTCTACTAGTGCATGAAATACAAGTGTGATGTTGGCAGCTTCCTGAAATTCTTGCTGGAAATGCAAAGGGACTAAATCCAGGATCTTTATATATGCAGATTCTATATTCTTTCACTGAACTACCATTCTAGGAAGAGAATTCTCCCTTGTGGCTTTTAATTCAAATGACTGAATTATGAATGCAAAGAAGGAAGCCGTATAGCAATTGATATAAACTTATCCATCATTATTCTAATACAAGTAGTTCTTAACGTAGAACCACAGTGGAGCCCAACATTTATGTAGCTAAGTGCTGTGGCCCGTCAGCGGCCTGTGCAGCTAGTAACTGATTCCGACAGCGAGGAGGCTGGTGTGGTGCTGCGCCAGCAGCCTGTGCAGCTGGCACTTGAGTCAGACAATGAAGAGGCTGGAGAAGATGTGGTGCCAGAGGCGGGGATTCAGCCAGGGCCTTCAGAACCTCCAGAACCTCCCATAAGTGAAGAGGAAGAAGAGGAGGAGCTTCTTCTCGATGCACGAGCGCGCAGAGCTGTTAAAAGGCAGGAGTGGCTCCTCAGGAGGTCTCCTCGAGAGTAAGACTTGGGGCTAATTGGCCACTCCCCTAGCCTATTTAAGGAAAGATGACGACTGAGGCAATTTGCAGGAAACAACTTCGTTCACATTCCTTCGCGTCTTGATCTTGTTTCTCTTATCAGTTTCCTGCAAATTGCTTCTGGACATTCTGCCAACCACAGAAAGATTACGGTTATTATTGTTTGGATTCTTGTCAGCTGTTAATGAAGTTAATTTAACAGCCTTTGTTCGGAAAAGACTGATTTAAATTAGTAAACTAAGGTTTGTACAGACTGTGTGTGCTGCGTTCTTTGGGGTCCGTAGCTGGGGCAGAACACTAAGTGAGACATTTGCTAAGTGAGTTTTGCCCCATTGTGCGATTTTTCTTGCCACGTTTGTTAAGGGAATCACTGCCGTTGTTAAATGAGTAACACGATTGTCAAGGGAATCTGGTTTCCCCATTGACTTTGCTTGTCTGAAGGTCGCAAAAGGGGATCACGTCACCCCAGGACACTGCAACGGTCGTAACTGTGATGACCAGAATGGTCAGCCAGGAATTATTGTAGATCCAACACAGCTGAAGACAAAGTAGTCCTCGACTTATGACTACCATTGAGCCCAAAATTTCTGTTGCTAAGCAAGGCAGTTGTTAAGTCTGTTTTGTGCCATTTTATGACTGCTATTAAATGAATCACTGCAGCTGTTAAGTTAGTAACATTCTTGGTTCACAGAGGCTTGAGAACAGCTAAAAACGAAACTGTTATCTACAATGGATTGAATGCTCTCCTGCAGTGGTGGGATACAAACTTTTTTACTACCGGTTCTGTGGGCGTGGCTTGGTGAGTGTGGCAGGGAAGGATATTGTAAAATCTCCATTCCCTCCCCACTCCAGGGGAAGGTTACTGCAAAATCCCCATTTCCTCCCGATCAGCTGAGACTCAGGAGGCAGGGAATAGTTGGGGGCGGGGCCAGTCAGAGGTGGTATTTACCGATTCTCCGAACTACTCAAAATTCCCACTACAGGTTCTCCAGAACTGGTCAGAACCTGCTGAAACCCACCTCTGCTCTCCTGCCAGTCCTGGTTTCTGAAAGAACCTTTTTCTTGAAGGTTAAAGTTTATGGGAAATTATTATTATCAATGCAATCAAAAAAAGCAAATTTAAAATACAAGAAAACCCATGTGAATTAGCTAGGGCAACGGTATTCTAAAAACCATGTTTCAAGGATTACAAAGTCCGTCCTCTGTGGCTCGCATAATGGCACTAAGTGAACTGTTGTAAATCGGGGACTACCTATATTTCTTCAGCATTTGGATTTTAGAAAACAGGAGATTGCTTAATAGACTTCCATGGATTTTTTTTTTTCTGCTCAGGAAAACTATCACATGTCTGGCTTGTTTGGGGTATGCTTTGCGCTCATCCCCTTTTCACCAGTGTGCCACAAAGTAAACACACACTCAGATTCCCAGTTATTGTCTTAAATGGCAGCTCGAAGGCTATGTATTCTCCTGTTGTCTATGTCCTGCAAGACTCCAAAGTATATCTTTATTTATGCTTTCAAAGGAAGTGACTGATGGCAGCCACTTTGCTTAATTGAATATCCCGCAGTGTTGTCTGAGAAGAGAAGACAGTGAAGTACAGACAGAGTCCACCTCGTTTTGCTGATCTGCACAATCCTGAAGCCATGGTTGTGGGAATCAATGGTGATTCCTGCACTATCCTGCATCGCATTATTCAGCCGGTTCGGACCAGTTCGGGCGAATCGGTAGTGGGGCTATGCTGTCCAATTTAGCCACGTTTTCTAAGCATGCGTGCAAGCAATGCACATGAGCAAAGTGGGTTTATATAGTGACCAAAGGTGGGTTTCACATAATTTTACTACCGGTTTTCTGCGCACCGAAAATGTGAGTGCGTGCTCACATTTTTGGTGCATAGCAAACCGGTGGTAAAATTACGTGAAACCAGTGGTGAAATCCAATTTTTTTTTACTACCAGTTCTGTGGGCATGGTTTGGTGGGCATGGCAGGGGAAGGATACTACAAAATCCTCATTCCCACCCCACTCTGGGGGAAAGGATGCTGCAAAATCCCCATTCCCACCCCACTCCTGGGGGAAGGATATTGCCAAATCTCCATTCCCACCACACTCCGGGGCCAGCCAGAGGTGGCATTTGCTGGTCCTCCGAACTACTCAAAATTTCCGCTACCGGTTCTCCAGAACCTGTCAGAACCTGTTGGATTTCACCCCTGTGTGAAACCCACCTCTGGTGGGAATAGCACATTGGCACACTTAAACAGAAAGCCAGGAAGCTTACATTGGTCATAGAATAAGATGAAAACCACCGATTTCTGTATATCCGGAAAATAAAAGTGGAAAAACTGGAGAAAGTTTTTTGTTTGTTTTTTTTATGTTAAAGAAAATAATTGGAAACGGAAACTGGAATTGACTAGATTTCTGCCTTTGTCCTAACTTCTTATTTGAGATCATTGCAGTACATCGCAGTTAGAGCAATTTCCCCCAAATTGGAACTACAGTTTGCATACAATTTATATAAAACATAGTATTTAGTTAGTAATTCTGGAATTTGTAGTCCCGATGTATTTAGGAGATGATGAGATGTGAGTGGAACTGTATTAGGCAGCAAATAAATACAGAGCAAATATAATTTTTGGTTATTTCATGAGTATTTGGGTACAAACTGACTTACTAAGAGTTAAAGTATGATTACAATTTTAATTTACTCCATAAACCAGTCATAGAACAATTGTTAGCTATTTCCAGTCACTAATTCACTTCCAAATACTTATAGTTCATTTCCTTTCTTCTAGTATTGATAAATTATTATTTTCCAGTTCTTAACTGAATTCTAAGTATTATTAATTGCTTTAATAGATTGGCAGCCAATAGACTGTACAGTATTCCATAGGTAAAACATTTGTAAATAGTAACTGCTAATTAGACTGTGGGGGGTAACATGTATTTTAACACGCTTTTATTGGATATTTTATAGTTGTGAGCCACCCTGAGTCCTACAGAGATAGGATGGCATATAAATAAAAATAAATAAATAATTAGTAGCTATTAACCCCTAGCCTAAAAAACTCTTCTCAATACAAAAGAGAATATTCTTTAAGTGTTGCCATATATTCCATTACTTTTGTCTAATATAAGCAACGGTTCTACAAATTTGTCTACATTTTCAGGGAAGTTTACTGATATTCTGTACCGATTGTTGACAGGTAAGACATTGTAGCAGATAATTTTGTGTACTGTGCTTAGATCATACCACACGCGGTGCAGTTCCAGATTGTCCAAGCCCAGAATTTCAAGTCTGGTGGCCTAAGGAATTCTATTGTGAGTAGAGGAGTGGAGGATTCTTCTTGTGAAATACCTCCGGACCCATTCAATTGGATTAATGTCTGATATACAGTGTGGATTCCAGACAGACGAGCTGTATTTGAGAATTGGTCTGACAAAGGTTTTGTATGCCCTAGTTAGCAATACAATGTTACCAGAGAAGAAGCTTCACAAAATTAGCTTAACAATTCTTAATGCCTTTTTGGCAATGCTGTTACAGTAAGGTTGACCCCCTCTTCTCTGTGAGAGCCCCTCAAGTACTGGAAGACAGCACACCTAGACCTTCTCTTTGCCAGACTAGACCAAAGGCCTCCAAACTTGGCAACTTTAAGACTTGTGGACTTCAAATCTCAGAATTCCTCAGGGTGATAGGATTAGCTCTCACTCAAGATCCAAACCAGGACAAAGCCATTAAGCCATAATAGGAATTGTCCAATATCCTTTCAGAACCCAAGCTCCTTCATTGCACCATCTCAGAGCAGACCAAACTTCAACCAAACGTAGCTCAGACAAACACCTAGGATTTGTACTTTGTCTATAGAGCCAGCTATGAACCCTACATAACCCCTACATGGGAGTCTGACAACAGCCAATAGAATACATGTTCTTGCACAGGAAGCTCAAATACACAGCCCAGAGAGGGTATAAGCCACCATTCTCAACTCCAAGTGGTCAGCTGCCCAGAACTACCCATGTGTGTCTGCTTCATCATTAAACCATCTTTCCAATCAGGCTCCATGTGTCCAGTGTCTTTCTCCCAGCTTGGAACTGAACCAGATGGATATTTCTTCCAACAAGCTTTATGGTCAAAACTTGAAAAATGGAAGAGAGATATATAGCCCGTAAAATATTCAAAGGTAGATAGTTCCGGTGTTCAGAGACTGAGCCTTCTGTTTCTACATGATTCATAGCTTTTCTTATTGATTATCAGATGATTTTATTTTCAAATACCCTCATACATTCAAAATGTTTTTTTTTTTTTCAAAAAATGGTTTTAACAAGTTTTAACATGTTTCACAGGTTTTCTTGGAGCTGAGTTTGGTATATTTTAGCACACATTTTTTTAACCTTTGAGAAAAGAACTTTATTTTTATTTTAGTGTAGAGTATGTACACAGATACAGAGAGAAATCTATCCAAGTTAATCCCACGCAGAACCCTCATGCCTTTGACTTTAGCTGAGCTGGTCTGCTCTTAGGTCATCAGTTCCTTTCCTTGCAGCTGCTTTAAACCTTTCTGTCCTTTGCAGAAACCATACAGGAAAAGCTATATACAATGGGATGGGATGGCTTGATTGTTCTACGTATTACTTTTGCCTAAGAGTACATGCATCTCTGTGATTTCACACTGAACACTGTAAATGCATAAGTATAGAACTGTGCTGGCGAATCTATGGTACATGTGGGCAAGTGTTGCCCTAACTCATGTGCACACCGGCCAGCTGATTTTTGGGCCTTCCAGTCCCAGGAAACAGGCCATTTCCAGCCTCCAGAGGGCCTCCGGGGGGTGGGGAAGGCTGTTTTCGCCCTCCCCAGGCTCCAAGAAAGCCTCTTTCTCTTTGCGGTATAATATAATCTCTGCCTCTTTGAGGGTCGGTTGCCTAAGAGTCATTAAAAGAGCAGCCAAGTTGCAGGCGATGAAGACCATAGTTTGAAAATTGTGAAGGACTGAAGTGTAGGCAAGCTTTTGGCCTTGCTTCAGTGCTGAGCTCATTGCAGAGTTTGTGCTGCTGAGCAGGTTGATGTGGTCAGGCAGAAAAACCTGACTGAGCAACCAGAGTTTTGCCACTCCTCCATCACTGTCAATAAGCAAGATGGAAGGTCCTTACATCATTTCATTTACTATTTCAATGATTACATAGATCATTGCCTTCCCATTGTTTCAGTGATGGATTTAATTAACTTCCAATTAATCACAGAGGGTGATATTTAATGCTCAGCCTGGCGCTGAGGATGGTGTCACAGACCAAGGATATATTTTGAAGGCTTTGGTAATCAAGAGGTCACAGAAGATAGATGCCCCCCATTGAAAGACGGGCCAGGAAGATAAATTCGTCCGTCTACTCCACTCTTGCTAACCGTTTTAGGATAATTGTTTTGCGTTCAGATTATAACTTTGTAAAAAAGGTCTATCGGTGAACTCCATGGCAAGACAAAGAAAGAGACAGAAGGTGATAAATAATCGCGTTCTGCTAGAAAAGACTTCACCTGGTCATAATTCCCATCTGAAGCCAGCCATGATAAACACACCAGAGAATTTTGTTTGCAATTTAAGTTGTCTGAGAGCCAACTGATATGAAATCTCTTCTTTTAGAAGCAGCAATACGAATCCACACAGAGAGAATTTCATGATTACGAAACAACCTGGAGGTTAGAGGAAGGGATTGTTTCAACTTCAGAAGCCACATAATTTCTTCAGAGTACAAGGGAGGGGAGGGGGAATGATATGCAGCATCGGTTTTATTGTATTTTTATAATAATTTTATTAGGCATTAAGATTAAAAAATAGGAACTAATACAAACTAAAGAAAAAAGAAAAGAAAAACAGAAAGTGCAGAAAAGAAAGTTAGAAAAATACAAAAGAAAAAATGAGAATATATTAAAAAAGAAAAGAAAAGAAATGTATAAATAAATTGCTTCCCCCTTCATCACAAGTATAAAAGGAATCTATTAACTTCTCTTAAAATATAACAAATGATCTCTTTTTATTTATAATTCATCAGTTATCTATAAACAAGTCCTTTAACCCTTGATCCAAAAAACTCCATTAATGTGATATCTATTTTATCCTTGATCAAATAAACCAACATTTTATTCTTTCCTTTTACTTGATTTTTAATCCCTTCAAATAAGGTCCTCTAATTGATTGTCATTTACATTAATTGGGTTAGAGAACGTCCTCGCGTCCCAGGGCATTGTTACTGTATAACATTATCACTATTGTTTGTGTTTTTCTTTTTTGTTGTTGCTGTGTTTGTTGTTTCTTAATCTTATTTTCACTGCCAGTGATTGTATGTTATGTACATACGTATGCCTGAATGAATAAAATAACGTATAACCATTTCTGTATCTGTTTTTTTCTTAAGGCATGAGTTTCTGTAGTCACCTTTTAGAAAAACTAGCTATGTTCCAGCACACAATAGGCTCAGGAAATTTGTAGAAATTGAAGGTCATTTTTCTCTTTTCTTTTAATTCTTATTCATCGGGATGATGAGTGTTATGTACAAATAGTAGAAAGGAAGGCTTAACTCTTGTTGAGTTAAATATTGTTACCTATTGAAGCTACTGAGTAAAAAGAAACAATTGTCATACTACATCATAAAGTAATTAATATGTAGTTTGATTCCTCAAGAGTCCTTATATAATGGTATTCATCCATGAGACCACAAGGCTGGATCAAACCAGTCCTAAACTGGCTACCTCCTAATATCAGGTCAAACAATTAAAAACGCTTACCTCCAGCGGTGGGTTTCAATTTATGTTACTACTGGTTCGCTCCTTGTGCGCATGCTCACTTCATGCGCGCGCACCTGGTTCACGCATGTGCCTGGGCTTCTGTGCATGTGCTTTGCTTGCGCACGTGCCTTCCATGCATGCACGTGTGCCCATCCTCAAAAACGTGCCTAAATAGGATGGCGTAGGTGTGTGGATGGGTGGGCTCACCTGTGATTTCCTCTACCGGTTCGGGTGAACCGGTCTGAACCGACTAAATACCACCTCTGCTTACCTCCCCAAAATGTACCACACCCAAGATAGTGTAAGCATTTTAGTCATAAAAATACCCAAATAGGAAGTATAGGTAGTCCGTGGTGTATGACCATTATTGAGCCCAACATTTCTGTTGCTAAGATAGACAATTAATGAGTTTTGCCCCATTTTGTGACCATTCTTGCTACCGTTGTTAAGTGCAGTTGTTAAGTTAGCCTGGTTGTAAGGTGATTCTGGCTTCCCCGTTGACTTTGCTTATCAAACGGTCGCAAAGGGGGATCACACAACCCCGGGACATTGCAACCATCATAAATATGAGCCAGTTGTCAAGCATCTGAATGTTGATCACAGGATCACGGGGATGCTGCAGTGGTCATAAAACAGTCATAAGTCGCTTTTTCCAGTGCCGTTGCAATTTTGAATGGTTGTTAAACAAAAGGTCGTAAATTGAGGATTAGGAGTACCTTGAAACAGTCACTTCCCTCCAAATATCCTCCCTTTCTTCATGTTGAAGAGGAAGAAAATGGATCCTTAGCAGGGAAGCAATATTTATTTATTTGTTTATAAAATTTGTATGCCGCCCTATCTCCAAGGACTCAGGGCGGCTCACCAACAATCGACCAATATGGACCCTGATTGTACACAGTGCCTAGAAAAGATTTTATTTTTTTGCTCCTGCCATGATTTGTGAAACAGATCAGGATGATATGAATGGACTTTCTTTGTGAGCCTCTGAAGTGTTGTTAGACCTCATAGTAGACCAGGGGTGTGTCAAACTCAAGGCCCATGGACTGGATCCGGCCTGCGGGTTGCTTAGATCTGGCCTGCGGGGCCTCCCTGGAAACAGTGAAGGACTGACTTGCGGTGCCTCTGCCAGTGAAAATAGAGCTTCATTTTTGCTGGCAGACGGTTGCAGGAAGCTGCTGCAGCCGAAAACGGAGCCTGCAAGGACCGCATGGGGTCCTCTGGAGCACCATTTTCTCTGGCAGAGGGCTGCAGGAGGCCGTTGCAGCCAAAAACGGAGCTCGGAAGCCTGTTTTCTCTGGCAGAGTGCTCGGGCCGCCACAGGCGTCCCTGACATGAGTGATGTCGAGCTGGCCATGCCCACTTGGTAATACCCACTCCACACACACACACACACACACACACACACACACACACGAGGTCAAACACAACCCTGATGCAGCCCTCAATGAAATCGAGTTTGACACCCCTGTAGTAGACAATAAACATTAGGTAGACACATAGTTTGACCTGATAAAAATCAGGCTATCTGCACATACAGTTCTAACCCTCTCTCCAAGTAAGTATTTACCCTTTTTGGGAAGCCCGTAGGGTTTTCTCTCTGAATTTCCAAATCCATAACCATGTAAAATTGCGTACATATTGGTGCACATAAATCAGCGTGAATGTCTGAGTGGGACTGAGAAAAGAATCATCTTCCTAATGAAAGCAGAAGATAATGTCTTTCTTTCCTATAGCTAATCGGTGAATGCAAAGTAATTATCTTTCCAGTGACTTTAAATCTCTCTCTGCGGCATATTTTTTTTTTGCCAGTCCAACATGTCAGTACAACTCCTTCATCTGGCACACAGCTGGCATGTCTCACGGCAGATCCCTCTAAAGAGTGATTTAAAGTTGCTTTCCATCAGTATTAAAACTAATGAACAAGAGGGATTGCACTGAAACAAGAAACATCTTGACACACTGAAACTCTGAGGCGTATACTTGGTCAGCTGTGCCTGACAACAGCCATCTTGCCTTAGAAACCTCGCCCCTGCTGTCTCGCCACATTTGTGGGCATCCTAAAAACCCTAGCAAGAATAACAATTCAGCCTTATCCAGGTGTGTGGAATTTTTTTAAACAGAATTCTACTGGATCCTCTTTTATAAAGGCATATAACAGAATAATAGAGTAGGAAGGGACCTTGGAGGTCCTCTAGTCCAACCCCCTGCTCAAGCAGAAAACCCTATAACATTTCAGACAAATGGCTGTCCAATCTCTTCTTTTTTTTTATTGAAAAGTTTTATGAAAAATACAAACATTTTCACCCCCCACCCTTCCCCCCTCAACCCCACCCTCCCTTCCCACCCTCCCTTCCCCTCCCTCCCACCACCCCCCTCCCTAGACTTCCCAGAACGAGCACAGGGTATAGCATTCACAAACCAAAAACTAAAATATGCTAACAAATTATTACATTTCATATTCTCCCTAGGTCCTTAACTCCTTATAACTCAGAAAAAACAAACATAAACTACTTAATATTATTTCATTCATAAGCTATATGAATCTTCTTATTCGGATACTTCTTCTGTATGTAATCAATCCATTTTCTCCATTCCGATATAAATCTCTCATTTGAATGGTCTTTAAGGTATGATGAAATTTTTGCCATTTCCGCCAAATGCACAACTTTTAATGTCCATTCCTCAAATTGTTCCACTGATTAATTGTTCTGTCAGGGAATTTTCTCTTTAGTTGGTTGTTTCTCTCCTTGATTAGTTTCCATCTGTTGCTTCTTGTCCTGCCCTCAGGTGCTTTGGAGAAAAGCTTGACTCCCTCTTCTTTGTGGCAGCCTCTGAGATATTGGAACACTGCTATCATGTCTCCCCTAGTCCTTCTTTTCATCAGACTAGACATACCCAGTTCCTGCAACTGTTCTTCATATGTTTTAACCTTCAGTCCCCTAATCCTCTTTGTTGCTCTTCTCTGCACTCTTTCTAGAGTCTCCACATCTTTTTTTACATTGTGGCGACGAAATAAGTGTTTAAAAAATATTTATTGCTTTTTAACTTGCTGTTTTCAGAATACAATCTGGGTTGGTCACCGGGACCAGAAGTTTTGTCTTCCAAGCTTTCAATCTCATGCTAGAGCCCATCTTCAGGGAACTTCTTGCAGTTTTCAGCGTACCATTTTGTAGGTTGCAATTTTAAAATATTTTGGGACACCCTGAGAAGCCATTATTTTACAAGGCACTTGAATTTTATTTAAGCAAAATCATCCATAACAAACAGCGTTTTTTCAAACCTTTAATCTCTATTAAATACTTCTGTCACATTGATTTGCCAGCTGAAGTCTCTAATTATCCCTGAGTGAAGCCCGCAATGCTAGAAGGTACGTGCCTAATTTCAATGAAACAAGAAATCTCCATGTTGGTAGCCCAATTTAAATTTAAAATGCATGTGGCAGCAAATTCAACACTTTCTTGTGACTGCATGTGGAAGGGAAGGCAAATGAATGTCAGAGGCAGCCTTTGACTGTTTCAGATCTTCAGGGCTCTGAAGAACGTTTGGGCTGTAAGAAAGAATTCAAATGCCATTGTATTGTATTGACAGAGTTAAAAGAACAGTTGCTGGAACTGGGTATGTCTAGTTTGATGAAAAGATGGTCTAGGAGTGACATGATAGCAATGTTCCAATATATGAGGGGCTGCCACAAAGAAGAGGGCATCAACCAATGGTGGATTTCAATTTTTTTTGCTACTGGTTCTGTGGGCGTGGCTAGGTGGGGGGGCATATGACCGAGTGGGCATGGCCAACTTGCTGTCACTCACGCCCACACCCACTCAGTCACATGACCCCCACCCACCTAGCCACGCCCACAGGAAAAGGTAGAAAAAATTTTGGAATTTCCATCAATTTACCCCTGCCCTTCTTCGCCAGTCATCCCCGTTTCCCCTCCTTTAGCGGCCCCAGCCCTAGTGCCGCTTCCTCCCCCCCCACCGCCTCTTTGTTTGGGCTGCTTTCCTTCCACGGTGGCTGGTACAGAGTCTAGAAGGCAAGCTGACCGAAGTTTTTGGCAGCCCCCAGCCAGCTGCCGCAGCCACAAAGCAGCTCTCAAAGAGGCAGCAGCTGGCCACAGGGTGCCGAAAAGTACCAGAGGTTGTGGAAAAAGCTGCTGCCATCACCACCATGTTCTTCATGCATGCGCATCCCATTGGACTTGTAAAGCAATGTGATGTGTGTGCGCGAAGAACATGCTGGTGACAAAAATGGTGGGCAGGGCGAGCGAGTGGCAACCAGGGGACAGGTTTGGGGGCGTGGCCAGTAGGCCATCGCTACCATTTGGTTCGGCGACCTTGGCCAAATTTCTGCCAACAGTTCGTGCAAACCAGTGCGAATCGGCTGAATACCACCTCTGGCATCAACCTATTCTCCAAAGCACCTGAGGGTAGGACAAGAAGCAATGGGTGGAAACTAATCAAGGAGAGAATAAACCTAGAACTAAGGGGAAATTTCCTCATAGTGAGAACAATTAATCAACAGAGCGTCTGCTTGCCTTCAGACAGTTGTGAATGCTCCAACACTGGAGGTTTTTAAGAAGAGATTGGATAACCATTTGTCTGAAGTGGTGTAGGATTTCCTGACTAAGCAGAGGGTTGGAGTAGAAGACCTCCAAGGTCCCTTCCAACTCTGTTTTTCTATTTTATTCTGTTCTGTTCTGTTCTGTTCTACTCTACTCTACTCTACTCTACTCTACTCTACTCTACTCTACTCTACTCTACTCTACTCCACTCCACTCCACTCCACTCCACTCCACTCCACTCCACTCCACTCCACTCCACTCCACTCCATTCCATTCCATTCTATTTCCAGGGTCTTCCACAAAAGGGACAAGAAAATCTCCCCAAACTAGAACAATGAGCATTCCAATGACAAATATTACTCACAGTAAGCTATTGTAAAGGAAGGAACATTGGAGTAAAATGTCTCCACTTCACATAAATGGTAATGAAGCATTAGATGGGGGCTGTTTAGCAGAAGAGAGATTTTGGTGGACAACTCAAGTGTGGATTCAGTGGGTAACTTGTGAGAAAAAACAAATCCAGGCTGAGAATCACTAGGTAAGAAACTGAAAATAAGACAACAGATTTTATCTTTCCTTTATACAAAACTATATTGTGACCATCCTTGGGGGGGCAGGGAGGAAAAAGCCAGGTTTTCAAAGAAAAGAAAAGGGGCAACAAAGCATCTGTTGGATGGTAGGAGAATTGAGCTAATAGCTTATGAAGAATAGTAAAACAAATCAAGAGACACTATGGTTGGAATGAAAAAAGTCTGGTGAGAATATTAATCATCAACCACATGGCTCTCCAGACTGGATATGTGTGTTGTACAAAGTCAGTCCTTAGCGCAGTGAAAAATCAAAGCCAGCTTTGTTTCTTAAAACATATGAGAAGGGTTGTTCTCTGATTAACTGTCTCTTTCTTTGACCAGAAGACCAAAGTAGTGTGAAAGGATAAATCCAGGTCATGCTCTCTGAAGTCAGATCAATAACTCAATCAGAAACAGGTAAGGCCTAAGTTCGACTCTACATGTTGTCAGTCATGGAGTTTTTAGATCAGGCAGGTGTGATCAAATCCAGTCAATCTAAGAAGGATGGGAAAACCATTGATCTTTGCTCTCATTTCTGCTGAAGCAATTCTTACTAACACCTTGGGAAGCCCCGTGGCAGAAATGAAGCATAGGAATAATGTGGAATGGAATACGTACCGTGATCTGATCATTTAGCATGCTTCTCTATAAGGGACTAAGTAAGTGGTACTTTAAGAATTTATTATACATGTCGCTAGTTCTATTTCTATTTCCTTGCTCTTTTAATGGTATCAGGGGTGAAATCCAGCAGGTTCTGACAGGTTCTGGAGAACCGGTAGCGGAAATTTTGAATAGAACTGGCAAATACCACCTCTGGCTGGTCCCAGAGTGGGATGGGAATGGAGATTTTGCAATATCCTTCCCCCAGGAGTGGGGAGGGAATGGGGATTTTGCAGTATCCTTCCCTGGGAGTGGGGTGGAAATAGAGATTTTGCAGTATCCTTCCCCTGGAGTGGGGAGGGAATGGAGATTTTGCAGTATCCTTCCCCTGCCATGTCCTCCAAGCCACACCCACCAAGCCACACCACTCCCACCAAGCCACGCCCACAGGACTGGTAGTAAAAAAATTTGAATTTCACCACTGAATGGTACCCACATAAATCTGTATGAGAGTTCTTCATGCAAGCTTCAAAATTACCTCATGAAGTAGTCTAGATTTGCAACTGGGTTATGGGCAGCCAGTAAGCTTCATGACTTAGTGAGTTTCCCCTGGTTAAAACATCACATTTTTCAGAAGCACAGCGGGTTTCCTAAAACTTAGGACAGACAGAATGTCAGGTTCCAAGTAATAATCCCATAGCAAACAAAACTCCGAGGCTGGTAGATTCCTTAAAGAAAAGTTTTATTGGATATATCATATTGGCACAGTTCTGGTGAAAACCGACTCTGAAGGTTCCCACGGTTTTCACCTAATTAAAAGTAAAAGTTTTTCCCCTTCCCCAAACAATCAGTCACATAGTCCAGTCAGATTGCTGTCCGGTTGCCTGGTAACATCACTCCTCCTCTCTCTGTCCAGGTATGAGAATGTCCTTGGTTCCCAGGAGAAAGTATTTTGTTTTGGCTACAAAACCCCAGCTATCTCTATCCCCCCCTCCCCACTATCTGTCAGCTCCAGTGTGGCAACACTGAAACATCAAAATGGCTTCGGTCATGTCAGCTTCAGGGTTGACACAGTCTTTGAAAAATGAAAATGTATGTGTGTTTGTCCATTAGGAGTAGAGTGTCTAATGGAGTTTGTCTGTTAGGAGCAGAGAGTCTAATTAGTCAGGAATTACAGAGAATGTACATAATCTGTCCATTTTGCTGATCAAAACAGAATAAGAGACTTGGAAGGAACTTTGGAGGTCTTCTTGTTTAATCCTCTACTCAAGCAGGTGACCCTATACCATTTCAGACAAATGGTTGTCCAATCTCTTCTTAAAAACCCTCCAGTGTTGGAGTACCCATAACTTCTGGAGGCAAATCATTCCACTGATTAATTGTTTTAACTGTCAGAAAATTTCTTCTTAGTTCTAGGCTGGTTCTCTCCTTGATTAGTTTCCATCCATTGCTTCTTGTTGTCACAACAAGAAGTGTCGGGAAAAAGTAGATATATGCAGAAGAATTAATGCTGTTCCAGGACAGTGTGTCTAACCTTTTGAGTAGTTTCAAAACAATACGGGAATTCTCCGGTCAAAAGGAATGCAATTGTTTAATCTGGAAAGATTTTTGAAGATTATTCATTGTGTTAAGTATAAACAGGGGTGGGATTCTACCGGTTCAGACCGGTTCGGGTGAACTAGTAGCTCCGACAATCAGCTGGGAGTGAACTGGTTTGCTCCGACGATCAGGTGGGCCCGCCCACTGCCCCTGTGCTTTACTGACCTATATCTTCTCAGCTGATTTGCGCAGGAGAGCGGATTGCTGCACCTCAGCTGTGTTACTCCCCAACAGTAACGCAGAAGGTAAGTTTTCGTAAAATTGCGCACACGCACACAGCGAAGCACGCAATCACCAAACCAGTTGTTAAACCGGCAGGATTTACTGAGTATAAACCAACTGAGATAGGCATCATGGCCAAGATTCCTTGGACAAGGAAGGGTATGTCCAGAACAGCTGATCGAATACATAAATCAGTTCACATTATGTGTGTGTGTTGCATAAATATAAGTGAGTATGTGCCCAGTGATGACTGACAGCCTATATAAACCTAGAATTAAGGATCACACGATTGGCAGCTTGAATATCTTCATCCATGAAGTCTCCCTTTTAAGACCTTTCACTGTCAACTCATATGTGTGTCTCTTTCATTCTTGCTGAGCGCAAGGGAAAATTTGTTAAGGGACTGATGTCGTTTTGTTCCTGTCAAACATGAAACCTGTCAGCCCTGACAATACCTTGAGCCTGTAAAGAGATAGGGAGCTCCAATAAAGGCCTTGTTGAAGTTTTAAATTTGTGTACCAGTAACTGTTTTCTCTGTCACATGCCTCTGATTTCATGCTTTACAAACCATGATGAGCTTTGCCATAGATCATGGTTTCCATTTTGTCCTAGAGAAACAAGGTCTGAACAGGGCACATCAATACATTTTATTGGTAATGCAGGCAAGGAGTGCTGAGGAAAAGGGCAAGGGGTCAAATGCAATTTCAGAAGACTTCTAGCAAGCAATGAAAACATATCTGTGGTTCAGTGAAATAATGCTCTAACTCCCGATTTTTCTTGTTGTATCTCTTCGGACATGTTAGAATGTAGGTGGTAGAATTCTAGGAGAACATTATTGCCTAGATTATTGCAATATGGTCTTCATGACGTAATCATTAAACAGTGTAGGGGCATTTTCAATTGGCTCAAAACTAAAATATTAGTTTGCTATTCAAAACAGTACTAAAATATTAACTGATGATATCCATTTTGTTAGATTTGTAAGAGTTATCATCTATTATCCCTCAGAATTTAAGATTTGATTTTAATTTTGTTTAGGCATAGCTTTAGAAAGGTTCATGGTTCTTGTTAGAAATTGGTCTAGACATTCAAATAGTAGTAGAGATCAGTGGTGAAATCCTCTGAAGTCTGCTACCAGTTCTGTGAGACTGCTACCGAGAGCATGAGCCTGAGGCGCGCCCGCACAGCGCTAGAAAAGGAACATTTTGAAACCTTCCGAGTCTGCAAAGGTAAGCAGAACAGCGAGGGGGAGGGGGAAATCCTCTGTGCCACATGATTTAGATTAGCTAGAAAACAAGAAATCTGATGATTCTAGCTAATATAAATCGCATGTCACAGCTGATTGTCACCCAGCTGATTGTCGCCCAGGTGATCATCAGAAATACCGGTTCACTCGAACCGGTAGCATTTTTTACTACTGATCTGCCTGAACTGGTCTGAACCGGTAGCATTTCACCCCTGGTAGAGACCCTTACTGATAGAAGCTTATTTATGGGGCATAGAAGTGAGGAACATCTCTTGTGTCACTTTTAATTAGTGGAACTCACAGTAAAATACTTTGTTTATTACGTTACATTTCTTTGATGAACTGAAGAATTTTAATTGTGTGGTTCTTCCCCCACCCGGACAATTATGATTTCATTTTACTGGTGGAGAAAGGGACAGAGAAAAGAGAAGGTGAAAAATTGTGAGTAATAGTGTGAAACGGAGAGGAAGGAAAAGGAAAGGAAAGAGGAAGAAGGAGAGGAGAGGAGAGGAGAGGAGAGGAGAGGAGAGGAGAGGAAAGGAAAGGAAAGGAAAGGAAAGGAAAGGAAAGGAAAGGAAAGGAAAGGAAAGGAAAGGAAAGACGAAAGACGAAAGGAAAGAAACTTATATTCCTGTTTGCTTGAAGAAAGAGGTTAGTTTGTTTATAAAAACATGTTCATAAAAGCTTCTGACCACCCTGAGCAATTCAACTGTCTCCCCCTAGTCTATATGAAAACATTAAAAAGACTTACTGAGGAAAAATAGGACTAATTTCCAGCAGTTCAGCTCCATTCCCTAGAGTCTTTAAAAAAATCTCACATTGAAAAGGATGAATATACAAGCATTGCTTATAGTCCTCCCACAAGAGTGTGTGTGTGTGTGTGTGTGTGTAAAATGGATATTGGGGGAGGGCCATTTTGAAATCATTGTGGAAGTAATTGTAAAAGAAGCGATATGCATAAAATTACTGCGGCGGTGCTATAAGGCTTATAAATCAGCTCACAACCAATCCATCTGTAGCAATTTCGGCCCAGCTGATACAAATATTAAAAAAAAGAAAGAAAGAAAATCATAGTTTAAGATTGACAACTGCAGTTGGGGAAAGAAGAGAGGTTTCTCCTGCCGTCTGCTACTTCACAATATGTTCATCCTACTTTTACAGGCCCAAGAACTCGTCTATTATGTTTGTCTTTTCAGCTTTTGTGGTCTGGGTCTGGCCTACCAAGAAAGAAGAACTTCTAGTGCAGGGCAGAGGTGGGTTTCAGCAGGTTCTGACCAGTTCTGGAGAACCGGTAGCGGAAATTTTGAGTAGTTTGGAGAACCGGTAGTAAAAATTCTGACTGGCCCCGCCCCCATCTATTCTCTGCCTCCCAAGTCCCAGCTGATCGGGAGGAAATGGGGATTTTGCAGTAACCTTCCGCTGGATTGGGGAGGAAATGGTGATTTTACAGTATCCTTCCCCTGCCACTCCCACCAAGCCACACCCACAGAACCAGTACTAAAAAATGTTGAAACCCACCACAGGTGCAGGGGTGTCAAACTTGTGGCATCAAGGTGGCATCATGTGACCTATCGGGACTCCCCCCCCTTTGCTAAACTGGGGCGGGGCCAACACATGATACATCCGGCCCGTGGGCTGTGAGTTTAATACCCCTGTTCTAGTGTATGTGCCTTTCGCATTGAATATGATGATTATAGTGATTGTCTCAGTAGTGAAATCCAAATTTTTTTACTACTGGTTCTGTGGGTGTGGTTTGCTGGGTGTGGTGTGGTGTGGCGGGCATGGCCAGGAAAGGATTCTGCAAAATCTCCATTCCCACCCCATTCCAGGGAAAGGATACTGCAAAATCTCCATTCCCACTCCACTCCAGGGGAAGGATACTGCAAAATCCCCAATCTCTCCCCACTCCTGGGGGAAGGATACTGCAAAATCCCCATTCCCTCCTCACTCCTGGGGGAAGGATATTGCAAAATCTCCATTCCCACTCTGGGGCCAGCCAGAGGTGGTATTTGCCGGTTCTCCAAACTACTCAAAATTTCCGCTACTGGTTCTCCAAACTGCTCAAAATGTCCGCTACCGGTTCTCCAGAACCTGGCAGAACCTGCTAGATTTCACCCCTGGATTGTCTTAACTGGTGGTAGCGCGTAGCTAGACACAAGGACAGTTTTTCCATCACTCTGCTTAACAATTAATTCCCACAACAGTGTCTAATCATTTACTAAGACTGTATTACTATTATTCTTGTCTTCCTTACTAATATCTATCTCTTTCCACTTAGTATAACCATGTTTCTTGTATCTTTCAATTTATATTGTTTTTGTTTCCTAGTACGATTTGATAGCGTATTGGTAACCTTAACTATCACTAAGTGTTGTATCTTTTAATTCTTGATGAATGTATTTTATTCTGCTTATGTCCACTGAGAGCATATACACCTACGGCAAATTCCTTATGTGTCCAATCACCTATTCTATTCTATTCTATTCTATTCTATTCTATTCTATTCTATTCTATTCTATTCTATTCTATTCTAAACCTACAACCATGGTCTCTCTGGTTTCTTTCCCAGCTAAGGACTAACAGAACTAACCTTGCTTCATTTTTGCCAAAATATTATTTCTGTCTAATGTATAACAGTCATTGATATAATCTGTGAAAAGGGAGAAAGAAAGAACCAGCAAAACAGTTATAGTCAGGACAGAATTAAAATATGACCGGCTTGTTTATGGGATGGAAGAAGTGTTCCAAATCCTTGAGTCATTTTCATTTTTCAAACCGATGAAAGGACTTTGGATAAACTATTATCACATGATTTAATATCAACACGTTGAAGCTCAAATTATATACAATTTAATCTATAATGCATGGCACTCACATAAAGCTCAAGAAAAATAATGTCAGATGGTGTAGTAGAAGAAGCATAAAATAGAAACAGTCTATAAATATTAAGAGGAAAATCAATCAAATATTTCCTAGGCCTTTTTTTTTTCTGCAACCACTCTTCAAAGTGGTTGCAGACTTTCTGCCGTAAATATAACCAGCTACAGAAGGGCAAGGTGTTGTTCTTTGCAAACTCAGTTCAAAGACTAAGTTCAAAGACTAAAAGAAAATAGAAGCAGAGATGTGTCTGGAATTCACATACCTGGGCTTGGAAATAAGTATATGAAAAGAACAATAGAATTGGAAAGGACCTTGGAGGTCTTCTAATCCAACTTCTTGCTCAAGCAAGAAATCCTTATTCCATTTCAGACAAATGGTTGTCCTTAAAAACCTCCAGCGATGGAGCATCTGAAGGCAAACTGTTCTATTGATTAATTGTTCTCACTGTCAGGAAATTTAACAGGATAACAGAACAGATTAACAGAACAACAGAGTTGGAAGGGACTTTGGAAAACTTCCAAGGTCGCTTCCAACTCTGTTATTCTGTTAATCCAATCCCCTGCTCAAGAAGGAAACCCTATAATTGTGATGGTGAACCTATGGCAGGCGTGCCAGAGGTGGTACGCAGCGCCCTCTCTGATGGCATGCGAGGTGTCGCCCCAGGTCAGCTCCACCGCAGAGGCACGTGGGCTTCCCGCCGGCCAGCTGGTCTTCAGGTCTCTGCCGTGCATGTGTGGGGGGCGAGGTGCTTGCAGGGGGCACATGCATGTACGAGGAGGAATAGGCCTGCACGGGGAGGCAGGATGCATGCGGAGGACCGCACACACATTGCATTTTAGGGGTTTGGGTGCACGTGCGTCCAACCCCCTGCTTAGGCAGGAAACCCTACACCACTTCAGACAAATGGTTATCCAACATCTTCTTAAAAACTTCCAGTGTTGGAGCATTCACAACTTCTGCAGGCAAGTCATTCCACTGATTAATTGTTCTCACTCTCAGGAAATTTCTGAGAGTGCCTTAGTCCACCTGCCATCCGTTCTTCTTGCTATGTGACCAGCCCATTTCCATTTCTTTTATTCTTTTGATGGCATCGCATATTTTCATTTAGAATAGACTAGAATAACAGAGTTGGAAGGGACTTTGGAGGTCTTCTAGTCCAACCCCCTGCTTAGGCAGGAAACCCTACACCACTTCAGACAAAATGGTTATCTGACATCTTCTTAAAAACTTCCAGTGTTGGAACATTCACAACTTCTGCAGGCAAGTCATTCCACTGATTAATTGTTCTCACTCTCAGGAAATTTCTGCTTAGTTCTAGGTTGCTTCTCTCCTTGATTAGTTTCTATCCATTGCTTCTTGTCCTGCCCTCAGGTGCTTTGAAAAACAGCTTGATCCCCTCTTCTTTGTGTCAGCCCCTCAAATATTGGAATACTATCATGTCACTCCTAGTCCTTACCACTAGACTAGAGATACCCAATTTCTGCAACCGTCCTTCATATGTTTTAGCCTCCAGTCCCCTAATTATCTTAATTACTCTTCTTCGCACTCTTTTCAGAGTGTCAAAGTCTTCTTTATATTGGGGTGACCAAAACTGGATGCAATATTCCAAGCGTGGCCTTACCAAGGCATTATAAAGTGGTACCAACATTTCACGTGATCTTGATTCTATCCCTCTGTTTATGCAGCCGAGGACTGTGTTGATTTTTTAAAAACATGATATTTAATCATTTTTGTTTTGCTTCTGGAAGAGCATCATGCTATAATTTACCTTGTTATTTTGGTCTGAGATGTGCATGTAAAGAAGCTGAATCTAATGTAATCGATAGCCTAAGCACCCATGAAACAGGAACAAGAACCCTACTGTAAAACAGTGAAAAAGTGAAATGATAAATAATGAAAGGAATGGAAATTGTATTCCACTGTATCTTCAGGTCATCAGTTTGAGAAGAACCAATATGGAGCAAATTTATTTTTTCCCTTTTAGAAACGGAAGCCTAACACTTATATGGCATCATCGCATCCAAAAATCCCAAAACATCTTGAGTTGCTTGCTGCTAAAATATTCTCTTTGGCTCCGTTTCCCATCAGTGTTTCTATATAAAAACCTCCACATGCAGTCAAATGCACAATTACCCTTAAAAGGCACAATATTTAAAAAACAATTCCTTGGTTTGTTTGTTTTTATGTACTACTTAAAATCTCCGCTAATATGGGATCATAAGGACAGAGCAGAAGTAATCTTGTTCTGAAATAATTTTGTACTTCAAAAAAGACCCCGAAAAGAAAATTAAAGAAAAAGAACAGGAAGTGGCTGTTTATTTGGTTCCTGGGAAAATTACAATGTTCTTGCTGATATTTATTCAGCTGAACTTTAGAGTAGAATTTACACCCCAGACTGAATAAGGTCTTTCGGTATATTTTAGTATGAGGAGGAAATTGTTCTCTAAGATCATTTGCGGTTGCAATTGTTTTAATTAACATACTAAGTGTATTTTCTTCTTTGTCCCAAAAGCAGCAATTGAGGTGGGTATAAAACACAATTAAACCAAATATTGTAATCAAAATCCAGAAACCCAATTAAAAACACATCAGTGAACTTAAGTTTGAAGTTTATTAGATTTCTATACCGCCCTTCTCCCAAAGGACTCAGGGCGGTGTACAGCCATATTAAAACACATAGATTTATAAAATTTAAAACCAAATTAAAATCAATATATAAAATTGGCTCACAAATTAAAACATACATACACCCATAATAAAAATCGTAATTAGGCCAGTCCAGCTTCCTAGAACAAGAGGGTATTAAGGGCGCGGCAAAAAGTACGCAGGTCGGGGCTAAGATGGAGCTCTAGGAGCAGCTCATTTCAGAGGGCTGGTGCCCCCACAGAGAAGGCTCTCCCCCTGGGTGTCATCAGTCAGCATTGATGGCCGATGCCACCCTGAGGAGCCTCCCTCTGTGGGAGCGTATTGGCCGGTGGGAGATTGTTGATGGCAGAAGGCGGTCTCGTATATACCCCGGTCCTAAGCCATGGAGCGCTTTAAAGGTGGTGACCAACACCTTGAATCGCACCCAGAAGACCACCGGGAGCCAGTGCAGCTCGCGCTTTATTTTAAGAAACAAAGAGAACCCACCAGTATAAATGCTACTTAGTAATCAAGTCCATTCAAAGTCCAAAAGGTGATTAGAATAAAAATGTCATTGCCCATATGAAAATGTCTTTCACACTTTAAATGGATTTCAAATGCAAATACAAAACCTCAGCTAGCCACCATCTCCATCCATATAACAAGCATATCTCGACTTTCTCCTCTCTAAGAATAATGATCAATTACAGGTAGTCCTCAACTTACGACCACAATTGAGACCAGAATGTATATTGCTAAGGGAGAAATTTGTTGAGTGAGTTTGTCTCATTTTATAACTTGTCTCACCACATTTGTTAAGTGAACAACTGCAATTGTTAAATTAGTAACGTGGTTGTTAAGTGAATCTGATTTCCCCCCTCGACTTTTATTTTTATTTATTTTATTAGTCATATTTCTATGCCGCCCACTCTCCGAGGACTCTGGGAGGCTTACACCAAAGACAGTATACTAAATAGCATATTGTCCCCTAACAATCTGGGTCCTCATTTTACCCACCTCGGAAGGATGGAAGGCGGAGTCAACCTTGAGCCGGTGAGATTTAATCCGCTGATCTGCTGAACTAGCAGTCAGCTGAAGTAGCTGAAGTACTGCACTCTAACCACTGTGCCACCTCGGCTCAACTTTGCTTGTTGGAAGGTCACAAAAGGGGATCACGTGACTCTGGGACACTGCAACCGTCATAAATGTGAGTCAGTTGTCAAGCATCCGAATGTAAATCATGTGACCATGGGGAAGGGATGCTGCAACGGTCATAACAGTAGTGGGTTGCCGCCGGTTCGCACCGGTTCTATAGAACCGGTAGTAAAACTGGCGGGAGGCTCCGCCCACCGACCCCGACGTCATCAAAACGCTTCTGCGCATGCGCAGAAGAGCGTGTGTGTGGCCCCTTTGCAAACCGGTAGTAAAGATAAGTAGAACCCACCCCTGGGTCATAAGTCTGAAAAATGGTTATAAGTCACTTTTTTCAGTGTTGTTGTAACTTTGAACGGTCACTAAATGAGCTGTTGTTAAGTCGAGGACTACCTGTACATTTCTTCCCATATGTTTTTGCTAAATGCTGCTGTATGGAGCTCCTATCTTTATTATCTACCATGTAATCCTACGATCCTAGGAAAAGTCCTTTATTTCACATTTGATAAATGATGCACTATCAAGTTAGTAGTCACTGCTCTGCTTATGCACACTTTTAGCAAGAAAGAAGGAAATTGCTGGCAGAATTTCTTAGAACTAAATTGAATTTATTTTTCAAGAATGAATCAACAATGCTAAACCACCTTTGGTTTAACTGTGGTGTATTGAATGAACCACAATTGACTAGCTTCACATTGTAGAACGAACCAGGTGGACCTTCTAACTTTCTACACAGCTAAGGTCAGTGGTGGGATTCAAATAATTTAACAACTGGTTCTCTGCCCTAATGACCGGCTGGGTGGGCGTGGCCATGGGTGTGTGACAGGCAGCACTCGGCCTCCTGGACCCCTCTGGGAGCAAAAGCAGGCCGCGGGGGTTGCCCCCCCCATGTGCCCCGTTTTGGGCCTAGTAGGCCTCCCTGCACTTACCTGGGAGCCAAAACAGGGTGCATCGGGACTCCTGGAAGGGGCAGGGAGGAAAGGGGTGGGGCCAGACAGGAATTTAACAACGGTTCACCTGAACCGGCCCAAACCTGCTGAATCCCACCACTGGCTAAGGTGATCTCTATCACCAAAACAGGCCCTGCCAATTGATGTGCATCTGTTTGGAGACATTTGGAGGAGCTTGTAAGAATGGATATGAGAGGATAAGGCCTCCAGAAGGCACTTAATCATTTCTACTATTAATCCCAACAATTACATATCTTCAATTTCATATTCTTGCTGATTTGGGAGTTATTTGGGAGTATTGGGATAGATGGGAGTATTTCATAGTTGACTCTTGCCTCTATTTTTTTTTTATTTATTTGTTTATTTATTTATTTATTTATTTGCTTGCTTGCTTGCTTGCTTGCTTGCTTGCTTGCTTGCTTGCTTGCTTACTTACTTGTGGGGTGGGGAATCACACTGCTGAAATTTAGCATTTTTGGCAATGCCATCTTGGAGGAAAGGATCTAGGACACTGAGAGCCTGCATACCAGTTGCCCATTCCCATGGTAAACCATGGTCTACAAACTACAAAGCTGAGTTTAAACCTCCCAAGCCAAAACCAGACAACCCACATGGTGGCTTAATGAATTGTGTGAATGTAGCACGTAACATTTAGTTAGCTCAAAAATAAGGTTAGCTTTCGAAAGGAAATCTCACAACAGATGGGGAAAGAGGCACATGTATTAGCCAAGGTGGATGGATGGATGGATGATAGATGGATGGATGGGTGGATGGATAGATTAGATGATAGATAGATAGATAGATAGATAGATAGATAGATAGATAGATAGATAGATAGATAGATAGATATGGTAGGTACGGTAGATGGACGATAGATGATAGGTTAGATTGACAGATTGACAGATGATAGATCCGTGATGGTGAACCTATGGCACGCGTGCCACAGGTGGCACACGGAGCCATATCGGTGGGCACATGAGCTCAGCTCCGACGTGCATGTGTGTGCATGCCAGCTGATTTTCAGGCCTTTTGGGCCCACCGGAAGTCAGGAAAAAGGCTGTTTCTGGCCTCCAGAGGGCGTCTGGGGGAGTGTGAAAGGCCATTTTGGCCCTCCCCAGCCTCCTAGAAAGGCTCTGGAGCCTGGGGAGAGCGAAAAACGGGCCTACTTTGCCATCACATGCCAAAAGTGGGGGGAGCATGGGGTGGGGGTTGTCGCACACGCATGCGCGGGGGATGGGATGCATAGAATTATGGGTGTGGGCATGTACAAGAGCGACCCCCCCCCCGCACTCCCCCCCCCACTTTTGGCACTCAATGGCAAAAAGGTTAGCCATCACTGTGATAGATCAATAGATTGACAGACAGACAGACAGATACTCTTCAAACAGCAATAATACCTTGCTTAGGACGAAAATTAAATGTCTATTATCTGCGCAGCACCTCCCTTCTTTAGAACTTTGTTTAGATCTTCCATTGTTTATTAGATCTGTTTAGACCTCTATCATTGTCTTTTCAACTAATGAACAGCATCCATAATGAGCTACAATGATGGCAAAATGATGCCTCTCTCATAACATCACTGCATTGACATTTTGATCTTGGACGCAAGTATGAAAGTTGTGTCTTTTGCATGTTAACATCGTCCCACTGGTTATTCTTTCACACAGAGCCTGCAGATATCCATGCAATCAATACTGCATTTCTAATTTAAGGCAGTACCTAATTTATTAATAGACTGCTTTTTAGATAGTTGCTCTTCAATTCATATGGATTTTCTCATAATCTGTTTTCTTCTGGAGTGTAATTGCATTGAAATTGTTAAGTAGAAAGGTGAGACATAAATGTTTTAAATAAATAGATTAAATCCAAGGTGTCTACTATATTATCAAGAGAGCTACTTTTAAAAAAAAATAGCCAAAGAAAAATACAATAAAGTAATTGAAATAATGCTATAGAATTAAAGGAACTTAATAACCACCATAATAGCTGATGTCAGTTGTCGAGACTCCCTGAGCTATAAGGAAGAGTAGCAAAAGTTGGATAGTCCTTGTTCTCTCTCTCTTATATACTCTAAGTTAGTAGGTAGTATCATTTTGCTTTGGGTAATATAAACCATGCTTCATGGCTTGGCATATTGGGTGAATCCAATCAATGATGGTGCATTCAATAAAGCACAATTATACAAACTCTGTCTTATGATGTTTTATGAATACAGATGTGCTGTCCACTCACTTACTTACACATGTAAGTGAGTTTTGGGGAGTTTATTAATGTTCCCCAGAAGTTTCCTTCACCTAGCCTCAGAACTGTCCCAAATGGTTGTAAATTGAGGAATATCTGTACATCTTTTTCAATTTGTCATTGGCCCATGATGTCCCAGCCTCCGAGCAGGCATAGTGTTGGGAAATTTTTATTACCCAACTGGTTGGTCAAGAAATATATAAACCAACTGTCAGGTTTCGATACTATCTCAAAATAAATGAATTTCCAAACTGCCGATCTTTGAGGAAATTTTCTCTTTATTGAGCATAGTGATCTGTCCCTGGCTCTTTCACAGTCAGCACTGACCTTTGCCCCCCAATCCCTCCCTTTCCGATCCCCAATTCTCTGCGTCTCATTGGCTATCTTCCAAGCCACTCTCCTCATCCCATTTTCGTCAGATCACAGGAATGTCCCCCCCCCATCTCCGAGGAAACAGAATCTTCAAAGGAATTAAGTAGGCAAAAGTTCAAGCTTCTCCTCTTTTTTCAATATGTCAGCGCTGGAACGCTGTGTGTTTGTAGCTAAAAGTATTATGTAGCTTTAAAAACTGTGTTGCATCATCCTGCATCCTGATTGGCTGAGCTCTGTAGCCAATGTACTTAAGGAGAGCTGAATTATGGTTTGTGTGGACACTACACCATTTTACCTGCTGATATGCTGTAACTCTATATTTGATCTCTCTGCATGATCATTGCTTGATCATGGCTATTTATTGCTTTTATAATATTTATTGACTGTTTTTATATTGAACTGTGTTCCTGAGTGAAACTAAAGAAGACCTGTTTTATTGTATTTTTCTGCAACTGGTAAGAAGACTTTATATTTGGAAAATATCCCTGGACCGATCTTTATCTCACTTTATATGTGTATGACTTGGAATGTTTTTGGACTATGATTTTGCTTTTTCCCTAAAAGTAAAATATTATCAAAACCCAGTTTGTTTGTATGTGAACTGTTATTATCCACAATCATTCTCAGTTGCTTTCGTGCGTAAACTCAAAGGATACTCTGCTCAATAATCCACAACATCGATTATGAGACAAGAATATCCTTAACAATAGCAAACAAACTAAGTTATCAACTGATGTCCCAAAGGTGCTTTTTTCCAAGAGACAACTGGACTTTTTGGTTTTTTCTGGGAAGACGTTTTGCTTCTCGTCCAAGAAGCTTCTTCAGCTCTGAAGAAGCTTCTTGGATGAGAAGCGAAACGTCTTCAAAGACAAATGAAAAAAATCCAGTTGCCTCTTGAAAAATAAAGCACCGTTGGGACAACCATGACCCGGATGACTGAGAATCTCCATAGACATTTATCAACTGATGTCATAGAAACATGTGTGCTGGTGTTGCCTTCTCAGTTATACTGAAGGTTGCAACAACAATTGCGAGCGCACAAGGGAGAGAAGACTCCGTTCCAATGTCTTGTGACCTGAATGCCAAATGACTGTTCCTCCCATTTGTTTTGTTGCCAATAAACTTCATAGGGGACCTGGCTGACCCATAATCTCTCCCATACAGCTAGCTCTTCATTAGTGACCCTCCGAGATCACTGTGGCCATGGAGATGGCTATGATGAAGAAGCTACATAAACAGATACACGAAGACAAGGGAAACAAAGGCTTGCTCCCTCTTTGAATCAAGCTCAAGAGGTTAGAGAACTTGGTTCATAACTATCCATCCTCAAGTCGTGAGAGAGTGGCTTTGAACAGCCTTTCCGGGGATTAGTCTGTTTTGTTTTGTTTTTCAAAAAAGCAAGACAAGAAATAATGGAGGTAAAGTATCCAAAGAAAGAAGCAACTTAGAATTTAGAAGAAATTCCCTAACAGTGAGAGAAATCGACCAATGGAACCACTTGCCTTCAGAATTTGTGTGTGCCCCATCACTAGAGGCTTTCAAAAAGAGACTGAGCAATCATTTGTCTGAAATGGTATAGGGCAGAGGTGTGAAACTCAAGACTTGGGGGCCAAATCCAGCCTGCATAGTGCTTAGAATTGGGCCGTGGGTCTGCCCTGGAAACAGCAAAGGACCAGCCTGTGGTGCCCCTGCCAGCGAAAAAAGAGCCGGCCTCCATTTTCGTTGGCAGAGAGCTGCAGGAGGCCGTCATGACCGAAAATGGAGCCTGGGGCTGGCAGAGGGCTATCGAAACAAACTAAAAACAAAACAAAAGGAGAAATGTTTCCCCTTTTGCATTTGAGCATGCCAAGATGGGACAGGAAAGGAGAAAGGGAAAGAGGAAAGACAAAGAAAAAGAAGGGAAGATGGGAAGAGAGCAAGGAAGGAAAAATAAGGAAAGAAGGGAAGAAAGAAGAAAGGAGAATGAAGAGGAAAAGGAAAGGAAAGGAAAGGAAAGGGAAGGAAAGGGAAGGAAGGAAGGAAGGAAGGAAGGAAGGAAGGAAGGAAGGAAGGAAGGAAGGAAGGAAGGAAGGAAGGAGAGTATAATGAGAGTAAGGGAAGGTCTGAGAGAAGTCCTGCCTTAGCACTTGGCTACCACAGGTGCCCCCAACACGAGTGAGGTCAAGCTGACCATGCCCACCCAGCCACGTCCACCTCAGCCCCCCAAGGTCAAACTTGTCAAACTTGATTTCATTGAGGGCCACATCAAGGTCAAATACAACCTTGATGTGGCCCTCAATGAAATCAAGTTTGACACCCCTGGTATAGGGTGTCCTGCTTCAGCAGGGGGTTGGACTAGAAGACCTCCAAAGTCCCTTCCAATTCTATTATTCTATGTTCAATTTCTCCCATTTCCATTACCAT
This sequence comes from Arizona elegans, assembly GCA_022577455.1. NCBI lineage: Eukaryota > Metazoa > Chordata > Lepidosauria > Squamata > Colubridae > Arizona > Arizona elegans. The sequence continues at coordinate 5,695,335 of JAKOOJ010000009.1, read as the reverse complement.
CTTACAGGGTTATATGAAACCAAGCAGTGGGACAAATAGTAAATCAAGTGTTCACTCTGCACTAAAAGATAATTAGCATTTGGTTAGTTTCCTCCTCCTCCTAATTATATACTCTCATCCTGAAGTCAACGGTTTGATATATTTTGGGATAGACAACTTGATGTCCTGCAGAGTTTTAAATTGTGTCCATATTCACTCCAGAGACTCTATTGTAAAGCTTCATTAGCAATCATGAGTGCCTTAACTCCCCACACACTGCTTGTTAACTTAAGTGCTGAACTTCAAATAGGAATCATATTAAATCACTTTAATTTGAATGCTATCTTCTTCTTCTTCTTCTTCTTCTTGTGCCATATCCCTCATCGGAGGATGGCGATCATGTTGGCAATCCTATTTTTGCCAACAGCCGCATGAAAAATGAATGCTATACCTTGTGTTATTGTCAGGTGTGGAGAATCAGGGTCACATGTTTTAAGGCCGTGATGGCGAACCTATGGCACACATGCCACAGGTAGCACGTGGAGCCATATCTATGGGCATGCGAGTATTGCCCTAGTTCAGCTCCAGTGCGCATATGCGTGCCAGCCACCTGATTTTCGGGCCTTCTGGGCCCATCAGAAGTCGGGAAAAAGGCTGTTTCTGGCTCTGGAGAGCCTCTGGTGGGTGGGGAAGGCTGTTTTCACCCTCCCCAGGCTCCAAGAAAGCCTCTGGAGTCTGGGCAGAGCGAAAAAGAGACCTACCGGGCCCACTGTGCCATCATATGCCAAAAGTGGGGGGAGTGCGGGGGGGGTCACATGTGCATGCGTGGTGACGGTGGGGCACATTGAATTATGGGTGTGGGCACACCTGCACACGACCCTCCCCCCGCACGACCCCTGCTTTTGGCACGTGACGGCAAAAAGGTTAGCCATCACTGTTTTAAAGTGTGTCAACTTTTTCAACTTTCAATTTCCAAACATGAAGGCTTCTCAAATGTTACGACATGCCTTGGGGTTTGTAAACATAATTTGGTTACTTGAATATAATTTAGAGGTGCTTGGTAAATAATTAAATAAACACCATCGCTTTTTAACATTTTCTTCCAGCTAAAGAACTTAACTTATTGCTCTTGCCTATACTGAAGTGTTTAATCAGTTAACAATTAGAACTAATATGGCTCTAGATAAGAGTCAACTATATTCAATTGGACCACTTTTGGAAGCATAACAACTCCAGATTTGTCTCTTGACTCCACCCCCAGACTCTGCCTCTTCTTCTTCTACAACAGGGGTGTCAAACTCAAGGCCTGTGGGTCAGATATGGCTGCAGGGTGCTTAGATCTGGCCTGCAGGGCTGTTCTGAAAACAGCGAAGGACTGGCTTGCAATGCGTCTGCCAGTGAAAACGGAGCTTGCGGGGGCCGTCCACGCCCCCACCCCGGCCCTATTTTTGGCAGGGACAGCCTCCTGCAGCCCTCTGCCAGTGAAAATGGAGCTCGGGGGGTGGGTGGGTGCCCTGAGCTCCATTTTCACTAGCAGAGGGCTGCAGGAGGCTATCGTGCCCAAAAATGGGGTCCTGGGGGGGGGCATGTGCGGCCTCCTGAGCTCCGTTTTCACTGGCAGAGGGCTAGCAAAACAAAACAAAAGGAGAAACGTTTCCCCTTTTGCAGGTGCCCGCGACACGAGTGACGTCAAGCTGGCCATGCCTCCCTGCCTCCCCCGAAGTCAAACACAACCTTATGTGGCCCACAATGAAATCAAGTTTGACACCCCATTCTACAGTTACACATAGTTACAGGATAAAGGGATCAGGTATGTAGGATCATCTCAGGCCACACAGGAGGAACGCTCCCAACCAAGGGAGATAGAACATCTGGTGTTCCCACAAAGCTTTGATGCTTCCAGAGGTCTTTTACTACAGGAGCCGATAACATTTACCTCAGTTGTGGTTCCAGAAGATACAGTACAAAGACTGTTGTGCAGCACTTCCTCTATACCTATGAAACAGGAGATTCTTCCCTGGTGAGAACAACCCACTGCAAAAGTGAGTACATCAAGGGAGCAACAAGGATAAGGGGAAACAGCTGGAATGCCGATTCTCCCATCAGTTATCCTCCTTCCTTCTTCCATCCCAGCCCCAGGGAGCAAAGTGTGAAGGAAGTCAAATGGCAGGGTGAAACAGTTAGAGGCAGTAAAAGGGACAAAGACAATGTCTATACCATTCCTTTAAAATGTACAATCCGGTCAGGGGTGGTATTCACTTACTTTCCCTACCGGTTCGCAAATGTGTGCGCGCTTGCGCACATGCTCATTTCATGCGCACATGCCCCATCCACACATGTGCCCAGCCTTCCATGCCTGCGTTTTGCTGGTGTGTGCACCATCTGCACATGCGCCCAGCCTCAAAAGTATGCCTAAATAGAATGGCATAAAGCCGGAGAAGGTGGGCGGGTCCACCCACGATTTCTGCTACCAGTTCGGCTGAACCAGTTTGAACCGGCTGAATACCATCCCTGAATCCGATGATAGAAACATCATTTATATAACTGTTCAAAAAAGTATAATGGCATGTCAAACATATGCTGGAAATGTAATCACTCTGAAGCAGGGGTGAAATCATCCCGGTTCGAACTGGTTTGCCCGAACTGGTAGCGATTGTGCCGGGTGGTTCGGCAATCCAGTAGCGATGGTGGAACAAAGCTCTGCCCACCCACCTGGGTGTTATTACTTCCTGGTTTTAACCAGGAAGTAATATGTTCTTTACCTTCTATGCATGGACAGAAGGTTTTGCGCATGTGCAGAAAGTCTGTGAGTGCATGTGATGCATTCTCGCACACTTCTGAACCGGTAAGGAAGGTAAGTAGATTTCACCCCTGCTCTGAAAGCATCTTTTATCCACCTTTGGTGGATACGGAAGAAGGCTAAAAGCTTTGGGAAAAACATGTACTTTAATTGTTGAACAGCAAAGGTGACCAACAAGGAAGTACTAGAGAGCATAACATTAGACATGTCAATGGAAGGAAAAAATCACAGAACTGTGTCTCACTTACTTTGGCCGTGTCACGTGGGAGAATTCAATGGAGGAAACAATTATGCTGAAAAGGAAACCAGGCATCAAAGAACACGGTGGCTGGACACCTTCAAAGCTGATACCAGCCAGAGCACAGAACAACTCAAAAAAGCAGTGCAAGATTGGAAGATGTGGAGAGACTGAGCCCATAGAATCGCCAAGAGTCAGACACAACTGAAAGGACAATATCATCATATCATCATTATGTACTTTAATTCAGAAAAATATATATATGCGACATTGAACAATTTGAGATGCTGAGATCCTCCTGCCCTCGCTGAAAGCCTTTAAGACCTGGGTCTTTGATCTGTCCCCATCCCCACACACACACAAACACAGCCAGCCGAGGGTTAAGGAAACACTTTGGAACACACCCAGGTCTTATCTCCCACTTGGCAGCGATAGACACACCGTCTGCCAAGTGACTTTATTTTCACAAACAGAAAGATAAGATACTAACGTACAAAAAAGTCCAAGCAGAAATAATATTCCTCCCAGCAGTTCCGGACGAGGCTTTAGTGACTATCCAAGGTTTGCTTTTGTTCGTCACAAGGATCCCTGACCACTACCCTCTATTATATAGTCTCTGGGGTGTGGTCCAGTGACTCAGTTCTAATCCCTAGCACGCCTCCTAAGCTGCTGCAATCGTTTATCACGCCTTCGGAGGCGTGCGTCCAGGAATGATGTTTCTTCATCACTCTGAGACGAACCAGCTGTCTCCCTGCTGATCTCCTCTCCCTCGGCCGGCACCTGAGACAATGCAAGAGGGGAGGGGCCTGGAGAGGGAGGCCTGGCTGACTCCTCTTCCTCATCCTCGGAGCTTTCTTTCTCCGATGGGACAGGCTCAGAGGGCGGGGCCACAACAGGTCTTATCCAGTTTGTTGTGAATAGTATTGTTGATTGTATTTTAAGGTTGTGAATGTTTTATATAATTTTATCTTTTTAAATTTGATACAGTTTGTTTTTAAAACAAAACAAAACAAAAAAAGACCTGGGTCTTATCCAGTGGTGGGATGCTGCCAGTTTAACAACCGGTTCGGCGACCACCTGCTTTGCACGCACACATGCGCTGTAGGCACATGTGCAGTTTTACAAATACTAACCTTCTGTGTTACCACTTGGGAATAACACAGCTGAGCCGCAGCTATCAGCTCTGCCGCGCCAATCAGCTGAGAAGATAAAGGTAAGTAAAGCGCAGGGGCAGGTGAGTGGGCCAACTTAATCATCGGAGCAAACCGGTTTACTCCCAGCTGATCGTCAGAGTTACCGGTTCGCCTGAACCGGTCTGAACCGGTAGAATCCCACCCCTGGTCTTATCCCAAGTGCTGGAACAGGATTTGGGACAGGAACATTGAAATGCTTGGTGGTGTTGTGACCCAGGCCCAAGTAGGTAGTAGTTGACACAAACAGTTCCAAAATAAACAGAGTTTATTAGAACAGCTGAGAATTAACTCATTCTCAGCGTATTCTAAATGAAATGAAAGCAAAGTCCTCAAAACACCAGTCTTTAGTTTATCTCTGACCTTGGGATAATTAGGCAAACTGCCAAAGGCTTTTCTTGGAAACAGTTCAGGAACAGAAGAAATAATTACAGCCAAAGAAGAAGCAATTCTCTCAACGATTGTTTTCTGACAAAGAGCCCAAGAGCTGTTGCTGGTCTTTTAAGCCTTATGGGAGGGGCCAATCATCTCTTGGCCCTACTCCTGAGTCATCCTCTTTGCTTTAGCTGCTCTTGCCTTCTGGCAGCTCTTCTCATATGTGCACTAGGAACAGGCTCCTCCTGTTCCTCTGCCTCTCTGCTGTCAGCCTCTGGAGGCTCCGGAGTCTGCACATCACTCCCCGATGGCCCTGGCCCCATCTCTGCCTCCGACGCAGAGCCCTCATCCGGGCCTTCCCCAGACTCCAGGACTGGCCCATGTTCTTCCTCAGCCTCATCGCTGTCCGACTCTGCTGCCAGTTCTGCAGGCTGCTGGCGGACCATAACAGATCTTGGAAGTCTTCTTGTCCAACATCCTGCTCAAGCAGGAAACTATAAAATTTCAGACAAATAGTTTTCCAATCTTTTCTTAAGAATATTAAATTAATCTTGAAAGAAGATAGGTGATAGATAGATGATAGATAGATAGATAGATAGATAGATAGATAGATAGATAGATTTACTGACAGACAGACACAGACAGACAAAAGAATATTAATCTGTGATCTTTGGAAAGTAGAAAAAAGTTATTTATTTTGTTAACCGCATTTCTAATGGAATTATATCTAGATTTTTTTTTTTTTTTTGCAACAAAGAAGAATCAAGGATAGTGTGCATTTTTATAATGAATTAAACATAAAAACTAATGGGTCCCATTTGTTACTATTAATGCTAGAGTTCTAAATGTTATAAATTGATTCATTGTTCATTCCGAACTAGGCAGGCCAGTTTCTTTATATTCAGTCCCTTTTGCATGAATTCATTCTTAAGTTTCTTCTGTTCTGCTTTTCAATTAATCTGAAATGTTTTTAAAATTCAGATTTAAACAGATATTTAGGAATGTGCAATCAAAATAAACATACATGTCAGAGAAACATTTCCACAGACAGTTGGATGCTTTGAACTGAGAACTGCGGAGCAGAATTCTGACAAAGTGTGAAATCTGACACGTCATTACAGATTCTCACTTTAATCCAGTTAGTGCAAATCAAGTCTGTTCAACACAGAGTTCTCCAAGATCAAAATCATTTGTGTTTCTCAACCGTGGCAACTTAAAGACGTATGGATTTCAATTCCCAGAATTCCATGGGACAGTTGGTCTGGGGAATTCTGGGAGTTGAAGTCCACACACTTAAGGTTGCCAAGGTTGAGAGGTTGTTTTATACTCTGTTCCATACAGTTCTACAGAGGAATTAATGAGTCTGTCATCTGCACCTCTTTAACTGTCTGGTTTGGATCTGCAACCCAAAAAAACAGACACAGACTTCAGAGGATAATTAGAATTGCAGAAAAAACAATGGCTACCAACCTGCCTTCCATTGAGGACCTGTATATTGCACGAGTCAAAAAGAGAGCTGTGAAAATATTTACAGACTCCTCGCATCCTGGACATAAACTGTTTCAACTCCTACCCTTAAAATGACACTATAGAGCACTGCACACCAGAACAACTAGACACAAGAACAGTTTTTCCCTGAATGCCATCACTCTGCTAAACAAATAATTCCCTCAACACTGTCAAACTATTTACTAAGTCTGCACTACTATTTATCTTCCCATCACCCATCTCCTTCCACTTATGACTGTATGACTGTAACTTTGTTGCTTGTATCCTTACAATTTATATTGATATTGTTTCGTGATTGCTTATTTGTACCCTATGACTATCGTTGTGTTGTACCTTACAATTCCTGACGAATATATCTTTTCTTTTATGTACACTGAGAATATATGCACTACGACAAATTCCTTGTTTGTCCAATCACACTTGGCCAATAAAAAATTCTCTTCTATTCTATTCTATTTCCATGAGTAGATCAGATGGAATTTACAGGGGTAGGTGGGAAGAGAAAGATTGGCAGTTGAAGGTATATTTATTTATTTATTTATTTATTATATTTCTATACCGCCTTTCTCCCGTAGGACTCAAGGCGGTGTACAGTCAAGAAAAATATAGACACACAAACATCATAAAATTGCTAATTAAAATTATTACTTAGTTTGGTCAATTAAATAAAACCCAGAATTAGATAACATTTAAAAAAAAAAAAATCCAGTCCAAATGTATCCAAAATGTAAAAAAAGATGTGGCGACTCTAGAAAGAGTGCAAGAAGAGCAACAAAGATGATTATGGGACTGGAAACTAAAACATATAAAGAATGGTTGCTGGAACTGGGTATGTTTGATGAAAAGAAGGACCAGGGGTGATATGATAGCAGTCTTCCAATATCTCAGGGGCTGCCACAAGGAAGAAGGAGTCAAGCTATTTTCCAAAGCACCAAGAAGCAACCGATGGAAACTAATCAAGGAGAGAAGCAACCTAGAACTGAAGGAGAAATTTCTTGACAGAACAATTAATCAGTGGAACAACTTGCCTCCAGAAGTTATAAATGCTTCAACACTGGGAGTTTTTAAGAAGAGATTGGATAACCATTTGCCTGAAATGGTATAAGGTTTCCTGCCTAAGCAGGGGGTTGGATTAGAAGACCTCCAAGGTCCCTTCCAACTCTGTTATTCTATAATCTATATTCAGTCTTCATCTCAGACATAATGTGACTCAAATTGTGATAGGTCTTCCTCTCTTACATGGTGCCGTATTCCCTAGCCTATAAAACAAGGAGCTATAGACTACATTACAAGCTGCCCTGCCTCGTTTCAGTTGAAAGCAAAGGAAATACAATAATATAATATGGGACTTACAAAAAAAAAGAATGCTATTTAATTAAGTAAACAGCTGAGGGACGAAATTTCACTAAAGAAAATATTGCTAATCTCGTGCAACTATAGAATCCAGTTGGGAGTCTTATCCACTCAAAAGTAGATTTACCGCAAATCAAAGACTTCTAAATATTTTCAAGGTAGGGAGAAACAAATAATGTGTTCCTCCAGTACCAGGAGTGAGGGAAAAGTCCCACAATTCCCTGTAAAGTAGGCAACGTTACCAAACGATGTGGGAAAATTCAGTTTAGCTGCTTCTCTTTTCACGATTCTTTATTAGACTTTTATTTCAATAGAGCTTCCTGACTCCACTTTTATTATGAGAGCCAAAGCTGCTGACCCACTAAACCACAAAGACGTTTTCTGGTGCCACTAAAAACAACTGTTCACCACAAAAATCTCAACATTTATAGTGTTTATGCAAAGGAATGTATACATGAGACTAATCTGATCTATTGCCAAATAAGGAAAGCCCTAGCAGATGGGCTTTGATTTCACCCAAAGAGTATATAATTTTTTTTTCTTCTGGTTTGTCCAGAAATAGAGCCAATTAGAACTAGTGGTTAAGGTACTAGGCTAGAAACCAGGAGACCGTGAGTTCTAGTCAGAGGTGGGCTTCAAAATTTTTAGCAAGGGGTTCTCTGCCCGGTTGCTGGGTGGCTGTGGCCATGGTGGGGGTGGTCTAGTCGGCCTCCTGCACCACGGAGGGGGGGCACTTTTGCCCTCCCCAGGCTCCGGAGGCTTTCCTCGAGCCTCTGGGAGGGCAAAAACAGCCTTCCCAGGCTCCAGAGGCCCTTCCCAAACTTCCAGTAGGCCTGTTTTTTGCCCCCCCCCCGAGCATCCACGCGTGCCCTGCACTTACCTGCATCCAAAACGGGCCACGTGGGGACTCCTGGGAGGGGTGGAGCGGGGTGAGCGGGGCCAGCCAGGAGTGGGATTTGGGGGTTCTCCAAACTGCACAGAATCTTAGCTAGAGGTTCTCCCGAACCCCTGCGAACTCCCAGCAGCCCACCCCTGGTTCTAGTCCTGTCTTAGGCATGAAAGTCAGCTGGGTCACTTTGGGCTAGTTACCCGGCCCAACTCACCTCACAGACTTGATATTGTGGGGAAAATAGGAGGAGGAAGGAGTAGCTGGTTATGTTCATTGCCTTAAATCAGGGGTTTCAAACTCAAGGCCCAAGGGCCACATCCGACCTGTGGAGTGCTTATATCTGGCCCGCGGGGCTGACCTGGAAACAGCGAAGGACTGGCCCAGGGTGCCTCTGCCAGCAAAAACGGAGCTCAGGAACCCATTTTGGCCGGCAGAGTGCTCGGGCCACCATAGGTGCCCCTGACATGAGTGACGTCGAGCTGGCCATGCCCACCCTGGCCACACCCACCCCAGCCCCCCAAGGTCAAACACAACCCTGGCCACACCCACCCCAGCCCCCCAAGGTCAAACACAACCCTGATGCAGCCCTCAATGAAATCGAGTTTGACACCCCTGCCTTAAATGATGAATAAAATTTCAATACAGAAAATATTGCTAATCTCGTGTGACTATAGAATGCAGTTGAGAGACTGGATTCTATCCACTCAAAAATAGATTCACTGTTCCTAAAAGGCAAGACTTCCAAATATTTTCACAGCAGGAAGAAAGTAATGAAGGAAGGATAAAAAGGAATAAAGGAAGGATAAAAAAAAATCTTTAAAAATTCTGCCTATTTTTTTTTTTTTTGTAGAAGTCCTAGTCATGTTGACTTAGCTCTTGAGTTCACTTTTGCAAATCCTTCATTTTAAAGAGCTTGTTTGTTTCAACCTGAGGAGCATTTAGAGTAGGTTAGTTCCTTATGCCTGTGATTGGAAATCAGGAGTACACAATACTTTTTGGCCTAAAAGACACATTTCTCTCTTGAGTAGCATCCGGGGGTGAGATTCCAAGCAGTAAGTCAGCCTGTGGCAAAAGCACCGATGTAGTTTAATTTCATGTAAAACAGTTAATAGAACACCAGTGAATGGTAATGGCAGAGGACCAAGGATGTCAAAATCAGCTAGGGATGCCTGCTGGATGATTTCAAGATAGATACTTTTTCAATCTGTGTGACTTTTGAGTTTAAAGATGAAAAAGCTGGACATAAACCTATCAAATGAAGAAATAGGTTCATTCTTTTTTTTGAACTACGTCTGTCACATTAAAGTTACGCATACTATCTGTGTATGTATGTATGTATGTTTGTGTGTGTACGTATAGATGATAGATAGATAGATAGATAGATAGATAGATAGATAGATAGATAGATAGATAGATAGTATGGACAGACAGACAGACAGATAGCATAGACCAGGGGTCTCCAACCTTGGCAACTTTAAGACTTGTGGACTTCAACTCCCAGAATTCCTCAGCCAGCAAAGCTTTTGATTTTGATCAACTCCCAGATTTTGATTCAACTCCCAGAGTTCTGGGAGTTGAAGTCCACAAGTCTTAATGTTGCCAAGGTTGGAGACCCCTGGCATAGACAATCAGTCAGACAGGCATAGATGGATAGACAGATATAGATTTATTTATTTTATTTTATTTTATTTTATTTTATTTTATTTTATTTTATTTTATTTTATTTTATTTTATTTTATTTTATTTTATTTTATTTTATTTTATTTTATTTTATTTTATTTTATTTTATTTTATTTTATTTTATTTTTTATTTATTTATTTATTTATTAAATTTATATACCGCCCTACTCCCGAAGGACTCAGATAGAGATAGAGATAGAGACAGAGATAGAGATAGAGATGATAGAGAGATAGAGATAGAGATAGATACAGATAGAGATAGAGCTAGAGAGAGATAATAGATAGAGATAGAGATAGAGATGATAGATATAGATATAGAGATGATAGAGATAGAGATAGAGAGATAGAGATGATAGAGATAGAGATAGAGATGATAGAGATAGAGATAGATAGAGATAGAGATGATAGAGATAGAGATAGAGATAGAGATATAGAGATGATAGATAGAGATATAGAGATAGAGATGATATAGACAGACAGACAGACAGATAGATAGATAGATAGATAGTTAGAGAGAGAGAGAGAGATGATAGAGAGATAGAGATAGATAGAGAGATAGAGAGATACATTCTCTCTCTGTGTGTGTGTGATAGAGAGGGGGAGGGAGGGAGAGAGAGAGAGATGATAGAGAGATAGAGATAGAGATAGATAGAGAGACAGATAGATACATTCTCTCCCTCTCTCTCTCTCTCTCTCTCTCTCTCTCTCTCTCTCTCTCTCTCCATCCCTCCCTCCCCCTCTCCCTCCCCTCCTCTCTATCACACACAAACATTCCATGTTGCTTTTGTGGGCTGTGCTGTTGTGTTGAGATTGTATCTTCCATGCCTCCGAGCCAGTCTGGCCAACAATTGTGCTGGCAGAAATTTCTGTAAAATTGTAGCCCAACCCATATTCAAACACCCACCTAGGAGAGGACGTTTCAGCACCCAATAAACACATTTTCCTCAGATAAAGGTCAAGTCAAAGGCCAGTTTTAGCCACAGATGCTGCCCATAATCCCTCTGCCTCCTTCCCTTCTTTATCTCAAAGCATCATCGTATAGTGCATATAGTTTAGGGGAAACAACTGCTCCCAGTTATTGTTTTTTTTTTTAAAAAAGAACACCTTAGTGTCATTGCTTTTGACAGCCTTATGATTATGTTTAATATGGGGGTGACCCAGAAATAACCCTTTAATGCAAGATCATGATGCGGTAGTGTTTATTTATTTATTCTTTCGCCTTTGAAATGGTGACGGTGATTAATAGGACTACCTTTTACTGCTTGCCCTCTCCTTTCCAAGGCCATCCTTCAAGGACATCTATTTCTTTATAAAATGCTGATAAATCTAATCTTTCTTCCCCGATCTATGCAAATGAGTGCATGTTTAGTACTCACGTATTCTCGTTTCATAAAAGCTGGTCATTTAGACTGGGAACTAGCTATCACTTTGGCCCAATCCATTTAAGATTAAACACATTGGGTTGCTGGCTGATTTCAGCACGATGAAAAGCTTAATGTTCCACTAATAGTGAGAGGGGTATCCAAATTTGGCTGGAGAGTTGTGCTATTTTCTTCAGTCATCCCCATTTCACAGAGATTGGGCTTTGAAAGGTTTGTCACTGAATACGCAATGGACTGCAGACACCTCAGTGTTGTGGGCAGTGGTGAAATCCAATTTTTTTTTACTACCAATTCTGTGGGTGTGGCTTGGTGGGCGTAGTGTGGCTTGGTGGGTGTGGCTTGGTGGGTGTGGCAGGGGAAGGATAGTGCAAAATCTCCATTTCTACCCCACTCCAGGGGAGGGATACTGCAAAATCCCCATTCCTTCCCACTCCAGGGGAGGGATACTTCAAAATCTCCATTCCCACCCCACTCCAGGGAAGGATACTGCAAAATCCCCATTCCCTCCCACTCTTGGCAGAAGGATATTGCAAAATCTCCATTCCCACCCCATTCTGGGGCCAGCCGAAGGTGGTATTTGCTGGTTCTTGGAACTACTCAAAATTTCCGCTACCAGTTCTCTGAACTGCTCAAAATTTCCGCTACCGGTTCTCCAGAACCTGTCAGAACCTGCTGGATTTCATCCCTGGTTGTGGGTACATGTTGGAGAGCAACCGTCCCAATCGGGAGGGGAAATCAAACAGGGAATTAGCTTGGGCTCATTACATAAACACAAGAGAACACAAATGTGGAAAGTTGGGGAGAAAGGAATGAATACATCCATGCATTGAATTCAGTGGCCTTGAATCTAAATCCTTTTTTTTTTACTATGTCCTCTTCCATTACATTACATCCCCCAAGGTGGGAAGGTGTACCACAGTTTTCCCTTTTAAAACTGAAAGGACAAGCTTTGAATGGAAACCTGAGGGGTGGCAAGTAAATATTTAGTCTGCGCACCACCACTAGCAATGAAATAAACTGTAGGGTAGCCTTTCCCCATTTGGGAATGTGTTGTGGCTTAGAATTTCCAAATTTCCCACACCAGTTGGAGGGATAAAATGACTGTGGAATTAATAGTAACAGTGTTGAAGGCAGGAGACTTGTACTAGGGATTTGAACCGCCGAACTGCTGACCTTTCTGATCGACAAGCTCAGTGTCTTAGCCACTGAGTCACCTAGCCAGGCTGTGTTGAATTCTGAGAGTTGTCATCCAACTCATTTAGAAGTCATTCATTTGTGGGATCCTTCTGTAGGAGGACCATCCCTACTATTTAAAGAATAATCTTGATAGCCACAAGCAAGAGAGGGCCAAATGATTCTGGGATGGCACCCAGATCTCACCTTATTGGCTGCTCCATCAGTGGAGGTTCTTGAGAAGAGATTCGACATCAATTTGGCCGGAATGTATAGGACAGAGGTCTCCAACCTTGGCCACTTTAAGATTTGTGGACTTCAAGTCCCAAAATTGGGAGTTGAACTCTGGGAGTTGAAGTCCACAAGCCTTAAAGTGACCAAGGTTGAAGACCCCTGGTATAAGATGTTTTGCTTGAGCAGGGGGTTGGACCAGGGGTGAAATCCAGCAGGTTCTGACAGGTTCTGGAGAACCGGTAGCGGAAATTTTGAGTAGTTCAGGGAACCGGGAAATACCACTTCTGGCTGGTCCCAAAGTGGGGAGGGAATGGAGATCTTGCAATATCCTTTCCCCAGGAGTGGGGAGGGAATGGGGATTTTGCAGTATCCTTCCCCTGCCATGCCCACCATGTTACGTCCACAGAAATGGTAGTAAAAAAATTTGAATGTCACCACTCGGTTGGACTAGAAGACTTCTGAGATCCCTTCCAACTCTGTTGTCCCGAAGGTGATGTCTCAGAACTGAAGAAGCTTCTTGGATGAGAAACAAACTATTTAAAGGGGGGCGGGGAAGAGAAAGTTCAATTGCCTTTTGGAAAAGCACATTTGGGACAACCATGACCTGGATGAGTGAGAATCTCCATAGACCTTCCAACTCTATTATATTGTAATTAACTAATCTCAGCAATACAGACTGGTTATTCAATTTTTTTGAATATCAAAAACTAACATCCCAAAGCAAGCTTGAATATCAAAACAGCAAACGACAAAAAGATTTTCAGGCAAACACGTTCATTAGGGGACTAGAGACTAAAACATAGAAAGCACGGTTGCTGGAAATTTAAATTGTCTAATTTAATGAAAAGAAGGATCAGGGGAGACATGATAGCAGTGTTCCAATATCTCAGGGGCTGCCACAAAGAAGAGGGAGTCAAGCTATTCTCCAAAGCACCTGAGGGCAGGACAAGAAGCAATGGGTGGAAATGATCAAGGAGAGAAGCAACTTAGAACTAAGGAGAAATTTCCTGACAGTTAGAACAATGAATCAGTGGAACAACCTGCCTCCAGAAGTTGTGAATGCTCCAACACTGGAAGTTTTTAAGAAGAGGTTTGTCTGAAGTGGTGTAGGGTTTCCTGCCTGAGAAGGGGGTTGGACTAGAAGACCTCCAAGGTCCCTTCCAACTCTGTTATTCTATTCTATTCTATTCTATTCTATTCTATTCTATTCTATTCTATTCTATTCTATTCTATTCTATTCTATTCTCTAAGTAATTTAAGAGAACAAAGAGCTTTATAACACCAGATGGACAAGGACTGATCCATGGAATCAGCTCTTTTGGCAAGTAGATGTACCATCACCAATGGCTTCCCCAAAAGACCAAAACTATGCTGTAACCCTCACCTTGGTAGTGCATAAGATATGACCAAGGAGCACAGACCTCCTCTCTTTGACACACATGACATTACAGCTTGAAGCTTAACCGTTTCACTTTAAATGGCACATGGTGATAACAGAAGTTTGGTATTTTCATCTTTCAGAAGGTCTTCTTCTTCCGTGTGAATATTGTGAAAGTCAAATGGATATTCTATCTGGTAGGAGTCAACTTGGGATGAGGGCAATGAAAAACAGCTCAGTACAAAATTGATAGGGATATCATAAGGACTCTGACTCATAATAGGAGGAAGAAGGGCAGGATTATTTCTGGAATTAGGTGACTGTTAAAATGTCCCTGAAACAGAGGACAAAAGAAGATGTAGGTTGCGCAAACATTTCTTAGATACAAGTAGTCCTTAGATACAGGTTTGGACAAAACTCAGCAGCACTTTATCATGCAGTTGATAAAAATAGGATTGCCAACATCCAATGATGAATATGGCACATGAAGAAGAAGAAGGTAGTCCTTGACTTACAACCACAACTGGTTTGGTTTCAAATTTTTTTACTATGGGCGTGGGCGTGGCATTGATTGGTGGGCATGGCTTGGTGGGTGTGGCAGGGGTGGGATACCGTAAAATCTCCATTCCCTTTCCACTCCAGGGGAAGGTTACTGCAAAATCTCCATTTCCTCCCGATCAGCTGGGACTTGGGAGGCAGAGAATAGATGGGGGCGGGGCCAGTCAGCATTTTTACTACCGGTTCTCTGAACTACTCAAAATTTCCACTACCAGTTCTCCAGAACTGGTCAGAACCTCCTGAAACCCACCTCTGAACTGAACCCAAAATTTCCTTTGTTAAGCAAGGCAGTTTTTGAGTTTTGCTCCATTTTATGATCGTATTTGCCACAGCCGTTCAATGAATCACTGCAATTGTTAAATGAATCATGCGGTCATTAAGCGAATACGTCTTCCTCCACCAACTTTGCTTATCGAAAGCCAGTTGGGAAGGTTACTCAGGACCTGCAGGATTATGCAACTGTCGTAAATGCATGCCAGTTGCCAAGCATCATATGACCATAGGTATGATGCAATGGTCGTAAGTGTGAAAACTGGTCATATAAGCCAGACAGTTGTTAAGTGAATTGTGCCCCATTTTACGACTTTTCTTGCCACTATTGTTAAGTGAATCGCTGAAGTTGTTAAATTAGTAATACGGTTGTTAAGTGAATCTGGCTTCCTCGTTGACTTTGCTTGTCAGAAGGTCGCAAAAGGGGATCATATGTCCCCAGGACAATACAACCGTCATAAATATGAGCCAGTTGCCAAGCATCCAAATTTTGATCACATGACCATGGGGATGCTGCAATGGTTGTGTGAAAAACAGTCATAAGTCACTTTTTCCAGTGCCGCCGTAACTTCTAACGGTCACTACATGAAAGATTGTCCTTTGAGGACAATCTTGTACATTTCTGAAGTTTAGGGAAATGGACCATAGGTCACTCAAAGGCACCATCCCAAAATGGGTGAAGCCATATTTCTGATTTCACCACATACCTTCAAATCAAAATATGTAGAACTTGAAAAAATAATTTCCGGATGTAGACCATAAGCGGTCTTTCTAATTCTGAAGAATCTGGGGGCAGTGAAGTTGAGTTGGATGCCTTCTCTAAATTTCTCCAGGATGGAGAACTTTTAGAACTGTTCCTTATGGGCAGGGCCACCCTCTTTTCATTGTGGTGACAATCAGACTGCTACTGAAAGAGCCACATGAAACAACAGTTCCTCCTGATAATTGAACGGAGGTATGGGAAGCTTGGGACACTGCAGAATAACAGAGTTGAAAGGGACATTGGAGATCTCCTAGTTCAACCTCCTGCTCAGGCAGGAGACACTACACCATTCTGGCTATCCAATGTCTTCTTGAAAACCACATTTTCTGAAGGCAAACTGTTCCACGGGTTTATTGTTCTCATCGTCAGGAAATGTCTCCTTAGTTCTAGATTGGTTCTCTCCTTGCTTAGTTTCCATCCACTGCTTCTTGTCCTGCCTTTAGGTGCTTTGGGGAATAGGTTGACCCCCTTTTCTTTGTGGCAGCCCGTTAGATATTGGAACACTGCCATCCGAGTCCTTCTTACCAAGTCCCTCAACCATTCATCATATGTTTTAGCCTCCAGCCCCCTAGTCATCTTTGTTGCTCTTCTCTGCACTCTTTCTAGAGTCTCAACATCTTTTTTTAATATCAGGGCAACCAAAATTACTTGTAGTGTGGTCTTACCAAGAACGATAGAGAGAATGTTGATGAAAAGACAGAATATGCAGGCACACCTCTTGGCTGGCTGGGCACTAAATAAGAACGAGGGATACTGTTGTGGCCCACCAGTGGCCTGTGCAGATCATGGCTGATCCCGACGATGAGGAGGCTGGTATGGTGTCGCGTCAGCAGCCGGGGCTCACGTCGGACAGCGAGGAGGCTGAAGAGGATGTGGTGCCAGAGGCAGAGACTCAGCCAGGGCCTTCAGAACCTCCAGAGGCTCCTTCAAGTGGAGAGAGCGAAGTGGAGGAGCCTCTCCTCAATGCTCGAGCACGCAGGGCTGCCAAACAGGAGGAGTGGTTACTCAGGAGGAGGAGGTCTCCTCGAGAGTAAGGCTTGAGGATAATTGGCCGCTCCCTTAGCCTATTTAAGTCACACGCTGTTAGTAAGTTTCTTGCTAGAAACAACTTGTAATTATCCTCAGAGCATTTTTTGGAAAAGACTTATCGTATCTTGCTTTCCAACGTTGCCAACCTTTGTCGGACTTTGGTTTATTCTTGCTACTTAATAAACTTGATAAGGACCGTTGGTGTGTGTCAATATCCTCGGGAATCCGGAGTTGGGGCAGAACAGATACCCCCTCCTCTTTTCTCTTTCCAAGAATTTCAAACACAAATCCTTTTTTCATCAAACTTGAATGAGGTTCTCTACCCAGCCCTAATAACATCATGATTTTTCCAGCATTGACATGTGTGAATTTAAGGCCTGCTTTTTCTTGGCAGCCTTTGAGTACAGATTCTAGGATCCCTTCTTAATAGATCTGCCTGTTTGTCAAGTGAGTTTGACATGACTCATCCCTGTGCTCAATACCCTTTCTGCATGGTTTATTGTTCTAGCAGAAAATGTTGACCTCTTGATGTCCTACCTTGTAATTTGACAGAACAAAAAATTAACTTTGTAAGGATGCACTTCATTAAGCTTACTCTTGCATTAGGACTGCTTTAAATAGTATCCGATTATTAAAATCTATCCTTCAGGGATAATTCAGGAATGTCGTTGTTTCTCTCTAGCCTAATACCAAAATGTCTCTAGCAGATGTGCCAGAATTAGCCTTCAGGAATGCTTTTGAAATCACTCCTGTCCTTTTACTGTCTGTTTTCATTACTATTGAAATCCTTCCAGAATGTCTAAATTAACCTTCATGGAGATGTCAGAATAGCTCTAAAGTTCTGGAAAGATTACAATAAAAATTCAAAAAGTAATGTGGATGGATGGATGGATGGATGGAAGGAAGGAAGGAAGGAAGGAAGGAAGGAAGGAAGGAAGGAAAATATATGTATAATTGCAATTGGTGAATTTTGCTGGTTTCATTTGCATAAATCAGCAGGACTAAACTTCCTACTGTGAAGGAAGAAAAATATAGTTCTATTTTCTAGTAACAAATATGAACGTGTGTTAATATGCATCAGTTAGGTTAGTGCAGGAGTCTCCAAACTTGGCAACTTTAAGACTTGAGGACTTCAACTCCAAGAAGTCTTAAAGTTGCCAAGTTTGGAGACCCCTGGATTAGAGTGTAGTATTGCAGGCTGACTATGCCCACTGCCAGGGATTCAATGCCGACTGGCTCAAGGTTGACCCAGCCTTCCATCCTTCTGACATCAATAAAATGAGGACTCCGATTATTGGGGGCCATATGCTGATTTTATAAACTGCTTAGAGAGGGCTGTGAAGCTGTATATAAGTCTAAGTGCTATTGCTATTGCTATTGCTAAAATGCTAATTCCCCCTGTCTATAGCCAAGTACTGCATTTTATGCCTCTTAGATATTTTAGATATCATACACACACACACACAAATATATCTCTTTTATTTTGTATTAATTAATTAACTGCAATTTCTGTATTCTACATGCTATGACTGATTAAAGATAGGACAGGTTTGCATAGCTTTAATGCTAAATTAAATTATTTTACTCCATTTTATTTAGTATTTCTCTCATCCAAACTAATATTTCATGTGGCTGTATTCCACCTTTCCCTTTTTTAAAAAACCTTTCCATAAATTCCCCATACTTTCTCTTTTGTACGGCAGTGCGCATAAAGCAGAGTGAGAGAGTGAAAGAATTTTAACGAGGCCGAAAAATTAACCAGGGAAAGTAAATCTCCGAGACCATCCTTTCAAACTTTCCCTTCTTTTCCAGCACCCAGTGCCAGCTCTGACTTGTCACACAGAAACATTTATTTTAGCAAAATATTATTTTAAAGTCATGCTAACAATAATTAGGAGCAAATTGAGTTTTATCAAGTAACACAAACGATGGGATTTCAGAGTTGGATTTCAGCTGGTATTTTAATGAAGTGTGTGTTAACAGCACAAAATCTTCTGTCACACCAGCAGCTGAGTTTCATATACAGACCTTTGATAGAGGAACCATATGTTAACACTCAGGCCCCTTAATCACAGATGACCTCATGAACCAACCCTTTGGTGATCCATCACCCAGGCCACACATCTGCCCTATTCTCATTGGCCAGGTTCAACTTGTGTAGATACACTGGATCTTTTCAAGACTACAAAGATTGGGCTGCACAAAGAGGCCTTATTTTCCATTGCCCACTTTCTCAGCAACCTCTGTCCATGTAGTTTAACTTCCTTGTCTCCTTCCATCAGGAGAATTTCTGCATGTGCCAAGAATCCATTCTAGGAGCTAAAGCAGACTCATCAATTCCACCTTGTTCTCATTCTTCTTCTGAGAAATCTATTTTTTTTTTAATTTAAATTGTGTTTTTTTTATTGTGTATAAAATAGTCTAGTGAAAATGTTTTATTTTATTATATATATATATATATATATATATATATATATATATATATATATAATATATATATATTGTATATATTATTTATATATATTTTATATTATATATATATATATATATATTGTATATATTATTTATATATATTTTATATTATATATATATATATATATATATATATATATATATATATATATATATATATATAATATAAAATAGTCTAGAGAAGAGAAGGACTGGGGGGACATGCTAGCAATAGCAATAGCACTTAAGACTTATATACCGCTTTACAGTGCTTTACAGCCCTCTCTAAGCGGTTACAGAGCACATGCGCAGAAGTGGCGCGCGAGCGAACTGGTAGCAAAGGTAAGTGAAACCCACCATTGATCTTGGTTGCGGCTGTTGCAAGTGGTAAATATAATAAATCTCTCCACTTCGTCTTGCAGCAACCCTTGACATTGGCCAATAGATGTATTTCCCAGCTCTTCGTAGGGACCCCAGGGTTTAGGTATAAAAAGGAATGGATGCCAGCCTTATCCTAGGTTTGTGATGGCAAACTGATGGCACGCGTGCCACAGGTGGCACACAGAGCCATATCAGTGGGCACGCGAGCTTTGTCCTAGCTCAGCTCCAGCGTGCACATCTGATTTTCGGGCCTTCTGGGCCCACTGGAAGTCAGCAAACGGGCCTTTTCTGGCCTCCAGAGGGCCTCCAGTGGAGTGAGGAAGCCTGTTTTCACCCTCCCCAGGCTCCAAGAAAGCCTCTGGTGCCTGGGGAGGGTGAAAAACGGGCCTACTGGGTCCACTGTGCCATCGCGTGTCAAAAGCGGGGGAGAGTGTGCGTATGCGCGGGGCACATTGAATTATGGGTATGGGCACACGCGCACATGACCCCCTCGTGCTCCCCCCACTTTTGGCACGCGATGGCAAAAAGCTTAGCCATCACTGTCCTAGGTTCTATTCCCCACCAGAGTATTGGGTTATATAAGAGGTGTGCGGCCAACATTGGACATGCTCTTTCCTTATTTTGTACTATGAGCAACAATGTGAGATGTTGCCATCTCCTATACTGTATGTCTTCCCATTTCAAACTAACACTTGGGAGATGCCAAGATCATAGTTACCACTGAGATGAAGACGGCATTTGGGCTACCTCAGTGCAAAATCCAAATTGTAGTATCCTTGGTTCTCTATTTTCTGCTTGGCAAATAGTTTTATTGTGGCTCTGCTCTAACTGTTAGGCATTTTTTTTTCTAGCATTCAACTGGAATCTGTCTTTCTGTAGTTGAAATAATTATTCTGTATCTATTCTGAAACAATACAAAACAGGTCTTATTCTGTCATTCTTTTGCTCTGACTTTTCAGCCTTCACACCTCAGAGCCAATTCAAAGAATTTCGTTATTAGTTCTTTTATGATAGATAGATAGATAGATAGATAGATAGATAGATAGATAGATAGATAGATAGATAGATATGGATGGATAGATGAATAGATAGATAGATGGATGGATAGAGGGATGGATGGATGGATGGATGGATGGATTGATAGATGGATAGATGGATGGATGGATGGATGGATGGGTGGGTTGGGTGGGTGGATGGATGGATGGATGGATAGATGGATAGGAATTTAAGTCCAAATGACTTAAAGTTTCAAGGTTGGAAAACTCTGACTTAGACTATATAGATATAGACTATATCTATAACAAGTTTATTTTGGATATTAATTCTCTCAGATAAGTTATTGCCTATCCCAGTTTTGTGTCATCTGCAAATCTGATTAGCATTCCTCCCACTCTTCATCCAAAACATTCACAAAAAATATCAAAATGCAGAATGCCCAGGACTAAAACTTGTGGCATCTTACTTGAAACACATCCCAGTTTGATGAAGAACCGTTATTGTGTACTGTAAATAGAGCCACACATTTGTCATGCCATCCAGCCTATTCTTGTTTGCTAATCAAAATGTCATGGGATATTTTACTAAATGCTTTTCCAAAATCAAAATATATTACATCTGCATCATTCACACCATGATTGGATAACTCAGATAACCCAGTTGATAAATGAGATAAGGTTAGTTTAGTAAGAGTTGTTTTTGACAAATCCATTCTGACCCTTGGTAACTAATGTACTGTTTTTAAGATGCTTACAGAGGAAACTCATTATTATTTGCACTACAATCTTTCTAGATATTGCTGTCAGATTGATTGGCCTCTAGTTCCCTGATCTTCCTTTTCCTAATTTGTTTTAAAGTGAGAGAAAGCAATTTTTTTTTCTTCTCCGGTCATTCGGCACTTTGTCTGTCCTCCAGGATTTCTCAAAATTAATACTAAAAGCTTTGGCCACATTAGCAAGCTCTACAGTACCTTAGGATCTACAGTAGTTTATCTGGCCCTGGATATTTTAACAATTCAGAGTAAATAGGGCTTTCTATAAATCACAAATGTCAGTGCTGTTCCTTCATCCTTTCTTTACACTTTCTGCTTGATCATATACTGTATCCTCTTGTTAGAGAAGAATAAACCAAAGAAGCTTCCTGATCAGTTCTGCTTTTCTTGATTGTTAGTATTTTGCTATCTTTCTTGAATAGCTGTTTTTGTCTTTTCCCTTTCCTCTTTCCTCTTTCCTCTTTCCTTTTTCCTTTCCTTTCCTTCCCTTCCCTTCCCTCTTCCTTTCCTTTCCTTTCTTTTCCTTCCCTTCCCTTCCCTCTTCCTTTCCTTTCCTTTCCTTTCCTTTCCTTCCTTCCTTCCTTCCCTTCCCTTCCCTTCCCTTCCCTTCCCTTCCCTTCCCTTCCTTCCCTTCCCTTCCCTTCCCTTCCTTCCCTTCCCTTCCCTTCCCTTCCCTTCCCTTCCTTCCCTTCCCTTCCCTTCCCTTCCCTCTTCCTTTCCTTTCCTTTCCTTTCCTTCCTTCCTTCCTTCCCTTCCCTTCCCTTCCCTTCCCTTCCCTTCCCTTCCCTTCCCTTCCTTCCCTTCCCTTCCCTTCCCTTCCCTTCCCTTCCCTTCCCTTCCCTCTTCCTTTCCTTTCCTTTCCTTTCCTTTTTTCTTTTTCTTCTTTTCTTTTCTTTTCTTTCTTTTCTTTTTTCTTCTTTTCTTTTCTTTTCTTTTTTCTTTTCCTTTTCTTTCCTTTCCTCTCCTCTCCTCTCCACTCCTCCCCTCCCCTCCCCTCCCCTCTCCTCTCCCTTCCCCTCCCCTCCTTTTCTTCAAACCCCACAAAGCCCTTCTGATTGTTCTTAGCATCCTTTGGCAAACTTCTCTTTGGTTCTGGCTTTTGATTCTGGCTACCCTTCTATATTGCCCTTACCATACCTGTCCCCTTTTTTAATTTTATCCTCATCAAAAAAAAAAAAAATGTATGTAGCTCAGCTACTTCTACTGTTCTTTTTTTTTCCCGTTCACATAGTGCAATCGTATCTCATTTTAAGTATCTTTAAGTATCTCATTTTTAGGTATTCCCACCCAGTTTCTTTTTCCATTAGCTTCATATGAAGTTAATGGAAACATATGAAGAATGGTTGCAGGAATTGGGTATGGCTAGTCTAGAGAAAAGAAGGACTAGGAGGGACCTGATAGCAATGTTCCAGTATTTCAGAGGCTGCCACAAAGAAGAGGGACTCAATTTATTTTCCAAAGCACCAGAAGGCAAGGCAAAAACCAATGGATGGAAACTAATCCAGGAGAGAAGCAACCTGCAATTAAGGATAAACTTCCTAACAGTGAAGACAATTAATCAATGGAACAGCTTGTCTTCATATGTTGTAGGCACTTCATTACTTGGGGTTTTTTAAAAGAGACTGGACAGCCCCCTGTCTGAAATGGTATAGGGCAGTGATGGCTAACCTTTTTGCCACTGCATGCCAAAAGTGGGGGTCGCACAGAGTGGGGGGGTGTTGCGCACTTGCATGCCCACATCCATAATTCAATGCACCCCACCCCCGCACATGCGCCCCGCCTGCGCCCCAGTGGTGGGTTCCTCCTGGTTCGGTCCAGTTCGGCCGAGCCGGTAGCGGTGACGATATGACGTCACCGAACCGGTTCTCCCCCCCCGCCCTCCCACCTCCCCACCCCCGTTATTCTTATCTTTTATTTGGTCCCACCCCCAATCTGTTGCTGCCTCCTGAGTCCCAGTTGATGACTAGAGGGAAAAAAACTGTTTAAACTCTTGCCGCAGGGCTTCAAAGGGCCGTCCTACAGCTGATCAGTGTTAAAAGCAAACAAATGAGTCGGGTTGTAAGTGTGAGGACTGGTCATAAGTGTTCCAGAAATGACTCTGACCAGCTAGCCACGCCCACCTAGTCACATGACCTCCAAGCCACACCCACAAAATAAGCCACGCCCACAGAACCGGTAGTAAAAAAAGTTAGAACCCACCCCTGCTGCGCCCCCCCCTGCTTTTGCCATGTGATGGCATGGTAGGCCCATTTCTCACCCTCCCCAGGCTCCAGAGGCTTTCTAGGAGCCTGGAGAGGGCGAAAACAACATTCCCCACCACCCTGCAGGCCAGAAATAGCCTGTTTCCTGACTTCCAGTGGGCCCAGAAGGCCCGAAAACCAGCTGGCCAGTGCGCACATGCCCGCTGGAGCTCAGCTAGGGCAATGCTTGTGTGCCCACCGATATGGCTCCGTGTGCCACAGGTTCGCCATCACGGGTATAGGGTCTCCTGCTTGAGCAGGGAGCTGGACTAGAAGACCTCCGAGTTCCCTTTCAGCTCCATTCTGATTGATTGGTTGATTAATGCGACTACAGGTTTAATAAAAATATGTCCACAGCTTCATAGTTAACTTCAAGAGGCAGGAGAACATGATTCTGAAAAACCAACGGCAACAATTTGATTAACTTTGAATTCATTAATTGCCATTTGAATAATTCTATATTATTTTCCTGAGGAAAGCAATGTGATTTTGTTCATCTTTAAGTGGTGCGCACTGCACATGGGAGTCTGGAAATTAAGCTGAGTTACTTATTCTGATGGTCCTGTAATCCGATTAGTACCAAAAAATCCAGAAGGATCTGCTTTCTGACTAACCATCAATTTTATGAAAATGAAAATCCTCTTTAAATACGCTGATATGTTACACATACCCCTTTGCCCTACGTTTGAATAACTTGGTGTCCTTCGCTTCCCCTATTTCCATCATAGTTCTAAATAATGCCTGATAGGGTTTATTTTTAAATAGAGGACAATATCACCTGAAGCACGCAAAGAATCAAAGGAGATATTTTCTGCAATTGCCATTCAAGGTTGATTTAAGAGAATATCCTTTGACTTGAACATTCGGTGAACAACAAGGCTACTGAAATTTCCTTCCAACATCAGAAAGGAGGAGCTTCTTTGGTGGGATACAATTACTGTTATTGCCCAAAGGGACAAATGTAAAAATTCAAATGTAAATGGATAGATGTTTTTAAGAGCCAGCTTTAGAACACCGTATTGCTCTTCGGTGTTAATTTTATTGTGTTTTCATTTAAACCACTCATTGATTAATAGATTTTAAATCCTCCTCTTTTTTAAAAAAAAAATAATAATTTTTATTAAACAGTTTTTAGTAGTTTTTAACAGTTTTCCTCCTCCTTTTAACAGTCCTCCTCTTTTTAAATGGCTGGAATGTTCAAAGAACTGCTGGATCACTCAAAACAAGAGTAAAATTCAACAGGTTAAAAGTGGCTCTGAAAATAATCATGACTTTATTAATAAAATGAATTAATAAGAATTAATAAAATAATCCATAGCTTTCTATTGGAATGGCGGCAATTACCGTATGTACATTATAGTCAGGGGTGGGGTGCTGGGGTTTCGCAAGGGTTCGGGAGAACCTCTAACAGAATAACAGAGTTGGAAGGGACCTTGAAGGTCTTCTAGTCCAACCCCCTTCCCCCTACACCACTTCAGACAAATGGTTCTCTAGCTAAGATTCTGTGCAGTTCGAAGAATCCCCAAATCACACTCCTGATTGGCCCCGCCCACCCTGCCCCTCCCCTCCCAGGAGTCCTCATGCGGGCCCATTTTGGATGCAGGTAAGTGCAGGGCGCGCCCAGAGGCTCAGAGAGGGCGAAAAACGGGCCTACTGGAAGTTTGGGAAGGCTGGAAATGGGCCCGTTTCCAGCCTCCAGAGGGCCTCTGGAGCCTGGTGAGACCATTTTCATCCTCCCGGAGGCTCGAGCAAAGCCTCCGGAGCTTGGGGAGGGAAAAATGCCCCCCCCCCGCCGCCGTGGTGTGGGAGGCTGACTAGGCCATGCCCACCCAGCAACTGGGAAGAGAACCCCTTGCTAAAATTTTTGAAGCCCACCCCTGATTATAGTGCATTTTGGGCTTTACCCAACAGAATCTACCAACCCAATTTCCTCTAGATTTATAAGAGTTGCAGGTTAGCTTCAAAAAAAAAAAAATCCATTTCGAAAAACAAGATCAACTGATGATTGATTTATCTATTGCATAACTTATTTAAGAGCACGGAGTGCCTCCCGGCATTAATTTCCTCTTGCTGTCTTGCAAAAAAGAATGCTCATCTGTCTATAAAGGCAAAGACCTAAGCGTCCTTAAGAAATCCAGATTTCTTCAATATTTCCGATCCCTAAATTAGCCCTCTTTGCTTTTTGGGGGGGCTTGGGGGAGGGGTAAAAAGAGATTGCATCCAGGGATATTCCTTTAAAGGACACTCTCCCATTGTACTATGGTTGAGTACAGAGTCTGGCCAGCCTGCACGGAATGCCATCAATTACCTCATCATTTAGGATAAATGATGACATCATTGGCAGGACACTCTGTGCCGTGTTGTATCACGGCATAATCATGGTGTCTCTGCTCTCTGCTGCCCTCTTCTGCCTGTCATAAACAGTGCACGTCTCTGGTGCTTCCCTCCACATTGTCCATGTTGTATTGAGAATACATTAGGCAGAGTTGGGCTACGCATGAATAATCTAGCCGATTTCTTATGGACAGTAAATCATAATTTACAATTTATAATAAATGCATAATTTTATTTCTAGTATCTAAGTGGGTTTTTTTTTTCCCCCTCTCCCCCATGCGTGTTTTGTGCCAAAGTCATCCAACCTCCCCAATTATTTTGATTTTTGCGTACATCTAGGGTGAGCTCCGTTTCTGGGAACGGGGTCTCGTGCTGCAAGCGTATTCACGTTGCGCTACAGACAGTGAAATCATCTGTGCTGACTTGTCACCGTTCCCAGTGGAAACGCTCCTGCCAATTAAATTAAGTGATTGTCTTGATTATCAGAGACTCGCGGGAGTCCATCATGCTGGGACACCGTCACTTTTATTTTATGAATTGCTTTAAGTGGGCATTGCATAAAGCATTACCACTTGGAAACGCCAAAAGTCTAGAAGGCTGGCTTCTGTCAGCAGCTGCAGTCGAGAGTAGAGACTGAGTGAAGGCGACATAGGACTGCAAGAGGGAGGAACGGATGCCACTGAATTACCAATTAAGTACAGTTAATACTGCTTTTAAGGGGAGGTGAAGGAGCGCCACTTGGTCTGACAGGAATAGCAACAGGATTTAGACTTATATACCGCTTTACAGTGCATTTACAGCTCTCTCTAAGCAATTTACAGAATCAACCTATTGCCCCCAACAATCTGGGTCCTCATTTTACTCACCTCGGAAGGATGGAAGGCTGAGTCAACTCTGAGCCGGTGAGACTCAAACTCCTAGCAGTGGGCAGAGTTAGCCTGCAATACCGCATTCTAACCACTGCGCCATCACAGCTCTGATACAGGTAATCCTTGAGTTACAATCCTTCGTTTAGGGACTGTTCAAATTACAACAGCCCTGAAAAAGAAAGCTATGACCGTTTTTCATACTTACAACCATTGTAGCCTCCACATGGTCATGTGATCAAAATTCAGATGCTTGGCAATTTGTATTTATGACCGCTGCAGTGTCCCAGGGTCATGTGATCCCCTGTTGCAACCTTCTGACCAGCAAAGTCACTGGGGAAGCCAGATTCACTTAATAACCTTGCTACCAAGGGTGAATCCAGCAGGTTCTGACAGGTTCTAAAGAACCGGTAGCGGAAATTTGAGCAGTTCGGAGAACCGGTAGCGGAAATTTTGAGCAGTTCATAGAACCAGTAGCGGAAATTTTGAGTAGTTCAGAGAACTGGCAAATATAATCTCTGGCTGGTCCTAGAGTGGGGTGGGAATGGGGATTTTGCAATATCCTTCCCCCAGGAGTGGGGTGGGAATGGGGATTTTGCAATATCCTTTCCCTGGAGTGGGGTGGGAATGGAGATTTTGCAGCATTCTTCCTCTGCCATGCCTACCAAGCCACACCCACCAAGCCACCAAGCCACGCCCATGCCCACCAAGCCATGTCCACAGAACCGGTAGTAAAAAAAATTGGATTTCACCACTGCTTGCTACTAACTTAACACCTCAGTGATTCACTTAACAATACTGGCAAGAAAGGTGGTAAAATGGGGCAAAAGTCCCTTAACAGCTGTCTTCCTTAGCAATGAAAATTTTGGGTTCAATTGTGGTCATAAGTCAAGGCCTATCTGTACCAATATTATTTGAATGAGCCCTCTGCAAAGTCTCATGCCCGTTTCTGTCATAATACAAATTAGGACTTTATCAATACAAGAATTGGATGGAGTATCTATGTTTTAAACAACAACAGGTAGTCTTCAACTTATGATTGGTCACTTAGTGACCATTCAAAGTTATGATGGACCCAGAAAAAACTACTTACCATCTGGATTTGAAGTTCTGACATCTGCCCCTTTGGTCACATGACCAAATTTTGGTTGCTTGGCAACTGACCCACATTTATGATTGTTTGCAGCATCCCAAGGTCACATGACCGACAATGTTTTTGCCAGAAACTGCCCTTTACCTCTGGTTTCTGGCAAAAAAAACCCACCCCATAGCAAACAATGGGTTCGCTTAATAACCGCAATGTTCAGTTATCAACCATGGCATTAATCAAACCAAAGAAAACAAGCAAATAAATAAAATTTAAGTCTTAGTTTGGCTTTTGCGATCCATCATACGGGGAACTGTTTTTGGATTTATAGGCAGGGCAAATCTATCAACACCCTATCTTCCTCTGTTCATTCCTTTTATAAAAGAAATGGGAAATTCATTCAGATAGAGATATATTCAGTGTTGGGATTCAGTCAGTTCAGACCAGACAATCAGCTGAGAGGAAACCGGTTCACTCTGATGATCAGCTGGGCCCGCCTGGCCATCCGCCCGCCCCTACGCTTCCTTTGTTTGAAGCCCAGCTGATAGGCGTGGCAGAATGGATTGCTGCACCTCAGCTGTTTTACTCACCGGGGCTCAGTGGTGGGTTGCCCCCAGTTCAGACTGGTTCTATAGAACCGGTAGTAAAACCGCCAGGAGGCTCCACCCACTGACCCTGATGTCATCAGAAGTGATCTGAGCATGCGCAGAAGCAAGGTGCAGGCGCGAGCGAAGCAAGCGCGCACGAGCGATGCCATTGCGAACCGGTAGTAAAGGTAAGTAGAACCCACCCCTGCCGAGGCTGCAGTAGAAGGTAAGTTTTAGAGCTGTATTCAAATGCACTGCGCGCGCTCAGCATATCAGTTGTTACACCAGTTGAATCCCACCACTGGATATATTCGCTATAAATACATAGCTGCAAACACATTTGTGTGCAAATACACACCACACACCCTCACATATACATACTCATATACACAGAGAAACACATAGTGTTTGGATATGCTGTGTTATCTAGCTCCAGATGTGTTCATATATCTCCAAACTGTCTGAAATTCTCATTTTTCTCTCTAGGAAATAGTTTAGATCAGAACATGATGGCTGTTGATGGGAAATTTTCACAGGAAGAAATATATTGAAATAACGTTGTCACTTCGAAGCAGGCATGAAAGTATCGGTGCTTATTTTAAAATCCTCTGAAGTTTGGGATTTAGATGTTGTTCCCCTATCAGCTTTCTGATATAATAAGATCATTTTCAGGGAGCCATATTATTGGAAGAAAAATCCAGATCCAGGTCCAAGCCGGGAATAAAATGGAGGCTGCTTAAAAAAGAAAGATCTGTTTATTGATGAGCCGAACCAATACACACACACACACACACACACACAGAGAGACAGACAGACAGACACACACACACACACACACACACACATACACAAAGCGTGCAGTTCTGGGACAGCTGGCCCAGAACCCCAAACTGTTGGTGGTTCTATTAATGAATAAACAGAATCTTTCTTTCCAACCAGCCTCCATTTTATTCCCAGCTTGGAACTGGAACTGGATTTTTCTTCCAACAATATCTTGGGGCTTCTGTTATCTAGGCCATGGTGCCAGCCAAACAGTGAGTTACTTTAATCGCACTATCCTAGTGATAAATCTCCTTTTCCTCCACGGTCAGATTATTGTACACATAACTGCGTACACATAGTGTACATAAAGATGAAAATATCTGGCAATACCTACAAGGGAGGACTGGATGTAAAGATGAGAGAAGTTGCTAAGAGGGCCCAATTGACCGGTTTTGATTAGAGAAAAGACACTATCTACCTTAAATGCTGACTGAAAACCCCTTATGGATTTTTACGTAGAACAGAAAAACAGGAAAAATGGAAGTTCTGAACCATGGTTTTGATGATTAGATGTATTATCAAAAGAAGAGAGTCACAGTCTAACTTTAGAGAAAGGTAAATCTACAATTATACTTGGGTCTGCTGTAAAGAACATCAGAAGCCACCTCTTTATATCTTATATACATACATACATACATACATACATACATACTTACACACACACACACATACACACACACACACACACATATATCTCAGGGGTGAAATTCAGCAGGTTCTGACAGGTTCTGGAGAACCGGTAGCGGAAATTTTGAGTAGTTCTGAGAACTAGCAAATGCCACCTCTGGCTGGCCCCAGAGTGTGGTGGGAATGGGAATTTTGCAATATCCTTCCCCTAGAGTGAGGTGGGAATGGAGATTTTGCAGTATCCTTCCCCTGCCAAGCCACGCCTACCACGCCCACCACCCCACCCCACCATGCCCACCAAGCCATGCCCACAGAACCGGTAGTAAAAAAATTTTGTTCTTCAGCCCTAGTTCTGTGAAATCTCATTCAGAAAACTAGGGCTGAAGAAAATCTTAGCTTACGTAAGTAAAACCTGGCTAGAAAGAATATGCACATAAAAGCCTATGAAAAAGAAAAAGATATATATGTATGTATGTGTGTGTGTGTCTGTCTGTCTGTCTGTCTGTCTGTCTATCTATCTATCTATCTATCTATCTATCTATCTATCTATCTATCTACACACTGGCGGGGCCTCCAGCTGGTTTTACTATCAGTTCTTGAGAACTGGTCCGAACTGGGGGCACTGTAGCTTTCCTCTTTGTGTCTTCCTCATCCTTTTTCCCCTTTCTAACTCTATTCAAATATGTTATACTTTATCCTGCTCTCTTTCTACACTTTTCACTGGCAGAGGCACTGCGGGCCAGTCCTTCGCTGTTTCCAGGGTGGGCCCACGGGCAAGGTCTAAGCACCCCATGGGTCAGATCCAGCCCTTGGGCCTTGAGTTTGACACCCCCTGCCCTAAAGTATCAGCTGCCCTGTACAAAGGTATTAAAATTATAATTCTTAGAAATTGATGCCTGAGGGGAAATTCCAGGTTGAGAAAAGCTGAAACACATGGAATAAACCGCCTTCCCCTCATAAGGGATACCCACTTTAGTGGAAATCCCTCACAAGATTTGGGGAAGGCTACCGTAAAGAAATGTAGTCCTTGACTTATTAGGGACTGTTGGAAGTTACAACAGCACTGAAAAAAGTGACTTGTGACCGTTTTTCACACTTACGACTGTTGCAGCATTCCCCACAGTCATGTGATCAAAATTCAGATTCTTGGCAACTGGCTCAAATTTATGACGGTTGCAGTATCCTGAGGTCATGGGATCACCTTTGTTGACCTTCTGACACATAAATTGAAAGGGGAAGCGAGATTAATTTAAGAACCGTGTTACTGTTCTGACCCAGCCTTAGCAGAAGCAAGAAACAGACTCCTTGTCACAAAAAATCCCTCATTACCTCTTGTGAATTAATTGCATTCAGCCACTGAAAAGTCCAGGCAATAGTCCTTCAAAGAGTTAACTGCAGTAACAGACCTTATCAGCTCCTTGCAAGGCCGTGAGCTCCCAGCGGAAAGGCTCCACATTAAGTTCTGGCAAGCAGTCTCTGTGGCACGAAACACAATGAGCAAAAACTTCAGAAATACGAACGGTTGTGTCCTATGACAACCACTCCCCTTTCCTTCTATTTATTCCCCAGCCAGGGAGGGGGCATTCAATGTCCATGTGTGCTTTGCTTCTCGAGTCGACTCCTTGTCTTCCGTTGTTCTCCTCTCCTAACAGCTCTGTGCATACGTGCATCTGGAACAGGCCCCAGCTGTTCTTCCTCCTCACTCATATCAGCCACCAAAGGAAGCTGCCTCTCCGGTGGCTGGGAAATGTCAGACGGCCCTGGCTCTATCTCTATGTCCAATGCAGAGCATCCATCAGAGCCTTCCCCAGACTCCAGAACTGGCCCAAGTTCCTCCCCAACCTCCTCATCATCCAAGTGATGCGGGCCACAACAGTTACTAACTTAACCACTGTAGTGATTTGTTTAATAGCTGTGGTAAGAACGGTCGTAAAATGGGACAAAAGTCTGTTAATTGTTTCACTTAACAATATTAATTTTGGGTTCAACTGTGGTCATAAATTGAGGACTACCTGTAGGGAATAAAGCAATCCCGCTGTCTATTAGTGTCTCCCATTAGATCTATTTGTTGTTTATGGTGAAGTTGCCAAGCAGTGGTATTCAGTGGTATGTTGTTAAGTGTGGGGAGTCACTGAGGCATGGTTTAAAACCCTTCAAATGGGCAAACCTTAAATTGCATTATTTTCCCCTCTTAGGATCTTTGGACCTATAAACCTCGGACATTAAAGCTTAACCCTATCATAAATGCTTAGCTCTTCACTGAACTACAGTTCCCAAAATTTGGGCTGGAGGGAAGCTTTGGTCACCACACTATAAAAAAGATGTTGAGACTCTAGAAAAAGTGCAGAGGAGAGCAACCAGGATGATTAGGGGACTGGAGACTAAAACATATGAAGAACAGTTACAGGAACTGGGCCTGGCTAGTCTAGTGAAGAGAAGGACCAGGGGAGACATGATAGCAGTCTTCCAATATCTGAGGGGATGCCACAGAGATGAGGGGATCAAGCTATTTTCCAAAGTACCTGAAGGCCAAACAAGGAATAATGGATGGAAACTGACCAAGGAGGGATTCAACTTAGAAATGAGGAGGAACTTTCTGACAGTGAGAACAATCAACCAAAGGAACAGAAGTTGCCTTAAGAGGTTGTGGGAGCTTCCTCACTGGAGGCTTTCAAGACAAGATTTGTACTGCCATTTGTCCAAAATGGTGTAAGGTCTCCTGCTTGAGCTGGGGGTTGGACTAGATGACCTATAAGGTCCCTTCCAACTCTAT
The DNA here is from genome assembly GCA_022577455.1 of Arizona elegans. Taxonomy (NCBI): domain Eukaryota; kingdom Metazoa; phylum Chordata; class Lepidosauria; order Squamata; family Colubridae; genus Arizona; species Arizona elegans. The sequence goes on along the minus strand of JAKOOJ010000009.1, from coordinate 5,662,599 downwards.
TAATCTCTTAAAGATGTTACAACAACAAGGGCAAAATGCTAAAATGTAGGCAGGGAAGACATGTTGGCCGAGCATGTTGCTGCTAATTTTTTTTTTTTTCTAACTGCTGTGGCTCTGTTTCCAGCGTGCTTTTGCAAATATGCATCCACCATCACCCAAAGATATTAACCTCAGCATTTGCATTCCTTAACTTTGCCTAATGGTTATGCTTATGCGTAATAGAGTTTCGGATGCCGCAAAGGCTTAGGTTACGCTTCCTCTTCTTCCTCCTCTTCTCCGAAGCGAACCCAGGCATTAAACAAGCTATTTCTTACCCGAGAAACTGAATGCTAGAGGTTGGCAGCTCATCGGAACTCTTTTTCCTATATGCTCAAGTGTCTCCAGAGAATTTAGAAAGCTGCACATGAATATGTAGACCAGCAGAAGATAAACAAGGCAGATGCTGAGCTAATCTCTTCTGGGCATCTTACATCACAGAAGCTAACATATGGCTCTTGCTCTCCATCTTCTGTCCCGCCTCCCCGACCTCCCCCCACTACGAATATAATTTCTTTCCGTTCCCTGAAACTATAAGATGCTTAAAATGCTATTTTTTCCCCCACTTGCTGCTATGCAGCGAAAGGACGAATTGGGGGGACTGTGCTGAAAATGTGGAAAGGCCTACCGTTAAGGCCTTTATTTACAACTACACAGCTGCCTGCCGTGGCAATCCTGTGGGGGGAATATCTTGGGTTAGGGCTGCTTTTTTTCCCGTCAGAAAGGATTTTTATAGACTAATGTAGAAAAAGACTATTTTTTCTGCTCTTGCTTTGACCCATCTAGACTTCTGGAGAGGTCATTCATTAGACTTTTTTTTTTCTATTCATCTCCATCATTTCATAGGGTTTAATTCAGGGGTGAAATCCAGCAGGTTCTGACAGGTTCGGGAGAACCGGTAGTGGAAATTTTGAGTAGTTCAGAGAACAGCAAATACCACCTCTGGCTGGCCCCAGAGTGGGGTGGGAATGGAGATTTTGCAATATCCTTCCCCCAGGAGTGGGGAGGGAATGGAGATTTTGCAGTATCCTTCCCCTGCTACACCCACCAAGCCACACCATGCCCACCAAGCCACGCCCACAGAACCGGTAGTAAAAAAAATTGAATTTCACCACTGGTTTAATTCTAGTCTTTATCAGGCAGTGCATAGAAAATGGATTACGGATGTAATTCATGAAAATGTCTTCCTCCTCCTCTTTTGTTGTTTTATAAAATATAATAAAAATGGAGTGGTATTGAATTGAAACTAAGAATAAATGGTGATAAAATTGTAAGGTAAACACTTAACAAGAGGTTAGAATATTGTAAAAATTATTTTGATATGACTTGTATAAGATATAAGGTAAAGAAGAATAAAGATATGTTTAGAATTGTTATGCAGATGTAAAAATGAGTGAAAGTGAATTTGAAACTAATTTTGGATAGATATAATGGATTTATATAGATGAAAATGTTAAATTTGAGATAAAATTGGTTTTTTCTTAAGTTTTGAATTTCTTTTTTATCTTCTTTTTTCCTTTTTTTGTTTGTTTATAAAAGATGTAATGGAAATTGTGAATTGAGCCTGTGAAAGGAATGTAAGCGTGGTAACCATCTATGACCGGATTGAGATTTTTGCTCTTGAAAGTTATGTTTTTATGTTTAAATTTGAAAAAATAAATAAAAAATATTTACCAAAAAAAAGAAAGAAAGAAAGAAAGAAAAGAAAATGGATTACGGATGTAATTCATGAAAATGTCTTCCTCCTCCTCTTTTTTTAAAAGACCATTTCTCCCTAAATTGAGTTTTAAATTTTTGTTGTTGTTGTTATTGTTCAGTTACTTAGTTGTGTCTGACTCTTCGCAACCCCACAGACCATAGCACACCAGCCCCCCCTCCCCGTCCTCCATTGTCTCCCAGAGAGAGCCCAAGCCCACACCCACTGCACCACTGACACTATCTAAGTATCTCATCCTTGGCCGTGGTTGAAATGCAGTATTGCAAGCTAATTCTGCCAACTGTCAGCAGTTCGACCCTGACTGGATCAAGCTTTCCATCCTTCTGAGGTCAGTAAAATGAGGACCCAGATTATTGGGGTTAATATGCTGATTCTGTAAACTGTTTAGAGAGGGATGTAAAGCATTATTAAGTGGTATATAAGTCTATGTGCTATTGCTATTGCCGTCCCCTTCCCTTTTGCCTTCAATTTTTTCCAACAACAGGGACTTTTCAATGAGTTCTCTCTTCTCCTTTGGTGGCCAAACTATTTGAGCTTCAACTCCAGTATCTGTTGTTCCAAAGAACAGTCAGGGTTGATTTCCTTTAGGATAGTTTTAAATGCATGCTTTTTTTTCTTTTTTTTTACAGTTCCTTTCTTGAGGGAAACCCATTAATCACAATTTGCTTACAAGTTTGAGATAGTTTTGCCTGCTCTCCATCCCCCTCAAATACCCTTATGCCAAGCATTCCAACATAGCAAGGAAGATCAAAACGTAAGCATCCCATGGACAATTCATGAATTCAATCCACCCAGATTGCAGTTTTCCCTTGTGGATAGATCCCAGTCCAAAACATCCTTTGAGGTTGCATATATCATTTTCCATCATAGTTCATGTTTGCTGTAATCAGTTTTAATGAGCCCAGGATTTAGCACTCAAAATCCTTGAGGATCTGCCATAACCTCGAACTGTTTAATTTCTCAGCCGAACCTGAGAGGGCAAAAGTCCAGGTTGTTTGTGCAGGGGTAGTTTATTTCAGTGGTGAAATCCAATTTTTTTTACTACCGGTTCTGTGGGCGTGGCTTGGTGGGTGTGGCAGGGGAAGGATACTGCAAAATCCCCATTCCCACGCCACTCTGGGGCCAGCCAGAGGTGGTATTTACCAGTTCTCTGAACTACTCAAAATTTCCGCTACCAGTTCTCCAGTACCTGTTAGAACCTGGTGGATTTCACTCCTGGTTTATTTGGTTCTGTTGAAAGGATGATGGTCATCCTTTGATTTAGAACAGTGGTCCCCAACCTTTGTGGCTTGGCAGCCCAGAGGTGAAACTGGCGTGTATGAGTGGCAGACTGGTCTTCATGTGTGTGCAGCTCAACTTGCGTGAACAGCAAGCTTGTGTACTTAGGCACAAGTACACATGAAGCTTGACTGCAGGTCGAGCAGTGTGCACACATACATGCGTGCCAGCCCATCGCTCCTGTGAGTTGAGCTACGTGTGCCGGCCCAGAACCTGGTTGCAAAGCTAATAATGGGCTGTGGCCCGGGGATTGGGTACCCCTGATTTAGAGGATGACCCCCCCAAGCATCTCAGAATGTTGAACCTGCAAAATTGACAAGGCAAGAAAACAACCGAGCTCAGAGAGCACCAAAGACCTTCTCACATTCAAGGTTGTCCAGAGGCTACTGAGGGCTGTGAGATTGGAGAACTGACAGCAGGTGACATCTTTGCCTCTGTCTTCCCCTTCTTTTCATGCTTTGGATGATATGGTGTCAAGGGAGAAGGGAGAAATAGATTGTTTCATCTGGTGCCAGTTCTCCAGGCCCGTGGAAAAACCCAGGCCTGCTGCTGCTCATAAGTAGTACCAAGGAAGGTTTCTATGGAGATTCTCAGTCATCCAAGTCACAGTTGTTGTTATGTATTGAATGTATATAGTTGTGTTAAAGTGAAACTAACCTTTAAATGACCCCAACTGTTTTGGAGGGAAACTTAGAACATTTATATTTGGGCGGTCTTTTTCTAGTTCTATGATTGGTTAAGGCCCTGTGAGCCTAGAGCCATGATGGCGAACCTATGGTGGCACGCGTAGCCATATCAGTGGGCACGTGAGCTCAGCTCCGGCATGCATGCTCACGCCACCCAGCTGATTTTCAGGCCTTCTGAGCCCACCAGAAGTAGGAAAACAGGTTGTTTCCTGCCTCCAAAGGGCCTCGGGGTTGGGTGAGGAACGCCTTTTTTCTCTCACACCTGGCTCCAGAGCCTTTCTAGGAGTCTGGGGAGGGCAAAAAACGGCCTCCCCCCCCCCCGGAGACCCTCCAGAAGCCAGAAATGGTCCATTTGCCAATTTCCAGTGGGACTGGAAGGCTCATTTTTTGCTGTCCCCAGCCTCCAGAACCTCTCTAGGAGTCTGAGGAGGATGAAAACGGCCTTTCCCACCTCTCCCCGGAGGTCCTCCAGAGGCTGAAAACAGCCCATTTGCCAACTTCTGGTCCACGCTCCCGTTGCGAACGTAGTAATAAAGGTAAGTAGAACAGCTCACCCCTGAGCTGTTCCATTGGTTGATTGTTCTCACTGTCAGAAAATTTCTCCTTATTTCTAGGTTGAATCTCTCCTTGATCAGTTTCCATCCATTATTCCTTGTCTGGCCTTCAGGTGCTTTGGAAAATAGCTTGACTCCCTCCTCTCTGTGGCAGCCCCTCAACTATTGGAATACCCAGTTCCTGCAACCGTTCTTCATATATTTCAGCCTCCAGTCCCCTAATCATCTTTGTTGCTCTTCCCTGCACTCTTTTTTTATAATGTGGTGACCAAAACTGGATGCAGTATTCTAGGCATAGTCTTACTAAGGCTTACTAAAGCTTCTTGGATGAGAAGCGAAACATCTTCAAGGAAAAACAAAGTCCAGTTGCCTTTTGCAAAAGCACCTTTGCAGATCACCAAAGCAGGTGTTCCACATTTCACCTATCTCCCTGCTGCCTATTTCTAATATGGATGGATCTCCAATTCTATTTTATTCGGTGCTGGAAGGTCCATTAGTAACTCTTTAGTCCAGCATAGTTCTATCCTGGCCCCACCACCTGTAATAGCATATTACTAATGCCGCACAAGACAGCACTATCTGCTTTTGCATTTAAATGTGCCCCATACCACCGAGTAACAGATTACCTACTAATATAATTAGTTACACCGCTGTTAATTGTGGCAGCTGCTAATCTATCTGAGTAGCCAAAATTGTATTAGCTTTCAATGGGATTTGCATATATTCAGTCACGTTTCTGTACTACCGAGCATTAAGGTTTCTACTGTCGAACATGTGGATTGCTGGAGAATAAGTAATATTTAATAGCATTAACCAAGCCCATCTTGCTCTAAGTATCCAAATCTTTTTATATGCTCGTCAATTCACCCTAATCACTTGGTAGCAAAATTGACCATGACTTTCCTCCGCCTTCCAAATGGAAAAGGGAGACATTATCACCAGCAGTGGGTTTCACATTTTGCTGTTACCGGTTCGCCGTGTGCATGCACGCTCGCTTTGCGCACGTGCGCACCTCTTTTGCACACGCACCGGCCTTCCACGCATGCGCTTTGCTCGCACATGCATGTTCTGCATATGCACTGGCCTCAAAACCGTGCCTAAATAGGACGGTGTAGAGCTGGGGCAGGTAGGCAGGTCCACCTGCTATATCTGCTACTGGTTCACCCAAACCAGTACGAACCGGCTGAATACCACCTCTGATTATCACAAGAGCTAAGCAAAACACCATTTCTTGGTGGGCTTGAGGCAGTGGTGAAATGTAAAATTTGTTACTACCATTTCTGTGGGCGTGGCTTGGTGGTGGTGGGGTAATGTGACTGGGTGGGCATGGCCAACTTTTTTTTTTTTTTACTTTTAAAACCATTTTTTAAAAAATGGTTTTAAAAGCCTCTGACGATCCCAGCTGAGTTGCCTGATTGGCAGAGGCTTTTTTTTCTTTTAATGAAAAGGTTGTAGAAAAAATGCTTTAAAAAGCCTCTGACGATCCCAGCTGAGCTTTTTAAAAAACTTTTAAAAACATTTTTTTCGGCCGAACAGATTGTAGAAAAAATGCTTTTAATTTTTTTTAAAAAAGCCTCTGATGATTGCGTGGATCAGCTGGGCATGAGGGGGGGCGCAGGGATGTTTGCTACCAGTTCACTGAATCACCCGTCGCCATCCCTACCAGATTGGGCGATCCGGTCCGAACTGGGAGCATTTCACCCTTGGCTTGAGGCCATTCTGGCAAGGAGACTTCTGAATCGACAGAGAGCGTAGAGATAATCCTTGACTTACAACCATTCAGTTAGTGATGGTTCAAAATGACGATGACACTGAAAAACCTTGGTAGTACAGCGGTCTAAAGCACCCTGTTATTAAGACCAGCTGCCTGCAATTACTGCAGGTTCGAATCTCGCCAGGCTCAAGGTTGACTCAGCCTTCCATCCTTTCTACGGTAGGTAAATTGAGGACCCAGTTGTGGGGGCAATAAGCTGACTTTGTATAAATATACAAAAGGATGAAGGCTATTGCATTGTAAGCCGCCCTGAGTCTCCGGAGAAGGGCGGCATATAAATCAAATTTAAAAAAAAAACACACAGAAAAAGTGTGACTATTTTTCACACTTATGACCGTTGCAGCAGTCCCATGGGTCAGGGGATCAAAATTCAAACATTTGGCAACTGGTTTATATTTATGACAGTTGCAATATCCCGGGGTCATGTGATGATCGCCTTTTGCAACCCCCTGACAAGCAAAGTCGATGCGGTAAAGCCAGATTCACTTAACAACCGTGGCAAGAAAGGTTGTAAAATGGGGTAAAATTCACTCCACAATTGTCTCGCTTAGCAACAGAAATTTTGGGCTCATTTGTGAGTCGAGAACTACCTGTAAGTTCTAAGAATGATACGTAATGCTAAATAACCACTTCAACATCTCCCAATCCAATTAAGATCCCCCACCTCTCCTGAGCTATCTGTCTCTGATAAAATTGTTTCATAGTTCAAAGCACCAATAGATATTTGTAGATTTCAATTTCCAAAAGACATATTTTCCATTATGTTCTCTCACTCAGCATATTCCAAGAACACCAGCAAAGCATAAGAACAGCTGTGGCAAAATTCATTAAAACATCTGACTGAGGATATTTTCCAAATTTCTTCTGCAGTGCTCAGTCATCTCTATCAAATACTTATTTTAATCATTTTAAGGGTGTAACACTCTCGCCCACACGTTAATGTGCTCATCTATTATTCTATCATTTGCTCTTTATTTTAATTGCCTTGGCAACAAGGAACAGGCGTTTTTTCCCCCTTATACTTACACATATTAGCATTTAAAATATTAGAGAATAAATGCCAAGTTCAAGGTAATCACTTCGAGTTGACCTTCCATTATGGTAGTCGATTTCAGAGCACAGTTCTGAGGAATCTTGAGGTTCTTCAGAAGTTTATTGGGGTTAATTCAACAAAAAAGATTAATAGTAAAAATATCTGAAAATATGTCCACCGTAACTGATTTATCTCTGCAATGCACAGCCTTAGTTCAGAAACATGGCAATGAGGCCATACAACTGATCTAGGCAGGACCTCTTGTGAAGGAACTAGTTGGAAAACACACATTTTGAAATTTCAGGGCTCAGTAAAATACTATATGCCAGTGATGGCTAACCTTTTTGCCTCTGCGGGCCAAATGCGGGGGGGGGATGCGGGGGAGTCGCATGTGAGCATGTCCACACCCATAATTTCTTTCTTGGAGCCTGGGGAGGGTTAAAACGGCCTTCCCCACTCTCCAGGACGCCCTCTGGAGGCCGGAAACGGCCCATTTCTGAAGTTCCAGTGGGACCAGAAGGCCCGTTTTACACCTCTCCAGAGGCTTTCTAGGAGCCTGGGGAGGGCAAAAATGGCCTCTCTCAACCCCCGGAGGCACCCGTGCCATAGGTTCGCCATCACAGGTATATGCTGTGCAAATGAAAAGTCCAAATTTCAATCCGAAGTGTCACGAATTAAACATAAAAGTTCTACTATTGCCTGGTGGAAAAACTATCTACTTTACTGAAGGTAGGTCCAAAGCAGTCCTTGGGTTCTCCAACTGAACACCAATATATCATTAAAGGTAAAGGTTCCCCTCACACATATGTCGTTCCCGACTCTAGGGGGCGGTGCTCATCTCCGTTTCAAAGCCGAAGAGCCAGCGCTGTCCAAAGACGTCTCCGTGGTCATATGGCCGGCATGACTAAACGCCAAAGGTGCACGGAACACTGCTACCTTCCCACCAAAGGTGGTCCCTATTTTTCTATTTGCATTTTTTTACATGCTTTCGAACTGCTAGGTTGGCAGAAGCTGGGACAAGTAACGGAAGCTCACCCCGTTACGCAGCTCTAGGGATTCAAACCGCTGAACTGCCGACCTTTTGATCATCTTAGCCACTGAGCCACCGCGTCTCTCTTAAATATATATCATAAATATTTAATAATATATAATAATGATATAAATATATAATAATGATATAAAATATATCATTAGCAGGTGGTAAAACACCTTCTGGTTTACCAATGGTGTGTGCCAATGCAATCCTAGGTTGCATTAACAGAGGGATGAAATCTAGATCATGTGAAGTATTATGCCACTTTAATAAAGCCTTAGTAAGACCACATAGAATACTGCATCCAGTTTTGGACACCACACTATAAAAAGGATGTTGAGACTCTAGAAAAAGTGCAGAGAAGAGCAACCAAGAGGATGAGGGGACTGGGGGCTGAAACATACGATGAACGGTTGCAGGAACTGGGCATGGCTAGTCTAGTGAAGAGAAGGACCATGATAGCAGTATTCCAATATCTCAGGGGCTGCCACCGAGAGGAAGTAGTCAAGCTGTTTTCCAAGGCACCCAAAGGCTAGACAAGGAATAATGGATGGAAACTGAACAAGGAGAGATTCAATCTGGAAATAAGGAGAAATTTTCTGACAATGAGAACAATTTATTTGTTTCCATTTCTATACCGCCCTTCTCCAAATAGGACTCAGGGCGGTGAACAGCCAAAGTGAAAAACAGAACATACAAAATTTAAAAACAGTTTAAAATAATTAAATATTTTGGCCGTAAATTAAAACAATCCAATTTAAAATCAATTTAAAATTTAACTCAAGCCAGCCCAGCTAGTTGAAATAAATAGGTTTTCAGGGCCCGACAAAAAATCCGAAGGTCTGTTATTGTACGTATCTCTGGGGGGAGGTTGTTCCAGAGGGTGGGCGCCGCCACAGAGAAGGCTCTCCCCCTGGGGGTCGCCAGCCGACATTGTCTGGCAGACGGCACCCTGAGGAGGCCCACTCTGTGCGAGCGTACTGGCCAGTGGGAGGCTATTGGTGGCAGAAGGCGGTCTCGTAAATACCCCGGCCCTAAGCCATGGAGCGCTTTAAAGGTGGTCACCAACACCTTGAAGCGCACCCGGAAGACCACCGGGAGCCAGTGCAGCTCGCGCAGGAGAGGTGTCACATGGGAATGGCTCGTCGCCCCCATAATCCCCCGCGCGGCCGCGTTCTGGACCAGCTGGAGCCTCCGGGTGCACCCCAGGGGGAGCCCCATGTAGAGAGAGAATCAACAATCAACAATGGAACAGCTTGCCTTCAGAAGTTGTGAGAGCTTCATCACTGGAAGCTTTCAAGTCTTCCAGTCTCAAGAAGAGACTGGAATGCCATGTGTCAGAAATGGTGTAGGGTCTCCTTCCTGACTGAGGGGTTGGACTAGATGACTTACAAGGTCCCTTCCAACTCTGTTAATCTGTAAGCCTTAGTAGGACCACATAGAATACTGCATCCAGTTTTGGTCACCATGTTATAAAAAAGACGTTGAGTCTCTGGAAAGAGTGCAGAAAAGAGCAACAGTGGTGATTAGGGGGCTGGAGGCTAAAACACATGAAGAACAGTGGCAGGAATAAATCTGCAGCACATCATCATTTCTTCAGGCAAACTCATATGCCTTCGCTGTATAACTGTCCATGGTGCTTCTCATCATAATAGCCAGTTCACTCTTCCTTGGTTCCCATGAGCTTTTGATGTCAGGAACCTTAACATGAAAACATGTCGGGTGTACATGTAGCAGTCTTGTTTGAGTTGATAAGCTTCTTCACTGCTCTTTCTAGATAACATTGTCAAAGCTGAATGACTCCCAGTTTTTGATGTTGAATGACATCGTCTTTTGTACCAAGATATGTGAAAAAAAACTATCTATGCTCCCAGATAATTAACCTAATCCCTTTTGTTCCCTAGGGGACCTAGGAATAAGATGGACATAGAGATGGAGGACAATCATTTAAGGAACCAACATTCATCAGTATGGCGATGCAAACCAATATGTTGAATTTTACTACACTTTAGACCTAGTGTCATGAGACAGCCAAAGAAGTCAAGTCTATATATAGTTTCGTTTTAGAAGCTTCTTCATAAAGAACAAACTACTGAGTCTTCTATATATCGTACAAATGTTAGTATAACAATTCCAGAGGTTCCAGCCTGCATAGCCCAAGGATCAGCATACCTAAAGGTAAAGGTAAAGGCACTTATGTGCTAATCATTCCCGACTCTAGGGGGCAGTGCTCATCTCCATTTCAAAGCTGAAGAGTCAGCGCTGTCCGAAGACGTCTCCATGGTCATGTGGCCGGCATGACTAAATGCCAAAGGTGCACGGAACGCTGTTACCTTCCCACCAAAGTTGGTCCCTATTTTTCTACTTGCATTTTTTACGTGCTTTCAAACTGCTAGGTTGGCAGAAGCTGGGACAAGTAATAGGAGCTCACCCCATTACGTGGCACTAGGGATTCGAACTGCTGAACTGCTGACCTTTCGATTGACAAGCTCAGCATCTTAGCCACTGAGCCACCATGTCCCTTTTAGGATACCTAGGGATCAACAATTAGGGAAAAAAACTAACAGGGTGATTAAAGAAGAATATTTAGTACTTAGTCTTGAGATTATCCTGGGAAGGATTGTCCTCATCTCAGTGTTTCCTTGCCTAAGTATCAATCAAGGTTTTTGTTGTAAAGGATAAGTTTGGATCAGCTGGTCTCACTTAAAGGAATATATGCCATATTAGCTGCCTATCATGTCTTGTATCCCTTACAATTGACCATACTGGCTGGAGCTGCTGGTAGTTTGCATGATGTACAAATAGATTAGACAGACAGACAGACAGACAGACAGACAGACAGACAGAGATAGATAGATAGATAGATAGATACCCTTTTCCCCCCAAGACCCAACCAGAAAATAAGTCCTAGCATGATTTTTCAGGATGCTCATAATATAAACCCTCCACCCCAAGTTAACCCCTAGTTAAGATCATCAACCAGATGGAGGCATTTAGTACTATATTAGTACTATATTTTCCCCAAAATAAGACCAATTAATATAAGACCTGGTCTTATTTTGGGGAAAACACAGTGGATGGATGGATAGATGGATAGATGGATAGATGGATAGATGGATAGATGAGAGACAGAGACAGAGATAGAGATTACCACACACACACACACACACACACACACACACATATATGTATATATGTATATATCAATACAGTATATATACAGTACACATACATGCATACATACATACATACATACAGTATGTGTATGTATGTATATACATATATATACCCACACACATACACATATACAGTATGTATGTATATATACTATATGTATGTATGTATGATGTCAGCACCTTTGTCTTCCAATAAAGAGCTCAAACCATCAGACAATTGCTCAAGTCACGGCATCTGCAAAATAAGACATATTTTGAGGAAACAGGCTATGCTCGTCACTAAATGTGTGGAGGTCCAGAAACTGACATGCAGTTTATTTCTTCTGCATGCATTAGTTCTTTCTGTATGTAACGCTGTTTAGAGTTTAGGTCACAGCAGACTCAGCCAATATGGCCAATATTTAGGAAAGATGGGAATTATAAGAATTATAGTCCAAAACATTTGCCATTCTTCCTCCTCATCAGACGTGCCTATGTCATTTTAGGTCTGCAGCTGTATATGGGATTTATGAACACATCAGCTGTTGTAGATTATTTCGTGCAAAGGGGTATAAACAAGAGAGTTATTATTCAGTGGAGGGACAAAATCTACAAATGATCAGTATAGCTGTGGATTATTCCTTTGCAATATCTGGCAACATCTGAACTGTTTGCTCTGAAGGAAAAGGGGATTAATCTAATTTGTCTCAGCTATTTTGATTAAAATTCTCCATGTTATTCCCTCACCCTTGGTTTCTTTCAATAACACTACAGTTTTAGATTATTATCTTGTCAGTTTAAATATCTTTGCTTGATAACATTTGAAACATATCAAAACTGACTTTTTTTTTTAAATGCCCAGGAATCTGCAGACAGCGAGATATAATATCCTGAGCAAAGAATGTTTAATGATTGGCAGTCAAAAATATGTGAACAAACTCCATTGAGAAATATTGTAACTCCTGTTAAGATAAGAAATCTATCTGTGCTCTTAGGCCTGGGATATTGATGTTTGTAGTCACCATATAAAATGAGCATGAATGTTTGAGTTGGCTCTTAAAATGGCATTAAGATTAGCTTTCTGAACAGCTTGCTCGATAAACCAATTTAACCAAAGTATTAGGATCTATGCTGATTTAATCCTGCTATACCAAGAGGGGCAGATCATCTTTAACTCTAGGGTGTCACTTGAACTGGTTTGTGGATAGCATGGCAAATCCCACTCATTAAGCTCAAGTATGATTATTTTAAGTAGTTTGTATATTTCATTCTAAATCCTGCTTGATGGTTTCTATTAAGTCAGTCCTAATGCTTTCAGAAGAAAACTCTATCTCGCCACCTAATGGTGACACAGGAGAATTGCTAGATAAAGTTGTCAATACGGTAATAAAAATGTATTTGCTTCTTTAGGCGGAATATATAGCCCTATAATGAAACTATGGTAAGGTCAAATACAGTCATATGAAGCCTCAAATCATATTTTCGTTCTTCCTAATATTGGGAAAATATGTGACCACAATGCAACTTGTGAAATGTGTTTTATAAGGAACAGATATTTTTCCCGAGTTTCTTAGCAGTGAGTATATATACAAGAGACTAATATAATAAATATATTAATTTATTTGTAACAATAATATTTATTTATAATAAAGGTGTAAATATTATAAAGGTAGTCCTCAACTTATGACTACAATATGCCCAGAATTTCTGTTGCTGGGCAAGACAGATGCTAAGTGAGTTTTGCCCCCATTTTACGACCTTTCTTGCCATAGCTGTTGGATGAATCACTATAACTGGTAAGTTAGTAACACGATTGTTAAGTGAATTTGACTTCCCCACTGACTTTGCCGGTTGCAAGAGGTGATCACACAACACTGCAACCGTCATAAGTACCGTATTTTTCGGACTATAAGACCCACCGGAGGATAAGACGCACCTTAGTTTATGGGGAGGAAAATAAGAAAAAAGTTGATCGGCGGGTGGATCGGCCTCACGGAATACCCCCAATCAGCTGTTCCCAGAGGTGAATTTTTAGCAACAGGCTCCTTGGTTGTGAGCTCTGCACCTTGCTTTTTTTTCAGCCACTGAAACCTCAGTTTCAGAGGCTTTTTTTCTGAAGCTCTGTTTCGGAGGCTTTTTTTTCTGAAGTTCTGTTTCGGAGGCTTTTTTTTTTCCTGAAGTTCTGTTTCAGAGGCTTTTTTTTCCTGAAGTTCTGTTTCAGAGGCTTTTTTTCTTAAGTTCTGTTTCGGAGGCTTTTTTTCCCCTGAAGTTCTATTTTGGAGGCTTTTTCAGCCTCTGAAACCTCCGTTTGAGAGGCTGGGCAGGGCTACATTTGGAGTATAAGACGCCCGCAGATTTTCACCCTCTTTTTTTTGGGGGGGGGAAGGTGCGTCTTATACTCTGAAAAATATGGTACATTCCAGTTGCCAAGCATTTGAATTTTGATCATGTGATTACGGGGATGCTACAACAGTTATGTGAAAAATTGTCATAAGTCACTTTTTTCAGTGCCATTGTAACTTCGAACAGTCACTAGATGAATGGTTGTAAGTGGAGCGCAATCTATAAAATAGGTTTAAAGTTAACATTTGAGATGTTAAACAGCATAAAAAGAAAGCCGGCAGAGAGAAACAAAATAAAAAATTAAATTTATTCAGGTACATAAACAATTCTTTTGCATCAATCCTAAAGTGTATCTAAGCTAGCATATTTTGTTCTTCTGCAGCGATAATTAAATAATGCATTTGTATGTAACATGGCACCCAGTAGATCAGTGGTCGCATATGTTAGGCAAATGAAGTGATCACTGATAAAGGATTCCACCTGAGTGCTAAAATACCTTCCCAGATTCTGTGACTTGCCTTGAGTACAGTTTTGGCTCAGAAACAGGGACTGTCCAACTCTATTATAAACAACTTGGGACATCCTGACATTGAACACAAATAACAGAATAACAGAGTTGGACGGGATCTTGTAGGTTATCTAGTCCAACCCCCCGCCCAAGCAGGAGACCTTACCCCATTTCTGACAGGTGGCAGTCCAGTCTCTTCCTGAAAGCCTCCAGTGATGAAGCTCCCACAACTTCTGAAGGCAACTTCTGTTCCATTGGTTGATTATTCTCACTGTCAGAAAATTCCTTCTTTTTTCTAGGTTGAATCTCTCCTTGATCAGTTTCCATCCATGATTCTTTGTCTAGCCTTCAGGTATTTTGAAGAATAGGTTGATGCCCTCCTCTCTGTGACAGCCCCTCAACAAACATAGCATCTTTCCACAACAAATCCCAGAAAAAGATCTGGTTGCTTTAAAGAGTTGGTTCCAAGATCTTTTTTGGGGGATTGTCTGGTGGCCTTCTGCAGCTGCATACATGCCAGAACCAAGTTCCTGTTTTGATAAAACTCATTGCAACTGAAGAAGGAAGAATCTGGGATTGCAGATGGCATAATCTAGGATTGATTATGTTGTGGGAATGTCTAAAGACATAATGTCATTCAATTATTCCTCCATCTGAAAGTGTCCAGGGTTACAAGAAGAAAATTCTCACTAGGCATGTCGATGGAGATTCTCAATCATCCAGGTTATGGTTGTCCCAAAGGTGTTTTTTTTTTCAAGAGACAACTGGACTTTCTGGTTTTTCTTTAAAGACGTTTCACTTCTCATCCAAGAAGCTTCTTCAGCTGTGACTGGATGGTGGGGAATGGAAGGATTTATATTCCTTGCAGACAGCTGGTCATTTGCATTATTTTAGCATATTGTTAACGTCACCTGGAGGTTTATTTGTGTCCTCAGGACCATCTGAGTGGGGCCTTCTTGGAACTGTTGAACGGACTGTGTTGTAGATTGGAGATAGATGATGTCGTATCCCTCCCCCTCTGTTGAGAGAGGGCTGTTCAATTTTGACATAAATGACAAAATTTAACCCTTCTTTCAAACCAGCAATCCCCTCTCTCCAAAATATGGACTTCGTTGTCTTCAAAAGAGTGGCCTGTGTCTTTTAAATGCAGATGGACTTCTGAATCTAGTCCTGATGTGTTTGTTCTCCTATGTATAGGGTCTCGCTAGGCATCCTAATGAAGGACTCCGGGACCTTCTGCCTATAATGCATGCGCTATATCATTGAGATAAGACTTTAATGTCTTCCCCAAACTTCTAAGTGGCAGCAGGCATAAAGGTAAGCATTGGGAGGGCATGAGGTGCAATGGCTCAATGGTTAAAGATGCTGAGCTTGTTAAAGATGGAGAGCTGGCAGCCCGGGTTTGAGACCTGAGTGACACACAATGGGGTGAACTCCCATTCCTGGCTCCAGCTCCTGTCCACCTAGCAGTTTGAAAGCATGCAAAATGCAAGTAGATTAATAGGTACCACTTTGTTGGGAATATAACAGTATTCCATGCACCTTTGGCATATAGCCATGCTGACCACTTGACTACAGAAATTATCTTTATTTTATTTTATTTTATTTTATTTTATTTTATTTTATTTTATTTTATTATTTTATTTTATTTTATTTTATTTTATTTTATTTTATTTTATTTTATTTTTATTGGGTTTATTGAGTTTTATTATTTTGATTGTTGTTGTTTTAATCTGGGTTTTAATTATTTACTTTTTATTATTGTATGTTTTTAACTTGTGTTCGCTGCCCTGAGTCCTTAGGGAGAAGGGCGGCATATAAATTTTTGGTAAATAAAAAAATAAAAAAATTATTTTATTTTATTTTATTTTATTTTATTTTATTTTATTATTTTATTTTATTTTATTTTATTTTATTTTATTTTATTTTATTTTATTTTATTTTATTTTATTTATTTTATTTTATTTTATTTTTTTATTTTATTTTATTTTATTTTATTTTATTTTATTTTATTATTTTATTATTTTATTTTATTTTATTTTATTTTATTTATTTTATTTTATTTTATTTTATTTTATTTTATTTTATTTTATTTTATTTTATTTTATTTTATTTTATTATTTTATTTTATTTTATTTTATTTTATTTTATTTTATTTTATTTTATTTTATTTTATTTTATTTTATTTTATTTTATTTTATTATTTTATTTATCAAATGTACAAGATAGCTGGTATAGGTATAAGGATAAATATAAATAGAGGAAGTAAGTACAGATAAATGGGGACAGTAGGACAGGGACAGAAGGCACGTTGGTGCACAGTTTGAGGCTGTAACAAAGGAGTCGGGTAGAGCATTCCAGGCGTTGACCACTCTGTTGCTGAAATCATATTTTCTGCAATCGAGTTTGGAGCGGTTTACCTTGAGTTTGTATCTATTGTTTGCCGGTGTGTTGTTGCGGTTGAAGCTGAAGAAGTTATTGACAGGTAGGACGTTGTAGCAGACAATTTTGTGTACTATGCTTAGATCGGACCGCAGGAGGCGCAGTTCCAGATTGTCCAAGCCCAGAATTTCGAGCCTGGTGGCATAAAGGATTCTATTGTGAGCAGAGGAGTGGAGTACACTTCTAATGAAATATCTCTGGACCCGCTCAATCGTATTCATGTCTGATATATAGTGTGGATTCCAGGCAGACGAGCTGTATTCGAGAATTGGTCTGGCAAAGGTTTTGTATGCCTTAGTTAGCAATACAATGTTACCGGAGAAGAAGCTTTGCAAGATTAGTTTAACAACTCTTAATGCCTTTTTGGCAATGCTGTTAAAGTGAGCTCTGGGGCTTAGATCGTTTGAGATGAGTTCTCCTAAGTCCTTGACAAAGTGGGGGTTGTCTACAAGATTGTTCAGACAACACTGGTTCCCTCGGCCAAGAAACAGAGATAAGCATTGAGCCCTAGAGTTGGATTCAACTGGCAAAGAAATCGTTTACATTTACGCAGTCTTTATTCTTCTTTGGGTGAAACTTGTGAGGCTTCTAGCTTATAACACTATTTATCAGTGGAGACATGTGTCTGCCTGCCATCGAGCAGAAATAACAGAGAGCTTGAGCACATAAACCCCACACCATTTACTACAATCAATTTCATTGCATACCAGTTTATGGCAGCATAACATGCAATCATTACCACATTGCCATTCCGATAAAAAAAGAGTTTGGGCTGGACTTCTCAAGTACACAGCAATATAATGGCATCATTATAACCGCCAACCATTTCTCTAAAGCTGCCAGCTTTCTTTGCTCACAATCTGCAAGCCTAGATTTAAAAGCTCTAATTGATCCAATTTTGCTTCTGAATTCCCTGAATTCAGCCTGTCCAGATTTGGATGATTAGGAAAGAAAAAGACTCCATTGTCAGCAAAAAATCAAATTAATCTTTTACTAAAGTCAAATGGTTACCAAGTAGCAAAGCCGGAACTGAGATTTCGTGCGCCAAAAGTTAATTTTCCCCATCCTTTCCCCCTGGTTATCTCATAGTGTCCGATTAAATTCAAACGAATTATTTTGGTAACAGTCAGGGGTGGGATTCTACTGGTTCAGACCGGTTTGGGCGAACCGGTATCTCTGACATCAACTGGGAGTGAACCAGTTCGCCCTGACGATCAGTTGGGCTCACCTGCCCACCCGCCCACCCGCGCTATTTTCCTACCTTTATCTTCTCAGCTGATTCGCGTGGCAGAGCAGATTGCCACGCCTCAGCTCTGTTTCTCCTCCGAAGAAAGGTGGAAGTGAAGATTTCTTCAAACTGCACACATGCACGAAGCACTTGCGATCACTGAACCAGTTGTAAAACCGGGAGGATCCCACCACTGGTAACAGTCCCTGCAGTGGTGGCCTGGATGACATTATATTTCATTCCCAGGCTCCTGGCCTTGGAGTGGTGAGCCTCTGTCACGGGACGGCACAGAGAATAGTTTCAATTCTCCCCTCCCTGCAACTCCCTTCTTCCATAGTTTATGACATCTAGTAAAGATGGTACACATTTGTTCATTCTCTTTCTGCTTTCCCGCTGTGATCATTTTAGCGGTTCAGTTTCACTTTGGGAAGAGATAGTCCTTGACTTGTGCCCACAGTTGGGACCAGAATTTCTGTTGCTAAGCAAAGCAGTTGTTGAATGGATCATGGCCAGGGGTGGGTTTCAATTTATGTTACTACCAATTCGCCGTGTGCATGCACGGTTGCTTCGTGTGCATGTGTGCTCGGTTTGTGCGCACATGTGCCCGGTTCATGCACGCCCCTGCCTTCTGCACATGCACCCGGCCTTCCGTGCATGCACTTTGCTCTCGCGTGCACCCTCCGCGCATGCGCCCAGCCTCAAAAACGTGCCTAAATAGAATGGCATAGAACCAGGGCGGGTGAGCAGGCCCACCAGCGATTTCCACTACTGGTTTGGGTGAACTGGTTCGAACCGGCTGAAAACCACCTCTGATCATGGTTGATTTGATGACTGTTTTGCCAAGGTTGTTAAGCAATTCACTCCAGTTGTTAAGTCAATTATGAGGTTGTAAAGGGAATCCAGCTTCTCCATTGACTCTGCTTGTCAGAAGCCAGCTGGGAAGGTTGCAAATGATGGTCACATGATCGAAGGACACTACAACCCTTGTAAATATATTACCGGTTGCCCAAGTGCCTGAATTTTGATCATGTGACCATGGGGATGCTGCAATGGTCATAAGTGGGAGGACCAGTCATAAATGTTTTCTGCGCTACTGTATCTTCAGTCACTAAAAAAATAGTTGTAGGTCAAGGACAACCCATAATTTTCCTTTTTCAGTACCATTGATGGCATTGCCCCAAACAGGCTGTATATCTACTTTAATGACATTATTAAATATTAGTGTGGCTCTGAACTTTTACAAATTCCTTCAACATGATTGATTTCATTTCAAAGGACTAGAAAAGCATATTTTGGCTGAATTTATAATGGAGAAGACTTCAACCTTGGATTCTCTGATTCATAAATTGTCTCTCATATACTATTGACATCTATTCCTAGACCCTGTTGTTGCAAGATTAGAAAAAAAAAAACCACAATGATTCAAATTAAAAATGATTTGAGTTTGACATGATTGTTTTGAATTCGAAAGTCATTGTTCTAACCTTTTCAGAAGTGTTCTGATGCTGCTTTGATCATTCTGGAAGTCTTCCAAGCTCTTAATGGCCTTATTTTGAATTCAGAAAATACGTTTCAAGTTTGAAACAGGTTTGTATTGTCCAAGTTGGCATCTCACAACCTTAATATATTAATCAAAAATCTGTCAGTTTCTTAATGAACTGGAGACAAGGCAAGGTTGCTGATGTCCCTCCCATGTTCCAGAATCTTCTGGATAGACATCTTGGCTTCCGCTTCCCTCTTCAGATGGCTCTGTCACCGGACCTTATTAATTTATTTACCCAATTTATATGGCCACCCATCTCAATAAGTGAATTTGGGTGATAATTCAAGAGGTGAATTCCTGCATGCTTCCTGTGCTATCATTACATGACATGTTTCTTCTGCTTGCACCTCTTGTAGAACTTCAGTCATGGTCAGCATGACCTTCATCCAAAACCTGTCAGAAGGAATCAGGGTCATCAGCACTAAATACTATCAATATAATCTTAGTATTGACAGGTTTCTTACCCTAATGGCTAATATGAGACATAATTTCAGACCTAGGAAGCTGGTTAATATTCCCTGGAAGACACACTCAAAGATTATTAAGCAATTCTTTATCCATAATCTACAGATTGTGGGATATAAATTTGGGATATAAGAATAAGTGACATAGTGGAGCTTTATTTCAAATTCCTGATGCTGGGGAAATGTGGGTCATGTACAACAGAGGAAACTTCCCTACAGAGGAAACTTCTTCACATTGTGTCATTGTATAATCTATCTATCCATCTATATATAAATGCCTCCCCCCCCCTCTCTCTCTCTCTTTCTCTCTCTCTCTCTCTGTGTGTGTGTGTGTGTGTGTGTGCGTGTGTGTGTGCGTGCGTGTGTGTGTATGTTCCAGCATAACTCTGGAATGCCTCGAGCAATTTCAACCAAACTTGGTACACAGATGACCTACTCCCTGGAAACAAATACTGTGGGGGTAAGACACCCCTCGGGGTGTGTGTTCTGTTAAGATACAGCCTGTTGTGCCTTAAAATGGCTTCTACTGTACTGCCTTAAAATGGCTTCTACTGTACAACACAGTAGAGTTGCCATGGTAATGGTTTCACAGTACTCCACAAGAGGGCTCCCTCTGGTAAAGGGGAAAATCCAAGATTAGAAATTATGTTTGGTCCGGACATTTTCAACAAGGTTTTGATTATTCCTGAGGACCATGGATCAGCTAGCAAAGCAACAAGGTGGTATCATTTTACTTGACGTTTCTGGGGGCACAAGGAAAATGTTTTTAACTAATTTAATTCTCGCCGAAATCAGGGCTCAGGGTGAAGTTGCTCCTTATGTGATAAAAGCCCAAAACAACAAAACAAGACCAAGCAGCTTGGGAATTTCAACAGAATTGGAGTAATGTACTTACAGTGAGTATCTGTAAAAATTACAGTATCAAAGCATACGGATAACATTTTCAATTGCTACTGATCCTCAACGGGCAGAGATACTCCTTTAAGGAATATGACTATATTTGCTCTGTAGATCTGTCAATAGCAATGTATCCAATACTGGTCTTATTAATACTCTCCTTTGTTTAGATGATATCAAAAAGAGAAGATTTCCCTCTAGAGCGAATGGCCAGTCTCTGATTCCATCAGATAATGACACCATATCGCTGAAGATCAATATTGTCCAATTGTTGCCTCAAAGATGTTGCAACTTGCTTGTAGCTCAAGGAAAGAAGCAATTCATGGAAGAAACTTACTTCTACTGGGACGGAAAGATATTAGTGAATATGTGGGGCACCAGATCAGCCAGCATCCCACAATTATTCAGAAAATAATTGCAACTCAGGCTCTAAGTTTCAATAGCATCCCAGCCTCAAATTGTGAAGCTGTGTTTAATGTGCAGCTCAGAAGTGGTAATATTGATATCATTTCATACATTATATTTTGTAATTAGATTTGTGTTGCAAATATTTAAACAACCATTAGATGGTAGCATAGAGATATTCAGTGTCATGCTGCCATCTAGTGGTTATGTTTTTTGCAGCCCACATCTGGCAATTTTTCATACATGTGATATATCTCTTGATTTTCAATTAACTGATTAATCAAAATGTAATGTACCTAAGACAAATGTCAGAAGCATTTCCACTGAAATTTAATTTATGATATTGGATTACATGAATTTAGCTGATCTGATCCCATCTCTTGAGATGATAGTGAAATACAGAATTTGGTTGTGAAATAATTGATTGTTGAAGCTTATATTCTGTAGCTGTGTACATTTCAGTGTAATTTATGGACACTAACCAAACAAAAAAATAAGGTTTGTCATATGGCTATATTTTAAATCAGTATATTTAAAAACCAAAACAAAAAAAAATATTGACTATAACCCATGTGTTACATTTTCTGTAGATATTCTTGACCATTTAATATACAATTATGAATTGTCATAATTATCCATTTTTCCGTGTATCTTCAGAAACAGAGATTCAATACACACAGCTCAGCCAGTTTAATTTCCTGTTGATTTAGTTTCATTTTTCATTCGCTTGGCATTCCAGTAGCAGCCTTAAGTCATCAGTCTGAACTCTTGTTCTCTTGTAAGGAAAAATAAAATAGATGATGGAAATCTTTATTCTGAGATTACAATACTGCTGTTATGTTTTCAAGTGTTTTTTTAAGACTTGCTAAGATCGTATGCTATTTTATGTATAAGTTTTCCATTTCAGCAGTAGTTAGCACCAGGGATGGTATTTGAAGAATACTTCACTTCTGGACTTGAAGACTTGGCTTTTCAAACAAATAGGCTGAGACTGATTCCGGGCTTTATTATTTACTACTAATTAATTATTTGGATTAAATTATGATTTTATTGTACTTGTTTCTTAACTTGTGTTTGCCGCCCTGAGTCCTTCGGGAGAATGGCGGCATATAAATACATGTAATAAATAAATAAATAATATTTACTTACTTTCCCTACCGGTTGTTGTGAGCCAGGCCCACATAGTTGATAACAAATGCAAAACAGTTCCAAAAATCAAACAGATTTTATTAAAACAGCTGAGAATTAACTCATTCTCAGCGTATTCTAAATGAAATGAAAGCAAAGTCCTCAAAACACCAGTCTTTAGTTTATCTCTGACCTTGGGATAATTAGGTAAACTGCCAAAGGCTTTTCTTGGCAACAGTTCAGGAACAGAAGAAATAACTACAGCTAAACAAGAAGCAATTCTCTCAACGGTTGTTTTCTGACAAAGAGCCCAAGAGCCGTTGCTGGTCTTTTAAGACTTATGGGAGGGGCCAATCATCTCTTGGCCCTCCTCCCGAGTCGGAACCTTTTAACATTCTTAATTTCTGTAAAAACCTCCTTTTTATTACTACAATCCACCTGTACATTGATACCTGGTATCGTTATTAACTTAACCATGAATCTTCTTGGCAGACTTGAACACTGGGCCCTATCTAACAAAATGAAATTCAATGTAGAGAAAAGTAAAGTCCTACACTTAGGTACGAAAAACCAAAAGTACACATATAGACTGGGTGAAACCAGGCTTAATAGCAATGACTGTGAGAGGGATGTTGGAGTCTTAGTGGGCAACCAGTTAAATATGAGCCAACAGTGTGCAGCAGCAACCAAAAAAGCCAATGCAATCCTAAATTGCATTAACAGAGGGATACAATCAAGATCAAATGGGGTAGTAATACCACTCTATAAAGCCTAGTAAGACCACACTTAGAGTACTGAATCCAGTTTTGGTCACCACACTATAAAAAAGATGTTGAGACTCTAGAAAGAGTGCAGAGAAGAGCAACCAGGATGATTAGGGGACTGGAGACTAAAACATATGAAAAACAGTTACAGGAACTGGGCATGACTAATCCAGTGAAGAGAAGGACCAGGGGAGACATGATAGCAATGCCCCAGTATCTGAGGGGCTGCTATAGAGAGGAGGGGGTTAAGCTATTTTCCAAAGCACGTGAAGGCCAAACAAGGAATAATGGATGGAAACTGACCAAGGAGAGATTCAACCTAGAAATGAGGAGGAGCTTTCTGACAATAAGAACAATCAACCTATGGAACAGAAGTTGCCTTCGGGAATGGTGAGAGCTTCATCACTTGAGACTTTCAAGAAAAGATTGGACTGCCATTTCATAGAAATGGTGTAGGGTCTCCTGCTCGAGCGCAGGGGGTGGGTGGGGTGGGGTTACGTCTGTTAATCTGTAAATCACTTATATTAAAATCCCAAGATCATGAAAAGAGATTTTCAAACTTCTGAAGTTCTTAATAGCAACGCAGAAAGAAACGAATTCTTCTAAACCGACGTCAAGGTCAGATTCTTGTAGAATAAATTTCATTTCCAGCGAATCCCTGACATTGGGGGGTGGGGGGGGAGGTTTAGTGTGTTTGGCATCCAATCCTGGAGAAGAATTGTTTGCTTAATGACTTTTCTTGTCTCCTTTTTTTTCTCCCCCTCCTCTAAGGCCAACCACCTTTGACTGAAAAGAGTTTGTTAAGAGAGCTCAATGTCATTGAAAAACAAGGCTGTGTTAATCCTACTCATCAACAGATGTTAACTGCAAAGTGATAATAAAGAGGAGGGCAGGGAGAAAAGACGCTGTTCCAGTCGAAGTTCGTCTCAGTAAACCAAGAGACCCACAGGATTCCCGATCCCAGCCGGATTTCATACTGCTTTTCCAAATATCTATCCCTCTGCCTGGTCTGCTTTGATGTTCTCTCCCAGACGGATGCACTGTACTTTCCCCATTGCCTGAGCAAATAAAAGCAAGACATTGGAGTTTTCTCAGCAAATACAGTCAGATGGCTTGTGCGCAGCAAAGAAAATGAAGGCTGCCTTTGATATTAACAATTCTTTCTCGCTTGGAACTGAGTCAGGCTACTGGTGGACCGGAGCTAAAATAACATTGAATGATGCCCCAAGAAAAGGTAAGGAAAAGGAGAATGGTGTGGACAGACGGTGCATCGATGTGTCAAGAGGGCCCAGAGAGCACTCAGCATAGGCCGTAGATTTATGGAAGACTCCAGAAAAAATTAGGCCTCAGGTATCCACTCTGGGAATGTTATTGTCACCACCCACTCCAACCAGGGGTGCAATTCATCAGGTTCTGACAGATTCTGGAGAACCAGTAGCAGAAATTTTGAGTAGTTCAGAGAACCAGTAGTGGAAATTTTGAGTAGTTCCGACAACCAGTAGAGGAAAATTTGAGCAGTTCGGAGAACCGGTAGCGGAAATTTTGAGCAGTTCGGAGAACCAGTAGTGGAAATTTTGAGCAGTTCAGAGAACCAGTAGTAGAAATTTTGGGTAGTTTGGAGAACCGGTAGTGGAAATTTTGAACAGTTCGGAGAACCAGTAGCGGAAATTTTGAGTAGTTCGGAGAACTGGTAGCGGAAATTTTGAGCATTTCGGAGAACCGGTAGTGGAAATTTTGAGTAGTTTGGAGAACCAGCAAATACCACCTCTGGCTGGCCCCAGAGTGTGGTGGGAATGGAGATTTGCAATATCCTTCCCCCAAGAGTGGGGAGGGAATGGGGATTTTGTAGTATCCTTCCCCTGGAGTGGGGTAGGAATGGAGATTTTGCAGTATCCTTCCCCTGGAGTGGGGTGGAAATGGAGATTTTGCAGTATCCTTCCCATGCCATGCCCTCCAAGCCACGCCCATCAAGCTACACCACACCCACCAAGCCATGCCCACAGAACCGGTAGTAAAAAAAAATTGCATTTCACCACTGACTCCAACCTTGCACATAGCTCCATTACTCGATAGATAAGGACACCTGAATGCATTTAGAGCAGAGTTAGGGAACTATGGCCCTTTTTAGGACTTGCGGACTTCAACTTCCAGAATTCCTGGGACTTGGCTCAAGAATTCTGGGAGTTGAAGTCTGCAAATCATAAAAAAGGCCATAGTTTGCCACCTCTGATTTAGACCCTGAATACTCTTCCATGTAACTGGGAGCCCAGCAATGATTTTAGATTCCTTTTTTGCATATTGAACTTCTCTATTAAAGAAAACGTCTAACACCTAATACCTATATTAGAAAAAGGAGAGAGAGACAGTATGTGTGTGTGTTGTTGTTGTTGTGTGGTGTGTGCATCTGAGCCACTTTAGTGTAGTGGTTAAGACATCAGGCTAGAATGGAATGGGACAACTTGCTGCGGCCATCTTGCCACAGAATAACTACTGGTCCTCACACTTATGGCAATTCCACACTTAATGCACTAAATGTTATCCGCCACTGTTTCTTCCACATTATTTCCATTGAAGGTGGAAATATGGCTGCTGCAAGATGGCCGTGGCAAATTGGCCATGGCCAATTATCCTAGACCTGGCTAGAAACCAGGAGACCAAGAGTTTTTAGTCCTGCCTTAGGTACAAAGCCAGTTGGGTGAACTTGGGCCAGTCATTTTCTCTCAGCCCTAGGAAGGAGGCAATGGCAAACCACTTTTGAAAAACCTCGCCAAGAAAACTGTCAGTTGTGTCTGACAACCACACACAACTGAATGAAATAAAATACATAAACACAAACACAGAAAACACACATATCATATTTTACGGAGTATAAGACACACCTTTCCCCCCCAAAAAAGAGGGTGAAAATCTGGGTGCATCTTATACTCTGAATGTAGCCCCACACAGCCTCTCAAACGGAGGTTTCAGAGGCTGAAAAAAGCCTCAGAAATGAAGCTTCAGAAAAAAAGCCTCCAAACAGAGCTTCAGGGGAAAAAAGCCTCAGAAATGAAGCTTCATGAAAAAAGCTTCCAAACAGAGCTTCAGGAAAAAAAAGCCTCCAAAACAGAGCTTCAGGGAAAAAAAGCTCTGAAGCTCTGTTTCGGAGGCTTTCAGAAGCAGAAAAAAAAGTTTTTTCTGAAACAGAGTTTCAGAAGTTTCAGAGGCTGAAAAAAAAAGCAAGGCACAGAGCTCACCAGCAACAAACCTGTTGCTAAAATTTACCTCTGGGAACAGCTGATTGGAGGTATTCCGCGAGGCCGATCCACCCGCCAATCAGCTTTTTTCTTATTTTCCTCCCCCAAGACTAAGGTGCGTCTTATACTCTAGTGCAGTGATGACTAACCTTTTTGCCATCGCGTGCCAAAAGTGGGGGGAGTGCGCACGTGCCCACACCAATAATTCTATGCGCTCCACCCCCCCAGCGTGCATGTGTGCTCCCCCCACTTTTGGCATGTGATGGCAAGATAGGCCCATTTTTCACTCTCCCCAGGCTCCAGAGTCTTCCTAGGAGCCTGGAGAGGGCAAAAATGGCCTTTCCCACTCCCCCAGAGGCCCTCCGGAGGCTGGAAACAGCCTTTTTCCTAACTTCTGGTAGGCCCAAAAGGCCCGAAAATCAGCTGGATGCACGCCGGAGCTGAGCTCGCGTGCCCACTGATATGGCTCCGTGTACCACCTGTGGCACTCGTGCCATAGGTTCGCCATCATGGCTCTAGTGCGTCTGTATACTCCAAAAAATAAGGTACTTTACATATGATTTTAGGAAATTCTCCTAGTTCAAAGCTGAGCAACAATTACAGAAATAAAGTCAATTAAATATAATTTCATCATTCTGTGCTTTCCCTTTCCCTCCTATGCATGGTGGGGGCATGCGTATGGTCTACTAATACGTATGTGCAATCAAATGGCTACACAGACCCACACCCTGCTCACTCACACATTGTTTTTACATTTAAATATATATTGCTTTTAAATTTTAAATGTAGATGTGCCTGATAAGAGCAATGTCAGCAGAGAAATTAGATTGTGAAGTCAAGTGAAGAAGCCAGGTGCAGCCCCTGCAAAATTATTCAAAGAATGCTTTTCATTCATGTGGTTCAGGCTGCAATCAACATTTCCACTGTGAAAATTTGGCATGCCATCCAAAGCAGAATGAAGGAAAAATTCCCCCCCCCCCACAACTTTCTGCCCCTCCTTCTGAAATGGGGCAACTATTCTAGTAATATACTGAATATTGTAATCTTGGAATAACATTAAAATTAGTTATTACACTATTCATGTCATTTTATGGGCTTGGATGTTAATAATACAATCAAGCCAAAAATTGGGCTGGGTTAGGGAAGCATCCCAAACCAATATAGTGAGTTCACAATAGAGCCCAAAGTTTGTTAAGTGACTCAGTTGTTGTTGTTGTTTTAGTATTTTATTAGTTTTAAAAGTAAAACAATGGACCTAGCTCAACGTCTCTGGTTTCTAACATTTGCGTCAAATTCAAGTTAATAAGTAATATATTCCTTAATCTATATACAAATTTACGTATCTCCTATTTCATTATATATCAAGTATACAGTATTTTACTTCCTAAACAGCTATACATACTGTATATTTAATAAACCTATATTACATTCATAAATTCAATTCAATTGATATATACATTTCCAGACATTTGTTATCCCTTGTTTTTGACATTCTTCCTCTTATCTAACCAATTATAAAAATTATTCCAGACTTCATAGTATTTTGATTCACTTTTGTCTTTGAGTTCTAAAGTAAGTCTCTCCATCTCTGCACAGCTGTAGATTTTGTGTATTACTTCTTCTTCTGAGGGTATTTCTTTACACTTCCATTTTTGAGCAAAAGCTAGTCTTGCCGCATAAGTATATGCAATATTAAATAGGTTACATTTTTGTCATATTTGCCATCTGTCATGCCCAGTAAGAAAAATTCCGGCTTGACTTCTATTTCGAACATTAACATCTCTTTTAACCAGCTTCTTATTTGCTGCCAAAACCTTTTTGCTTTTGAGCACTCCCACCACATATGGTAATATGACCCTAGATCCGCCTAACATTTCCAACAAATTGGGGAATATTTTTTACTAATTCTTGCCAATTTTGTGGGTGGAAAGTGCCACCTGTAAAACATTTTATACAGGTTTTCTTTATAAGAAGCCACCAGTGTAATTTTGATATTTTTTTTCCCCACAGATTTTGCCAATTGTCCAAATCGATACTGTACACAAAACATCTACTCCAGGTTATCATCATCTCCTTAACTTGTTCTTCAAGCATATCTTGTTCTAATAAATAGTGATACAAATTTTTATGGCCTTTCTCTCTCGCTTAGTAAAATTTTATCCAGTTCTGATGACTCGGTTGTTAAGTGAATTTTGCCCCATTTTCTGACCTCTCTTGCCACAGTTGTTAAGTAAGTGAATAACTGCAGTTGTTACGTGTGTAACTCGGTTGTTAAATGAATCTGATTTCCTCCTTGACTTTGCTTGTCAGAAGGACACAAAAAGTGATCACGTGAACATCCAGACACTGTAACCGTCATAAATGTGAGTCAGTTGCCAAGCGTCTGAATTTTGATCATGTGACCATGGACCAGTCATTAGTCACTTTTTTCAGTGTTGTTGTGACTTCAAACGGTCACCAAATGAACTCTTGTAAGTCGAGGGCTACCTGTGCAGAAACGTTGGTGTGACTGACAGAAAGTTTTTCTTAACTCGTTATCAGAAACCTATCTAGGAGGTCTTTTAGGCTTCTAGGTTTGAAGCACCTTAGAAATAATTCCAAAATCACACCCATATTTATACCCAGGTCTTGTAAGGTTTTCAAAGGTAGAGATTGCCAAATGAATGCCTCAATTATAATGCCCAGAGTCATCTAGCAAATCTAAAATCAATATCCCCATTTTTATTCTTAGTTTAAAAGCACTGCTAGGTATATTAATGTGCCCGAATGCTTCTCCTTGTCTGCATATCTCTTTTTGTTCATTTCTGAAAAAAACAGAAATTGATTGATTGATTGATTGATTGATTGGTTCAATTTATATGCCACCCTTCTCCAGAGACTCAGGGCGGCTTACAATGCGTTAAGCGACAGCCTTCATACTTTTTGTATATACCTGCTTAGTAGGGCTTTCGGGCCCCCCTAAGCGGTGTTCTTTTTTATACAAAGTCAGCTTATTGCCCCCACAATCTGGGTCCTCATTTTACCTACCTTGAAAGGATGGAAGGCTAAGTCAACCTTGAGCCTGGTGAGATTCGAACTTGCAGTAATTGCAGGCAGCTGGTGTTACTTAACAGCGCTTTAATCTGCTGCGTCACCAAGGCTCTTATCTTTTCTTAAGACATGAACCGCCAAATGATTGGAATGTCTGCAGAGAATAGAATAGAGTAGAGTAGAGTAGAGTAGGGTAGGGTAGGGTAGGGTAGGGTAGGGTAGGGTAGAATAGAATAGAATAGAATAGAATAGAATAGAATAGAATAGAGTAGGGTAGGGTAGGGTAGGGTAGGGTAGGGTAGGGTAGGGTAGGGTAGAATAGAATAGGGTAGGGTAGGGTAGGGTAGGATAGGGTAGGGTAGAATAGAATAGGGTAGGGTAGGGTAGGGTAGGGTAGGGTAGGGTAGGGTAGGGTAGAATAGAATAGAATAGAATAGAATAGAATAGAATAGAATAGAATAGAATAGAATAGAATAGAATAGAATAGAATAGAATAGAATAGAATAGAATAACAGAGTCGGAAGGGACCTTGGAGGTCTTCTAGTCCAACCCCCTGCTCAAGCAGGAAACCCTATACCAGTGTTGGCGAACCTTTTCGGCACCGAGCAGGCGTGTGTGGGGAAGCGCCAGAAACCAGAAGAGTAGCTCCCAGGTGCGCACGCGCGGGAGCACCAAAAACGGGAAGGGCATGTGCATGCCAGGAAGCTGAGCTTCTGATTTCTGGCTTGCACATGCGCACCAGTCACCTGCTCTTCCAGTAACTGGCCAGTGCACATGTGCACGCCGGAACCCGGAAGAGCAACGGGCGATGGCTGGCATGCCCGGAGAGATGGCACTGTGTGCCACTTCGGCACATGTGCCATAGGTTCGCTATCACAGCCCCAGTGGTGGGATTCAGCCAGTTCGCACCACTTCGGGAGAACCGGTTGTTAACTTTCTGAGCAGTTTGGCAAACTGGTTGTTGGAAGAAATCATTAGGGCAGAGAACTGGTTGTTAAATTACTTGAATCCCACCACTGCACAGCCCTATACCATTTCTTACAAATGGCTGTCCAGTCTCTTCTTGAAAGCTTCCAGTGATGAAGCACCCACAACTTCTAAAGGCAAGCTATTCCATTGGTTGATTGTTTGATAAGTTTGGACAGCCCGGAATTATCCATCCACCGTATATCAATATATTAACAGAATAACAGTAGGAGTATTCAACCATCACTCAAAACAACAGAATAACAGAGTCGGAAGGGACCTTGGAAGTCTTCTAGTAGTCCAACAGGAGAAAGCCCTACATCATTTTAGACAAATTGTTGTCCAATCTCTTCTTAAAAACCTCCAGTGTTGGAGCATCCCCAATTTTTGGTGGCAAGTCAGTCCATTGATAAATTGTTGTGACTGTCAGGAAATTTCTCCTTAGTTCTAGGTTGGTTCTCTCCTTGATTTATTTCCATCCATTGCTTCTTGTCCTGCCTTCAGGTGTTTTGAAGAATAGGTCGACCCTCTCTTCTTTATGGCAACCCCTTAAGTATTGGGACATTGCTATCATATCACTATATTAGTCCTCATCAGACCTGATTGCAGATGTTCTCATCATCCTTGTGGTGGCCCCACATTCTTGCCTTAGTTGAACTTCTGCTCATACAATACTCAATTTCAAGCATATCAACCAGTGGTGAAATCCAATTTTTTTTACTACCGGTTCTGTGGGCATGGCTTGGTGGGAGTGGTGTGGCTTGGTGGGCGAGGCTTGGTGGGTGTGGCAGGGGAAGGATACTGCAAAATTCCTAATACCTTCCCACTCCTGGGGGAAGGATATTGCAAAATCTCCATTCATACCCCACTGTGGAGCCAGCCAGAGGTGGTATTTGCTTGTTCTCTGAATTACTCATAGTTTCTGCTACCTGTTCTCCAGAACCTGTCAGAACCTGTTGGATTTCACCCCTGATATCAACCAACTTTCAGGCATTTGTGACTGGAACACAGGAGTGACTAGGACCATATCCTTATTCCAGATTCTCCATGTACACAATGGCGGTGCAGAGAGGTCTTAGGGTCACACTTTCAAAGGGATGGTGATGACATTCAGACTCAAAAGACTTGGCTCCTTGTATCATTCAACTGAGCATTCCTCTAAGGTAATTTGATATTGGCTCAGCAGACTATTAAGGTAGTTGTTTTTGGCTCTTACAACAGAACTGATCCCTGAAGTGAAGCCAAGACTTGTAATGGTTTGCTTTGACTGTTTGTTTAGCAGTCTGGTTTTCATGTGCCTCAGAGAACTTTGATGACAGGCTGACATCCAGATTCAAGAAGCTCCACAGTCCTGAAGAATAGGTTGAAGCAGACCTGATACTAAAGGTCCGAGGTGCATTAGGAAAAGGGCAATTCTATTCAGTGAAGAAGAAAAGCAAACAGATATTGCCCACATCTCTTTTACCACACCTTCCCGTATATCGGGAGCTGTCCAGAGAATAGGGTATGCAACTTCTAGCTTGAAGATCATGCTTGATCTCCCGAGTTGTGTACTGGAGGTTACCTTCCCAAAATAGTGAGTGGGATTAGGACAAAACCTGAACCATTTACCATTATGGAACGTTACCATCTGCAACAGCAATGACTTGGAGGAAATCCCTGCTCATATTGAATATGACTAAAATCCAGGGCTTCAAAAATTTTAGCAAGGGATTCTCTGCCTAGTTGCTGGGTGGGCGTGGCCATAGTGGGTGTGGCCTAGTCAGCCTCTGGCACCATGGTGGGGAGGGGGTTTGCCCTCCCCAGGCTCCGGAGGCTTTCCTCAAGCCTCCGGGAGGGTGAAAGCGGTTTCCCCAGGCTCCAAAGGCCCTTTGGAGGCCGGAAACGGGCCCATTTCCGGCCTTCCCGAACTTCCAATAGGCCCGTTTTTCACCCTTTCCAAGCCTCCGTGCACATCCTGCACTTACCTGCATCCAAAACGGGCCACATGGGGACTCATGGGAGGGGCGGGGTGGGTGGGGCCAGCCAGGAGTGGGATTTGGGGGTTCTCCAAACTGCACAGAATCTTAGCTAGAAGTTCTCCCAAACCCCTGTGAGCCCCCAGCAGGTCAACCCTGCTGAAATCTCTTTTTATTATACTGAATTCCTACAACCGTTCTTCATATGTTTTAGCCTCCAGTCCCCTAATCATCTTTGTTGCTCTTCTCTGCACTCTTTCCAGAGTCTCCGCATCTTTTTTATAATATGGTGAGCAAATCTGGATGCAGCATTCCAAGTGGGCTCTTGATTTATAAAGCAGTGCTAGTACTTCACGTGATCTTGATCATATGTAGCCAAGCCTTCTAATGCCATGAAAGAGAAGACAAGAATTAGAGAACCAATCGAATAATACAGAGGATGGAATGGTAATCTTTCATATGAGAAATGAAGGTTCAAAGAGCATCTCTTCTCGCTTCATCTCTGAAGTGTGGAAAAGACGGAGCTGTGTTGCCTTTTGCCATGTCCTTTTTACCTTGTCGGAAGATGCCAGATGCTCCAGACCCAGGAGTGAAGGAGCTTCAGGGGCCTTTGTTAGACTCACTGTGACAAGCCCAGTGACAATGACATGGTGTCTTCAACTGATCCAGACAGAGCAGGGATTCTGGCAGCCCTTTAACTATGGTGGAGATTGTGGCTGCTTCTGCAGCTTTAGACCTATTGAAAAATAGATTAGCACTTAAGAAATGTGCCCGTCAACTCTCTTTGGAAGACAGTTGACCAAACTGGGATTGCCATTAGCTTTTTTTTTGTAATCTGGTTTTCCACTTCATTATAACCACATTAGCTAGCGCCTGCAATCAACTTATTAAAGTGATGATGTTTAGTCTGCAGGGCATCTACGAAGTACTTATTTCTAATTATTTGAGGGAAGACAAGAGTTATGCTTGAGAAAGTATAGGTTGGTATGGTAGCAGGGGTGGGTTCTAAATTTTTTTATTACTGGTTCTGTGGGCGTGGCTTATTTTGTGGGCATGGCTTGGTGGTGGTGGTGGGTAATGTGACTGGGTGGGCGTGGCCAACTTTTTTTTTTTTAACTTTTAAAAGCATTTTTTTCTACAACCTTAAGAGGTTGCAGGAAAAAAATGCTTTTAGAAGCCTCTGATGATCAGGCAACTCAGCTGGGATCGCCAGAGGCTTTAAAGGCATTTTTTCCCCCTACAACCTCTTCAGTCGAACAGGTTGTAGAAAAAAAAATGATTTTAAAAGGCTCTGACGATCCCAGCTGAGCTGCGCGATCATCAGAGGCTTTTTTTTTTTTACTTTTAAAAGCATTTTTTCAGCTGAAGAGGTTGTAGAAAAAATGCTTTTAAAAGTAAAGGGGGAAAAAGCCTCAGATGAGGTGGGCAGGGTAAGCGAGCGGCAACTGGGCTGGGGACCGGTTGGGAGACGTGGCCAGTCAATGTTATTACCGGTTCTCCGAACTACTACAAATTTTTACTACTGGTTCTTGCGAACCGGTGCGAACCGGGAGCAACCCACCACTGTATGGTAGTGCTAAAGGTTAAGTCTACCAAACAACCTTTCTGAGATCAATTGTTAGCTCTGCCACAATTACTGTAGACGTCTTTCAATTGCTGTAGATTATCTCTGAAATCAAACTTGAAAAATCAGTGCCTATGATTAGTAGAACTAGTAATCTACTAAAGTCATTTGTCCATTCCATTTAACCATTTCCTTTGTCGGTCAGACAATATATGGCAAATTTTCATTCCCAGTTTTTAGAAAATCCATGGGAATGTCTGTCAGTTTGTACCAAGAAGATGGCAGCTGCATTTATTTTCTAGTCTGTATGAGGTAGCTCAGAGTCACTACATTTAATGTCAGTGCTACTATTATTATTCTTAGAAGAGACATTTTAAAAAGATTTTTATCCTGACTTGATTATGTTTATAAATAATTCTTTTTTTTTTAAAAAAAATTTGTTAGTAATTCAAAATTAAAAACATTGGACATAGATATGACATTACTGGTCCCAAGCATCTTCCAACACTTTAAGTTAATACATAATATACTAATGATAATATAATAATATATTCCTTATACCTTATATGTTATTTAAACATAGTATAATAATAGTCATTTATACCTTATTCCTATACAATTATACATATCTATACCTACATATACCTATCTGTACAATTCACATACATATTTATCTATAATAACATATATAATTCTAGTCTATGTCTAGGTCAGATAATATATGGCAAATTTTCATTCCCAGTTTTTAGAAACTCCAAGGGAATGTCTGTCAGTTTGTACCAAGAAAATGGCAGCTGTATTTATTTTCTAGTCTGTATGAGGTAGCTCAGAGTCACTACATTTAATGTCAGTGCTACTATTATTATTCTTAGAAGAGACATTTTAAAAAGATTTTTATCCTGACTTGATTATGTTTATAAATAATTCAAGGCGGTGAACATATTGAATATTCCTTCCCCGTCCTATTTTATTTTTTTACCACAACATCAACTCTGTGAGGCGATTTAAGAGAGTGAGTGATTGACGCAAAGTCATCCAGCCAGCTTTCATGTTTAAGGCAGGACTAGAACTCACATACTCCTGGTGTCTAGCCTGGTGCCTCACGGTATCAAGCTGTTTTGTGACCTAGGCTTCCTGAGTCATTAAAACACACAAGTAGTCCCAAAAAACTCTTTTATTGCAACAGCTGTGAATTACTTTCATTCACAGCTGAGTCCCAATTAGTTGCAAAAAGTCCTTCATGAGAAGTCCTTCGGGATAATCACCAACCTTTATCTCCTTTGACACACTGCCAAAGACCTACTTGGCAAAGCCACACGGAGTGCAGAATCAAACAGAGATGCCGACTGGGAACAGAATTAACAGCGTTGCTTTCCTACAAAGGGCCCACGTGCCTTTGCTCCTCTTTTAAGCCTTATGGGAGGGGCCAATCATCTCCAAGCCTTACTCCCAAGTCGCCCCTTTTATTTTAACTGTTCTTGCCTTCTGGCAGCTCTGTGCATGCGTGCACTAGGAACAGGCTCCTCCTGTTCCTCTGCCTCTCGGATGTCCGACTCTGGAGGCTCCAGAGTCTGTGCATCACTCCCAGAATGCCCTGGCCCCATCTTTGCCTCTGACACAGAGCCCTGGTCTGAGTCTTCCCCAGACTCCAGGACTGGCCCATGTTCCTCTCCAGCCTCCTCACTGTCCGACTTCGCTGCCAGCTCCACAGGCTGCTGGCGGACCACAACACAAGCTAGAAACTAGGAGATTATAAATTCTGGTTTTGTCGTAGGTACAAAGTCAAATGGATGACCCAGGACCAGTCATTCTCTCTCAGCCCTAGGAAGGAAGGAAGCAATGGTAAACCACTTCTGAAATCTTGCAAAAAATAAAATAAAATGCAGGGATTTATCCAGGCAGTCATCTGAGGAACTCAAGATTTGTGAAATTAAAATTGATCTGAAACTTTGTACTACACTTCATTCTAGCTTTCTGTCCATATGTACCCAATCTCTCCAATGGCTGGTTCACCATTAATTAATGGTAAAGGAAAATATTTTGATTAATTTACTGTCATTTCCAATTCATCCAGGACATTAACTTTACCACCAAATATCTAATAGAATATTCAACAAGTCTGGAATGATATGGCTCACAGGCTTTTAAAAAATCTCATCTGTATTTATGAAAATTGTTCATTCATCTAGATTCCGCATTGATTTTGTTAAATTTGAGAATGGTATCATTTTTGTTTACGAAAAGAAGTATAACTGATCTTAAAAATGAAAACAAATAATAATTCCAGGTTCTGGATTTATTTTAACGTAATGTTAAATTTTAGCTTCATAAATTCAAAATCTTTACAGATTAGTTCATGCAACGTAAGGCTGTTCCAATAAATATAGCTAGGACTGAGAAAATGCTGCTCATAATTTTCCAAAATGCCTCCTTTATTCAGTTTAGCCAGCATTATTCCACATTCTTTGATAAAGCAAAGTTACAAGGTTGTGTTCACGCATATATAGGAGTCTGAATAAGTGCCCTACAGATACCATCATAGAATATAGAATGTTATTCTATATTCTGGAATATAGAGTTAAAAGGGATCTTGGAGGCCTTCCAATCCAATCCCCTGCTCGACAAAAAGACCCTATACCTGTGATGGCGAACCTATGGCACACGTTCCCGAAGTGACACGTGGAGCCATGTTGACTGGCACGCATGGCATCGCCTGTTCCTCTTCCGGGTTTCTGGCGTGCATGCGAATGCAACAATCAGCTGACTTTGTGTATGAGGAAGTGTCGGAAACCAGAAAAGCTGATCTTCTGTTTTCCGGCCTGAGCATGTGCACCAGCCAGCTGATCGGCATGTGTGCATGTGTGGAAGTAACCGGAAGACTTGCTGGCATGAGCGCCGGAAACCGGAAGTACCTTATCCGGCACATGCATGCCCCCTGGGTAGCTTCTCTTCCTGGTCGTGGCACTGCTCCCTTTTTGGCACTCGGTGCCCCGCGCGCACGCACGATCCCTTTCCAGCACCCAGTGCCGGAAAGGTTCGCCATTACTGCCCTATACCATTTCAGACAAGTCTCTTCTTAAAAGCCTCCAGCGTTGGGGCACCCACAACATCTGGAGGCAAGCTGGAGGCAACACTGGTTGATTGTTCTCACCGTTAGGAAATTTCTCCTTGGTTCTAGGTTGCTTTTCTCCTTGATTAGTTTCCATCCATTGTTTCTTGTCTTCTGGTGCTTTGGAAAATAGAGTGACCATTTTAGGCTTCACGGAGAAAGATGGAGGCACACCATCAACCATTAGTTTTTATGGCATTTGCTTTCAATTCCCAATTTATTTCATATTGCCAGTTTCGTTATAAGCATTTTTGTCACTGCACAAACGCTCATTATCTAGGAAGCCAAAAATCATCTCCTTCAAATTTAGGTGCTTTTGCTGACATCAATGAGAAGTCA
Organism: Arizona elegans; assembly: GCA_022577455.1. Taxonomy (NCBI): domain Eukaryota; kingdom Metazoa; phylum Chordata; class Lepidosauria; order Squamata; family Colubridae; genus Arizona; species Arizona elegans. The sequence goes on along the minus strand of JAKOOJ010000009.1, from coordinate 5,625,412 downwards.
TCTGACCATGATGTCATAGTATTTATGATGAGCTCCTTGACTTGAAAGCCCCAGGAAGTAAAACAATATTAACATTAAGGGAAGGAATCAATAAGAGCCAAGAGAAACATATGGGCTAAAATAACAATTTGCATTCAACATCCAAAAGTGTAAGATACTTGCTATAACAACCAAGCTAACCTTCTGCCCTTGCTTAGAATTTCTAAACCGAACAGCATTCATAATTATAATCATTAAAATATTGGAAGATCATAAAGTCAAATTTTGTTCAAGGATTTTGTTTTATGGGGATGGCTTGCTAATTTGATTTCAGCCATCAAACCAGTTAATAGAGGTTATATTGCACCACTACAGCTGTCTGGTAATAATTGGACGGAAGCTAATGGTTAACCTGATGCTTTTTTCCCCTCTATACTTGCTTGGATCAATTATGAGCTCTTGACTGCAGTGGTCATTGTCAGTATGTCAGTATGGCATCAGCTGACCAACCAGCATGGCCGTTTTTTATAGCGATGAAGGATTTTTGCTAAGGGATTTCATGTAGCCCTGTGCTACCCTCATTTATAGCAGGCTAAGTTTTGTGATGAGGGATGTGGTGGCTCAGTGGCTAAAATGCTGAACTTGTCAATTGAAAGGTCGGCAGTTCAGCGGTTCGAATCCCTAGTGCCGCGTAATGGGGTGAGCTCCCGTTACTTGTCCCAGCTTCGGGCAACCTAGTAGTTCCAAAGCACATAAAAAATGCAAATAGAAAAATAGGGACTACCTTTGGTGGGAAGGTAACAGCGTTCCGTGCGCCTTTGGTGTTGAGTCATGCCAGCCACATGACCACGGAGACGTCTTCGGACAGCGCTGGCTCTTTGGCTTTGAAACGGAGACAAGCACTGCCCCCTAGAGTCGGGAATGACTAGCACATATGTGCGAGGGGAACCTTTACCTTTTCATTTTGTGACCGGAGGTGGCTTTTTTTGCTATAAATTTACAGTCATTCAGTACAGGCAGTCCTAACTTACAACAGTTCATTTAGTGACCCTCGCTGCATCCCCATAGTCACGTGATCAAAATTCAGATGCTTGGCAAGTGGTCCATACTTATGACGGTTGCAGTGTCAAGTGGTCAAGTGGTCAGCTTTTGCAAACTTCTAACAGACAAGGTCAGTGGGGAATCCGGATTCACTTAACAACCATGTGACTAACTTAACCACGGCAGCGATTCAGTTAACAACTGTGGCAAGAAAAGTTGTAAAATGGGGCAAAACTCATTTAACAAATGTTTCACTTAGCGACATTAAATTTTGGGCTCAGTTGTGATCATAACTCGAGGACTACCTGTATACATATTGCATAACTTGTTTTCCCACTTTATTTAATATCTTCTCTTTCCCACCCATTCCCACTCTATTAAGTACACGGTAAACCTAAGCCTTTGTTCCAAAGTCCTCAATCTTCACAACTCGGATTTGTCGAAATCTGCAATGCATTATCAGACAAGTAAAAAGAGAAAAAAAAAGGGGGGGGGGTTTGAATCTTCATAGTTTAAAAAAATATTTGGAAGTGGTTATTTAAGATGATTTTGTGCTTCCTTTGATGCATATCCTTCCAAAATGACATAATCCTACAGTCCTATTCCCTATCCTGGGAACTTTTAACACTGAACGTAGCTGTACAATATGTTTATTTACTACGGTACTTTACATCATTTTAGTTCAATCAGCTTTTCTCTCCTTCTCCTTCTTTAACAAGCATCCTATGACCAAACATTCGAAATATTTTTTTTTAATTGCAATGATACATTTCAATCTTCTAACGTACCATTTTCGGTCACAGTGCAAATCAAAGCTTACTTCCCCCAACACCTCAGTCCTCTAATTTGCAATAAAATCTTATTTCACTCTATCACTTCTGAAGGAAGGAAGGAAGGAAGAAAGGAAGGAAGGAAGGAAGGAAGGAAGGAAGGAAGGAAGAAAGAAAGAAAGAAAGAAAGAAAGAAAGAAAGAAAGAAAGAAAGAAAGAAAGAAAGAAAGAAGGAAGGAAAATTCGGTGTTAACTCTCCATTATCTCCCCTTTATCCCCTTCCCCCTTTAGTATAAGCTGAGTTTTGTGTTTGTCTTTCTTTAAGAAAAATTCTAAGAGATCTCATTATACAGGCAGGTCAAAGAGAAAGCAAATTAAGAACTAACAAGTTTTGGAGTTCAACAGCCAGACAAAGTTAATGTTGACTAGGGAGGGAGGGAAAGAGAGAAAGAGAGAGAGAGAGAGAGAGAGAGAAAGAAAACATAAAAATAGCCTTAATAGAAAGAAAAACCCAGCTGAGTGATCTGAAGGATGACAAGCTCTGAAGGAGCCCAAGCTGTGGTTGTTTGATGTGGGAGGTCTTGGAGGCACCTGCTGAGGGTCCCCTTGGGACATCTCATTAACCGTGTCATCAAAGCCCCCCTGAGGGCCCGCGAATCATAACATTATCTCTGACATAACCACCAAGATACAAGGTTCCTTAGGCAGTCTATAAACATCCCTGTACTAACCAATTCATTGTACCCTGACACCCCAGCACGGGCTCCATGCCCTTTAGTGAGCTGTATGAATTGCCCCAGTCATTCATCAAAGTTTCTCAGAGTGCATTTCACACAGCATTAAATTTAATTAAAGCAACATTGACTGCATTGCAATCCTCAGGGAGGTATTTGGCCCCCGGGAATCTTTTCAGCTATTGTTAGTTTAGGCCATCTTTGCATTTAGAAATCTTCCACCTAGCTGAGGAATTTTTCTTCACCTCTTGTCTTTCACAGGGACTTCTCGCAATTAAATGATAGGAAATTATGTCTCTTGAAAAGAACATATATATCTTTTTTCTCCCCCCAGAGGTCAAACAAAGAAATTAGGAATCATTTTCGTTTGCACGTAAAACCGAATCTAGTCAAAGACAACTAATTTCACATATAGGAAGTGTCATGGCGCATCTCACAGACAACAAAACGATGTTGCTGTAGCGTTTTCTCTTTCTCCTTCAAAATATAGAAAACAATGAGTTTTATTTCTCTAAGAAGCCTGTTTCTTTAATCCACACAAGGAGAAGTTGAGGAATTTGGAAAAGTAGTTAAGGCACCTGAAAAAAAAATGACATCACACAACTGGGATCACGAGATGTTTAAGAGGAAGAAAAGAAGGAGAAGGAGAAGGCAATGAAAGGGTTTTGTTTTCAGAGATAATTGTTTTCAGCTCTGGCCTAAAATTTGATAGTCTGAACTCTATTTGTTGCTTAACTTGGTGGTAAAGTCCTGAAATTAATAACATGCTATGAATACGTTTGGTAAAGTGGTAATGATGGCACCAGGCTAGAAACTGGAACACTCTGAGGTTCCCCCCCCCACCCCATTTTTAAAATGTTATTTCCAAAGTTAAAACACAAAATTAAGGGGGAGGGAGGGGGAAGAGACAAAAAATAGAAAAACTAACAACTATCAAACACTTAATAATAAAAAGTGTACCAAAAAATAACAAACGATTAATACATTATTCACACTGTCATTAAACATAATAGGTCCATCCTGGTTGAACGCAGAAAAAAAATATCAAGAATATCTGATACGTTCTCTTCCCCTTACATTACAGGTCTTCAAATAATTATAAACTTCCCCATCAATATTTAATATAAATACCATTTTGCAATGCTCAAAAACGTGTCCCTGATGTGGAAATCTATCTATCCATCAAATTGACCCACCATCTGTTCGCTCTATAAAAGAATTCCAGACTACCATAAGGCATAAAGCCACTGGGTGACCTTGGGCCAGTCACTCTCTCTCAGTCCTAGGAAGGAGGCAATGGCAAACCACTTCTGAAATCTTGCCAAGAGAACTGAAGGGACTAGTCCAGGGAATTGTTATGAGTTGAATTGTTACTGACTTGAGGGACATGGTGGCTCAGTGGCTAAGATGCTGAGCTTGTCGATCGAAAGGTCGGCAGTTCAGCGGTTTGAATCCCTAGTGCCGCGTAACAGGGTGAGCTCCCATTACTTGTCCCAGCTTCTGCCAACCTAGCAGTTCGAAAGCACATAAAAATGCAAGTAGAAAAATAGGGACCACCTTTGGTGGGAAGGTAACAGCGTTCCGTGCGCCTTTGGCATTTAGTCGTGTCGGTCACATGATGATGGAGATGTCTTCGGACAGCGCTGGCTCTTCCGCTTTGAAACGGAGATGAGTCGGGAACGACTAGCATATATGTGCGAGGGGAAGCTTTACCTTTACCTTATCACTGACTTGAAAGCACATTAATTATGAATATCAAAAGAAGTTATAGACGAACAATTCATATGCATAGAAAACTATGATTTTTCTTTTTAGTATTGAATCTAAATATTAGGTCAGCAAACTTAAATATAGGCACATATACAGAAGGAAGATGCTTTATACTGAATTAGACCACCTGCCTATCACTGTCACTAAACAGTTTAATCGCATTGCACTCATGTCAGTGGTTCCGGGTTGAAAGGATTAGCCAATGACATCACTGTTGCCAAGGGAATGCCCAGTTCAGGATTCCTTTCATGTCCCTGGCAGAAGCTAGAGTGAAAGACGGGAGCTCACCCCATCCCATGGCAGCATTCGGGTCTTGAACACAAAGAATGCAGACTTGCTAACCTCCAATCTTGTGTCCTAACTATATGAGCTACTGTGCTCCTAACATTTTAACCGGCCTTCCAGAGCTATCAGAGACTGCTTTTATATGTATATATATAAATATCTGTCTCAATTTATTCAATGGATTGAAGATCTGACTGCACTTGCAGTCTATAGGATAGCCTATAAATGTAGGCTTTGTATAGACAAGTATAATGAATTATGGAAATCATTTATGCAATAGGTTAAAGAAAGATACTTGTATAAATCAGGCGTGAAATGCTTCCTGTTCAGACCGGATCGCTTGATCCAGTAGCAATGGTGGCGGGTGGTTCAGAGAACCAGTAGCAAAAATCCCTGCAACCCCCCACCACCATGCCCAGCTGAGCCACGCGATCATCAGAGGCTGTTTTTTTTTTTTTTTTACTTTTAAAAGCATTTTTTCTAAAACCTCTTCGGCCGAAAAAATGCTTTTAAAAGTTAAAAAAAAGCCTCTGATGATCGCGCAGCTCAGCTGGGATCATCAGAGGCTTTTAAAAGCATTTTTTTCTGCAACCTCTTCGGCTGAAGAGGTTATAGAAAAAATGCTTTTAAAAGTAAAAAAAAAAAGTTCACCATGCCCACCCATATTACCCTCCCACACCAAGCCACGCCCACAGAACTGGTAGTAACAAATTTTAGATTTCACCCCTGGTATAAATGTAATAGAAATATATACAATTTGAATAATATTTGCATTAGATTAGTACTGTATATATCGAATTGTAACTGTTTAGTGTTATAACATGTCGTATAATGTCATTAATTAAAAAAATAATTTTTTAAAACATCGTGAATGCTCCAACACTGGAAGTTTTTAAGAAGATGTTGGATAACCATTTGTCTGAAGTGGTGTAGGGTTTCCTGGCTAAGCAGGGGGTTGGACTAAAAGACCTCCAAGGTCCCTTCCAACTCTGTTATTCTATTCTAAAAAGCAATAAAAATAAATAAGCAAAACATAATTTTTTCTGTTACTCTTTTCACATCCATGTCACAATATTCCATATCGCTTGGCTATTATGGGATGGGCTCTGAGAGATTTTTCTATGCTGTCAGTCACAACTTTGGTCAACTGAGATTTTCCCATAATACTATTTAGTCAGATATAGAAAATGTAGACTAGATTATAGTTTTAGCTGTGTCCATGCCACATGCAATGGTCAGATGGTCAGTGTGTGTGTGTGTGTGTGTGTGTGTGTGTGTGTGAGAGAGAGAGAGAGAGAGAGAGAGAGAGAGAGAGAGAGAGAGAGAGAGAGAGAGAGAGAGAGAGACTATTATAACACTTTTTAAAGTCACAACAGTTATCCAAAGTTTGTGAAACTAAAAATGCTGGTGTGAACTTTAAAGCATGTCTATTATGGACCACCTCCTTTCAATAATTTTTGCTTCCAAGGAAAGGATGACTATAGTCACATCCCTGAGAGAAACCAAAGAGATGTGGAAGCTCCATCACTGGAGGTTTTCAAGAAGTGATTGGACAGTCATTTGTCCAGACGGGTATAGGGTCTCCTGCTCCAGTAGAGATCTGGATTAGAAGACCTCGAAGGCCCCTTCCGATTCTATTATTGTATGTTCTATGTCCCTGGAGACAATCCTTTTTTGTGGTGGCCCCAACCTTATGGAATACTGTTCTGACCTAAAAAGCAGGAAGCAGAGTCTTGGTCCCGGCAAAACCTCTTTTATTTACACAACTGTGAATTCCTTTCATTCACAATCAGCAAGGCCTGTCCAAACAGTTTTTCAAAGGAATATTTATAAACACACACCTTATCTCGCTTGGAAGGCTGCCAGGTTACTAATTTCCAAACGTAGTACAAGGCAAAACTTGGCACAGAGTCTCTCAGAGTCACGGAATGAATGAATGGTTTCCCGCAAAAGCCCACTCCCCGTTCGCTCCTCTTTTGTTTCCTATGGGAGGGGCCAATTACCTCCAAGGTGTGACTTTACTCCCAAGTTGACCCTGCTTTCTGAGTTGTTCTTGTCTTCTGGCAGCATGCACATACTGGGAACAGGCTCCAGCTGTTCCTCTGCCTCACTGCTGTCTCTGCCTCCAACGCAGAGCCCTCATCCGAACTTTCCCCAGCCCCCAGGACTGGCCCATATTCCTCCCCAACCTTCTCACTGTCCGACTCTGCTGCTAGCTCTGCTGGCCGCTGGAGGACCACAACAACTACTTTCCACGGAAGCAAATTTCAAAAGTGCAGAGTCCTAAAGAATTTTATTTGACATACCATATCCCTTACCGATGGTAGATCTCAATGGGCCTAAGTAGATCAGAGCTATGCAAAACTGCCTAAAGCTGATTATGAAGAGCCGAATGTCCTCCAGCACAGAAGATTCTTCTGAAGGAAACTCATGTTGTTGAATTTCAAAAGTGCTTTGGGGCCTCGGGAGGGGGCGGGTGAAAAATCCACCCAAGCTTCAGGAAGAACATCCAACCGCATCAAAGCCAGGTCAAATGTGACATCTCCCACACCACACCCCCTCAGCAAACCTTAAATGTTATACGGCTTCAGAATCAGTAGCATCATTACACCCCCCCCCCCAGCTCATTGTAAATGCCTCGGCTATACAAACAGGAAGACGAATGGTTACTCAGGCAAACTTGAGCCCACAATGGGAAAGGTGCAGAGGCAAAACATTATAACAGCCTTCCTTTGAAAGAACCTGACAGTTGATAGATGAGTATCCATAAAACCCACAAAGGCTGCCTGTGTAAAGCTCCTACTGCCACCCCATTCTCCCTGGGAAACTATTTACCTTAATCTAGGAGAGAAAATATTATTTTCAGGGCAATTATTTTCCCTACTTTAAATGGGAAAGGGATCATTAAAAAGCTTTCTTTGTCCGATTTCCCTTCTGCTGAAAAACGCAAATTGAAGCCTGTCTTCCTTCAAACGATTTAACTGAACACATTTCCCAGAAATGTGCATTTCGGGGGGTGGGGGGTGCAGGGAGGTGGAGATAGTTGTGTCCGTCTGCAGCCAGTAGTGCTGGGAAGTTTATTGATGCTTACAGTGTGTGTTTGGGACAGGGATATATTGGAGTCTTACCAGTCTCTTTGTGAGAATATAGGCATTTACAGTGGGTTCAGGGATCAGTTATTGCAGATGAACAAATGAACAAATCATGGGATGACACAATGCAGCCTACTCTCCCCATCCCCCCAGAGAAAACTAAAACAGTACAAAACATTTCACGTGACCTAACATACACACACACAGAGAGACACACAAATACACACATAAAGATAGATACAGTAGTAGCCAAAATTGTGGAAACCTTTGGGAAAAGTGTATTTTTGAGGTTTGATGGCTAATAGCACCACCTTTTTTTTTTTTTTTTTGGAGAGAGAGAGAGAAAGACACACACACATACACACACAAACAGAAACCCCTCACACACCCCTGAAGGCAGCCACATCCCTACCTGATTTCCACCCCCAGGAGCGTAACAAAGTTTAATTTATGTTTATTGTTTAATGGACTGCTAAATTGGCCATGCCCACCCAGTCACATGACTTTCTAACCACACCCAACCAGCTGGTCCGGCCCCTGAGGGACCGTGAATTGGCCCACTGTTTAAAAAGTTTGAGGACCCCAGATTTAGAAGATGTTCACTGGTCAGGATGTATCAGAATTCACTAATATTAACTTTGCAAGCAGCAGTATCAAACTCAAGGCCCGGGGGCCGATCCAGCCTGTGGGATGCTTAGTTCTGGCCCACGGGGCTGCCCCGAAACAGTGAAGGACTGGCCCATGGTGCCTCTGCCCGTGAAAACAGAGCTCGGGAGGGCTGTGAGCAGCCCTCCTGAGCTCCGTTTTTGCTGGCAGAGGGTTGCAGGAGGCCATTACAGCTGAAAACGGAGCTCGGGAACTCATTTTTGCAAGCTGGCCACACCCACCCTGGCCACGCTCACCCCAGCCCCCTGAGGTCAAACACAACCTTGATGCGGCCCACAATGAAATCAAGTTTGACACCCCTGATTTAACATTTTGCCAAGAATGCCTTACAGAAATACCTGTCGCCCCAGGTCAGCTCTGCTGCGCAGGCACGCGTGCCTCCCACTGGCCACCTGGTCTTCGGGTCTCTGTCGCACATGCGCGTGGGGACAGGGCGCCTGCGGAGGGGGCCGCATGCCTGGGGGGGCACGAGGGGAGCTGCGCACACCTGCGCGGGGATGGGCCGCATGCAAGGGGCATCTGCATTGCATTTTGGGGGTTCGGGCGCACGTGTATGTTTTGGGCATCACTGACATAGAACATTGAAGTACCCCGTTTCCAGTGGTGGGTTGCCCCCAGTTCGGACCGGTTTGCAAGAACCAGTAGTAAAACCGATGGGAGACTGCCCACCGCCACGGATGTCATCATAGTCAATCTGCGCATGCGCAGAAGCTCAGTACACACACAAGCGTAGTGAGCGCGCATAGTAGTAAAAGTAAGTAGAACTAAGGTTGCCAGGTGTCCACTATTTGAGCGGACAGTCTGCATTTTTCACATTATGTTCACTATTTTTTTTTTTCACAAAATAGTGGACATTTTTTTTATTCAAAAGCTTTATGATTGTATATTTTTTAATATTTCTGAACGTTGTACTGAAATTAAAGAATTATTCCTTAAACACAAAGAATTGATCAAAGCTGCGCAGTCAAATAAAAAATACACACGACAGCAAAGTAAAATGTAATTTAATATTTTACATATTATTATAATATATTTGATGTTTTGAATTTTAAGTAAAGTTTTGAAGTGATTATTTTAATACGTGTTAAAATGCTTGTAACAAAATATATAATTTAATTGTAATTTTTTTTAAAAAAATTTACTACTTAACACCCCGCCCCCCGTTTGTCCGCTATTTTTTGGAAGCAGACCTGGCAACCCTAAGTAGAACCCACCCCTGCCCATCTCCTCTGCATTTAACTTCCATTTAACTTGTTTTTACTCTTTCTCAGATATACCCAAATGTCGCTTCTCTACGTATGTAGCAAAGTGGGCAGAGGCATACTCTTGTAGTCTTTTTTGTTCTTTTGACATTCGTTGCTTATAAACTTAAACTACTACTTCATCTTCTTTACCCCAATTTCTTGATCTGCAGATTCCCTTGAAAGAAGTGGACATGTATCTAAGGCTGCCATCCTTCCTGGAATGACAACTCCATCAAGCATCAGTTGGACTTTAACTCTAGAGGAAATACATTTAGGAAAAAAAAACCAAGCTAAACTGAAACATGCTGTTATTTTTTCTGAAAATCACCCGGGGATACAATTTCTTTCTTGTCTCTGGAATGGACTTGGGTATTTCCAAAGGGACTTAGACACGAAAGGTGCTACAGAAGAAGCGGAATGAGATGAGATAATGAAGGGCTGGGAGAAAGGCAGAGCAGCTGAAAAGGACAGGAGGAAATAGAGAGATTTGAGAAAGCAAGCAGGGCAAAGTAACTTCAAGCTTGGAGGTTCTAGGAAGTTCTTCAGAAGGTCACCTACCCATTTCCCCCCCATCTTTCAACTTCTTTTTCCCTTTCTCCATCCTCTGCTTCTTTATTCCACTTCTCTTTTCATAGGACAAGAGCAAATTGTGTACAGGCAGTGGTGGGATTCAGCCAGTTCGCACCACTTCGGGAGAACCGGTTGTTAACTTTCTGAGCAGTTTGGCAAAGAAATCATTAGGGCAGAGAACCGGTTGTTAAATTACTTGAATCCCACCATTGTGTACAGGCAATCCTTGACTTACAACAGATTGTTAGTGACTATTCAAAGTTACAACGCCACTGAAAAAAGGGATTTATGGCCATTTTTCACACTTACAACCGCTGCAGCATGCCCATGGTCACACGATCAAAATTCAGACATTTTGACTCATATTTATGATGGTTGTAGTGTCCCGGGGTCATGTGATTACCTTTTGCGACCTTCTGACAAGCAAAGTCAATGAGGAAGCCAGATTCATTTAACAACCGGGTTACTAACTTAACAAGTGCGTGGATATCGCTTAACAGCCTTAAGAGCCTTGGTACTACAGTGGTCTAAGGCACCCTGTTATTAAGCTGGTTATTAAGACAGCTGCCTGCAATTACTGCAGGTTCGAATCTCGCCAAGGCTCAAGGTTGACTCAGCCTTCCATCCTTTCTAAGGTAGGTAAATTGAGGACCCAGTTTGTGGGGGCAATGAGCTGACTTTGTATAAAATATACAAAAGGATGAAGGCTATTGCTGAGCACATTGTAAGCCACCCTGAGTCTCCGAAGAAGGGCGGCATATAAATCAAATTAAGAAAAAAAAACAAGAAAGAAGAAAGACCATAAAATGGGGCTCTCTTCACATCTGTCTCGCTTAGCAACAGAAATTTTGGGCCCCATTGTGGTCATAAACCGAGGATTACTTATATTAAAATCTCCACGTTCTCAGTTGGCCTTGCTCTACTAAAACGGAGTAGGCTTCAACGTACCCAAAAGGAAGATGAGCTGAATGTCATACAGCCGTTGGAAACAAACTGACAACGGTTTGAAAATGTTGGCCAGCCTGCTTCACCCTCATGTAACACCCCCCCCCCCCCCGCTTTTATAGTTAATAGTGTGTGGTCTCCCTCTCCAGCCCCTTGTTTTCCACATGCTTGTCTCTCCTTTGTCCTTCCCCAGCAATTGGGCAGAAAGGCTGGGGGTGGGGGGGGGAATGTCAGCGGTTGAAAGACGAGATTGCTGGTTGCACTGAAGGTGGCACGGCTCTGAATCCTGCCACAAGGAAGTGATGCATAAAGTCATTCAATGTGAAGGGCCGGGCAACAGTGCCTAGATTTATCTGGGAGTTTAATCAGAGAGAAGAATTGCAAAAGAAAAGGATAGAGATGGCAGTGAGCTGCAAAGTTATGCGTTTGACCTTTTCTATAACTAACTCCCTCCCCCCCCCTCTCCTCTCCTCTCCTCCTCCTCCTCCTCCAGAAGAGATTAAGAAGGAGAGAAAGCAATTTCAGGGCATCGCCCGCAGCCTCTGTCAAATGAGTAGACACTTATTCCTCTTACTCTTTTTAAGAGAAGAAATGCAGATGAAGTCAGGCTGACGGACGCTAACCTGACACCTAAATAAGATTCCTATTCCAGCCAAGTGACTGTCCCTTATGACTTGGGAAAACAGAAGTGTTGCTTGATTGCAAAAAGGCCTTTGGCTTGCCAGAAGTCCATTGAACTGCTCCATTGTCGTCTTTTTTTTTTTTTTTACTATCATATTATTTACTTTTTCAACCAGTAGTCTGGGCTCATAATCTTCAACCTTCTGAGTTCTCAGGACAAAGATTTAGACCGGATATGCACTGATGGACTCATACTCAACTAGTACACTTCGTAAAAATGTTTTAAAGTATTTTAATGTTTATATTGTATGTTTTTTAATCCTGGCTGTTCATCGCCCCGAGTCCTTCGGAAGAGGGGCGGTATAAAAATTTAATAAATGAAATGAAATGAAAAATAATATTTATATGCAGGGGTGGGTTTCACTTACCTTTACCACCAGTTCGCCCCGCACAGGCATTCTGCCCACACATGCACACGGCCAGGGTGGGTTCTAAAATTTCTTTACTACCGGTTCTGTGGGCGTGGCTTATTTTTTGGGCATGGCTTGATGGTCATGGGACAATTCTTTAGGATTTAGCAGAGGTACTGGTCTACCAGGCTTTTAACTATTTGCAGAGCTGTACCGGTCTACTCATGTATTTTTGCAGGCACTGGTCTACCCATTTATTTTTGCAGGCACCGGTCTACTTATTTGTTTTGGGAGGCACCGGTTTACCACCAAACTGCCTTTTACCACTGATCAGCTGTAGGGCGGCCCTTTGAAGCCCCGCGGCAAGAGTTTAAACAGTTTTTTTCCTTATAGCCCATCAGTGGGACTCAGGAGGCAGCAACAGATAGGGGGGGTTTAAATAAAAGGTAAGAATAACATGGGGGGGCGGGGAGAGGGGGCGGGGGGGCAGAATCGGTTCGGTGATGTCATATCATCACCGCTACCAGTTCCATGGAACCAGGAGGAACCCACCACTGCACCCGGCCTTCCACACATGTGCTTAGCTCGCTTGCTCGCCTTCTGCATATGTGCCCGACCTCGAAAATGTGCCTAAACAGCATGACTTGGAGCTGGGGCAGGCGGACGGGGGGGCACCCGCGATCACCGCTACCAGCTGAATATCACCTCTGTTTATATGGTAATAAGTGAGAGTGAAGGTTCGTTCTCTGAGCTTGTGGGTTGGTTTCCGAACGTTTCATTACCAGGGTAGGTAACATCTTCAGTGGAGTTTAGGGGATGTCAGTGTTCTGTTTATAAGGGCTTCAGGTGTGGGTGTGTCAAGTGAGGGTCTTGTGATGGGTCATCGGCCACATTAACACTCTCGTGAGTTGATTGAACCGTGGCACTCCACAAGCAATTCCATCAACAGACACATTGACCTACAACTAGCCTACGAACCCCTCAGAATCCAAATCAACAGCCAATCAGAGACAGCACCAAAGATGGAATTCACTTACCTTCCCTACCAGTTCGCACACGTTACGTCCAGACAGGTGGGTGGAGCCTCCCGCAGGTCGCCACTATAGATTTGCTTGAACCAGACAGAACTGGCTGAATCCCACCTCAGGACAGCACCAACCCATGCAACTCCCCACACATACCAGAGGTTCACCTCCCAATGACTCTGACCTGAGGTAACCTCCTTATCACAAGTCCCATCACAACACTCACTGATGACTCACACCTGACCCATGACAAGACCTTCACTTGACACACCCACACCCGAAGCCCTTATAAACAGAAGAATATCGACACTGACATCCCCTAAACTCTGCTGAAGAAGTTACCCAGCCTGGTAACGAAACATTCGGAAACCAATCCACAAGCTTGGAAAACATACCTTCACCCTCATCCTACACCCAAGCTATATATGGTTAACCAAGAGACAAGACTGAATATGTTGTATTTTTAATTGTGGAGTATTTAGGTAGTAAATTATATTTTTTTCACAGTCTGTATTCAGAACTTTGAGAATAAACCTAAGAATGGAGAAGAATCTTAGTGTTATGTCTGCAACTACATATTAGAGTCAGGTCTTATATTTTGTCAGTGCCTCAAAGTGATGTCATATCAAGGGCCTTGTGAGTAATGTCTATGGAGCTTCTCAATGGTTGTCCCAAAGGTATCCCGTCCCCCCCAAAAAGCAACTAGATTTTCTTGGTGTTTTCTTTGAAAACATTTCCCTTCTCACCCATGAAGCTTCTTCAGTTCTCATTCATGTCATCCATTCTTCAGAACTGAAGAAGCTTCTTGGATGAGAAGCGAAACAGTTTCAAAGAAAACACCAAGAAAGTCCAGTTGCCTTTTGGGGGAAAAAAAACACATCTTTGGGATGGCATTGTGAGTAATTAAAAAAAAAAAAACTAGACAATCCAGTTTTCATGTTTAAAAAAGGACCAATATAAGTATAAGGCCTCTTCTGTGTCCTGAACATCAGCCAAAGTATCTGTATAATTTATCTAGAGTTCTACATGATAACACTGGGGACAGGTTTTGAGTTAGTTCTGTAATAACAAAGTTCTTTGGAGGAAACTGAAGGATGGGCCATAATTAACTAATCCCTTTTTTTGCCAGATACAGCCCATATTGTAACTTATCCCATCAAATCAAGTATAGTATGTTATGATACCCAGTCAAAAGGCCGAGAAGCCTCTGGGCTCGATTAGAAGAAAGTTGTTGTTGTTGTTGTTGTTGTTGTTGTTATTATTATTATTATTATTATTATTATTATTATTATTTAATCTTTAGTGAGATTCACAGCCTTTGAGGCTGGTTAATAGCTCAGCAGCTCGAGTCCTAACCAAGGACCTAGGAACTGTAAAGGTATCGTCGGAGGATGTAAGCTGTTCCGAGTAAGGTGGTTTTTTGTAGAGTCAAAATGTTCAAGTCCGGCAAATTTAGAATTTCTAAATAGTGGGGTAGCCCTTTGGGTATTGCTCCAAGGGCTCCAATTACAATCGGGACAACACACGATTTCTTTTTCCACAGTCACTCAACTTCAATTTGCAAATCCCGGTACTTTGTGATTTATTCTTGCTGCTTATCTTCAATCCGTGCATCACCAGGTATTGCAATGTCAATGAACCATACATTATTATTATTATTATTATTATTATTATTATTATTATTATTATTATTATTATTTACTTTATTCATTAAACATGAAACTCAGTCAACATTCAAAAATGCATCACAAATACCATTGACTGGTGCTAATGGTTGATACGGGTTGCTGCCAGCGTCCTAGATATCAACCAAGTACCATCTTAAGATGTACGATGTTCCAAGTAGCACAGTTTTTTGCAGTTCCGCTGGTGTTATTGCAGGAAGCTGCAATTTGTTGATGTATCTTATAAAATTCTTGGACATGGTACCAAGTGCCCCGATGACAATGGGTATCGCTGTTACATGTTTCATCCATAGCCATGTAGTTTCGATGGCCAGGTCGCGATATTTCATGATTTTTTCCAGTTCTTTTTCTTCAACTCTGGCATCTCCTGTACCGCAGTGTCAATAAATTGTACGTTTTGGTTTTCGACAACTTTGATATCTGGTGGGTTGGGTTCCAAGTGACGATCTGTCTGTATTCGAAAGTCCCACAAGATCTTCACCTTCTCATTTTCTATAACTTTTTCCACTTTATGTTCCCATGACTTTTTGGATACAGGTAAGTATCCTGTATCCATACAGTATCCTGTATTTTTACATAATTAATGGATTAATTTAGCAACTCGGTCGTGTCTAGCTTTGTAATCAGTTTGTGCGATTTTGCTGTATTCACATATTAAATGTGAAACAGTTTTGACTTTGTTGTTGCAAAGTCGGCAGTTTGGATTATCGATGGATTTTTGTATCTTTGCTTTCATGGCATTAGTTTGTAATGCTTGTTCTTGAGCAGCGAGTATTAAACCTTCCGTTTTCTTTCTTGATGGCTCCCATCTTAAGCCATGCCCATGTAAAGCTGTCATCACATTTTCCTTCAATGTTTTTCGAGTGCTGTCCATGGAAATCTTTGGTTTTCCATCTATTTAATCTGTCATCCAGCTGTTTTTCCTTACAGTCTTTGTTTCTGTTGTTTCTATAATGTTCTCTGTTTTCAGATTATTATTATTATTATTATTATTATTATTATTATTATTATTATTATTATTATTATTACATTTGTTTGCTGCCCATCTCGCCAGAAGATGAAGAGAAATCGAGGCAATTTCTGGAGATGTTTTCATCTGACTGCAAGATTTGACCATTAACCGAAAAGTAAATGAAAACAAGGCCTAAAAGAAGGGGGAGGAGAGGAAGGCCGTACCTTCAAGTCAGCACCAGAGAGCTTGGGTGTACTAAATAATTGATTGCTTTCATCAGTTTGCAGACATGCAAGAGAAAACACAATAAAAAACAAAAATGCATTTGGCCTAAAAGGAACAAATAGGAAAATAAGTATGATGCCAGAGCTAAGATAAGAAGACAAAAGGAGTTTTTAATTTTTTATCAACAGAGAGGAAACTGTTATCTGCTGGCCCCACTTGGTAAATATACCAAGTTGCACAGAAAGTGACGTTGTGGTTAAACCAATGCCATTTCCGCTGATCTTGGCTTGCCAGTAAAACTTTGCCATTGTCTCAAATCTGATTCTGTTGAGATCATGGCAAGCAAGAATATGTCCATCCAGACAGCTACCAGGTCTTTGCTATAAAGCATTGTGGGAAGAAATTTTATTTATTGGTTCGATTTATATGCCGCCCTTTTCCGGAGACTCAGGGCAGCTTACAATGCGTTAAGCAATAGCCTTCATACTTTTGTATATACCTGCTTAGTAGGGCTTTTGCCCCCCCCCCAAAGCGGTGTTCTTTTTTATACAAAGTCAACTTATTGCCCCCACAAACCGGGTCTTCATTTTACCTACCTCGAAAGGATGGAAGGCTGAGTCAACCTTGAGCCTGGTGAGATTTGAACTTGCAGTAATTGCAGGCAGCTGGTGTTACTTAACAGTGCTTAAGTCTGCTGCGCCACCAAGGCTCTATCCATCTGGTTCATTTCCAAGCAGGGAGAAAGACACTGGAGAGAAAATGGAGGCTGGAGGCTGATTGGAAAGAGGATCCATTTATTGATGAAGCAGAACCAGAAACAGATGGGGTTTGTGGTTCTGGTGCACCTGACAAAATGCAGTTGAAAGTGAGGAGTTTTTATACTTTGTTAAAGCTTTGCACTTGAGCTTCCTGTTCCTGTGCAAGAACATCTATTCTATTGGCTGTTGGCAGACTCCCATGGGGCCATGTAGGGGTTATGTAGGGGTCATAGCTGGCTCTATAGTCAAAGTACAAATCCTAGGAGTTTGTCTGAGCTAGGTTTGGTTGAAGTTTGGACTGCTGATGCAATGAAGGGTCTTCATTGTGTTCTGAAAGAGTGTTGGGCAATTCCTATTATGGATTAATGGCTTTGTCCTGGTTTGGATCTTGAATGAGGGCTAATCCTACCATTCTGCCTTTGTTTCAAAATATCCTGTCTTGAATGGATTACCAAATCTGCATTTCTAAAAGCTGCCTGCAGTATCTTCTGGGGTTATTAAGAAAAGTGGGGGTTGCTTTCTGTCTCCAAGAGCATGATTCTCAATTTCTCCTTTAAGGAATACAATATTCTGCCTTTTTAAATATTCCTCAAAATATTTCATTCTTCTGGGAGGGGAGTGGTGGCTTCCGACAGCATTAATTCAAAATACTTTGCAGGTCCATCCACAGGGAGGAACATCAAAAATATCATATCCTTGCAATCAAAGTCCCACTGGTTTGTTTTTTCTTTCAAACAAGTCACAAGGACAAAAAATACAGAAAAAAATGGGGCTTCAGTTGCAAAGGTGCAGGCCTCATCATTATTATTTATTATTCTTAGCCACCTCTATCCCACCTCCACTCCATAAATGTGCCTGTTACAGGTAGCTTTCGACTTATGACCATGTGTAACTGACAGACCGGATGCCAAATTGTGATTTTAATATAAGATTTTATTTGTTATTTATTATTTTATTCTAGAATTTTTAAATTGGATTTTCATCGAGTGTTTTTATTTGTTCGGGTCTCTGGTCTTTGACTGTAATAAATTTGATTTGATTTGACTTATGATCGATCGTTTAGTGACCATTCAAATTCGCAACGGAGCCTCAGAAAGCTACTTATGACCTGGACTCAAAGTTCCAGTGACTAGGCCGCCTTGTGATCATGTGACTGCATTTTGGGCGCTTGGCAACCAGCTTACATTTACGGCCATCGCTGAAAAAAAGTGATTTATGGCCGCTTTTCACACTTACAACCATTATCGCAATCTCCATGGTCATATGATCGAAAGTCAGATGCTTGGCAACTGGCTCATATTTATGACGGTTACAGTGTCCTCAAGTCATGTAATCAGTTTTTGCAACCTTCTGACAAGCAAAGTCAATAGGGAATCCAGATTCACTTAACAACTGTTGGAAGAAATGTCCTTCTGGGTACAATTCCAAGTGGGGAGAAAGACACTGGAAACATGGAGATTGCTTGGAAAGATGGTTTTTAATGGTAGACAGGATCACATGCCTTGAAGATCTTGGGTGAAGAGAAAAAGGGAAGAGATGCTGAGAATCCCTGGGTTTTATACCCTCTCTGGTTTTGAACTTCCTGGGGCTCAGGAAGAGTATCCTGATTGGTTGCTGTCAGAGGTCATGGCTAGCTTTGTAGGTTGTCTGTGTGTTACTTTTGGTTGAATCTTGCTGGGTGATGCAATCTCCCCAGGTGCCATGTGGTGAGTTCTGTTGCTAGATGGGTAGAGGGCTAATCCTATCTTTGCTATGTAGAATGGACTGGCTCAGGTCTTAATAGCCCATTAACAAAGGTGTGTGTGTGTGGGGGGGGTGAGTTTCTGCCTCCCTTTTAAGGGAAATATTCTGCCCTTTTAATATTTCCTAAAATATTTCATTTTTTTAGGAGAGGGGTGGGTTTTAACTTCCCATACAACCATGTTACTAATTTAAGAAATGCACTGATTCACTTAATTTAACTGTGGCAAGAAAAGTAGTAAAATTGGGCAACACTCCCTTTACAAATGTCTCAGTTAGCAACATAAATTTTGGGCTCGATTGTGGTCGAGGGCTACCGATATGTTCCTGTCATGTTCATAGTCACATAACAATGACTTTTTTTCTAGAAAAATCAGATTTCTTTTTCTTAGGCACTTATCCAACAGCACTGAAAATCGTACTTATGGGATGGGCAGTGTTATTTTTTTTATTATTTTTAGGCAGACCTGCAACATGTTTGTAAAAGAAATAGAAGATCCCACCCCCAAGAAAAGATTGAATGCCTCTCAGTTTACACAGTGAAATATGGACAGTTTAAATGTCTGCGCAATTTGATTTTTTGCAGCCTCTGGACACCTCCAAGCACCCCATGCTCTTCTAAGATTAATGGAGTCTCGAATTCTTTTAGCTTGCTTAGAGCACCAAAGAGAGGCGATCACCGGCGAATCTGTATGTGCCACAGCGAAGAACATATCTCATTAATGTATGATTAATAGCCATTGGTGAAGTGATTAATTAGTCATTTTGACAGTGAATTCAGCAATAAGTTCACGCTTTTTGCTAAGGCAGCAAGGGAGGGTGGGAGACCTAAGGAAAGAAGGAAATTCCCCCCAGTCGAGAAAAATGGGGGGGAAATGGTCTTTCAATATTCTGGTCTTCAATTTCATCTTGTTTGCTTTAAAGAACAACCTTTTAGAATGAGACCCTTCAGAAATGATGGATAGTTTCTCTTTCTACCTGCAAGTTGGAAACTTAAGGGGGAAAAGAAGGATATCTGTTTTTTTCTTCTTAGGTCTTAATGGGCACAAGAAGTGTTTTTTTTTCCCTCCACTTTCAAATTGATTTGGTGTATTGTTGATTGTTCCATCACTGAATATAATATAGTCTTTTGGAACATGATGAGCAAAACAATTCTTTTACATCTTTTTCACTCCTTATTTTAATGAGAGAGAATGTGTTTCCTACAAACAGGGCCATTGCCTCTTCGATGGCGGCCCGTAGTCTACTGTGGCTTCGCCTTTGGCAGGCGGACATGAAGTATAAGTGCTCCCTTGAAGGGTAGCAAGCTGTTCGGAGAGGCCCTAGAGCCCATTCTGGTGGAGACTAAGGACAGGAGAAAGGTCCTGCCTTCTCTATAGAGACAAGCTGACTGCTGCCCCTCACTTTATTTCTGTAGGCCTTCCTTTCGGCCCACAGACACGGGGTTTGACACCACTTAACCCCAGAGGGCGTACACCCACAGACATGACCGACAACCGGACAGATCCGGGTTCAGAGACAGAAATAGACAACAATTCCACAGCAAGCAACCATTTCGTGGCACAGGCAGTCACCTCTTTCACTGCTCCAAGTGACGACAGGTCCAACTCTCCCATTGGCAGGCACTTAAGCCTATTTACCAATCAATGGGAAGCAACCACAACGGATACCTGGGTCCTGAATACGGTGACACTAGGTCTCACCCTCACCTCCATAGCTTCAACCTTAAACTGTCTACCGTGGACCTCACACCATTCCTAAAAGGTCTGTAATGGGGCGTGCATAAGCGCACCAGCGTGCTTACCTTGCCTGTCCTACTGTCCCCATTTATTTGTATTCATTTCCTGTGTTATTATTAGTGCAGGGAAAGTGCCTCAGAGAGAGACCACAGCTGCGATATAAGGATATCTGCAAGAGGGACCTAAAGGCCCTGGGAATGGACATTAACAACTGGGAAACCTTGACCTCCAATTGTTCAGCTTGGAGGCTAAAGATGCAACATGGCCTTCTCCAATTCGGAGAGACACTTGTTCAGCAGGCTGAGGCAAAGAGGCAGTCCCAGAACCAGCGAAATCTGGGGGCTGGGCAGGGGACAGAATGTTTCTGCCCTCAGTGTGGAAGGGATTGCCACTCTCGAATTGGCCTTTTTAGTCACACCAGATGCTGTTTTAGGACCTCTTTCCAGAGCACGATACCATAGTCTCTTGAGACTAAAGGATGCCAATGCCAATGATTTCCTGTGTTCATGTCTATGTTTATACCTATACCTGTTATCTCGTACATGTTTGACAAACTAAATAAATAAAATATAAATAAAACAAGAGACATTCTCATGGATGGGATATGATGTCCCTCTATTTATTTAGCTACAAAGCGTACAAGGACTGTGTGAATGTCATGCTTCTCATGGCATGATCATCTTTCCAACTTTCCTAGTTTCTCATACAGTGGTACCTTAGTGTTCATCCTTAATTGGTTCTGGGAAGTGCGATGACTACCCAAAACCAATAAGTATCAAACAAACAATGAGTACCAAATATTATTTTCCCATAAGGAATAATGTAGTGAGTCACAAGGCAGCCAACACTCACAAGTTCTAGTGCGCGCATATGTGTGTGTGTGTGTGTGTGTGTGTGTGTGTGTGTTTTAAATTTGATTTATATGCCGCCCTTCTCCGGAGACTCAGGGCGGCTTACAATGTGTTAAGCAGTAGCCTTCATACTTTTGTATATTTATACAAAGTCAGCTTATTGCCCCCAACAATCTGGGTCCTCATTTTACTTACCTTAGAAAGGATGGAAGGCTGAGTCAACCTTGAGCCTGGTGAGATTTGAACTTGCAGTAATTGCAGGCAGCTGATGTTAATAACAGTGCTTTAGTCTGCTGCGCTACCTTGATACTCTTGTGTTGAGTACCAAACAAACAATGAGTACCGGGACAAATTTTTCACATCAAAATGTGTTGAGTACCAAATTTTATGAGTTTCAAAGCAGTGGCGTACCAAGGCACCACTGTACTTAAAATTGCAAGAGAACATCTTAAGAGGGAACTACTCCAAGGTGCTACTCTCACTATAAGATGGAAATGTAAGGATCAAAGCTGACCAAAGAGATCCACTTTTTCTCTGAGTGGGAACTGACTACATGAAGATAGATGTCAGTTTGAGACCTTGAAATTTTATGCCACTTTTGCAGTTTTGATGAAATGGATAAAATTCCTTCAGGCTGAAGTCCCTGCTATCTTCTACCTCCGTTCCAACAGAAATGCTTAAACCTGTATGTAACCCCTGGAAGTCTAGTGGTGGTCCCTAGAAACCCCCCAAATCTTAGTTATAGTTAACATTTTTAATGTTTGTTTATTTATTTCATTTGTTTATAAAATTTATAGGCTGCCCATCTTACCTCAAGGTAACTCTGGGCGACTTACCATCAGCAAATAACATGACATTACCACACGCATAAAAAATGGTGAGACTCTGATTGTGTAGTCACAGCCACTCCCTTGATTTTTGAACTCTTCCCCTTCCTGTGAATGTCCCTTCCTGATAATTAGAAATATTAGAAAATAATCAGATTATATTTTATTTTAATAAATGGGAATGTAGTTTTTCCTGCATCATCCCACCCTGCAGTCTTAGAAGTTGGCTTTCTGACAGACTTTTGAAGAGTTAATGGTAGATCTTGACCTTAAAAAGCTGCAGGGATTGTCTTGATGCAGCACCAAATACTGAATACAGATAGTCCTCGAATTATAACCGTTCGTTTTGTGACCATTCAAAATTACAAGGACCCTGAAAAAAATGACTTAGAACCATTTTTTACACTTACCATTGTTGCAGTGATGCAACAATGGTCATGAGATCAAAATTCAAATTCTTGACAGCTGACTCGTATTTATGACGTTTGCCGTGTCCCTGGGTCATGTGATCCCCTCTTGCGACCATCTGACAAGAAAAGTTAACAGGGAATCCAGATCCACTTAACAACTGTGTTACTAATTTAACAAATGTAGTGATTCACTTAACAACTGTGGCAAGAAAGGTTGTAAAATGGGACCAAGACTCACTTAACAAATGTCTTGCTTAGCAACAGAAATTTCGGGCTCTATTTTGGGAGGAACACCTAGATTGGACATCCAAGAAATAGATATAGATGGAGATTTAAGAGAGAAATTTGGGAGGCAAGTCAAAAAAAAAAAAAGCATAGCAATTAAAGTATTGAAGCGGGCAAAAGACGATGGGTAGAAGATTTTCTTGTTTATTGTTGTTCTGATTCGCTTTTCCTTTTTCCTCTCTTTTAAAGCATAGCAATTAAGTATGAAGTGGGCAAGAGATGATGGATAGATGATTCCTCCTTTTTGTTGTTGCTCTGAGTTGCTTTTCCCTCTCTCTCTCCCTCCCTATTCTTTTTTTCTTGTTTTAGGCAGGTGACATGATTAGAAGTTAGATAGGAAAGAAAGAGAAAGGTTCTTAATAAAAGGTGACATGATTAAAAGCTAGAATAAGTGATAGAAATAAAGGGAATATTAATGTATACATTTTTATTTTATAAAATGAAAGTAACAATGAGAAAATGTGGAATAATTGAATAATGATAGACTATAATCTAATATAGATGTGTATTGTTATTAGAAACACATAAATTGACTGAATGTAATAATAATGTTTAATCTGATCAGTTTCATTTGTATTGGAATGTATGGCGCCCAGGTGTATTTGAAATTTGACATATTTATTTAAAAAAATTGGAGGGGGGGGTCTCTATTGTGGTCGTAAGTCGAGGACTACCTGTAGTATATATGAGAAAAGTGTGTCACTCTGGTGCTTGAATCGAAGGAGCTCAGACATCTCTCACATTTTTCCTCCGTGATGGGTGGGCAGCGAGCATCCTTCTTGCCTTTAAAGAGAAACATTAAATATACTACTCAAGCTGTGCTTTCCAAATTTATCCCAGCCTCTCATAACACAAGGACGCATAAACATTATGTAAATTCTGCTTAAATATCACACCACCTACCTAACTGCCTTCAGAAACTTTTTCTCAGAGGAAAAATATATCCAGCTGGATCAAGTTTCAATATTTCAAAAGAAATATATATTTGCCCCCAGAAGGCATATTTGGCTAACAATGGCATTAGACAGGCAGAGTTTATTCCACCGCTTGAAGTATAGCATAATATTTATCTCCATTGGCAGCCCTTTGGGCTACTCAAATGGCTGCGTTTCTTTTAATATACTGCTAATGGTTTGGATCAGATTACCATATTATAATATCGGCAAGATCTCGTAGCATGTGCAACATGGAAACAAGAGGCATTGCAATTCTAGATACGGAGGGGGAGGGGACCAGTAGATCAAAAGAGTACCTTCACTTTCCTGAAATGTTCTGTATTTATTTAGCTAGGCCCCAAAACGATGAAGTCCTGTCAAGTTCAGTAGAAGAAATGACAGGAAATGCTTGATTTTCCCACCATAAATCACACAGGCTTAAAATGCACAATTTTGCTTGGATGTTACCATTACAGCAAACTTGTACAACTGAGGAGCTTTGAAAAACAAGCTGAGACCCTCCACTCCAAATGCAGCAGGATCATGCCCACCACCCCCCAAAATAGGTGGGACCAATGTAAAAAAAAATGTATTTGAATTTGCATGGATAATTACATCATATTCAAAGAATGCTTTTAATATGGATTACCCACCCAGATTACCCAAAGCAGTTTGGTTTAGAGGTTAAGGCACGAGGCTAGAAAACAGGAGACCGTGAATTCTAGTTGGCTAGGTGATCTTAGGTCAGTCAGTCTCTTTCTCAGCCCAACCTACACCACAGGGTTGTTGTTGTGGGGGAAGTAGGAGGAGGAAGGAGCATTAGCTATGTTCACTGCCTTGAGTTATTTATAAAAGGAAGGAAGGAAGGAAGGAAGGAAGGAAGGAAGGAAGGAAGGAAGGAAGGAAGGAAGGAAGGAAGGAAGGAAGGAAGGAAGGAAATAGGAAGGAAGGGAGGAGGGAGGGAGGGAAGAAGGAAGGAAAAAAGGCAGGAGAGGAGAAGGAAGGAAGGAAGGAGGGAGGGAGGGAGGGAAAAAGGAAGGAAGGAGGGAGGGAGGGAAGAAGGAAGGAAAGAAGGCGGTAGAGGAGAAGGAAGGAAGGAAGGAGGGAGGGAAGGAGGGAGGGAAAAAGGAAGGAGGGAGGGAGGGAAAAAAGGAAGGAAGGAGGGAGGGAGGGAGGAAGGGAAGAAGGAAGAAAAGAAGGCGGTAGAGGAGAAGGAAGGAAGGAGGGAGAGAGGAAAGGAAGGAAGGAAGGAAGGAAGGAAGGAAGGAAGGAAGGAAGGAAGGAAGGAAGGAAGGAAGGAAGGAAGGCAAGCATATGGCAGGTTTATTTACTATTTCTAAACAGAGAGGTTCCCTCTAGAGCAGGGGTGTCAAACTGGATTTCTTTGAGGGCTGGATCAGCCTTGTAGTTCTCCTCCATGGGCCAGTGGGGAGAGGCAAGGAAGCTATTAAGCGATGGGCCTTCTCTAGATACTGTAACTGCTGATTGAATAAATCACTCATTAGCAGTAAACAGCTGACTTATATCAGATCAGACTATTGGTCCAGCTCAGTGGTGGGATTCAGCCGGTTCTCTCCAGATCAGGCGAACTGGTAGCGGCGACTGCAGGAGGTTCAGCCCACCCACCCGGATGTAATGTGCGAGCACTGCGCATGCGCAGAAGGCCGTGCGCATGTGCAGACGAGGCACATATGAGTTCTCACATTTGCAAACCGGTAGGGAAGGTAAGTGAATCCCACCGCTGGTCCAGCTAATATTTCTGATAGTCTGTTGCATCACTCCAGTGGTGGGTTGCCCCTGGTTTGGACCGGTTCGCAAGAACCGGTAGTAAAACCGGCAGGAGCCCCCACCCCCACCGCCCCGGATGTCATCATCGATGATCTGCGTATGCACAGAAGGTGTGCGAGTGAGCAAAGCGAGCCTGTTGCGAACCGGTAGTAAAGGTAAGTAGAACCCACCCCTGCACCACTCGCTGTCTGATCTTTTCAATTACAGATAGTCCTTGACTTACAATGAATTGTTTAGTGACCAAAGTTACAACTGCACAGTGGTTAGAGCGCAGTATTGCAGGCAGTGGTGGTTTCCTCCCGGTTCGGCCTGATCACCGAACCGGTTTTCTTTGTTCGGGAGTCGGGCCCTCAGCACCCCCCCCAACACCCCCCGTGTTAGTCTTACCTTTTATTTGGCCCCACCCCCAATCTATTGCTGCCTCCTGAGTCCCAGCTGATCAGCTAGAAGGAAAAATAACTGTTTAAACTCTTGCCGCAGGGCTTCAAAGGGCCGCCCTACAGCTGATCAGTGTTAAAAGGCAGTGTGGTGGTAGACCGGTGTCTTCAAAAACAGATGAGTAGACCGCTGCATGCAAAAATAAATGGGTAGACCAGTGCCTCGAAAAACAAATGAGTAGACAGTACAGCTCTGCAAACAGTTAAAAGCCTGGTAAACCAGTACCTCTGCTAAATCCTAAAGAATTGTCACATGACCATCAAGCCACGCCCACAAAATAAGCCACGCTCACGGAACCAGTAGTAAAAAAATTTAGAACCCACCCTGATTGCAAGCTACTTCTGTAGACTCCCAGCTGCCTGCAATTTGGCAGTTCAAATCTCACCAGGCTGAAGGTTGACTCAGCCTTCCATCCTTCTGAGATGAGTAAAATGAGGACCCAGATTGTTGGGGGCAATAGGCTGGCTCTGTAAACCGCTTAGAGAGGTCTGTAAAGCACTGTGAAGCGGTATGGGATTAATGGGCGAATCTCAGCTTTCTCGCAAGATGAGTGTTTAACTTGATGCATAATTGAAATGGACAGTTTTCCATTTTGACAAGGAAAGTTGTTTAGCTTCAGTTCATTGAAGCTAGAAAGATCTTTTCCCCCAGTACAATTTGTTCCCTTCAAAGAGTAGCTGAGTAAGAAATTTATAGAACACTTAGGATATTTGTCTTGGTCATAATTAAAATGCATCACTAACTCTCGGCCCAGACTTTGGGGAATTTGAAAAAATTAAAACATCATTTTTTAAATTTTTTTCCCCTCAAGATGGTAAACATTCTGTGAATTAGTGCATTGTTCTCAACAGTTGGCAACAACATTAGGCAATGTTTTGCAAAATTCAGCCTTCAGGTCCATATTTCATTCCCTCCACAAAACCAAAATTTAACATATGCATTCTAAGCCATGCATATGCATATAGGTAAACATGGACCATAAAACCAGATACAGCCAGTTTCAAATTTTATGGCAAAATCTGAAACTGTCGACTTCATGGCACTAATTCTTAAATCAATTGATCCAGATTCATTTAATAGGGTGGGAGAAAGTTGTGAGAAGAATCAGTAATCCAGAAATATCTAAACTGTACATAGAAAGCGGGGAAGGAAATTCAAAATGGCCTCCTGTTAAATGGGAAATAAATTTGAAGAGTCCGGTTAGTCCTCGACTTAGCGACCGTTTCTTTAGTGACCGTTTGAAGTTACAACAGCATGGGAAAAAGTGACTTATAACTGTTTTTCACACTTATGACCATTGCAGCATCCCCATGGTCATGTGATCAAAATTTGGATGCCTGGCAACTGGTTCGTATTTATGATGGATGAAGTGTCCCATGGTCATGGGATACGAGACCACCTTCTGCTATCAATAGCCTCTCACCGACCAGTACGCTCCCATAGAGAGGGGCTTCTCAGGATGCCGTCAGCCAAACAGTGTCGACTGGCAGCCCCCAGGGGGAGAGCCTTCTCTGTGGGGGCACCTACCATCTGGAACGAGCTCCCCCCGGAGATACGGAGAATCCCGGATCTGCGCACGTTTCGTCGTGCTCTCAAAACATTTTTATTTCAGCAGGCTGGCCTGGCCTAACTCTCCCTTTTAAATTTTTAAATCGTTTAATCTGTTTTATAAATTGGGTGTTTTAAATTTGTTTTCGGCCAAAATATTTAATAATTTTAATGGACTTTTAATGTTTGTTTTATCTGTATTTTATCTTGGCTGTTCACCCCCATGAGTCCTCCAGGAGTAGGGCGGTATAGAAATTTGATAAATACATACATACATACATACATACATACATACATACATACATAAATTTATTTTGCGACCTTCTGACAAGCAAAGTCAATGGGGGAAGCCAGATTCACTTAACAACCCGGTTACTAACTTAACAATTGTAGTGATTTCCTTAACAGCTCTGACAAGAAAGGTCGTAAAATGGTGCAAAACTCACTTAACAATTGTTTTGCTTAGCAACACAAATCGTGGTTGTTGGTCACAAGGACTACCTGTATTTAGATATACTAAAAAGATGGCTTTTAAACTTTCTAAAATGACCAAACTAAGAAAGTAAAGAAATGATCAGGATATCATTTCTTTGTTTTAATCTGTTTTTCCTGTGAAGTTCACATTTTACACTATCAGCTCAGCTATTAAGAGTGGCTTGTAAATCACACGACATTCATGGAACCTGTAAACCAAACCCAATCCCTTTAAAGCTTGGCTTAGCGTGAAGGATAAATCCATCCTTTCTCTCCAGAAATAAACTTATTATGTCTCAGTTTCTCTCAATATTATTGAGTTTTCTTTTTTTCTTTCCTTTGTTCTTCATTTAGCAGACATATCTTTAAACATCTTAGCTAGTCTTGCTGGTGGGAAGTGCCATCTGTAAAACATTTTACTGTATATAAGTTTTCTTTGTATGCAGTAGACATTGTTAGTTTATAGTTTCTATCCCACAACTTTTGCCATTTATCCAATTCTATAGAATAATCAACGTTTTTAGCCTATGCTATCATTGTTTCTTTTACTTGCTCTTCTTCCATTCTAATACTCAGTAGATACTTATAGATTTTTTAAAATTAGTTTCTCATCAGTTGCTGTTAGGATCTGGTCCAATTCTGTTAGTTCTTTATAAAAAACATGTGTTTTAGCATCTTTTTCATATCTTGATTATATTTGTACATGATGCGGCCACCGTGCTAAATCTATCCCTTGACTATTTAATTCCTTTGCTTTTCAATTCCCCTTTCTCATTCAAAAAATCTTTATATCTTATGATTTTTTTCCCATATCAACCATGAAAACAGAAGATGCTAGTCAGTGGTGGGATTCAAATAATTTAACAACTGGTTCTCTGCCCTAAGGACCGGCTAGGTGGGTGTGGCCATGGTGGGCGTGGCCAGGGGTGTGACAGGCAACAGCACTCACCTCCTGCACCCCCCTGGGAGCAAAAACAGGCCACAGGGAGGTCACCCCCTGAAGCCTCCTGGGAAGTGAAAACGGGCCCAGGAAGCCTCCCTAAAGCCTCCTGGGAAGCAAAAACGGGCCTAGGAAGCCTCCCTGAAGCCTCCTGGGAGCAAAAACGGGCCACGGGGGGGCATTGCCCCCCTGCACCCTGATTTGGGCCTAGGAGGCCTCCGTGCTCTTACCTGGGAACCAAAATGGGGCATGTAGAGACTCCTGGAAGGGGCGGGGTGGGGAGGGAAGGAGCGGGGCCAGCCAGCAATTTAACTACCGGTTCGCCCAAACTGGCTGAATCCCACCACTGATGCTAATGGTACAGTTTGATTACTGTTGGTATTGGTGGTGAAGAAAGGAACGGAACAAACCCTTTCCGAATTTTTGTTCAAAAAGACACATACTCTATAAACCACGATTCTCATGGTTCTCCAGGCTATGGAGCTCTGCACCTGCCCTGTGGCATTCATCTAGTATGACATTAATGGCTGAAAGCTTCTAAAAAGCGAGGAAGATTCATCCCCCCGAAGCCTGAGTTAAACTGACTCGAAATCACTCCACTACAGGAAAAGAGCAAAAGTAGAAGGAAGAAACACCGTGCCTTGTTTTCTACCTTAATCTTTCTTCACAAGCCAGGGAATATTATGCCACACGTAGAAGCTGCAGCAAAGAGCTGTCAGCTAGCAAGAAGAGGCATCTCTCCAATTGGAAATCTCAGGGAGACATTTGAGATGGGTCTCAAGAGCTGGGCTAATATAGAGTAGGACATCTGATCCTGAAGTCCTGTAAGCTGTCTGATTACTTCTGCAATAACTCGTTGGCTTCACTTCAGCATTCTCCTAGCTGGAAACAGACTCCCTTATAGCCTCCAAGCAGTACCACTCTATATAAATGGAATTGCATTAGAAAACAACAGAGAAGAGAACAGCACCTGTGCATATTAATGAAAAGTTAACGTGCTGTAACGGTTTTGGAATACAAAATTGATGCCCTTGCTGGTTGCAAGCCTGCACAATCATACAAATGAAAGGGTTTTTTTCAAAAATTACCTGGGAAATCAGCTCTAAAAATAAACCCAGGTATTCCTGTTACCAAATTAAGTGCATCGCAGGTGACATTTTTTTTACTTTTTTTAAAAAAAGATTATTTATTTACAGTATACATTTTTTCCCCTTCTTTAAAATACATAAATGCTGTCTGGGTCTATTTGTTTATACAAAGTATTAATAAACTAGTAATGCAAGTAACATTAATAATAACCATAATTAAAATACTAATAGTTACTTATTTGTAATAAGATTCTTACATCATTTACTGTATTACTTTATTATATTATGTAATAATGATAATACTGGTAATAATAATAATAATAATAATAATAATAATAATAATAATAATAATGAGGAGGAGGAGGAGGAGGAGGAGGAGGAGGAGGAGGAGATGCCAGAGTTGAAGAAAAAGAACTGGAAAAAAATCACGAAATATTGCAACCTGTCCATCGAAACTACATGGCTATGGATGAAACATGTAACCATGATACCCATTATCATCGGGGCACTTGGTACCATGTCCAAGAATTTTATAAGATACATCAACAAATTGCAGTTTCCTGCAATAATACCAGCGGAACTGCAAAAAACTGCGCTACATGGAACATTGTACATCTTAAGAAGGTACTTGGTTGATACCTAGGACTTTGGCAGCAATTCGTATCAACCATTAGCACCAGTCAATGGTATTTGTGATGCATTTTTGAATGTTCAGTTGACTGAGTTTCATGTTTAATGAATAAAGTAAATAATAATAATAATAATAATAATAATAATAATAATAATAATGCATTTTTGAATGTTCAGTTGACTGAGTTTCATGTTTAATGAATAAAGTATATAATAATAATAACAACAACACTAGTAATGCTAATGTTTGCTTATGTATAATACAATTTCTTGCATCCTTTTCTTATATATATATATATTATTAATCTTTCATCTTTTAATTTCTATCTCTTTTATCCAACCATTGATAGAACATATCCCATGTTAAAAAATATTCTGTTTCTTCTTTATCCTTTATAATTAAAGTAATTAATTTTTACTTTTCCTATAGCAGATAAATCTGCACTTACCCTTATTTGGTATACTATAGATGCCAAAAAAATATTTAATATTGAATTTGCTCTCTAATGAACTACATCATCATCCAAGAATTAACCCCCAATTCACCATTCTTAGGAATGAGAAAGTGAGTCTGGTTAATCATAATCTTCTCTTGTACATAAAATAAAGATAAAAGTAACGGTTTCTCCTGTGGGGTTGTGTCCAATTCTAGAGGGAGGTAGCCATCTCTGTTTCTTAGCTGAGGGAGCCAGTGTGGTCCGAAGACACTTCTGTGGTCCTGTGACTAGCATGACTATACACCAAGGAGTGTGGGACATTGTTACCTTCCCACTGAAGTAGTATCTAGTAGGACATAGCACATAAGCAATGTTTGAGAAGGATCTGCAGGATTGTCTGGGATGCTACACTTCCTCTTCATGACCTGTCCTCTCACATTTTTGTCAAGGAAACTACATAGAAATAGGCTTACGTTCAACTTGAATTGAAGGAGAATTGAACAACTAGGGCTACAGTTCTGTACCACTAAAGTGTCACACAATTCGATTTATTTCAAAATCAATCTGAATGGGATTGCGATACTATTTATATTTGGAAGAAAATCGACGAAGAGTTCTACAAGGCTTCTCTCAAGCCACATTTCAAGTGTGAAAAACATCCTTGGATCTTTTCAAAGAAATACATTCTTTACTGAAGCTTGTGAAGATAAGTGAATGCAAAACATCAAGACACATGCCTACAATGACAGATTTGAACCAGTAATATATTATACAAGTATGATCACTCTAATTCTCTACTACTCCCTGCACCTCTGTTTCTGAAGGAAAAATGTACTTCAGGGAAAAAGGGAGGAAGGGAAGGAGGAAGGGAAGGAAGGAGGGAGGGAGGGAAGGAAAAGGAAGAGGGAGGGAGGGAAGGAAGGAAGGAAAAGGAAAAGGGAGAGAGGGAGAGGGAGAGGGAGAGGGAAGGAAGGTGGGAGAGAGGGAAGGAGGGAGGAAGGAGGGAGGGAAGGAAGGAAGGAAAAGGAAGAGAGAAAGGGAAAGAAAGAGGGAGAGAAGGAAGGAAGGAGGGAGAGAGAGAACGGAGGAGGGAGGGAGGGAAGGAAAAAAGGAGGGAGGGAGAGAAGGAAGGAAGTAGGGAGGGGGAGGGAAGGAAGGAAAGAAGGACGGAAGGAAGGAGAGAGAGAGAAAGAGAGAAAGGGAAAGAAGGCTACGGACAGGATTTCTCCTCCTTCTCTTACCAAATCTTGGATATAGCCCCAGAATCCATTCCTCTCTGTCCATGGAACCAAAAGAGAAAATAGTGTGTTAATATCATGGGATTATCATAACAATTGTGTCTAGTTTAATTTAATTTCAATTATACGGATATAATTTTATTCTTGGCCCCATTCAAGTTAACGTCTTTTCTCACCTATTATTTAAAATTTTTCTTCCGCTCTCAAGAGAAAAAAAAGGATGCCTTTATTTTCAGGACCTTTTACGTTGAAGTCCAAATTTCCCTGCCCCACTGGGGACATAGACAATTTAAAGAACACATTTTGGTTTTCCTGACCTGCTCATTCATGTTTTCTAAGCCAAAACTTGATAGCCTTGATAGTACAGTGGTTTAGTGCACCCTGTTATTAACAGAGCTGCCTGCAATTTCTGCTGGTTCGAATCTCTCCAAGGCTCAAGGTTGACTCAGCCTTCCATCCTTTCTAAGGTAGGTGAAATGAGGGCCCAGTTTGTGGGGGCAATAAGCTGACTTTGTATAAAATATACAAAAGAATGAAGGCTATTGCTTAACGCATTGTAAGCCGCCCTGAGTCTCCGGAGAAGGGTGGCATATAAATCAAATTAAAAAAAAAAAAAAAAACTCCTTGAACTTAAACAACAATTTCAGTCTGAATAGTTGTCGGGGAATAAAATTTAAACAAAAAAACAAAAAACCAGAGCAATGAGACTTGTTATTTTCTATGGCAACAGATTGTATCTTCATTGACTTTTCCATTTTTTTTTTAAAAAAAAGAAAACCAGCCTTTTCTTTTGACCTGCACTTCTTTCCTTTGAAAAAGAAGGCCATAACTTGAAACACCGAAGCTGTGAATATTCAACATACTGCAGCTCGTTTAGTAAGACATTATGCCGTATAAAGCGATCGTTCGGCATAATAAACCATTTCTTAACCAGGTCCCCGAACTGTGCTGGAAACCTGGACGTGTCCAATAGACTTCTGTCTAGAAGCTTTAAAAGTATTCTCCACAGACAGGAAGGCAGTCCTGCCTTGCTCAGATTGCCTGCTGTATCGCTGCATAGCAGCTGCCTCCTC
Organism: Arizona elegans; assembly: GCA_022577455.1. Classification (NCBI taxonomy): domain Eukaryota; kingdom Metazoa; phylum Chordata; class Lepidosauria; order Squamata; family Colubridae; genus Arizona; species Arizona elegans. The sequence goes on along the minus strand of JAKOOJ010000009.1, from coordinate 5,592,199 downwards.
GTGCAGAAGGCAAGGCAGTAAATCCCAGGCAACAGGACAAAGAGAAGGAAGCCAGGAAAAAGAAAAGAAAAGAAAAGAAAAGAAAAGAAAAGAAAAGAAAAGAAAAGAAAAGAAAAGAAAAGTCATGCTGCAAACTTAAAAGGCAAGAGGCAGCTCAGAAAAAAATTCTCCCCCCTCCCATCCTCTAAGGTTTCCTCAGTGCTATTTCTCCACCATTACTGAACCATCCCAGAGTAATAAGGAGAAGAAGAATTGCAGATATTTCTTGTCTTACAACAGGAGTGTCAAACTCAAGGCCCGGGGGCCAGATCCGGCCCGCGGGGTGCTTAGATCTGGCCCATGGGGCTGCCTTGGAAACAGCAAAGGACCGGCCCACGATGCCTCTGCAGCGGAAACAGAGCTCGGGGGGGGGCACGTGACCAGGGGGTGTGGCCAGCTCAACGTCGCTCATTGAGGTTCCATTTTCGACCGTGACAGCCTCCTGCAGCCCTCTGCCAGGAAAAATGGAGGCCCGGGGAGGCCGCACACTCCGTTTTCGCTGGCAGAGAGGCGCAGGAGGCCATCGCGGTAGAAAATGGAGCCTTGACGAGTGATGTCGAGCCGGCCACGCCCCCTGGCCACGTGCCCCCCTGGCCCCACGAGATCAAACACAACCCTGATTCAGCCCTCAATGAAATCGAGTTTGACACCCCTGTCTTACAACCATTCATTTAGTGACCGTTCAGTTCAGGGGTGGGTTCTACTTACCTTTACTACCGGTCCTCAGTGGGGCATGCGCAGAAGCATTTTGATGACGTCGGGGTCGGTGGGCGGAGCCTCCTGCCGATTTTACTACCAGTTCTATAGAACCAGTGCGAACCGGGGGCAACCCACCACTGATTCAATTAGAATAGCAGTGAAAAAACTGACTTATGATGTTTTTTCACACTTAATGACCATTGCAGCATCCCTGTGGTCATGTGATCAAAATTCGAATGCTTGGTGACTGGCTTGTAAGTTTTTGCGGTGTCCTGGGATCGTGTGATCCCCTTTTGAGACCTTCTGACAAGGAAAAATCAGTGGGGAAGCCAGATTCACTTAACAACCGTGTTACTAACTTAACAAAGGCAGTGATTCACTTAACAAGAAAGGTCATAAAATGAGGGAAAACTCCCTTATCCGCTGTCTTGCTTAGCAACAGAAATTTGGGATCAATTTTGGTCATAGGCCGAGGATTAGTATTCTGGTTAGTTGGAGGACAAAACACCCTGGGATGCATGAGGGAAGCTGCCATATATCAAAGCCAGGGTGACCCTCCAAGACATTTTCCTGGATGTGCATAAATTTGGAATTTTAATTGCATGTGGATGGAAACTGAACAAGGAGAGATTCAACCTAGAAATAAAGAGAAATTTTCTGACATTGGGGACCATCAACCAATGGAACAGAAGTTGCCTTCAGAAATTGTGGGAGCTTCATCACTGGAGGCTTTCAAGAAGAGACTAGACTGCCATCTGTCAGAAATCGTGTAGGGTCTCCTACTTGGGTGGGGGGTTGGGGTAGATGACCTACAATGTCCCTTCCAACTCTGTTGTTCTATTCTATATTAGAACTGCAGAAAAAACAATGGCTACCAACCTTCCTTCCATTGAGGATCTGTATACTGCACGGGTCAAAAAGAGGGCTGTGAAAATATCTACAGACCCCTCACAACCTGGACATAAATTGTTTCAACTTTTAACCTCAAAACGACGTTATAGAGCAGAGATGGCTAACCTTTTCTAGCCTAAGTGCCCAAAGCATGCCGTGCAAACCCCCAAAATGCAATGCACGAGTGGGCCCCCCCACCCGCATGTGCAGCAGAGACCCAAAGACCAGCTGGCCAGTGGGAGGCATGCATGCATGCGCAAAAGAGCTGAACTGGGGCAACTACATGCTTGCCATCAAAGATGATGTGTGCCACCTCTGGCATTCGTGGCATAGGTTCACCATCACAGTTATAGAGCATTGCACACCAGACGCAAGGACAATTTTTTCCCACATGCCATCACTTTGCAAAACAACTATTTTTTTTTATTATTATTTATATGCCGCCCTTCTCCGGGGACTCAGGGTGGCTTACAATGCGTTAAGCAATAGCCTTCATACTTTTGTATATTTATACAAAGTCAGCTTATTGCCCCCACAAACTGAGTCCTCATTTTACCTACCTTAGAAAGGATGGAAGGCTGAGTCAACCTTCAGCCTGGTGAGATTCGAACTTACAGTAATTGCAGACAGCTGGTGTTAATCACAATGCTATTAGTCTGCTGAGCCACCAGGCCCGTGGTGGCTCCCACAACACTGTCAAACTATTTACTAAATACTAAGTATTACTATTATTCTTCTCATCCTTCCTATTACCTATCTCCTTTCCTACTTATGACTATAACCTTGTTGCTTGTATCTTTACAATTTATATTGTTTTATTTAGTTTTCTAGTATGATTTTGATTGCTTACTTAGTACCCTATGACTATCACTTAATGTTGTATCTTATGATTCACGATGAATGTGTTTCTGATGGCTATGATTTATCACTTATATCTTTTATTTACATTGAGAGCTTATGCACCGAAGACAAACTCCTTGTGTGTCCAATCACACTTGGCCAATAAGGAATTCTATTCTATTCAAGGATTAAATCCAGTCATGTATTTCCATGGACACAATGAGAGTATTAACAGTGAATCAAAACCTGTTCGCAAGGCCAACAAGGATGATTTTGGTGGCACATATGCACTCGGCACTCAGTTATCTGGATCCAAAATAAGACATGAAAAGTATTGACTTAGCATAATACAATTCCTGGCTGAAACTGGATTTACACTCTTTCCTGTTAGACATTCACATCAAGATTCATTCCGCTTAATGGAACATCTGTCATTGCAGATGTGCCTGTTTTATCTTGCCCCCTTTTAGCCATTTCTAGCAGGGTCCATTGTCACAAATGGCATTGTAAATCCTTTGCCATTCTGGTTCTAGCTTCGCTATTCAAGACCGAACAACATTGAGTAAGCCAATTCAATGTAACAGTGAGCGCCTTTCTGCTCACTGCTGGTAAGGGGATGTGCTATTATTTTTAATCCTGTGATTAATATGAGCCGGCACTACTGTATGGATTTATTATTGACCATATGGTCATTAATTGCCATGGCTTCCCCCAAGTTGCCGCCCAGAACATCTGCAGCTCCTGCGTGTGGCTGCTTCTTTCTTTGGCTTCGGAAAACCACAGTAACAGCTTCTCCGGTGGACACAATGGCGGAGAGATGCCTGCAGCAACATGCTCTCCAAAGAGCGATTAAAGGAAAACAAGGAAAAAAGCATGTTTTAAACCCAAACAACAAGGGAGGGGGAAACCATTATCCATGATGTTTCTCATCTGTTCCAGCTGGAGTGATTTTTAATTGCAGGCTGCTACAGAGACATCTCAAAAGCAACAGCTGTTGACAGAGACTTAGGAAAAGCAGCATGAGTAGGATTAACCGTTTCATACGATGTAGAGTCGGGTCTGTAGGTGAACCAACTGCCTAATGGATAGAAGGAATTCAGGAGAAAATTGTTTGGTTCTCAACCGAATGTGAGCTCTTCTCATTTGCTCATTTTCTAGCCAATGAACCAGGCTTCTTCAGCTTGGATACCAGACAAATGTGTGGACTTCAATTTTCAAAATTTGCCATCCCTGGGAATTTTGAAACCTGAGGTTCAACATCTGGCGAATACCCAAAAGGCTTCATAAACAACTGGAAAGTTAATCATCATTTGAAATTGATGAGCAGTTCTCCAAATATTTGTAATCTGGTTCCCCAATTATATTTAAAAAAAATATCCAAGAGAGTATAAATATGTTAGAGAGAATTCTACTCCCATATACAGTATATATAAAATTAATGTACAAAATTAATCTGATCACCTGTGGGGAAAATATGTATGCAAATGTCATTCAAACAAGACCACAAACAAAAATTATTAGTATGGAAAAACATCAAACAGAAGCAATTTCCAGGATAAAATATATTTTAAAAGAGGGGGAAAAAAGGAAAGAAAATCCTCAGATACAAGAAGCCAAACCTGGCACATTCTCAAAATTTAGAAAAGCAGAATTGGACATATTTTGTTAAAATGAGAAACTGAGAGAACTTGACACGAGATATTTGCCCGTGCTTTTGAAGTGGAAGAGTGTTCTGTTCAGCAGAATTTAGCTTTGCTCATTTTCTTCTAAGTGTGAACCAAAATTGTGCATCTCTTTATAATCAAGATGGAAGAGCTGAGAAAAGAAGAGAAGAGAAGAGAAGAGAAGAAAGAAAGAAAGAAAGAAAGAAAGAAAGAAAGAAAGAAAGGAAGGAAGGAAGGAAGGAAGGAAGGAAGAAAAAAGAAAAAGAAAAAGAAAGAAAAGAGGGTAGAGTAGTGGAATGGAGTGGAGTATAGGGTAGGGTAGGGTAGGGTAGGGTAGGGTAGGGTAGGAGAAGAGAAGAGGAGAGGAGAGGAGAGGAGAGGAGAGGAGAGGAGAGGAGAGGAGAGGAGAGGAGAGGAGAGGAGAGGAGAGAAGAGAAGAGAAGAGAAGAGAAGAGAAGAGAAGAGAAGAGAAGAGAAGAGAAGAGAAGAGAAGAGAAGAGAAGAGAAGAGAAGAGAAGAGAAGGATTGTCTATCTGGGCAGACAATAGAATATATGATGTCAGTCCATCTCCTTTTTTTCTAGTCATCACCTATTCATATACCATCTTCACTCTTTGGACACAATTTACTTTGACCCTGTGTTGTTCTGTTTCACTACTGAGGTATGAAAACAAATGAGTAAATTCACAGTGTACTTATTCTTCCAACTCCAGCTCACCAATTATTTACTCTCCATTCCTCTCCAAGATAAACTGTTGTGTAAGTTTTTCTAGATCTGCTATTTCTGGTGCTGGGTATTATAACAAAACCTTCTTCAAGTGAGTATCCTCTAGTAAGTATTTCATTGGATATTAATTCTTGAAGTCTATCAAGCAATATAAATTATGGGTTATGAAGCCTATCCTTCTGAACATCTCACTTCCCAATTATTATAGTGTAGATTAAGTGATATAGATAGTCCTTGTCTTACAACAGTTCATTTAGTGACGACTCTGAAAAAAGTGACTTATTTTTCATACTTATTTTTATACCATTGCAGCATCTCCATGGTCATGTGATCAAAATTTAGATGCTTGGCAACTGACTCATTTTTATGACGGTTGCCATGTCTCAGGGTCATGTGATTCCCTTTTGCGACCTTCTGACAAGCAAAGTCAATGGGGAAACCCAATTCACTTCACAGCTGTGTTACTAACTTAAGAACTGATGTGATTCACTTAACAACTGTGGCAAGAAAGGTCATAAAATGGGGCAAAAGTCACTTAACAAATGTCTTGCTTAGCAACATAAATGTTGGCCTCAGTTGTGGTTATAAGTCGAGGACTACCTGTAGAATAAAATATGTGAGGTAAAGCTTGACCTGATGAATTCATAGGCCTGTATTTTTCTTTGTAACAATATAGAAATGCTTAACCATTTAATAGATTAATTATTAGAATTCTTTATTGGCCAAGTGTGATTGGACACACAAGGAATTTGTCTTTGGTGCATATGCTCTCAGTGTACATAAAGAAAAATAAAATACATTCATCAAGAATCATAAGATACAACACTTAGTGATAGTCATAAGATACTAAGTAAGCAATCAAATCATACTAGGAAACAAACAAAACAATATAAATTATAAAGATACAAGCAACATGGTTATAGTCATAAGTGGGAAGAGATAGGTACTAGGCAGGGGTGGGTTCTAAAATTTTTTACTACCGGTTCTGTGGGTGTGGCTTATTTTGTGGGCATGACTTGATGGTCATGTGACAATTATTTAGGATTTAGCAGAGGTACTGGTCTACCAGGCTTTTAACTGCTTGCAGAGTTGTATCAATCTACCCATTTATTTTTTGCAGGCACTGATCTACTCATGTATTTTTGCAGGCACCGGTCTACTCATTTGTTTTCTTTTAACACTGATCAGCTGTAGGGCGGCCCTTTGAAGCCCCGCGGCAAGAGTTTAAACAGTTTTTTTCCCTCTAGCCATCAGCTGGGATTCAGGAGGCAGCAATAGATTGGGGGTGGTGCCAAATAAAAGATAAGGATAACGCGGGAGGTGGGTGGGTGGGGTGCGGGGGGGGCAGAACCAGTTCAGTCACGTCATATCGTTACCGCTACCGGCTCGGGAGAACCGGGCCGAACCAGGAGGAACCCACCACTGGTACTAGGAAGGATGAGAAGAAGAATAGTAATACAGTCTTAGTAAATTGTTTGACAGTGTTGTGGGAATTAGTTGTTTAGCAGAGTGATGGCATTTGGAAAAAAAACTGTTCTTGTGTCTAGTTGTTCTATAGCGTCTAGTCTTCAACATTGGGAGTTTGGTGGCTCTCCATCTAAATACTAGACAATTATTTCTGCAATAAGCCAAGTTGGATAGATGAGGCCACCTCCTGTGACAGCTAATGTGATAATAATATATTAAATACATGCATAATATACTGTTTCTGTTTTTTGGAAGTCGATTACTTTTTTTCTTGGCAGGTTATGCATTACCTCAGATTGTACCCAATTTGGGGACAAGAATTGATGAGACAAGGGATTTTATATATATATATATATATATATATATATATATATATATATATATATATATATATATATATATATATATATATTCTTCGTAAAAATGTTCTTCACGAGTTAAATTGATTTTATAAAACAAGCAGGCCAAAAGAATAGGTGTGTTTTTTCTGTTCAATTTTTTTGGGCAATTTTCCCAACAAAATTCTAGCAAAAAGAAGGCCCAGTAATTAAGAGAGGGGGCGACAATGAGAGTGTTAATTTTATATGCAGATGAGATTAATAAATTAAGGACATTTGCTTGCATATAAATGAGAAGACAGCCCATTTATATGCTTAATCATAACTTTGTTCTTTTTCTTTGCCCAAAGTTTGCAAGCATTATTTTTCATACCGACAGGTTCCCTCCCTCTAAGCTGTTTTTTTTCTCTCTCTTTTTGTGTAGAAAATAATAATAAAGATGCTTTGAATTATTTATAGCAGCTGTCCAAAAACGGCTAATCTTTTTCTACTGTCAGTGAATGAGGAGGTAAAGTTGGGTGTATATCATTTTATCTACTTACTAAGCAAAACCTATGCGTCCTTTTCTGAAAACAAGCCATTTTACTTATGAGTAAAGCATTTTTAATACATTTTCTGTATAATAATGACTGATTGGTCATTGATACACCCAGGATCACAAGCCTTGGTTCTCCATAATCCATCTGAACTTCTCTTCAATTTGATGGGATAATAGTTTGGTTTACAATGTTTTTTTCTGTTTCTAAAATTCCCTTCTAAAATTCCTTTCCTAGCAGCAAAGAAATGTTGGGGAAAATCTCATGGGAGAAATGAGATGCAGGGAATCCTCGACTTATGACCACAATTGGGAAACAGAATTGCTAAGAAAGATGATTGTTATGTGAGTTGCCATCCGATTTTGTGACTTTTTTTGTCACAGTTGTTTAGTGAATCACATGGCTGTTAAGCAAATATGGCTTCCCTAATTGACTCTGCTTGTTGAAGGCAGGGCTGGGAAGCTCACAAATGGGAATCACATGATCCCAGGATACTATCATTGCTGTAAATCAATCCTGGTTTATTTTGATCATATGAGCATGGGGGATGCAGTGGCCCTCATAAGGACCAGTTCTGGTGGGATTCAAATTTTTTTACTACCGGTTCTGTGGGCGTGGCTTGGTGGACATGCAGGGGAAAGATACTGTAAAATCTACATTCCCTCCCCACTCCAGGGGAAGGTTACTGCAAAATCCCCATTTCTTCCCGATCAGCTGGGACTGATTAGATGGGGGTGGGGCCAGTCAGAGGTGGTATTTACCGGTTCTCCGAACTACTCAAAATTTCCTCTACCGGTTCTCCAGAACTGGTCAGAACCTGCTGAATACCACCTCTGGACCAGTTGTAAGTCACTTTTTTTCAGTGCTACTGTAACTTTGAATGGTCACCAAACAAATGGTTGTAACTTGAGGACTACCTATAGCTATAGTAACCAAGGCCAGCAACCAATAGGATTAAAAAGTTTAAATGGCAGCTTACCAGTGGTGAAATGTAATATTTGTTACTACTTGTTCTGTGGGCATGGCTTGGTGGTGTTGGGATAATGTGACTGGGTGGGCGTGGCCAAAGAGGTTATAGAAAAAATGCTTTTAAAAGCCTCTGACAATCAGGCAACTCAGCTTTTAAAAGCATTTTTTTTTTTTACTTTTAAAAGGATTTTTTCGGCCAAAGAGGTTATAGAAAAAAAATGCTTTTAAAAGTAAAAAAAAACAGTCTCTGATGATCGCATGGCTCAGCTGGGCATGTGCGGGGGCGGGGGGGGCGCTCAGGGACTTTTGCTACCAGTTTTCCGAACCACCTGCCACCATCGCTACCAGATCATGTGATCCGGTCCAAACCAGGAGCATTTCACCCCTGCAGCTTACCCCTCATTTTTTTTAATATGTGTCTTGCATGCAACCCACATAAGAAGCAGGACTTCAATTGCACAAGCATGGCTGCCATATTGATTTTTTTTTTAAAAAAAAATCTTGCTTTCAAATAATAACTATACTGCTCGAGCTAGGCTGTTTTAAAATAAAATATTGTAAGATGTTGCAAATTCCTTTTGCCTTCCATTGTTCCCAACATCAGGGTCTTTTCCAAGGAGTCCTCTCTTCTCATTTGGTGGCCAAAGAACTTCAGCTTCAGCTTCAGTCCTTCCAAAGAACAGTCAAGGTCGATTTCCTTTAGGACTGACTGGTTTGATTTTCTTGCTTTCCATGGGACTCTCAAGAGTAAAAGCATGATAGTGATAGAAAAACTCCTAACAGAAAACAAAATGGGAATATTTAAAGCCAGGGAGTGGGCCTTTCTAAAGCCAAAAAGCCAAGTATTAGTATAGGTGGTCCTCAACTTACAACCACAATTGAGCCCAAAATTTCAGTTGTTAAGTGAGACATATATTGTGAGTTTTGCCCCATTTTATTACCTTCCTTGCCACAGCTGTTAAGTGAATCACCGTAGTTGATAAAATAGTAACCTGGTTGTTAAGTGAATCTCGCTTCCTCACTGACTTTGCTTGTCAGAAGGTCTCAAAAGGTGATCACATGACCTTGGGACACACAGCAACCATCATAAGTACGAACCAGTCACCAAGCATCTGAATTTTGATCACTTGGATGATAGGGATATTTCTAACTGTGAAAAACATTCATAACTGTGAAAAACAGTGATAAGTCACTTTTTTCAGTGCCATTGTAACTTAGAACAGACACTAAATGAATGGTTGTAAATCAAGGACTACCTGTAATTCCACCAGCAGCACCAACCTCTACCTCCAACAATCGGATAAAATCAAAATCACCCCCCAGGAGAAAGTCAACAGAAATTCTCAAGCGATCAGGGAATAGGAAGAAAAACAGATGCCTCTTTTAGGTAAAGATAAAGGTTCCCCTTGCACATATGTGCTAGTCATTCCCAAATCTAGGGGGCAGTGTTCATCTCTGTTTCAAAGCTGATGAGCCAGCACTGTCCGAATAGGTCTCCGTGGTCATGTGGCTGGCATGACTAAACGCCAAAAGCGCATGGGATGCTGTTACCTTCCCAGCAAAGGTGGTCCCTATTTTTCTACCTGCATTTTTCATGTGCTTTCGAACTGCTAGGTTGGCAGAAGCTGGGATAAGTCACGGGAGCTCACCCCGTTACACGGCACTAGGGATTCGAACCGCTGAACTGCCGACCTTTCGATCGACAAGCTCAGCGCCTTAGCCACTGAGCCACTGCTTCCCGTATGCCTCCTTTACTGGGAAAAAAAAAATGACTTCTGAAAAATGACAAGGCCAATTTCAACAAAACGCCGTTGGAAGTCCTTGAAGCAAAATTCTGGAGCTTTATTCTCATCCAATAGGCTTGTCCTTAACTTTTTAATCATTCACTTTCAACAGACATTAGAGTACACGCTACATGTTCAATCAGATTCATTGCCTTTCTCTCTGTTGGAAGATGCCCAAAACGATATAAGTCATCAGACCCAGGTCTTCCAAATCAGCATCAAACAGATTAATGGGACGACTCGCCCTTCTTTCTTGCTTTTAATATCCTGTTTCTGTCCTTTACAGATGACTTTTAGACTCTCTCTGTATTGTTATCATGTGTTAATATGATAGTGCTTATCCCATCTTTTTTTTCCTAGTCTTGTGAACAAGAACAACAGCAGCTCTCTAATTCATAAGGAAAAATATACGATGTGCTACCCACCAATAATATCTGAATATACTTACATACTTTTTGAGCCCAGGTTTTGGTGCTGGATGGAAAAAATGTCACTGGATTCACCTCAATGGTGGGATTAAAATTTTTTTACTACCGGTTCTGTGGGCGTGGCTTGGTGGACGTGGCCAGGGTTTGTGACAAGCAGGACTCGGCCTTCTGCACCCCCCTGGGAGCAAAAACAGGCCACAGGGAAGACGCGCCACTCCCTCCGCGGCCCGCTTTGGGCCTAGGAGGCCTCCCTGAAGCCTCCTGGGAGTGAAAATGGGCACAGGGGGGGCGCACTGGTCCCCCACGCCCCGTTTTGGGCCTAGGAGTCCTCCCTGCACTTACCTGGGAGCCAAAATGGGGTGCCTGGGTACTCCAGGAAGGGGCGGGGCAGGAAGGGGTAGGGCCAGCCAGCAATTTAACTACCAGTTTGCTCAAACCGGCTGAATCCCATTACTGATTCACCTGGTTTATATTTTAGCATATTATTTATCCAGCTTTTCTTTTCATTCTTAGCAACTAGTTTGTGGGGTAGGCTGAGAGGACAGATAATTTATTTTCATTTATTTATTAAATTTCTATGCTGCCCATTTCATTAATACTGCTACTCTAGGCAGCTTACACTACAGCAACTCTGGGCAGCTTACAATTTAATGCAAAGATAAAAAATGCTAAGAAATAATTTCAAATACCGTGTTTTCCTAAAAATAAGACCCTGTCTTATTTATTTTTTTTGAACCCTGAAATAAGCGCTTGGCCTTATTTTTGGGGAGGTCTTATCATTTTGGGGTGCGTGGAGCAAGACAGGATTCCTCTTGCCATCTCACCTGATTTCCAGCTCTGTCTCCCTAACCCTAATCAGACGAAATGGCTGGGGCTGGCTGCGCATGCATTTAAATATTTTAGGGGAGGGCTTATTTTCAGGGAGGGTTTATTTTCAGGGAGGGCTTGTCTTAGCGCATGCGCTCAAAAGTCTGATTGGGCTTATTATCAGGGGATGTCTTATTTTGGGGAAAACAGGGTAAATTAAAAATTAAAAACTAAGATGCGGGAAGCCTGTAGGAAAGAATCTTCTCTACCCCCTATGTAGCAGGCCCATTGAAGGCCCAGGCCAAATGACAGAGCCAAGATTTTAGGCTTTTCCGGAAGGCTAGGAATATGGGGATAGATCTCACCTCTGATGGGAGAATATTCCAGAGGAAGGGGGCAATAACAGTAATGGGTCTTCTCTTGGGCCCCACCAGGATCCAAAATAAGCCATTTCCACAGGAACAAGTGGGGCAGATTAGTCCCGTTGGAATAAGGCAGTTGTTCCTCAGATGCCCTGGACTTATTCAAAGTCATTCAGACTAATTAGGACCTAGTTTGACAATCTAACCACTATTTCACATTTTCCCTCATTCCTGGCTAATTTCTAACTCAGATAACCTCAGACAATTGGAAATGGGATGAGAGGAAGGCTGTTTGGGAAAGCATATTTTAAAAGAACCAATAAACGGTAAGCTTTTGACATCTGGCCCGCAATTGACTTATTAGGAAAGCAGATTAATTCTATATGGAAAACCCAAATCACCCACCCGACATAGGCAGTTAAAAGGGATGAGTACATGATAAGATCTCAACTGATCACTTTCATTTCCTAAACACTTTGAGAGCCGTAACTTCCCAGAATTTGCCATTTGTCTGTAACTGTTATCTCCCCTTCAAAGTATCAAAAGATGTTTTGGCTTAGAAAAGGGGTGGTCCTAGAAGATCTAATCAGACTTTATTGCCAGGCATATAAAATGTTCATAGAATATCTTCATCTTTTTTTAAAAAAAAAATATTATTTCAACACGATGATTGAGTTCCAAAGGCAGCTGGCTACCAGAGTGCTGTGTTTCTGATACAATAAAAAGCATTTCCTACTAACTTGTTGCTTGAATAGGGAGGGGAGGGGACTTTTCAAATCTGTACAGGGGTGTCAAACTTAAGGCCCGTATGCCAGATGTGGTCTGTGGGGTGTTTAGATCTGCCTCACGGGGTTGCCCTGAAAACAGCAAAGGACCGGCCCGCAGTGCCTCTGTCAGCTAAAACAGAGCTCAGGAGGGCCCCACGCGGCCGTCCCAGGCTCTGTTTTTGGCAATGATGGCCTCCTGCAGCCCTCTGCCAACGAAAATGGAGCTGGGGAGGGATTGCTGGAAGAATGCTCGGGCCACCACAGGCACCCCCAGCATGAGTGACATCATGCTGGCCACTCCCACCCTGGCCACACCCACGCTGGCTCCCCGAGGTCAAACACAACCCTGATGTGGCCCTCAATGAAATTGAGTTTGACACCCCTGCTGTAGAAGGACAGAACTTTCTTCTGTATTATATTATACAGAATATATGTGATATTCAGCACTTTTTTTTATCCACAGAAGGTGAAGCTGTACCCTTGGACTTAATAGCTGCAGGAATATCTTAACTACACTTCCTTCTCTATAGTAATCCAATCAGATGATCAAAAAAAGACAAGCCTTCAGAACTTCTGACCTTGAGTTTGAAGAAGTTCTCTTTTGCTAGAACATAACTCTCATAGTTCTTAGCTGGACAGAGAACTTCTATGTCGTTGCCATGAATCCAACCCTTCCTTTCCCCTTGCTAAGCCAGTTCTCTAAACCAAGAATAGGTAACTAGAGATCCTACAGCCAAATTTAGTCTTGTAAACCTTCCTTGGCATCATTTTAGGGCATCCTCTATCCATTGTTTGCCAACATTGGCTTTCTTGCTGTTTTTGGGTGGTAAACACAAATAATCAAAATGCAAAATAAGTTTAAAGAAAATGGACCCCAAACCAAGGGAGGAATTCCCCCCCCAAAAAAAAACAATTAAAAATGGTGGCCTATCTACTTGGAATCATGTTAAATGCTATTCATAGCCAACTAAGTTGCTCATCCATGCTCTGAATCAAAATGGCAACCTTTGGATGGCCAGAACCATGATTAAAATTTGAAATAGGCATATCCATGGAGTGATATTCGCAATTGAACAGATCCATGGTTTTCTGTATATTGGAAGGTTGGGAGGAGAGCTCTTTTTATGTTAAAAAATACAATAGGCACCTCATTGTCATAGCCATTTACAAGAGTTTGCAGGAAATGACTTCATTCTGCCTTTTTACACATCAGCTATAAAAAATATCATCTAACCAGAGGTGGGTTTCAACAGGTTCTGACCAGTTCTGGAGAACCAGCAGTGGAAATTTTGAGTAGTTCGGAGAACCGGTAAATACCACCTCTGACTGGCCCCGCCCCCTTCTATTCTCTGCCTCACGAGTCCCAGCTGATCGGGAGGAAATGGAGATTTTACAGTATCCTTCCCCTGCCACACCCACCAAGCCACGGCCACCAAGCAATGCCATGCCCACCAAGCAACACCCACAGAACAGGTAGTAAAAAAATTTGAAACCTACCACTGCCTAACCATCATGACTCAGGTTCTGGGATGTGGCTAAATCCACATTTCAAATGCTTCTAGTCTCTTCAAGTGGCTTTCTGTCAGACATCAACTCTCTTTTTAAAAACCTGACAAGCGAGATCGGTTGCATTCAAAGGATTTATTTATTTATTTATTTATTTATTTATTTATTTATTTATTTATTTATTGGTTTGATTTATATGCCACCCTTTTCCGGAGACTCAGGGCGGCTTACAATGCGTTAAGCAATAGCCTTCATACTTTTGTATATACCTGCTTAGTAGGGCTTTCGCCCCCTCCCCCCCCCCCCCCACCGAGCGGTGTTCTTTTTTATACAAAGTCAGCTTATTGCCCCCACAAACCAGGTCCTCATTACTTACTGTGCATTGTGCTGTGTGGGAACCAAAAGTGTATTGTTTAAAGCAGCTTCCTCCAATTTGGCCATCTCCAGATGTGTTGCTTTCATTTTCAACAATTTTCCAAGTAGCTTGGCTAACCCAGACAAAGGACCAACATTTAAAATAAATTAACTCTAGCATTATTCCATGCAAAAGTTAAAGTTCTTTCCTGTTTAACATTTATTTTGCTTGTTGTACAATTCTTATCTCATTACTTGGTCTTGAATTTCCAGCCAGCTCCATCTCAAAGTTTGGATGTCAGCACTAAACGATGATCCAATAATGCAAGGATTGGCAATCTATGGCCATTGGCAGCATGCACCTCTTCCAGCTCCTTTTGAGGGGTACCAAACATCTCCCATCTTGATCATGCTGCGTGCATTTGTTAACAAAATGGGAATATTTAATGCTCCTGGGAAGGAAAGCTATGGAAAATCTATGGCTAAAAAGCAGAGACATCACCCTGCCAACAAAAGTGCGTATAGTCAAGGCTATGGTTTTCCCAGTTGCAACGTATGGCTGTGAAAGTTGGACCATAAGGAAGGCTGAGCGCCAAAGAATTGAGGCCTTTGAACTATGGTGCTGGAGAAGACTCCTGTGAGTCCCTTGGACTGCAAGGCAATCAAACCGGTCAGTCCTAGAGGAGATCAACCCTGACTGCTCTTTAGAAGGCCAAATCCTGAAGATGAAACTCAAATACTTTGGCCACCTAATGAGAAAGAAGGACTCACTGGAGAAAAGCCTAATGCTGGGAATGATTGAGGGCAAAAGAAGAATGGGATAACAGAGAACGTGGTGGCTGGATGGACTAACTGAAGCAGTCGGCGTGAGCTTAAATGGACTCCAGAGGATGGTAGAGGACAGGAAGGCCTGGAGGAACATTGCCCATGGGGTCTCGATGGGTCGGACATGACTTCACTACTAACAACAACAACAACAATGCCAGGGGCATTGTTTGGCCTTTCTAAAGCCAAAAAGCCAAGTATTAGTACAGGTGGCCCTTGACTTATGACCACAATTGAGCCCAACATTTATGTTGTTAACTGAGGCATTTGTGTTTTGCCCCATTTTACACCTTTCCTGCCACAGTTGTTAAGTGAATCATTGCAATTGTTAACTTAGTAACATGGTTCTTAAGTGAATCTGGCTTTCCCATTGATTTTGTTTGTCAGAAAGTCACAAAAGCTGTTCACGTGATTCCAGGACACTCTAATCGTCATAAATATGAACCAGCTGCCAAGCATTCAAGCTTTGATCACATGACCACAGCCATGCTGCAATGGTCATAATTGTGAAAAATAGTCATAAGTTACTTTTTCAGTCCTGTTGTAACTTTGAAAGATCATTAAACAAACTGTTGTAAGTCAAGGACTACCAGTACTGCTTTATAAAGCCTTAATAAGACCACATTTAGAATACTGCATCCAGTTTTCATCACCATATTATAAAGAAAATGTTGAGACTCTGGAAAGAGTGCAGAAAAGAGCAACAAAGATGATTAGAGGACTGAAGGTTAAAATTTACAAAGAACGGTTGCAGGAATTGGGTATGTCTAGTTTAGCGAAAAGAAGGACCAAGAGTGACATGATAGCAGTCTTCTAATATCTGACGGGCTTCCACAAAGAAGAGAGAGTCAACTTATTCTCCAAAGCACCAGAAGGCAGAACTGTTGTGACCTAGGCCCAAGTAGTTATTACCAGACATAATCAGTCCTAAACAAACATATTTGATTAGAACAGCTGAGAATTGCTTCATTCTCAGTTTAGTCCAAATTAAGTCCAAAACAAATTCTTCATAAACAGTCCTTCAGCCTTATCACCAACCTTTGTCTACTTTGGCACCCTGCCAAAGGCTTTTCTTGGCAAAAGTTCAGAAGCAAGAGATGCTGACAAGAAACAAATGTAGCAATGTTGCTTTCCTACAAAGATCCCAAGAGCCCTTGCTGCTCTTTTAAGCCTTCTGGGAGGGGCCAATAATCTCCTGGCCTTACTCCCGAGTCATTCTTTTTGCTTTAGCTGCTTTTGCCTTCTGGCAGCTCTTCGCATGTGTGCACTAGGAATAGGCTCCTCCTGTTCCTCTGCCTCTCTGCTATCCGCCTCTGGAGGCTCTGGAGTCCGTGCATTGCTCCCAGATGGCCCTGGCCCCATCTCTGCCTCCAATGTAGAGCCCTTGTCCGGGCCTTCCCCAGACTCCAGGACTAGCCCATTGTCCTCCCCAGCCTCCTCACTGCCAGCTCCACAGGCTGCTGGCGGACCACAAGAAACAATGGACGGAAACTAATCAAGGAGAGAAGCAACCTGGAATTGAGGAGAAACTTCCTAACAGTGAGAACAATTAACCAGCGGAACGGCTTGCCTTCAGAAGTCGTGGGTGCTCCATCACTGGAGGTTTTTAAAAAGAGATTGGATAA
Organism: Arizona elegans; assembly: GCA_022577455.1. NCBI lineage: Eukaryota > Metazoa > Chordata > Lepidosauria > Squamata > Colubridae > Arizona > Arizona elegans. The sequence goes on along the minus strand of JAKOOJ010000009.1, from coordinate 5,575,571 downwards.
CAATTTGTCTGAAATGGTATAGGCAGAGGTGGTATTCAGCCGGTTCAGACCGGTTCGCCTGAACTGGTAGCAGAAATCATGGGTGGGCCTGGCCACCCGCCCCGGCTCTATGCCATCCTATTTAGGCACGTTTTTGAGGCCAGGCACATGTGTGGAAGACAGGCACGTGCACAAACTGTGGGGGGGGGGGTGGCGAACTGGTAGTAACATAATGTGAAACCACCGCTGGGTATAGGATTTCCAGCTTGAGCAGGGGGTTGGACTAGAAGACCTCCAAACTCTCTTCCAACTCTGTTATTCTGTTATTAATAAGAATAACACCAGAATAGGGACATTCAGCCATCACCAAGTTGAACTTTTGCAATTTTGTATTGTTCCCAGTATTCAGCAAAAAAGAGGCCATATGCTCTCCCTGCAAAATATCCAAAAACCCACTGATGACACATCTGCTGCTACTCTTGCGGTAACAAAATTAAGTTCCCCCACCCTCTGCTGCAAAAGAGTCACCTCACCCTTGTAATGCCTCCTACTGTATTTAACAGCAATAGCAATAGCACTTAGACATATATACCACTTTACAGTGCTTTACAGCCCTCTCTAAACTGTTTACAGAGTAATCTTATTTATTTATTTATTTATTTATTTATTTATTTATTTATTTATTTATTTATTTATTTATTTATTTATTTATTTATTTAATTGGATTTCTATACCGCCCTACTCCCGAAGGACTCAGGGCGGTGAACAGCCACAGAATAAAACACATAAATACAAAAATTTAAAATAGAATAAAAACGAATTAAATAATTTGGCTGAGACAAATTTAAAATACCCAATAATTTAAAAACAAATTAAAATTTACATTTAAAAGGGGAGAAGATTTAGGCCAGGCCAGCTTGATGAAATAAGAAAGTCTTGAGCACGCGATGGAAGGTGCGCAGATCCGGGATCCTCCTTATCTCTGGGGGGCTCATTCCAGATCGTAGGTGCCCCCACAGAGAAGGCTCTCCCCCTAGGGGCTGCCAATCGACATTGTTTGGCTGATGGCACCCGGAGGAGCCCCTCTCTATGGGAGCGTACTGGCCGGTGGGAGGCTATTGGTGGTAGTAGGCAGTCCCGTAGATAACCAGGTCCTAAGCCATGGAGCGCTTTAAAGGTGATAACCAAAACCTTGAAGCGCACCCGGAAGACCACCGGGAGCCAGTGCAGCTCATGCAGAAGAGGTGTTACATGGGAACTCCACTTCGCTCCCATAACCACCCGCGCAGCCGCACTCTGCACCAGTTGGAGCCGCCGAATGCACCTCAAGGGGAGCCCCATGTAGAGAGCGTTACAATAGTCCAGACAAGAGGTGACGAGGGCATGAGTGACTGTGCGTAGGGAGTCCCGATCTAGAAAGGGGACTATTGCCTCCAACCGTTTGACTCCTCATTTTACCTGCCTCGGAAGTATGGAAGGCTGAGTCAACCTGGAGCCTGGTGAGATCTGAACCGCCAAATTGCAGGCAGCCAGCAGGCAGCAGAAGTAGCCTGCAGTACTGCACTCTAACCACTGCGCCACTGTGGTTCTTAAATGCACTCCATTTAAATTAAACGGTGCTCCATAGATACTCCATCACCGCTAATTAACGTCCCTGTGTTATGTACCAGTGGAATTTCCATTGGGTAGCCAAATACTTAGATATGAACACAGCTACTTTCAAAAGGATCTGTTATTTTTGCAGTGTGTAGTTGGCTACATTGTGGGCTGAAAAAGCTCATCTTGATGGGAGATAACGCTTAATTAAAAAGCCCAAACCTCTGAAATAAATGCAGTAATGACAGCAAAACTCTCCAAGTTCTAAATCTTATGGAGCCAAAATGTCGGGCGGTGTTTTAATTAATAGAGTGCCTTATGGGTTTCTCAGAAATAATAATAAGACATTAAGGAAATAAATCTGCCAGATTGAATTATATTTTGTTGTACCTATATTTCAAAACCTACCTTTATGAATGGAAAAAAAATCAGTTATTTGAAGCTGAAAAATGCAAGCAATTTCAGGGAAATATACGTGTGTGTGTGTGTGTGTTTGTGTAATGATAAGGCAAAGTAAGACAGCTGTCATAAATCAGAAGACATTTATCAATAATTAAATTTAGTATTTTTGTAATTTTCTGAGAGCAGTGTGGTAGCCTGGAAGTGGATCTCTCACCTCACAATCAGGAGTTCAATTCTAGGTAGTGGAAGATATTTCTTTTTCTGGGCGCAATAAGAAAATATCTGCTGCAAACTCTGCATAGGCATCAGGAAGGGCATCCAGCCAGTAAACGCTCAGCTCCATTCAGTCATTCTGACTCCACTCTGATGCAAGGGATTACAGGATCATTTTTAAAAAAAATCTTGTCATTTTCTGCCAGGAATGAAAATGTTTTGGAGATGTCCTGCGTAGAAATAATTTAGCCAGGCTTTGACATGCAAATCTTGGCTTGAAGTCTCTGGGAGCAGTTTGCTTTTCTGCTTCAGGCAACAAAATATTTTCAATCTGCCTGTCCTTATGCACACAATACGCAGTGTGGAAAGCAGATCATGGGTACCCACACAGAGACTTCTAGTTAGAGCCAACATTGATGATGTTGCAATTTATTTATTATTTATTTATTTTTAAAATTTTTATACCGCCCCCTCTCCCGAAGGACTCGGGGCGGTGAACAGCCAAAATTAAAAACACACAATACAAATATTAAAATACATTAAAATGAAATTAAATTTATCTTTGGCTTCCCCCAATTTAAAACCCCTTACCCATAAAATTCCCCAATTAAAAGATTTTTAACCCAGCCCGTCTTGCTGAAATAAAAAAGTCTTCAGGGCCCGGCGGAAGGTCCCCCAGGTCCCTGGAGGTAGCTCATTCCAGAGGGAGGGTTCCCCCACAGAGAAGGCTCTTCCCCGGGGGGTCGCCAGCCGACATTGCCTGACAGACGGCATCCTGAGGAGGCCCTCTCTGTGGGAGCGTGTTGGCCGGTGGGAGGTTATCGGAGGCAGAAGGTGATCTCGTAAATAACCGGGCCCTAAGCCATTGAAGACTACCCAGAAGCTGCAGTCTTCTGGGTAGACTGGTCCAGAATGTGGTGACATAGATAGTTATAAGTGGTCCTTGTTACATCGATGAGACACTTGTATTCCATAAGCTGCTGCACTGAGTGGTAAAAAAATCTCAGAGTGCAATTCAAGGTGTTACTTATCATCAGTAAAGTCCAAGGGAATTTCTCTGACTTGTTTGTTCTATTCAGGAAAGCACACTCAGCTTCCTTTTTTAAAACAATATTTATGTATTTATTTATTTTTTAATCCCACCTTTATTATTTCTACAAATATCTCCTGAACATATCTAATACACCTTTCTCCTCCTATTTTCCCCACAACCTTGTGAGGTGGATTGGGTTGACAAAGAATGACAGGCCCAAGGTCACCCACCCAGCTATCATGGCTAAGGCAAGACTAGAACTCACAGTCTCCTGGCGATTGGTTCAAAGTCATCCACCTGGCTTTCATGCTTATGGCAGGACTAGAAGTCACAGTCCCCTGATGATTGGTTCAAAGACACTCTGATGACTTTCATGCCTAAGGTGGAACTAGAACTCACGATCTCCTGATTTCTAACCTGGTGCACTAGACCAAACTGTCATCTCATGGGAAGTGTGCCTTCTCAGTGGTGGCACCTGTCCTTTAGTGCAACCTCCCACCATCACCCTGAAGGCCTTTGGAAAGGCAGTTGAGACCTGGCTGTTGTCCCAGGCACCTTGGCCAGGATAATTAGAGTTGTCCCTGGAGTGACACAACTAATTTTAGTTAATGACCACTATTTAAATGCTGTGGGTGTGCAAGGGGGGGGGGCGTATTTTCCATTGTATTCTATTTCTTAGTTTCTGTATGCTCCCCAGAGTCATATTGCTTAAGTAGGGTGGCCTTATAAATGCAATGAATAAAGAAATAAATGTTGGCTGTAGTTCCAAGAGCTACAGGTTGGAGAAGGTTAGTGTAGTTTTTGTTGATGTTCTCGTTAAGCAATTTGTGAACTAATTAAGTTGAAAGTAGGGCGATCAGCATAATTTGGAACTGGTGGATGCATCTGGTTGACAGTAATTTGAGCCAAGTTGCAATCCTTCTTTATTCCAAAGAAGAAAGTCAAGATCCCTCTCATTCCAGAGAGCAGGATATGGAATAATAGACCGAAGAAGAACCCTTACGGAATGACAGAATCACACAGTTGTAAGGGACCTTGGAGGTCATCTAGTCCAACCCCCTGCTCAGGAGTCCTATTATTAATGCTGTCTTCTTTACAGTCTCAGAAACTAAGGAGAGCCCCTTATGAGCATTTTTCTTTGTTCATTATACAGCTGTGGGATCTGAGGTCTCTTATCTGACTGTTCCCTAAGCAGCATCTCTTCGCTCGGTCTCCCAAGGTCTTTCTCACATACTAGAATCCTACAATAACAGAGTTAGAAGGGACCTTGGAAGTTTTCTAGTCCAACTCAAAGAGGAAATCGACTATTAAAGCCATTTCTATTCAGCCTCAGAAACTAGGGACAGTCTCTTATAAGTGTCTTTCTTCACCTTTTATACAGTGGTGGGCTCTGCTGTCTCTTATCTGCCCCTTCAATAACCAGCATCTCTTCACCAAGACGTTGGAGGTGTTTTCTACATACAATGACCATTTCAGTGCATTGTTGTCAGGGGTGGGTTCTACTTACCTTTACTACCAGTTCGCATCGCGCCTGCGCGCACTCTTTTGTGCATGCACAGATCACCTATGATGACAACTGGGTCAGTGGGTGGAGTCTCCTGCCGGTTTCACTACCGGTTCTTGCGAACCAGTCCGAACCGGGGGCAACCCACCACTATTGGACTGAGGAAGAATCTCAATCAGAGCAGTTTAAGAGCGAAACCAATTATGTGCTTTGCTGGATTTCTTCAGGTAGTGCCCCTTTCCAACTTCTATGAATGCATTCCCCCCCCGCCCCCCCCCCCCAGATGGAGACACCCAAACAAACCCTACCATCAGTTACTATTTTTTATTTTATTTTATTTCGAATTTATATACCGCACCTTCTCCCGAGGGACTCAGGGCAGTGTACAGCCAGATAAAAACATACAATGCAAATATTAAAAACAATTAAAAGGATATATATTAATTTGGCCCCAATTTAAAATAACAAACCAATTAAAATATTTTAAAAATATGTTAAAAAGCCATCATGGGGCTATTAACTAGCCCCGTGATGGCGAATCTATGGCACGCATGCCAGAAATGGCATGCAGCACCCTCTCTGTGGGCACGCGAGCCATCGCCCCAGCTCAGCTCCGCCATGCATGCAAGTGTGCCCCCACCGGCCATCTGGTCTTCAGGTCTCTGCTGTGCATGCACAGGGGAGGGGCACATGCGGGGGTCGATGTGCACATGTGGGGGGCCCGTATGCACATGCGGGGGTGGGGCCCATGCATGTGGTGTGTGCATGTGCAGGGGGCGGGGCGCACGTGTGGAGTGCGCGCATTGTATTTTGGGGGCGCGCACGCACACGTACACTTTTGGCACTCGGTCCGGAAAAGGTTAGCCGTCACTGAACTAGCCCAACGCTTTTCCTTCTGCCCTTCACTCTTTGTGTACTCAACACGGCGGGCTTCGGTCCCTTACACCTCTCCTGATAAAACTGATGCTGATAGTGTTTGGCTTCATTACAGCACCGGCCAAATCAAATACACCCAGCCACTGCTTCCTTGTATGCCCACGTTCTATTTAAACCAGGAGAAAGCAAAGAAACTGGAATATTGTCTCATCATGCATTCTAAATCAGCCGGGGTAGAAAATAATGGGGAGTTAATCAGATCACCGAAACCTAATTCACTCAGTATTGATTGGGCTGATACCTAATGGGACGGCAGACCAATTTCAAATTACAGTAAGCTGACTTATCCTAGAATACCAATGATTTGTTTGGAGGAAGAAACTCCCCCCCCCACACACACACACCTGATCATGAGGTCTGGGTGCATTAGAGAGCTGCCTTCCCAGAAGGCCAGAATGCATAATACGACGTGGCATTTAGCTAATTAATAGGAGGCTGATGAAAGGTGGCAGCGCAAAGCTTGCAATTGAAGAAGCATGGCATGGGGAGACCCATGGACTGGGGGCATCCAGGAAGTTCTTGGACAGAAAAGGAGAGAGAGAGAGAGAAATGCATCGCAAGCGGATGGAAGGTAATGCAATTAAAACTAGACTTTGAATTATATTAATCAGAAGTTTCATCCACCGACGTTAATGTAGGTTGCATTTAGCTCTTTTCCCTTTTCATCCAGTTGCAGAAGGGGGCTCGGATCAGTGGTGGGTTTCAAAATTTTTTACTACCGGTTTTGTGGGTGTGGCTTGGTGGGTGTGACATGGCTTGATGGGCATGGCAGGGGAAGGTTACTGCAAAATCCCCATTTCCTCCCGATCAGCTGGGACTTGGGAGGCAGAGAATAGATGGAGGTGGGGCCAGTCAGAATTTTTACTACCGGTTCTCCAAACTCCTCAAAATTTCCACTACCGGTTCACCAGAACTGGTCAGAACCTGCTAAAACCCACCTCTGGCTCGGATGATCAGAGGCAGCTATTAATGAGAGGGAATATTATTTTATGCAGCGATAGGAAGGCAATAGAGCTAGCTGTCTTCAAGGCCAATGTCCTTTTGCAAAGCAGGAGGAGGTTGAATGCTAGACATTTGTGGGAGGAATTTAGGGATTTTCTTTTTTTTTGAGGCTTGTATTTTATTTTTTTGTTTTCTACAGCTGCCCATCACAGTAGGTGACTCTGGGTGGCATATATCATAAAACATCAAAATAAAACAGTCAAACAAATATATATGGCTACAAGTAAATCTGTCAGCCTGGATGTACGTACAGCCAGGAATCAAGGTTCTTAACTTGGAGGCATTTTATTACCCAAACTAGGTAACATCATCAGTGCTAGTAAGGAGTGGGGTTTGCTCTCAATTTAGATTCTAGACCGGGGTGGGGGGGTCAAACTCAAGGCTAAAATCTGGCCCACTGGGCTGGCCTGGAAATAGCAAAGGACCGGCCCATGGTGCGTCTGCTAGCAAAAATGGGGCATGGTGGGGTCGCACACAGACCCCGTGCCCCGTTTTTACCCTGGATGGCCTCCTGCAGCACTCTGCCGGCCAAAATGGGACATGGGGGGCAGTGGTGGGTTGCCCCCAGTTCGCACCGGTTCTATAGAACTGGTAATAAAACTGGCGGGAGGCTCCGCCCACTGACCCTGATGTCATCAAAACACTTCTGCACATGTGCAGAAGCTTCTGTGCTTGCACAGAAGAACGTGCGAGCAAAGCGAGCGCGTGCGTGCGGCCCTGTTGCGAATCGGTAGTAAAAGTAAGTAGAACCCACCCCTGATGGGGTGGGCGCGGGGACAGGGCGTGGGAGGGCTGCATATTTTGGCCGGCAGGGTGCTGCAGAAGGCATTCGTCCCGTCTCCTCCCCTCCCACCTCCGTCTGGCCTGTGGAGGAGAACTACAAGGCTGATCCGGCCCTTAAAGAAATCCAGTTTGACACCCCTGTTTTAGTGGCTTGCCTTGTCAGCGTTGATGGCACGCAGAGGCTTTGGCCAGAAAGTTCTTTGCACAAATTTGTCTATTGCACCAATTGGACCCATATCTAGACTGAGCAGCCCTTAAAACAATTGTGCTTTGTGTTGTGTACATAAGGATTGTTTGCAGGGCTGCCCTTGAAAACCACTTAGAAGTTGCATCTGGCCCAAAATAACAGTAGCATAGGTGGGGGTTTTTTTTGTTTTTTGTTTTAATTTGATTTATATGCTGCCCTTCTCCGGAGACTCAGGGCGGCTTACAATGCGTTAAGCAATAGCTTTCATACTTTTGTATATTTATACAAAGTCAGCTTATCGCTCCCACAAACTGGGTCCTCAATTTACCTACCTTAGAAAGGATGGAAGGCTGAGTCAACCTTGAGCCTTGGCGAGATTCGAACCTGCAGTAATTGCAGGCATCTGGTCTTAATAACCAGTTTAATAACAGGGTGCCTTAGACCACTGTACTACCAAGGCTCATGGTTAATGGCCATTCCACATCATTCTCCTGATCCCGTTGTAAACCAGTAGTAAAGGTAAGTAGAACCCACCCCTGCCTGTGATGGTGAACCTATGGCATCTGTGCAGGAAGTGGCATGCAAAGCCATCTCTCCGGGAACACGAGCCATCACCCGTTGCTCTTCCAGGTTCCAGCGTGCCGGCCAGCTGCTCTTCATGCAAGTGGGAGTGCTGGAAACCGGAAGAACATCCGCCTGGTGCACATGTGCCCACCAGGAAGATTATCTTCCGGTTTCCGGCATGCGCATGCGCCCCGGCCACCTGGTCTTCCGGTTTCTCGCATGCATGCGTGCACTAAGACTAGCTGGCTGGTGCACATACGTGCCAGAAACCAGAAGACCAGGTAGCCGGTGTGCACGTGTGCGCTGGAAACTGGAAGATAATCTTTCCGGCACGCACATATGCACCAGGCAGCTGCTCTTCTGGTTTCCAGCATGCGCACGCACGCTCCAACGCTAACCTATACCATTTCAAATAAGTGATTGTCTAGTCCCGTGATGGCGAACCTATGGCACGGGTGCCACAGGTGGCACGTGGAGCCATATCGGTGGGCACGCGAGCTCAGCTCTGGCAGGCATGCGTGTGCCAGCCAGCTGCTTTTCAGGCCTTCTGGACCCAACAGAAGTCAGAAAATACACTGTTTCTGGCCTCCAGAGGCCTCTGGGGGAGATGGGGAAGGCCGTTTTTGCCCTCCCCAGGCTCCTAGAAAGGCTCTGGACCTGGGGAAAGCAAAAAATGGTCCTACCGGGCCCACCGTGCCATCGCGTGCCAAAAACGGGGGGAGCACGGAAGGGGGAAGGGCGCATAGAATTATGGATGTGGGCACGTATGTGTGTGACCCCACCATGCTCCCCCCACTTTTGGCACGCAATGGCAAAAAGGTTAGCCATCCCTGGTCTAGTCTCTTCTTAAAATCCTCCAGTGATGGAGCGCCCAAGATTTCTGGAGGCAAGCTATTCCACTGATAAATTGTCCTCACTGTTAAGAAGTTTCTCCTTAATTTCCTGGTTGTTTCTCTCTTTGATTAGTTTCCAACCATTGTTCCTTGAACGTGCCTCTGTTCTATCCCAGCCTAAATAACCACATTGGTTGTGACTATAATTGCCTACGGCTTACTCGCGATGGAAAAAGCAAATGGTATCAGACAAGAAGGTTGCTGAAACAACCCACGTACAAGGGGACCCAGTTAATACGTGTTGTGGTAAGTTCCCTGTATCGCCATGAGTCTGAACACCGATCACTGTGGGTTTGCTCACCTAGAGATAAACGGTGATTATTTCTGGCAGAATTGCAGATGCTAAAGATGCTCATGCAGAGATCTTTACAGAGTGGTTGAAATTATCCGTTGTAATGAACTCCAGGAAAGGGCAAACAAGCAGCAATTGTGCCACTGTTTAACTTGATGCATTGTGAGAGCATGTTTAAAATTAGTATCAGGTTAAAATTTGCCTAGATCTTTCTTTGATGAACAGAGAATAGCCACAGTGGTATACCTCCAGCCTTCTCAGAGTATTCTGCAATAATTAGTTGTTCTCTAAAAGAAAACAGGCAATCAAATTGCTCGGTTCATATCACATCTGTATGATAAATATAAGTTTGCAAGAGTACTTCCCTAAATGTGTTAAGACCACAACTCCCAGCATCCTCAGCTAGCATAACCAAGGAGCATGCTCACTAGAAATTATGTGACTTGTAGTCCGACTTCTCTGCAAGGCACCATCTTGAGGAAGGCAGGGCTGGTGTGTCTTTTGCATTGATTGATAGTCTCGTTGGGCAGTTCTGCAATTTAAATTACAAAATTAATCAGATTTGATTATGTAACAACATATTCTTATATGAATGGATGAGAACCCCGGGAATTAAAATTGTTCTACTGATTGGTAATAGGCTGTTGTCTTGATGTGTATGCCCTGTGACACATTCTGAGATAAAATGAATGGCTATGATTTGGGAGTAAGAGATCATAAGTTCTATGCTTATGGGGAGGAACAGACCCAGGCTCAACCCATCCAAGACTGAGTGGCTGTGGTTTCCGACGTCCTGATATAGTCAGTTGGCGCCATCACTGACTATTGGGGGCGAGTCGTTGGCCCCCACAGATGGGGTTCGCAACTTGGGCGTCCTCCTGGACTCACAGCTATCTTTAGAAGAGCATATGGCTGCCGTGGCCAGGAGGACTTTTTATCAGGTTCGCCTGATTCGCCAGTTGCGTCCCTTTCTGGATCGGGACTCATTACACACGGTCACTCACGCCCTTGTCACCTCACGCCTGGACTACTGCAATGCTTTCTACATGGGGCTCCCCTTGAGGAGCACCCGGAGGCTCCAACTGGTCCAGAATGCGGCCGCGCGGGTGGTGATGGGAGCGACGTGGCGCTCCCATGTGACCCCCCTCCTGCGCGAGCTGCACTGGCTCCCAGTGGTCTTCCGGGTGCGCTTCAAGGTTTTGGTTACCACCTTTAGAGCGCTCCATGGCTCAGGACCAGGGTACTTACGAGACCGCCTTCTGCCACCAGTAGCCTTTCACCGACCAGTTCGCTCCCATAGAGTGTGGTGCCGTCGGCCAAACAATGTCGACTGGCGGCCCCCAGGGGGAGAGCCTTCTCTGGGGGGGCACCTGCCATCTGGAACGAGCTCCCCCCGGAGATACGGAGGATCCAAGACTTACGCATCTTCTGCCGCGCCCTAAAAACGTTTTTATTCCAACAGGCTAGTCTGGCCTAACTCTCCCTTTTAAATTGGGTTTTAAATGTTTTACATAAATTGGATGTCTTAAATTTGTTTTTGAGCCCAAATTATTTAATCTATTTTTAATAGCTTTTAACTTTTGTATGTTATTTGTATTTTTATCTTGGCTGTTCACCGCCCTGAGTCCTCCGGGAGTATGGCGGTATACAAATATGAATAAATAATAATAAATAATAATAATATTGCTCATTTTGGAGCCCTAAAAATTATAAGACTGGGTCTTATTTTCAGGGAAACACGAGTATGCATTCAAGTATTGATTTCCAGGACTGCCCTAAGGAATACCAACAGTACAGTAATAAAGTAAATTGCAATAGTAATGATAAAGTCAAAGCTAGTTTTCTGTGTATCATTAAATAACTTTCTAGAAAATAGAACAAATAGAGATGTATATAGTGGGTGAAGGAGACTATATTTTGAACTGTACACTGTTGAGTTATAGGAATTGATTTCTATCTTATTCTCCTATTTCCAGTAAATAAATTTCTGGTACCACTTCTAAGTATTTTATCACTGATATGGTCAACAGAGCCACCATTGTGAAGTCATTACAGCCAATTATTTCCTCTAGCTGAGAGCCACCTGGTAGGATTAAACGATTTTTTAAAGAAAGCGTCCTTTCTCAAAAATTCCATCCCACCCGATATATGATCAATAACCCATCTTAGGCACAGTAATTTCTTTAAGAATGCGTTCAGCTCTGAATTTTCATTCAACCATTTGGTTTGTTGGCTAATCTAAGACCTGCACTGTGCAATAGAAGCTACATCATGGAACTGGGGAAGGGTGTGATTAGACCATTTTGAAGGTTAATATTTGAAGAATATTCTTACTGGAGTAGTAGACAAAATTACTTCTTTCTCCCTTTCAAGCACTTACATAAATTGAATACAAGCAACCTGTAGACTATAGAGGGAATGGCCTTGAAAGACAGTGTCAGGACAATTGTCCAGAAAGGTATACGATCTCCTGCCTGAACAGTCCATTACTGAATATGCAATAATCTGGACAAGATTGGAAGATGAAGCCAAAGAAAAAACATTTCTGTGTTCCATTAAAGGTAAATTTAAACGTTTCCCCTGTCCAGTCATGTCCACCCCTAATGGCCGGTGCTCATCTCTGTTTCTGAGGGAACCAGAGTTGTCCAAAGACACTTCCATGGTCATGTGGCCTGCATAAACCAATGCACATTGAACGCTGTTACCTTCCCATTGAAGTGGTACCCAAAAATAAGACTGGGTCTTATATTAATTTTTGCTCCAAAAGATGCATTAGGGCTTATTTTCCAGTTAAGTCTTATTTTCTGAGTGATGATCTTAACTGGGGCTTATTTTGGGAATAGGGCTTATATTATGAGCATCCTGAAGAATCACACTAGGGCTTGTTTTCCAGTTGGGTCTTATTTTCGGGAAAACGCGGTACCTATTTATCTACTCGTATTTGCCTTCTTTCAAACTGCTAGGTGGGCAGGAGCTGAGGGAAGTAACGGGATCTCACCCCATCTCATAGCATCCGGGTCTTGAACTCAGGCTGTCAGCTTTCCAGCTGACAAGCAACTATCTGAATTTCTAGGGATGGTTATGATCTCCAAGGTTTCACTGGGGGCAAATATTTTCCCCTCTCAATTTATGCCATATAGAAATAACAAAGCTGCACTGATTCGTATGCTTGATCAATTTATCTGCATGACACACGCATATCTCATGCAGGTAATCTACAATTTATCTCCCACCTATATATAGATCAGGTTACACTGCTAATTCTATGCTGGTTTTGTTGCTATGAACAGCACTTCCCCCTAGAAGGAGATGACATCAGTGGCCATTCAATTTGTCCCCCGCAAAAATTTGCAAAATTTGACCATCGCAAATGGCAATGATACACCCTGTTAGATACAATGTCTGCCTTAAGGGAAAGAAAAGTCTATTAAATTAGTATTGTAGTGACAGACCCACTAAAAACTAAAAGTGCCATGTTAGCTAATCATTGCCCTGACAATAATTGTCACAAACAGAACTTCTTTATAGATTTGGGATGTTTCTTTCCAGACAAGGAGGCTTAGCAATTGTGAGCTAAAAGGATTTTAAAAATTCAATCTTAAGGAAATGTCCCTGAGTTCTGGGCTAAACTGGCTTAGAAAGGTCATAAAAAAAATCAACTTAACTTGCTGAATAAAGCCATTTTAATGCACTTCTAAGTTACAAAGGAATCACAGCTGGAACCTTTAGGCCAATGGTCTACTTTATTTTTCTCTCATTAGTAAGGACAGTAAATATCTACCTTCGGATTTTCCTGCTGCAATTGTCTCGGGTTCATTATTCTTCGTGATTAAAAAGGAGAGTCCAGAGCTAGCTGGAGAGGAATATTTTCCCTTTATTTCATTGAGTCATTTTGCAGATACATGGCAAGTGGTAAGCAAAAAAAAAAATTGTTATCGAAAGCAATTGCACTGGGGATAGGGTGCAGAGAGCTAGAGAAAGGGAGAGGAGGAGGAGGAGGAGAGAGAGAGGGAGAAGGAGAAGAAGTGGAGGAGGAGAAAAGGAGGAGGAAGAGGAAGAGGAAGGAGGAGGAGGAGGAGGAGAGAGAGGGAGGAGGAGAAGAAGTGGAGGAGGAGAAAAGGAGGAGGAAGAGGAAGAGGAAGGAGGAGGAGGAGGAAGAAAGAAGGTACCTTACTTGCCTCTATGTCTTGGGTATAGTTTGACCTTAGATTCAGAACACAATTATGGTAATGGAGGCATTTTGTGAGAGTCTGGAATCAGCTCCTGACTCACCTAATTTCATGACAACAGCAAAGTTGGGGCTGAATTTTGACTCTTCAGCTCTTCTGCAGCACATGAGAAGATACAACTAGCCTAAATGTCTATGGAGATTCTCAGTCATCCAGATCATGGTTATCCAAAGGGTTTTTTTCAAAAGGCAAACTGGGCTTGTTTTTCCCTGAAGATGTTTCGCTTCTCATCCAAGAAGCTTCTTCAGTTCTGACTGAATGGTGGAGGATGGAAGGATTTGTATTCCTTGCAATCATCTGGTTCTCAGCATTCTTTCTGAGAGTCGTTGAGGCCACTTGGAGGTTTATCTGTGCTCTTCTGCATGCCAACGACGGAAACAATTGTGTTTACAAAACAGTCCTTTCAGCAGTTCCAAGAAGATTCCACACTCATTTGCACTATTCAGCTGACCCTGAATGCAGATAATTGAAGGTGAACTACTTGCTGGATACCATGCTATGATTCAAATGCTTCTGAGATCTATCAGTTATAACTGACAAACAATTGTAAAATTCTATCTATTTAATAAAATAATATGGGAACCCTTATCTGTTCATCACTTGCTTTAGAAAATTCATTTGGACCTTATCAAAAGCTTTTTCAGCATCTAAAGATAATGATACAGCAGTCAATTCTATGTTCGGTTATATCCAAAATATCAATTAATAAACATAAATTATCTGATGTTTATCTATTTTTAATAAATCCAGACTGAGAGTTATGAATTATATCTGGCCAGGCCTTCTGCAATCACCTAGCCAATAAAACATTTAATATATTTGTCATCCACTTTAATTCATGAAATAGGCCTACAGCTTGTACAATATTTAGAGTCTTTATCAGGTTTTAAATGATTGTTAGATAACCTCATAGAACAATAAAGGCAGCTTACTTGATTTAAAGGATTCAGTTATACATCTCTAACAATATAGGAGCCAGTAATTCTTGCACAATAGTTTAAAAAAAAATCATTATGAAAGAATTCCCTTCCGGCATTTTCTATGTATTAAACTGAAGACTAATTTATAATAGCAATAGCACTTAGACTTATATACCGCTTCACAGTGCTTTACAGTCAGCTCTAAGTGGTTTACAGAATCAGCCTATTGCCCCCAACAATCTGGGTCGTTCAAATTCATGTACCTCTTTGTTTCCATGTTGTAATGGACTAGAAATCAATCTTTCTGGCCAGAAGAGACCGTTTCTACCTCTATCTTGTTTGTGTGACAATTCTGATATTTCCTCTAACTGTATCATAGAGCAATGCTTTTCAGCCTCAGCAAGTTTAAGATGAATGGATGTCAACTCCCAGAATTCCTCAGCCAGCCATGTTGGCTGGGGAATTCTGGGAGTTGAAGTCCACTTATCTTAAAGTTGCCAAGGTTGAGAAATACTGTCATACAATACAGGGATGGGTTTTACTTACCTTTACTACCGGTTTGCAATGGGACCGTGTGCACTTCTGCGCTTCCTGATGACGTCGGGGTCGGTGACGTCAGAGCCTCCCACCAGTTTTACTACCGGTTCTATAGAACCAGTCTGAATCAGGGGCAACCCACCACTGATACAATCTCATCAGAGCCGTGGTGACACAGTGGTTAGAATGCAGTACTGCAGGCTACTTCTGCTGACTGCCGGCTGCCTGCAATTTGGCAGTTCAAATCTCACCAGGCTCAAGGTTGACTCAGCTTTCCATCCTTCCGAGGTGGGTAAAATGAGGACCCAGATTGTTGGGGGCAATATGCTGACTCTAAACCGTTTAGAGATGGCTGTAAAGCAGTGTGAAGTGGTATATAAGTCTAAATGCTTTAGCTATCAGACAAAAGGATAGCTAAAGAAAGAGGTGTGAATTAGGCGCTAGACTGTAAGACTGCCTAAATTGGATCCTTAGGTCCAAATTTTCAATCTCAATCTAAAACTTCCCAGTTTTGATGTACACCACTCAATTTACATGAAAAATAATGTAATGGGGATATTTCTGCGAGTTGCATACATTTAAATGATATTCAAATTGGAGGATTTAGCTGATTGTCATATCTAATCTAAGAGACGCGATGGGCTTAGTTGCTAAAATGCTGAGCTTGTCAATCGAAAGGTCGGCAGTTCAGTGGTTCGAATCCCTAGTGCCGTGTAACCGGGTGAGCTCCTGTTACTTGTCCCAGCTTCTGACAACCTAGCAGTTCGAAAGCATGTAAAAAATGCAAGTAGAAAAATAGGAACCCCCTTTGGTGGAAAGGTAACAGCGTTCCATGCGCCTTTGGCATTTAGTCATGCTGGCCACATGACCACAGAGATGTCTTCGGACAGCACTGGCTCTTCGGCTTTCTAACGGAGATGAGAACTGCTCCCTAGAGTCGGAAACGACTAGCACATATGTGCGAGGGGAACCTTTACCTTTACATATCTAATCTGATGATAACTCTAATGGATTTTATATAACCTGTCATTTTGCCATTGCATGTTAGTATTTGTATGCACAATCGGACTGCCACTGCATCATTCAAACATGCTTGAAACCTCAATAGATTAAATAAGAGCCACATGGCTGTATTCATTTATATTACTAAAGGTTAACTTACACTGGGGTTTTGTTTGTTTTGTTTTTATATATTTAAGATGTTTCTGTGTTGTTTGGCTAGTTTGTGAATCAATGTATTGTAGAACCCTGAAAATAGTTCATGAAATAAGGAGGTACACTGTGCTGTATAAGTGAATGATTGTAATCAATGGACAAATAGTCTTATGGAAAACAAATACTTAATTTTCGTGATTGTTAACTTGGCTGGTATTAACTTGTGAATGATCTGATCCCCTTATCCATGTGTGCCCATGCATATAATCCCTTCTATAATTTCAGTTTAGCAAATAAAGGATAAGTGAATTCCTGTATTACAAAATCCTCTAACATAAATAGATGAAAAACTATTATGAGGGCCAGGATTTTTTAAAAATATTTCCTGAGATCTTCTACTTAGGAAATATAGATCAAAGAAGTAAGTTGAAAATGATTTTCAAATTGCATTCCTCTATAGGAAATAGAACTTCAACCATATTATCATAATAAAATGCATTGTGCTGAAAATAATAGTGTGCAATCTAAATGAATAGCTAGTTAATGAATTCATTACACATAGCAAAACATCGTTTAAAAAAAATACTGTGAATAATTCTTACATGAAACCTTTCCAAAACCATTTGCAAAATATGAATCATTTTCTAAAATAATGGTAGAATTGGCTGGCTTCCAGATTATACATCTGTTCCAAGATTTAAAAGGAAATACGTTTTACAATATAGAGAAAGAAAGAAAAAAAAAACCACTTGATTCATTTTGTAAGAATTATGTGGAATCTTCTGAGACATTGAGAGAGAGAGAGAGAGAGAGAGAGAGAGAGAGAGAGAGAGAGAGAGAGAGAGAGAGAGAGAGAGAGAGATTGATTGATTCATACTGACTGCAAATTCTGCATTGTATT
The DNA here is from genome assembly GCA_022577455.1 of Arizona elegans. NCBI lineage: Eukaryota > Metazoa > Chordata > Lepidosauria > Squamata > Colubridae > Arizona > Arizona elegans. The sequence goes on along the minus strand of JAKOOJ010000009.1, from coordinate 5,558,445 downwards.
TTAGAGCCCATGAAATTTTGTAGAAAGGGGACCAGATCTGAGGGGACTTCCTCTACTGGTGGGATGCTGCCAGTTTAACAACTGGTTTGGTGAGTGCTGCACAGCACTGAAAATAGAGTATTTAGAAGCTCAGCTGCTCACCTTCCAAATCAGCAATGGTAAGTAGAACAGTGGGGGGTGGGGGGTGGAGAGAAATCAGTTGTGTTGCGCGATTGAGATGAGCTACAAAGCAGGAAATAAAGGACAGGATAGACCAGGGGTGGGTGGGCAGGGCCAAATGATCGTCGACGCTGCCGGTTCGCCCAAATTGGTCTGAACCGGCTGAATACCACCTCTGACTTTCTCCCACCTATCTCCTATATGATTCTGTCCATCTTTGCTAAAACTCACATCAAATACTCGGTTTCTGTTGTAGGAGGAAGAGTCATGTTGCTAATCTTTCATATGTAGCACAAGGTAAGACATTTGTTTTAACAACAGTGTTTGTATGACATACAGGGGGGAACCCCCCCCACACACACACCCACACACAGATTTTGACCTTTTTTGAGCCAAATAGTTGGACTCATGTAGTGCACAAGATGGTTATCTAAGCATTAAGAGGCCTTTTGTTGGAAGCAAAAGTTGAGGAGGGCCTTGACAAGAGTCCTGGGTGGTCCTCACAAAATTCAGGCATCCTACCCTAGTTTTCTGTCTCCCCAATTTCTCTTCCTGACACTGCTCCATGTCTGCTCTTTCATTACTTCTCCCTACCTTTATTTACCAGGCAGGGGCTGTAACTTCATTTTCTTTGATTTGTTCTTCGAAGACCCTTATTTAGGACATGAAGAATCGCAGTAACCTATACTGAATCTTCTTTAAAAAGAGATGCACATATTGCAGAATTTGTTTCATTGAAAGTGAGGACTCTTGACTGGTGTCAGTGGCCAAATCCAAGCGATACTTTTATGAGCTTGTCCTACACAGAGAGAAATGCTGGTTGAGATAGATGATCCTTGAGGTCCAACACTGATTGGTGACTCCTGCTGTTCAGCCCAGGTAGGCCACCAGACCTGAGGAAAACTGCTAAAGAGCAGTGATTGTCTACCTTTCATATCTTAAGAACGGTTGCTGGAACTCAGTATGTCTAGTTTAATGAAATGAAGGGGAGACATGATAGCAGTCTTCCAATATCTCAGGGGCTGCCACAAAGAAGAGGGAGTCAAGCTATTCTCCACAGCACCTGAGGGCAGGACAAGAAGCAATGGGTGGAAACTAATCAAGGAGAGAAGCAACTTAGAACTAAGGAGAAATTTCCTAACAGTTAGAACAATTAATCAGTGGAACGACTTGCCTCCAGAAGTTGTGAATGCTCCAACATTGGAAGTTTTTAAGAAGAGATTGGACAATGATTTGTCTGAAATGGTATAGGGCAGTGATGGCTAACCTTTTTGCCATCACATGCCAGGAGTGGGGGGGGGTGTCCCACTGGAAGTTGGCAAACGGGCTGTTTCCGGCCCCCAGAGGGCCTCCGGGGTGTGTGGGGAAGGCTATTTTCGCCCTCCCCAGACTCCTAGAAAGGCTCTGGAGCCTGGGGACAGCAAAAAACAGGCCTTCCCCACACACCCACACCCCGACCCCAAGGCCATCCAGAGACAAGAAACAGCCTGTTTCCCTACTTCTGGTGGGCCCAGAAGGCCAGAAAATCAGCTGGCTGGTGCACCCATGCACACCGGAGCTGAGTGTCAGGTTTCGATGTTGTCTCAATTAAAATAAATTGCATTTCCAAACAAGTAATCTTTGAAGAAATCTTTCATTTTATTAAGAACGACAATCTGTCCCCGATTGTGGCATAGCCAACACTGACTTCCTGACCCCAGACCTTCCCTTTCCATTCCCCAATTCTCGGCATCTCATTGGCTCTCTTCCAAATCACTCTCCCCATATCTAGTACCTCAGCTCCCAGGAATGTCCCCTCCCATCTCATCTCCTAGGGGACATTATCTTCAGGGAAAATAAGTAGGTGAGAAGTCAAGCATCCTCTTGCCAGCTGCCCCCTCTTCTCCTTCTTATGTCAGCACTAGAGTAAATGCAGGTTGAAGTGCTGACACTGAGCTCACGTGCCCATTGATATGGCTACGCATGTTCACCATCACGGGTATAGGATTTCCTGCCTGAGTAGGGGATTGGACTAGAAGACCTCCACGGTCCCTTCCAACTCTGTTATTCTTAAATCCCACAAGTTACTCTATCAAAGAGGCTGGGTTTTTCCAGATGGAAACGAAACACCCTACTTATAGGATTTTTTTAAAAAAATTGTAACTTTGAACGAGTTACTTTGAACGAATGCTTGTAAGTCGAAGACTCCCTGTAGCCTCTTCTACTGTTCCTCTTACTACCCTCACTATTTTGTTTCAAATTACGTAATAGGCCATTCTAAAGCTCCACTGTGCAGATGTGAGAAACAATTTGCTCAGCTCCTGATAAGAGACACCAGTGTAAGTGGTGGGTGGTAGGTGGCCATTCTCTCTCTCTCTCTCTCTCTCTCTGTGTGTGTGTGTGTGTGTGTGTGTGTGCATGTGTATGTTGTGGTGTATATATCACAACAAGGTCAGGGAAAACATTTTCCTTTGAAATGAAAAAGGAGGCAAAAACAAGAATTTTAATAACAGACTTGACACAAGAGCAGTGTAATCCTGGCATGAATTACGCTCGGTAGTAAGCTTTTATTGGCAACCGCAGATTGCTTTGTTCCTGTTCCTGACATAATATTCAAGGCTGGGTTTATGTTTGCCCAGAACTTGGTGGCTGTTTGCTCAAGTCCATGCAAATCAAAGACTTGATTTATGCACAGTTCCATGAGAGGGTGGGGGACGTTACATTTAATTTTGTAGAGGATTCTGGAGGTTCCACGCTACCCTGGACTGACATCGTGAACTAGGCAGAAAAGGGCAGAGGAATTCATTACTGTTTCCAATATGCGAAAATGCTGCATTTGAATGAAACATTTGTCTCTTGTCAAAAAGGAGTAATGTCTGCTGTTTGTGTGCATGGACACAGACCCACAAAATATCTCCCATCTCCCCTTTTGGGTTTTATTGTCAGTTCAGCAAACTAGATGTCTGGATTATGGATGTAACTTCTTGGAGAAGGGAAGAATTAAGAAAAGGTGGGTAAGAAACAGATAGCAACTTGGGTGGATGTCCTGAAGGATTATGTTGCAGTGCAGCTCTCTTGCGTGAGCTGGACTGGCTCCCAGGGGTTTTCCGGGTGTGCTTCAAGGTGTTGGCTATCACCTTTAAAGCGCTCCATGGCACAGGACCTAGTTATCTTCGAGACCGCCTGCTGCCACCGACGGCCTCCCATTGACCTGTGCGCTCCCATAGAGAGGGCCTCCTCGGGGTGCCATCAGCCAAACAATGCAGGCTGGTGACTCCTAGGGGGAGGGCCTTCTCTGTGGGGGCACCTACCCTCTGGAATCAGCTGCCCCCAGAGATAAGGAGAATCCAAGACCTCGGTGCCTTCCGCTGTGCCCTTAAAACTTTCTTTTTCCAGCAAGCCGGGCTGGCCTAACACTTTTTAAATGTCTTAATTGGTTTGTTACTGTTTTTAATTATGGGGCCAAATTTATATATATATCTTTTAATGGTATTTTAATATTTGTATTCTATGTTTTTATGTGGCTGTACACCGCCCTGAGTCCTTAGGGAGTAGGGTGGTATACAAATTCAAAAATAAAACAAAATAAAATAAAATAAATAAATGTTCATTATCTGAGAGCAACTATCAGGGTTCCAAGTAACACCTCCAACGAAAGAAGATTCCGAGGCTTGATTTTCCTCAAAGTTCCATTTTATTAGAGATGTCATATTGGTATACCTGGGAAAACCCAAATCTGAAAGTTTCCAGGTTTTCCCCACCCAAGTGAAAGTTCAAGTCCCTGCCCAGCACCCACATGTCCATCACATGGTCCAATTATCCACCATCCAAACTGGAGATACCTCCCAATCATCTGACTCCAGGTGCCAGGGTAAGACGTCCTTGACTCTCTGAGAAAGGAATGTTATTCCTACTACATATCACCCGTACTCTATGCAATCCCCCCTCCCATTTTCCCACAGTAGAAAATGTGGCGGGCCTGAAGGCCCAAATGTAAAAGATGGCTTCTAGGTCTGAAATCAACCTTAATAGACCACTGATCTACATAACATACTATTCTTTTTTTTTTCCAAAGCTAGTCTTCCGGTTGTTAATGGGACCTTCAGCTCCACTGACCACAAGCAGTATGGATAATTGTCAGCGATTGTGAAAGCTAAAGCTTGAGAAGACCTACCAGACCACGTGATGCTCACCCCTGTCTCTAGCTTGATAAGAAGTCCCTCTTCAGAGTCTTTCATGTCTTTCTGTAGAGACTCAGTCACCAATAACTGAGTTTAAACATGCTTTGGGATAGACCCATGTCCATCATCCAACAAAAATAAAAAAATTAAAATTAAAAAAAATAATTAAAGATAATAAATTAAAAAGAAAAAAAACTAATGAACTCAAAGGACAGATTCAATGGACCACTAGAACTTTTTCTGCTGTCAGTTTTCCATGTTTCTATTTCCCTCATTGCTTTCCAAGTAGAAGTATTCTCTAAAAACTGGACATTGTCAACTCGTAGTTCATACAACAAACTTGAAAAAGGGTTGAACTTCATAGACCTGAAGGTAAAGAGAGGCTGAGCAAAGAAAACCAGGCTTGAAACAGCTGGTGAGATAAATGAGATTCTTGAGGAAAATATTAAAAATAAGGGAGGGAGGGAGGAAAAAATAGCAAGGGTTGGTGAGAAAAGAGGAAGCCAAACAAACAAGGCTAAAACCACAAATTTGCCTAATTATGACTGGATCCACATGATCTCAAACCATAAATTAAACCAAACCAATTTTCAGGCTGGGTGGATTTAAAATGTGGATCACAACTGTCACAGAATAGGAAAAGAAAGTCCACGAACAATCAAGAGCTCATATTATGAGGAGAACCACAATGGTCATGGCTTCTATCATTTCATGCCAATCATGATCTTCCCTTCTAAAAGTACCTCAGGTATCTTTCAAAAAGGATAAAACCAACCCCAAGCAACGAACAGGGATTGTTGCTAGTTCAGTCACTAAATCATGTCCGACTCTTCACGACCCCATGGAGACCACAATACGCCAGGCCCTCCACCCCTCCCATCTTCCACTGTCTCCTGGAGTTTCCCCAAATTCATGTTCACTGCTTCGGCGACACTAATGAACAGGGGTAGAGCTGGAGAAATAGCTGGAATAAAGAAACGATGCAAAGATGGAGGTCAGCCAAACACCATTCCCTACAAAAAAAGAAAGCTTGATAGAGAGATCCAGACAGAGGCCACTCCTGCTCAAACAGAGATAAGAGGGCAAATTATGTCTCGCTCTCCCCTCTGGAGAGCCATTTAACAAAATAGTGGCTTAGCGAAGGAAAGTCATCCAGTGTAAAGCTGGCTATTCCATCATCAAGGATGGAAAAAGACAAGAACGAGTGAGTGTTAAGGATGCAAAAAAGGCATGGAAGGCTCAGACAAATGGTTATCCAACATCTTCTTGTAGCATCCTTCTTCCAGTGTTGGAGCATTCACAGAGAGTATACAAGGCTGAGAAAGCCTGTTTAATGAATCTTTTGCTCTCTGCTCTAATGCTTTAATAATGTCTAGCCTTCCTTGATACAGAGGTAGTCCTCGACTTATGACCCCAATTGAACCCAGAATTTATATTGCTAAGTGAGAAATTTCTCAAGTGAGTCTTGCCCCCATTTTACGACTTTTCTTGCCAGGTTTGTTAAGTGAATCACTGTAGCTCTTAAATTAGTAGCACGGTTATTAAAGTGAATCTGGCTTCCCCGTTGACATTGCTTGTCAGAAGGTCACAAAAGATGATCAAGATTAGAAGAGCCGCGGTGGCGCAGTAGTTAGAATGCGGTACTGCAGGCTGCTTCTGCTGACTGCCGGCTGACTGCAATTTAGCAGTTCGATTCTCACCAGGCTCAAGGTTGACTCAGCCTTCCATCCTCCTGAGGTCGGTAAATTGAGGACCCAGATTGTTGAGGACAACATGCTGACTTTGTAAAATACTTAGAGAGGGCTGTAAAGCGTTGTGAAGCAGTTTATAAGTCTAAATGCTATTGCTATGCTATCACATAACCCCAGGTCACTGCGACCATCATAAATATGAACCAGTTGTCAAGCATCCGAATGTAAATCACGTGACTGTAACGGTCATAAGTGTGAAAAATGGTCATAAGTCACTTTTACAAGTTACCGTTGTAACTTCGACCAGTCCCTAAATGAACTGTTTATAAGTAAGAAATAGAAATAGGATAACAGAGTTGGAAGGGACCTTGGAGGTCTTCTAGTCCAACCCCCTGCCCAGGCAGGAAACTCTACACCATTTCAGACAAATGGTTGTCCAATATTTTCTTAAAAACTTCCAGTGTTGGAGCATTCACAACTTCTGAAGGCAAGTCGTTTTTAGTGATTCATTGTTCTAACTGTTAGGAAATTTCTCTTTAGTTCTAAGTTGTTTCTCTCCTTGATTAGTTTCCACCCATTGCTTCTTGTCCTACCCTCAGGTGCTTTGTAGAATAGTTCGACTCCCTCTTCTTTGTGGCAGCCCCTGAGATATTGGAAGACTGCTATCATGTCTCCCTTGTCCTTCTCTTCATTAAACTAGACATACCCAGTTCCTGCAACCGTTCCTCATATGTTTTAGCCTCCAGTCCCCTAGTCAAGGTCTACCTATATTCTTTTTCCCTTTTTCTCAAATTGGTTTGCGAGAAGTGTATCAAATAGCACAAAAATGCAAAGTGTTGGTCATTCCTGTTATACAACATCGCAAAGTGTGGAAGAATCACCAAAACTTTTCAGGGGAAGAGAGACAGCAAGGTCACTCTGCAGTATAGACTTCCACAGAGCAACCTAATGCACTTCAAGTCTGAGCTTTTTGTCTTGCCAAACTCTGATAGACTCTTGATCTGAAACGTAGAAGCTATTTTCTTTGTTCATTTAATGAATGGTATGGTGATGAATACACATAAGGTAAAATTGATCTACTTAATTCATCATTTGTACATATGTATGGATTCAAGCCCTTGTAAATTGATTGTGGGATTAAAGATCGGTGCCTATTCCACCGAGCTATTCAGGGGGGGGGGGAAAAATCTAAGTGGAAGTTTGATCTCTCAACTATCTTAAATGTTATAAAATTGACCCATATACAGAAGCTATTTTTTTAAGGAAGAACAAAAAAGAAAACTCTATGGATGATCCATCTTTTCTAAATGTCTAAATGGATCTTTTCAGAATAACAACAACAATAATAATAATAATAATAATAATAATAATAATAATAATAATAATAATAATATTTTATTTCTATACCGCCCTTCTCCCGAGGGACTCAGGGCGGTGTACAGCCTATTAAAAGCACAAAGACAGACATCAATTAAAAATAATTAAAATTATTAAATAATTTTGGCTCAGATTTAAAACCCAAAAAAATTAAAACACCCAATTTAAAATCATTACATTGATAGCCCGGCCTGGCAGAACAGCAGGGTCTTGAGGGCACAGCGAAATACCCGAAGGTTGGAGATCTTACGCATTTCCGGGGGCAGTTCATTCCACAGGGCAGGAGCTCCCACAGAGAAGGCCCTCCCCCTGGGTGTCGCCAGCCGACATAACTTGGCCGATGGCACCCTTAGGAGACCCTCTCTGTGGGAGCGGACTGGCCGGTGGGAGGCTATTGGTGGCAGAAGACGGTCTCAAAGGTACCCGGGTCCTATGCCATGGAGCGCTTTAAAGGTGGTGACCAGCACCTTGAAGTATGATTTAGGTGTGTGTTCTTGGGCCAAATTAACAACAATACCGTTATGCCACGCACTCCACATATTATTTTTGAACAACAAAATAAGCCAGGATAATTATACTCGCACTGTGGGTCCCAGCTTGAGAAGGAAAAAAAGAGCTTGTAGAAAAACCACTTCAGGTTTCATGGTAGTTCACAATCCAGAATTTTAATTTCTATGAGAGGTAAACAATGGTGGGCTTCAAAAAGTTTTACTACAGGTTCTGTGGGTGTGGCTTGGTGGGCATGGCATGGCTTGGTGGGTGTGGCTTGGTGGGCGTGGCAGGGGAAGGATACTGTAAAATCTCCATTCCCACCCCATTCCTGGGGAAGGATACTGCAAAATCCCATTCCCTCCTGATCAGCTGGGACTTGGGAGGCAAAGAATAGACGGAGTGGGGCCAGTCAGAATTTTTACTACCGGTTCTCCGAACTACTCAAAATTTCCGCTACCGGTTCTCCAGAACTGGTCAGAACCTGCTGAAACCATCTCTGGATGTAAAGGTAACAAGTCATAGCATGTAAAGGCCATACACCCTACAGAAATCTCATAAATATTGGTTTAGATTAACTAAAAATCTCAGGCCATGGTTTGTAGCTGATTTGCAACCCAGAGTTATCCATTATGTCTGAATCTACAAAGACTTAATATATTATAGTTAGGACTCACTGGTCTATTCCTACACATTCCTGTACACGTTTTTCAAAAGCTTTGTACACTCTTAGAATTTAGAAGGTTAAAAATGGTGATCAAATGACCCTGGGATGCTACAACCATCGTAAATATATGCCAGTTACCAAGCACCAAACTTTTGATCATATGTGACCCCAGGGATCCTGCAATGGTCATAAATATAAGGATTTATATACAACAGGGAATGGAGGGCTAAAGCATGCGAAGAACAATTGCAGGAACTGAGTATGTTTACTTTAATGAAAAGAAGGACTGGGGTGACATGATAGCAGTCTTCCAATACTTGAGGGGCTGTCACGGAGAAGAGGAGGTCAAGCTATTCTCCAAAGCACCTGAAGGCAGGACAAGAAGCAATGGATGGAAACCAGGGGTGAAATCCAGCAGGTTCTGACAGGTTCTGGAGAACCGGTAGCGGAAATTTTGAGCGGTTCAGAGAACCAGCAGTGGAAATTTTGAGTAGTTCAGAGAACTGGCAAATACCACCTCTGGCTGGCCCCAGAGTGGGGTGGGAATGAAGATTTTGCAATATCCTTCTCCCTGGAGTGGGGAGGGAATGGAGATTTTGCAGTATCCTTCTCCCAGGAGTGGGGAGGGAATGGAGATTTTGCAGTATCCTTCCCCTAGGAGGGGGGAGGGAATGGAGATTTTGCAATATCCTTCCCCTGGAGTGGGGAGGGAATGGAGACTTTGCAGTATCCTTCCCCTGCCACGCCCACCAAGCCACACCAAGCCCACCAAGCCACACCCATAGAACCGGTAGTAAAAACAATTGGATTTCACCACTGATGGAAACTAAACAAGGAGACAATCAACCTAGAGCTAAGGAGAAATTTCCTGACAGGACAATTAATCAATGGAACGACTTGCCTCCAGGTGCTCTCTGGAGGTTTTTAAGAAGAGATTGGACAACCATTTGCCTGAAATGTTATAAGGTTTCTTGCCTGAGCAGGGGGCTCCGAGGTCCCTTCCAATTTTTTTATCCTGTTCTGTCCTGAACAGTAGCTAAACCAGTAGCATGGTTGAAAGTCAAGGACTAACTATATTTGAGCCTTCCCATGCAGGTCTATCTGTACCAATTCATCAGGTTACATGGTTAACTATTCCATTTCATGTTAATGCAAGAAATACATGCATTGTGGAACAGTTTATAAGTTGCTTACAAAGCTGACTGTTAGAAAACACGATTCAAATATCGAGCAATGAAACCAGTTACCTACAGTAACCTTTACCTACAGTTGCTGAAAAAGTATTCTACCCTAACAGACAAATAAACAAAATTCAGTCTGGTTCTTTCTTCCATTTCTTCTTTGTTTCATTAACTAGGAAGCTTAACAGCTGGGTTACCTGTTCTCTCTCTCATTTCCCTCTCTCTCATTTCAGAACCTGCTCCCTTTTGCCTTGCTAATCCGTATTCCGCTACTCAAAAATCTCCCCTAACACCATTGCTGGAGGATAAAAATTTGGTGGATCCTACAAAACATTCTTAAAAAGAGGTTAAAATTTATACCACAGTTGTTTCTGCTGGGTATCGTTACAGATTGTACAGATTATAGACCAATTTGATTTTGAATTTAATAACTGCAGCAAGATTGTTGGTGGCACAATATTGGAAGAAGCAAGATCTACCTACAATCCAAGAATGGACAATGAAAGTAACAAACCTAGCGGAGATGGCAAAAATCTCAGCGTACATGAAGGAACATTCAAATGAAAGATATTTAAGGGACTGGAGAAGATGGGTAGATTATATCCAAAGCAAACACCGGAATAAGAAGTTGCAGATAGGTTATGAATAAATATTTGGTGTGTTTTTTAGGTAATTAAGTTAGCAGGGTAATTAGGAAATTGAAGGAATAAGAGATGCTGAATGTTATAATTATTTAGATTAGGATGGATTATGTTCGTTGAATGTTACATCCTGTAATTTATTCTGGAAAGAGAGGGGGGAGGTAGGTGGATGGGAAGGGGAAGGGGTGGGGGGAGGGGTGGTGGGGGTAAGGGCGGGGAGGGGGTGGGGGTGGTAGGGAAGGGGGGGAATATGTAAACCTTCTGTAAAACTTTTTATTTTTTTATTATTATTATTTTGTAATGTTAGTAATTAAAAAAATAATAAAAAAAGTAATTAAAAAACTGTAAAACTTTTTAATTAAAAAAAAAAAATCTCCCCTAACACCATTGCTGGAGGTCTCAAAACTGAAGTGAAAATACCATCAAAAGCCCCCAAAGCCTCTGAAATGAAAAAGTGAGCAAAGTCGGCATTAAAACCTACCTGGGACTGCTTGATTTTGCTCCAGGTTCCTTAGAGTCCTTTTACTCTCTTCCATTAACATAGCCTCTCTCTAACCAACCGCCCCCAGCTTTCAATTCATTGCATATACATGGGTCAGAATTGCCTCAAACCTCATTATATAAATATTGATTTCAATAGGGAAATCAATAGTCTTGCAGAAGCAGCGTTTTTTTAAAAAAACTGTTTTTAAAAGCTCTATATTTCAACCCTTCTTTTGAGCTTTTACAGACAAGGGGGGGCAGTTTGAACTTGCACCCTAGGTGCTATTTAATTACAGGGATGGAAAGCTTGAATCTTAAAAATCAGCGGCTTCTGTCAGCTCGAGGGCCGAGATTTCAATTTTTCCCCAGAAGTAGATTCAAGACAGAGCTGCAGCCTGTAAGCTTCACAATAAACTGACTGAGTTGTCATCACATTTCACAGAATTCCACCTCTTCTGACTATTTCTGTACTCTGATAAAGGAAAAGGTTCCCCTTGCACGTATCTGCTAGTCGTTCCTGACTCTAGGGGGCGGTGCTCATCTCCGTTTCAAAGCCAAAGAGCCGGCGCTGTCCGAAGATGTCTCCGTGGTCACGTGGCCGGCATGATGCCAAAGGTGCACGGAGCACTGTTACCTTCCCACCAAAGGTGGTCCCTATTTTTCTACTTGCATTTTTTATGTGCTTTCGAACTGCTAGGAAGCTGGGACAAGTAACGGGAGCTCACCACATTACGTAGCACTAGGGATTCGAACCACTGAACTGCTGACCTTTCGATCGACAAGCTCAGCATCAGCCACTGAGCCACAGCATCCCCTTCTGTCGTCTGAAATATGGGCTTAATTTGATTGCATACAGGCAGCCCTCAGTTAGTGACCGTTCAAAGTTAGAACAGCACTGCAAAGTGTGACTTATGACTGTTTGTCACAGTTGCAACCTCTGCAGCATCCCCATGATCATGTGATCAAAATTCAGAAGCTTTGGCGACTGGTTCATATTTATGACCATTGCAGTGTCCCGGGGTCACGTGATCCCCTTTTTCGACCTTCTGACAAGCAAAGTCAATGGGGAAGCCGGATTCACTTAACATCCGTATGACTAACTTAACAACTGCAGTGATTCACTTAACATCTGTGACAAGAAAAGTCGTAAAATGAGGCAAAACTCACTTAGCAAATGTCTCACTTACCAACAGAAATTTGGGGCTCAGTTGTGGTCATTAGGGTATTAAATATCTGTATTTAAGAAATGGGTTAAGCTGATTGACTTAAGACTGCGATTTTCCCATGTGGCGTTGGGTTCTTATTGCCAAGTCCTACCTCAAGCCTGAGGTGTTGAATTAATAGAATAGAATAGAATAGAATAGAATAGAATAGAATAGAATAGAATAGAATAACAGAGTTGGAAGGGACCTTGGAAGTCTTCTAGTCCAACCCCCTGCCCAGGCAGGAAACCCTACACCACTTCAGACAAATGGTTATCCAACATCTTCTTAAAAATTTCCAGTGTTGGAGCATTTACAACTTCTGGAGGCAAGTTGTTCCACTGATTAATTGTTCTAACTCAGGAGATTTCTCCTTAGTTCTAAGTTGCTTCTCTCCTTGATTAGTTTCCACCCATTGCTTCTTATCCTGCCCGCAGGTGCTTTGGAGAATAGCTTGACTCCCTCTTTTTTGTGGCAGCCCCTGAGATGTTGGAAGACTGCTATCATGTCTCCCCTGGTCCTTCTCTTCACTAGACTAACCATGCCCAGTTCCTGCAACCGTTCTTCATATGTTTTAGCCTCTAGTCCCCTAATCATCTTTGTTGCTCTTCTCTGCACTCTTTCTAGTGTCTCCACATCTTTTTTTTTATGAGCAAGACATTATGCAGTTTGATTAAGTAACATTTTCTGTGTTCAGGCATAATGCTAAACTAGGATTATCAGACCTGTGATTTCAGACTCTGAAATAAAGATGTCTTTAAAGGGAGGTTTTTTTAACAGTAGGCAACACTTTTTGATGGAACAGTGTTAACACAACATTAGGCTAACATTTCAGAAATTCCTGAAACAAAATCTTGGTTCAAGTGAAATATCCTAAAGTTTCTAAATCTTCTAAAACTGGCGCTAAATCTTGCCAGGTTTAGAATTCTTCTGAATTTGGGAACTGTTATTGGGCTTAGGTACCCAGCCAGGTTGAAAAAAGATGATTGACAGCCCAGGAACACAATACCTTTGGGTAGGGCAGCCAGATCTGTCTGAACTTGGCACACTGTTTAAAGGCTACCTCTGCACATTTACGGCAAATGAATTTGCATACCGAGAATAAAAATGCTTTCTGAATGTTAAATGCCTATGGTTTTCCTTTTCTGATTTAATTGCATTACATAAAGTTAAACTCTGCTTTCAATTTTCACTTACTCTTTGATGCAGCCTTGAGCAGGAAGAGGCAATAAATCTCTTGCAGTTGGAACTTGGTTGAAAAATGCACACAATCATGCCAGAGATGGGTTTCAGAAGGTTCTGACCAGTTCTGGAGAACTGGTAGTGGAAATTTTGAGTAGTTCGGAGAACTAGTAGTAAAAATTCTGACTGGCCCCACCCCCATCTATTCTCTGCTTCCCGAGTCCCACCTGATCAGGAGAAAATGGGGATTTTGCAGGAACCTTCCCCTGGAGTGGGGTGGGAATGGAGATTTTACAGTATCCTTCCCCTGCCATGCCCACCAAGCCACGCCCACCAATCCATGCCACGCCCACCAAGCCACACCCACAGAACCGGTAGTAAAAAAATTTTAGAACAAAACCTAAAATGTTTCATTTTAAAATAAAATAAAATAAAAACCAATGAGTGCCTGGGTACTGTTTCTTGCATCATTAGTTAGTTGCCATGTGAATCAGTAACAATTTACAGCTTGGTAAACAAGGTTCTAAAGTTGTTTGAAGCCAACCAAGTGAGTTATCCAGTAAACCATGATTAAAACACCACAGGTCATGTGGTTGTGTGAAGACTGCCACGATTCAGGTTTGCCTGAAAGCAGCCAAGTGAATTATTCAGTAACCCACGATTAAAACACCACGGGTCACATTGTTATGTGAAGACTGCCATGATTCCGAGGAGCTGAAAAATATTAATAATCTACATAACCATGCCATCTGGAAGCTACCACAGAACACTATGCTCCCGTAGTAATAGTCTTGTTCTGTCCACTGTAAATATGTTGGAATGTGTGTTTAAAACTAGCATTTTGCCCAAAATATCAAATGGAATTATAAGTACAACAAATGCAACTTGCTGGAAGATTTTCACCCAACCAAATGCAAACCAACGTAGGCGTTGAGCTTATTATTTCAGATTGATGATGGATCTAGCTGTCTTCCAAATTGATTGTGTTGTATGGATGTAGCAAGCACTGAAATAGCCGTGGAGTTTCCTCCTCTACTTCTTGTTCCCTTCTCAGCTTGGTTGTTTTTCAGCCTAATTATCCTCTTGTTGATGCTCTGGGTTTGCCACTGAGAGCCATTTTAAAGTGCTAGAAGTCCAGACAGCCATATTGATGTCAGGTATCTCTGATACTTCACCAACAGTTATCCTTCAAGGTATTTCCAAAAGCTTCAAACGAGCCAAAATTTGATAGATCAGCATTTTGCTTCACCCACTTGACAGCATATAATACTTGACCTTCTTAAGCTCCATTGATTACCAATTCAGTCCTGGAGTGGATTCGATATGGAGTGAATTCTGTACTTAACTTTAAAGAGTTCAGCAATCTGGGGTCTCTGAGAAAACATTGTCTCCCTTTTGCCATCCAAGCTATGTAAGGATGCAAATCTCCAGCATCCATTTTGTGGCTTGTACTAAACATGGTTTAATTTTTAATGCAGTGTTGGTCAGCCTCCCATTTCTTAAAGGATTGTCTTGATTCAAAGCATAATAACAATAGCACCTAGACTTCACAGCCTTAAGTGGTTTACAGAGTCAGAATATAATCATGATAAGAGTTGTAGGGATGTTGGGCTATTCCCTCTTATGTATCTTTTGGTTCAACACTCCTTCTCCCAAATTTTTTAGTCAGGACAAATAGTTTGGAAGGGCATATACAACAAGTCATCATGCTGGGGCCAGTTCACCACAGCTGTCATGCCCCAGCATATAACTTTTATATACTGTTGTTGCTCTCTAGTCCCATCTAGTGCCCGGAGGGACAAATATGCCCTAACATACGATAGTACAGATCTTTTGGAATCCAACCATCAGCCATTCTCAATTCCATGGTATTGGTGGAAATATTGAAGCTTCCTATTGATGCTCCTTGCTAAGTCTGAACTGGGAACAGAGAGGAGCAGACTGTGGTCCAATTCAAAGGGAAATTTTCCTATTTCTAAAATTCCCAGTAACTGCCTGACCATCCCAAGTCAGGATATTGATGACATACCTTTAACAAAACAGGGCTGCTATTCAGTCCATAGTTTCAAAGAATAAGACAAGAAGATAGCCAAACACAGCAGAGGGCCGTTACAATAGAAGCAAATTTTACTTCGATTTATTTAGTTTGTTAGATTTATATCCTGTCCTTCCTCCAGGAGCTTCCAGTGGGATAAATACCACTTTCTTCTTTATGTCCTTGATTCTAGTCCAGCACTTTAAATGCTTTATCACATTGTCTTTCCTTTACAAAAGTGTGACCAAGGTCCAAATATAATTTATTTTTATTTTATTTTATTTATTTATTACCCCTGTTTTCCCCAAAATAAGACATCCCCTGTTAATAAGCCCAATCAGGCTTTTGAGCGCAATTGGCAATAAGGCCAAGCGCTTATTTCAGAGTTCAAAAAAAAATATATAGATAGTTTACTAAAAAGCAGAGACATCATCCTGCCAACAATAGTGCGTATAATGGTTTTTCCAGTTGCAATGTATGGCTGTGAAAGTTGGACCATAAGAAAGGCTGAGCACCAAAGAATTGAGGCCTTTGAACTATGGTGCTGGAGAAGTCTCCTGCAAGTCCCTTGGACTGCAAGGCAATCAAACTGGTCAGTCCTAGAGGAGATCAACCCTGACTGCTCTTTAGAAGGCCAGATCCTGAAGGTGAAACTGAAATATTTTGGCCACCTAATGAGAAGGAAGGACTCACTGAAGAAGCACCTAATGCTGGGAACGATTGAGGGCAAAAGAAGAAGGGGACGGTAGAGAATGAGGTGACTGGATGGAGTCACTGATGCAGTCGATGTGAGCTTAAATGGTCTCCGGAGGATGGTAGAGGACAGGAAGGCCTGGAGGAAAGTTGTCCATGGGGTTGCGATGGGTCAGACACGACTTCGTAACTAACCACAACAAGAAAAATAGAAGTGGACTCCTCTGAAAGGCTACACCCTTTGATATCTTCAACACCTTCACACGACTGGGGTTAGAAGCATTTGCTCCTTTGCTGCTGCCCAATGCCCATCTTCTCTCCATCTGCCTTTCCTTGAGGATGATGGTCTTTCTTCTTAATTCCTTTGTGACCACCTCCATTGCTGCAGAAAACAATATCCTGAGGCAAATGACCAGACATTGTGACTTTCCAAGGTCCTTGTGATACCTTATTAACATTCTGTTAGCATAAGTCCTGACTTTATTATTGACTACATTGAATACACAATGCACTGACCTCTGCCATCTGCAACTAAATCTCTTCCTGCAGATCTATCAAACTGATTTCGTACCAGAAGGAAGCGGTGGGGAGGGGAGAGATATTATGTCCTGGGAAACTTTTTAACACTCCACGGGAAAAAACAGTCTGTTCATTTGACACTGTTTAGCACATCAGGCCCTTATTATAATATTAAAATCTAATAAGTCGTAACCCTAAGGAAAAAGAATGTTTCTATATAAATAATGTTGTTGCTTTTCTAAAGCAAGGAAGACAATAAAAGCCTTGTTAGATCAGACCCAATGTCCATCTATTCCAGTATTAATTTCCAACAGTGGGGCAAACTCTCCCTTGTGTTTCCTTCCTAGCATCTGGTATGCAAGCTGGAATTAAAACACAATTTTGTAGAGCGGATTGCCCATCAGCCAGCTGTGCTCTTTGCTGTGATATTCCCTCCATCTCCCCGACTGGGTTATTGTACAGTTTCCTCTTCCTTCTTCACATGTTCTTTCTTTCTTTCTTTATTTAATTTGTCAAACGTGTACAAGATAACAGGTATAAGTATAAATATGGACATGAATACAGGAAATGAGTACCAATAAATGGGGACAGTACGACAGGGACGGTAGGCACGCTGGTGCGCTTATGCACGCCCCCTTTATGGACCTCTTAGGAATGGGGTGAGGTACACGGTAGACAGTTGAAGGTTGAAGGTTTGGGGGTTCAGGGATGTAACAACAAAGTCAGGTAAAGCATTCTAGGCGTTGACCACTCTGTTGCTGAAGTCGTATTTTCTGCAGTCGAGTTTGGAGCGGTTTACCTTGAGTTTGTATCTGTTCTGTCCCCAACCACACACACACACACACACACCAACAGACGTTCAAGAGTTAAAGACCAAACCAGTCGGCAAAATCCTTTTCCTTATGATAACGGAACTTGGCAACAACCTAGTGGCTGCCTGCCAAGAGTTTATTATTTACGAAGAGGAGAGATAACTTCTCCCCAATTCTGATACATCAAAAGAAACAGCTCAATAATTACGGAGTTAATCAAGTCCAGAGATAATCCAGCAAAGTCTATAGCAAAAAGTCCGGCAATGCAGAATGGCGTGGAAGCTTTCAGCTTTGTTCGTCACAAGGTTTGACTGGCCACCACGCTCCCTTTTATATCCTGTGGGGTATGGTCCAGTGACTCAGCCTAATCTCGGGCATGCCTTTTCTTCTGTTGCGTGCGCTTATCTCTGCGACGCTGGCGTGGATCCAGCCAAGACTCATTACCCTCATCACTGTCCATCTGTGGCTGCGTGGACGTGCTTGGCCCCAGCCCTATCTCTTGCTCTTCGGCGGACACCGAAGGCATTGCCAGAGAGGAGGGTCCTGGAGAGGGAGGCCTTGCCAACTCCTCTCCTTCACTCTCGGAATCCTCTCCTGCCGATGACACAGGCTCAGGTAACGGAGCCACAACAGTATCTATTGTTTGCTCGTGTATTATTGAGGCTGAAGCTGAAGTAGTCATTGACAGATAAGACGTTATAACAGATAATTTTGTGTACTATGCTTAGGTCAGACCATAGGCGGTGTAGTTCCAGGTTGTCCAAGCCCAAAATTTCAAACTTAGTGGCATAAGGGATTCTATTGTGAGCAGAGGAGTGAAGTACTCTTCTCATGAAATATCTCTGGACCTGCTCAATCTTATTAATGTCCGATATACAGTGTGGATTCCAGGCAGACGAGCTGTATTCGAGAACTGGTCTGGCACAGGTTTTGTATGCCCTGGTTTGTAGTACAATGTTACCGGAGAAGAAGCTTCACAAAATTAGGTTAACAACTCTTAATGCCTTTTTGGCAATGCTGTTACAGTGAGCTCTAGGGTTTAGATCGTTTGAGATGAGTACTCCTAGGTCCTTGACAGAAGACTAAAGAATCTTTTTTGTACTTCTACAAATTTGGGGCTTTTGTGTGTGCAGATGGCCATGCGTTTGCTACCTAAATGATGGCATCCAGTTTTGAATGTCGCAGCCAAATGTTCAGAAAGGTTCTCTTCCAGCTTTAAGGGAGGAACATGGAAGATTGTATGACTTATGTTGACTTGAGAACCCACCAATGTTTTTCTACATCAAAGAAAGGGTATTCGGAAAGGAGACGTAAGTGAGGATTTTAGAGATGAAGTGAACGTTGCCAGATTCTGAAAAATTCAAAAAAAAAAAAATTTTGGTATCAGGAATTTTTTTGCCATGTCCAGTCTGGAGGGCCTGGGTGTGGATTCTAGTGGGCCAATGCTTCTCCCCAGAGATTTTTTTGCATCCCTGTTACAACAGGAAGGAGCCATAATGCCAATATGAGCCATGTTGGTGCAGTGGTTAGAGTGCAGTACTGCAGGCTACTTCTGCTGACTGTTGGCTGCCTGCAATGCGGCAGTTCAAATCTCACCAGGCTCAAGGTTGACTCAGCCTTCCATCCTTCCGAGGTTGGTAAAATGAGGACCCAGATTATTGGGGGCAATAGGCTGACTCTGTAAACTGCTTAGAGAGGGTTGTAAAGCACTGTAAAGCAGCATATAAGTGTTAGTGCTATTGCTATAATTCTGCCCTCCATGAATCGGGCTTTGTGATAATGAAACTAAGGTTGTGTGTTTGTGTTTGTGTACATATATGAGAAACAGGGAAGACTTGGGTTCTTTACTGTAGTTCTTAGAAGAGACAAGGCCCATCAGTCCTGAGAGACTGGTTGGTTGGTTGGTTGGTTGGTTGGTTGGTTGGTTGGTTGGTTGGTTCATTCATTCATTCATTCATTCATTCATTCATTCATTCATTCAATTTCATTCATTCAGATTGAAATGATTGCACCTTTTACCACAGCAGTTGTGACCAGCAATGTTAGAAACCACAATAGGAATGATCCTGAAAAGGTGCAATTCAAAACATACAATTCAAAAAGTAACATCAACTGAGAGTGAAAAATGAATTACCTGGACTTCACTAACTTCCTAATTTTCCACACTTTTTGGAGGGCTGGTAGAATTAGGGCCACTTTAATCTTGGGTGACAGGGAGTTCCAGAGGATAGGCCTTACATCAGAAAAGTCATCCTTCCTGAGTTCCACAATATGGCATTCTTTAATTGACAGGATCTGAAAGATGCCCCACTTGCCGCCTCTAATATGTTGGGTAGAAACAACCAGAGAGAGATGGTCCTTCAAATATCTCAATCCCATGCCATGAAAGGCTTTAAAAGTGACAACCAGCACGACGTAGTTCAGAGATGTCAAACTCACATCATCATGGCGGCGTCAAGTGTCATACCAGGACTTTTTCCCCCTTCACTAAACCGGGTGTGGGTGTGGCCAATACATGATGCATCCGGCCCACAGACTGGGAGTTTGACAGCCCTGATGTACTTTGATAGGTGGTTGTCAGCTAGCCTGCTGCTTGCTGCCATGAACAAGGGAGGGAAGCAGGGGTGGGTTCTACTTATCTTTACTACTGGTTTGCATCGGGAGCACGCGCGCTTCTGCACATGTGCAGATCACCTATGATGACATCTGGGTTGATGGGCAGAGCTTCCCACCGGTTTTACTACTGGTTCTTGTGAACTCGTCCGAACCGGGGGCAACCCACCACTGGGGAGAGGAGTCGGTGGAGAATCTTTCGTTGCAGCTTTGCAACTACAGTCTGGGCTTTGCTTATCTCTCCAAGGCAGTGGTGAAATTCAAATTTTTTTACTGCCGATTCTGTGGGTGTGGCTTGGTGGGTGTGGTGTGGCTTGGTGGGCATGGCTTGGTGGGTGTGGCAGGGGAAGGATACTGCAAAATCTCCATTCCCACCCCACTCTGGGGCCAGCAGAGGTGGCGTTTGCCAGTTCACTGAACTACTCAAAATTTCCACTGCTGGTTCTCCGAACCACTCAAAATTGCCACTACCGGTTCTCCAGAACCTGTCAGAACCTGCTGGATATCACCCGTGGTTTCCATCCATTGCTTCTTGTCCTGCCTTCAGGTGCTTTGGAGAATAGCTTGACCTCCTCTTCTCCGTGACAGCCCCTCAAGAATTGGAAGACTGCTATCATGTCATCCCAGTCCTTCTTTTCATTAAACTAAACATACCCGGTTCCTGCAATTGTTCTTCGCATGTTTTAGCCCCCAGTTCCCTGTTGTATATAAATCCTTATATTTATGACCATTGCAGGATCCTTGGGGTCACATATGATCAAAAGTTGGGTGCTTGGCAACTGGCATATATTTACGATGGTTGCTGGATTTCACTCCTACTCCAAGGTCATTTCTTCTAGCTTTGGTATGCAGCAGTCCTTTGGTTGCCTAGCTGGTTGCCTGGACTTTTCTTTCCTAGGAAATGGATAGAGGCAGCCCTGACAATGATAGAGTTACAGGCATCACTGCCTGGGGGGGGGGGGGGGGGGGGGAGGAAGAGAACTGGTCTCCTTGTAAATAATACACCACACCATCCAAATAGCAGAAAAAGTTATTTTGTGGACAAGAGAATATCATGAAGTGGAATTGGGCATAGCAACAGGTCAGCCAATGAGGGCTGTTTGGTAACTGAAACATAGTATTTGTTGTATGGGACCATAAGAGACAGTTTGGAGCCTGGGTGTGGCTTAACTGTTCTGTATATAAGCTTGAGGGCACTAGCTTCTCTCTTCTGCATTTTGCCTTCTCCATTTTGTGCTTCCATTTTCTGCTGTGTTTGTACTTGCTATTCCTCTTCTCTACCATGCAGAAAAATGTACAAGGGTATTATATGCCTTATGTGTTGGAATTGTATATAAAGAAGTTTCTTATATAATTTGAAACCTGCTTAATAATCTGCCCGTGCGTGTGGCAACAAAATTCTACTAAAACACCATCGCTAGATTAATACAGTAACAAATATTTTTGCCAATAGGAATTGGTCTCTCCATTCTCTGAGTTTGTATCTTCTCCTAACCTCTGGCTTTAATTATATGGAGGATCCAATCCCACTCACCCTAACAAGAAAAACTCTCACCTGGAGAGGAAGGTTATTAAAAAGGAATTACAGGTGAGCCCGTTGAGATGTTTTGAGTCATCAACTAGCCCAAAGAAAACAAAGATGATTAGGGGACTGGAGGCTAACACATATAAAGAACAGTTGCTGGAATTGGGAATATCTAGTTTAATGAAAAGAAGGACTAGGGGAGAGATGATAGCAGTCTTCCGATATCTCAGGGGCTGCCCAAAGTAGAGGGAGTCAAGCTATTCTCCAAAGCACCTGAGGGCAGGACAAGAAGCAATGGGTGGAAGCTAATCAAGGAGAGAAGCAACCGAGAACTAAGGAGAAATTCCCTGACAGTGAGAACAATTAATCAGTGGAACAACTTGCCTCCAGAAGTTGTAAATGCTCCAGCACTGGCAGTTTTTAAGAAGAGGTTGGACAACCATTTGTCTGAAGTGGTGTAGGGTTTCCTGCCTAAACAGGGGGTTGGACTAGAAGACCTCCAAGGTCCCCTCCAACTCTGTTATTCTATTCTAATAGGAGATAGTCTAAAAACAGAAGATCGAGGTAGCTCTAAAAAATCCTGGAGTCCCCACATCTTTTCTCCCAAGATGCAATCTTTCTGACCCAAGGTAAGACATTGTTCTCACCTTTGAGGAGCAAATAAATACCTGAAACTGAAACACTTACGACTTATTTGCAATGTTTTGTGTGTGAGAGGAAGATAGGGATAAGATCCTGGTTGTAGCTTATGCAAATAAGGTCAGAGGAGTTAACATATTGGAAAGAGCTGACATTTCTCCGGGTAGATTGAATCTTTAGCGTGACAGAATCACTTACCTGATCCACTTGCATCAGGCTCCCTCTTGTTATATTGACCCCTGCGGAGTAAGCCTGACAAGTCAAACTCTTGCAAAGTTCATTAAGAATGTGAAATAAAGCAGCCATTTGAGAAACCCTGAAAACGGAGGACAGCAAACTCACACTTTTTGCAACTTCAGCACAAATAGGTTTTTCACCAAGAACATCTGCTCTTCGCTGACCTAAATTCAGATGCAATGCTCATTAAGGAGTCCCCCTCAAGGCCTCCTCAAAAACATTCCTTGGATTAGAACAATGATTAGAACACAGGTTAACCATCTTTTCAGGTTTTCCACAAACAGCAGCTTTTCTAAAAAAATGAAATAAATAAAAAGAAAGTAAGGGACGTGGTGGCTCAGTGGCTAAGACGCTGAGCTTTGATCGAAAGGTCGGCAGTTCAGTGGTTCGAATCCCTAGTGCCGCATAAGGGGGTGAGCTGCCGTGACTTGTCCCAGCTTCTGCCAACCTAGCAGTTTGAAAGCACGTAAAAAATGCAAGTAGAAAAATAGGGACCACCTTTGGTGGGAAGGTAACAGCGTTCTGTGCGCCTTTGGCGTTTAGTCATGCTGGCCACATGACCACGGAGACATCTCCGCCCTCCGATGTCATCACTGATGATCTGGGCATGTGCATGCACTTCCATTGTGAACCGGTAGTAAAGGTAAGCGGAACCCACCCATGGTCCAGGGATGTCAAACTCAATTTCATTGAGGACTGCAACAGGGTTGTGTTTGACCTTGGGAGACTGGTGGAGGTGTGGTCATGGGGGCATGGCCAGGGTGGGCATGGCCAGCTCGACATCACTCGTTGAGGCTCCATTTTCAGCCATGACAGCCTCCTATAGCCCTTTGCCAGCTAAAAAAGAGCCCAGGGGGCTTTCTCGTTTTGCTTGAAAATGTTTCGCTTCTCATCCAAAAAGCTTCCTAAGTTCTAAAAGCTTCTTTGGTTCTGGTTTCCGAACTGAAGAAGCGGCCTCCCCAAGCTCCGTTTTCATTGGCCGAGGCACCACGGGCCAGTCCTTTGCTGTTTCCAGGGCAACCCTGTGGACCAGAACTAAGCTCCCCACAGGCTGGATCTAGCCCGCAGGCCTTGAGTTTGATGCTCCTGGCATAGTCTATCTATAGAGACAGAGACTTTTTAAATTAACTTCTCTTTTTAGAGTTTTAAACATTTTATTAGGTTATAAGATAAGATACAAAATACAAAAGTAAATAGGAAAGTAGTGGGGAGAAAGGGGGTAGAGAAGTGAGGGAGAGTTGGGAAAGAGGGGGAAAAAAGTATTGACTTCCGATTCCCTCTGTGGCCAGTAAAATAAGGTATTAACATCAAACCATAACTTTTCTTTTGGGTCTAATGGAAAAGCCTTGGAGAAAAAAAAATGAGAACTTTTGACCCCTTTATATGTTGACTGCAGCAAGACTACTGTACACACAAAAATGGAAGAACATTTGGATTCCCACCATGGACGAATGGTTGCAGAAGCTGATGGAGTTGGCAGAAATGGCTAAATTGACTAATTTAATTAAAGAAAAGAATATAAGTACCTTTGTTTTCACATGGAGACCCTTTCTGAACTTTGTGCTCGAGGTGGGTGGGGGAAATGAAAACTCTGATTTTGGGTTTTACTGATTAGGTTGATAGATGCTTATAGAAATGGCTAGTTTATATTATTACTTTTTACATTAACTTCTGGATCCATTGTTCAGAAACTGCCTTTCTCCTTTCCCATCCATGGCAATTCTGCTGTAGAGTGAAGATCAGAGGCTTGTGCAGGAATCTAGCACATTCTAGAGATGATTTGTTGTTAGTTGCGAAGTCGTCTCCGATCTATTGCGACCCCATGGACAACGTTCCTCCAGGTTTTCCTGTCCTCTACCATCCCCCGGAGACCATTTAAGCTCACGTCGACTGCCTCAGTGACTCCATCCAGCCACCTCATTCTCTGCCGTCCCATTCTTCTTTTGCCCTCAATCATTCCCAGCATTAGGCTCTTCTCCAGTGAGTCCTTCCTTCTCATTAGGTGGCCAAAGTATTTGAGTTTCACCTTCAGGATCTAGTCTTCTAAAGAGCAATCAGGGTTGATCTCTTCTAGGACTGACCGGTTTGATCACCTTGCAGTCCAAAGGACTCGCAGGAGTCTTCTCCAGCACCATCGTTCAAAGGCCTCGTTCTTTGACGTTCAATCCAGAGATGATTAATCTCTACTAAATGTAAAAGCGGGTGCACAATGACTCAGTGATTAAAGATGATGAGCCTGTCATTGTAAAGCTGACAGCCTGAATTCGAAACCCAAGGGTCACGCAATGAGTTGAGCTGCTATTACTTGTCCCAGCTCCCGCCCACCTAGCAGTTCGAAAGCATGCAAATGTGAGTAGATAAATAGGTACCACTTCGGTGGGAAGGTAACAGTGTTCCGTGCACCATAAGTGTATAGTCTTTCTGGCCAAATGACCACGGAAGTGTCTTCAGACAATGCTGGCTCCCTCAGCTAAGAAATGGAGGTGAGCACCCTAGACAGAGACGACTGGACAGGGGAGATCTTTGCCTTTTTAAAAAGTAAACACAATATTGTAAAAAAAGCAAAAAGCAAAAAGCAAAAAGGACATCAGTTTTGGATTATGGCAATGTCACACTTTTTATATTTAAAAAAAGTAACTCTACATATTTTGGAGGTGTCAGCATGGTCCTGTCTTCTGTTCAGCTCAGAAGCTGAAACAATATTTTTTTTAAAAAAAAAGAGTGCTGTCTTTAACTTTGAAAAGACCACTAGAAGTGCGATCCAGTGTTAATCAAACAGATTGTCACCAGTTTAATCCTGGATCCTGTACTCTTCAGGCCTTTATGAATGATGTGGGTAAATAGAAAGCCGGCATGCTTAGAATTGCCGATAACACGATATTAGATAAGATCACGAACATTCTGGAAGACAGAAATAATATTCAAAATTATCTTCATAAGCTAAAGAAATTTGCTGAAAGTGGTAGAATGAAATTTAAGAGACAAAACGTTCTTCACTCAAATAACGCACCCGGATATAGGATAAGATGATTTTGCTTAGCAATAGTATTTAATGGAAAAGTTCTTGGAATAATAGTTCACAGATTATATTCAGTTTGTAGTTGTGCACTATAGCTGCAAAACAACAACAACAACAAGAACCCCCAGCACAATTGTTGGCTGCATCAGTGGGACTCGAGTTTTTAAATCACAAGAAGCATTCCCTTAGAATAGAATAGAATAGAATAGAATAGAATAGAATAGAATAGAATAGAATAGAATAGAATAGAATAGAATAGAATAGAATAGAATAGAATAGAATAACAGAGTTGAAGGAATCTTGGAGGTCTTCTAGTCCAACCCCCTGCTTAGGCAGGAAACCCTACACCACTTCAGACAAATGATTATCCAATCTCTTCTTAAAAACTTCCAGTGTTGGAGACTCACAACTTCTGGAGGCAAGTTGTTCCACTGATGAATTGTTCTCACTGTCAGGAAATTTCTCCTTAGTTCTAAGTTGCTTCTCTCCTTGATTGGTTTCCACCCATTGCTTCTTGTCCTGCTCTCAGGTGCTTTGGAGAATAGCTTGACTCCCTCTTCTTTGTGGCAACCCCTGAGATATTGGAACACTGCTATCATGTCTCCCCTAGTCCTTCTTTTCATTAAACTTTTCTTTTCATTCTTTGCATTTTAATACTGCATTAGTCAATATCCTCCCTCAAGAGATCTGTGTCTTGTTCTCTGCATCATATTTTAAGAAAGATTCGGCCAAATTAGAATGGTGGTGAGAGAGGCAGTAGCGATGATCACAGGCTAGAAACAAGCCCCTGCAAAGAAGGATTGAAACAGTTGGCCATGAAAAAAAAGAATGTCTGAGGTGAGATATGTTATCATTCTTCAAAGCTTTAAAAGATGGCTTGTTGAAGAAGGTCGAGGCCTCTTATGTCTTATTTCAGAATGCAGGACATGAAATAATAGCATAAGTTACATTCTGGCCCGGCCTGTTAGAAAATACTTCATTTCAGCCAGAGCAGTTTGACAATGGAATCAATTATTCAGACAGGTGGTTGGCCCAAGCAGATATTAGACAGGGTGCTTTTAATATGGCTACCTGCACTGAATAGGGAGTTGGACCTCAATAGTTTCTTCCAACTCAGGAACAACAAAACATATTTGACTTGGCTGATTGGTCCTGGAATCCAGTTCTTCAGAGTCTGATCTGCCTGCTTCTCTTCTTTCTTCTCCTGAAGCTGGTCTAGCTGAATCAATCCCAGTTGAACAAATATCTATCATCCTAGTCATTTTGGGTGCAGAAAACCATACAAAATATCCAGGGGTGGGCTTCAAAAATTTAGAAAGGGGTTCTTTGCTCAGTTGCTGGGTGGATGTGGCCATGGTGGGCGTAGCTTAGTCGGCCTCATGCACCACGGCGGGGGGGGGGGGACGTTTTTGCCCTCCCCGGGCTCTGGAGGCTTCGGAGGCCCTCTGGAGGCTGGAAACGGGCCCATTTCCGGCCTTCCCAAACTTCCGGTAGGCCTGTTTTTTGCCATCCCTGAGCCTCCATGCACGCCCTACACCTACCTGCATCCAAAATGGGCCGTGTGGGGACTCCTGGGACGGGACAGGAGGGTTGGGCTGGGTCAGCCAGGAGTGGGATTTGGGGGTTCTCTGAACTGCACAGATTCTTAGATAGAGGTTCTCCTGAATCCTTGAGAACCCCCAGCAGCCCACCCCTGATAATATCTCAGGACTGCTGTTCTCATTTAACCTTACTTCTTCTCAAGGTTTCAGCTCTAATCATATAACAATAGCATTTAGACTTATATACCGCTTCACAGTGCTTTACAGCTCTCTCTAAGCAGTTTACAGAGTCAGCGTATTGCCCCCCCAACAATCTGGGTCCTCAATTTATCAACCTTGGAAGGATGGAAAGCTGAGTCAACCTTGAGCCGTTGAGAATCGAACTGCTGGCAATCAGCTGAATTAGCCTGCAATGCTGCATTCTAACCGCTGCACCACCACAACTCTTATCATATTTGTACTCTATCATATTTCTGTGCCTTCATCGCTCAAAACAACGATTAGGGCAGTGCCTGTTGTGCGGTTGTTGTGATCTTTGCAGCAGTTTTTCAAGCAACACCATCCATTGCTCTATCGATTCTTCTTGTCAACAACTCCTCCACTGGATTGTAAAAACCCGATGAGGACAGAGGTAGCAAGCAAACAGAGGAGTGCCGAGTCAGCTGTTTGCTTGTAGATTTGAAAGGCAAAGTGTTTCAGAAGGTCTATTGAATGTTCCATCAAGTGCATAATCTTCGTCAAGTATAGGATACAGAACATGGTGAACTATCTTACATCCTTCATGATAAACAAGGCCATAAAATCCAGCACACAAAAAAAGTGAGTCCTGTATTCTTTCTTATTCATTCTTGCAACAGAGGTCAGTGTATAAATGGAAATGAATGTTTTAAAAACGTATTATATTATATAGATGTTTCTGAAAAGAAAGTTGTTTCTCAACATGGTATAGAAGCGTGTATAGTGCCAAATCACTAAGTACTGGAGATGGGAGAAAGAAGCTTGATTCGGAAACAAGGTAAGTCCCTCAGTTTGCTCTGAGAATAAGAAACATATTTTACTTAAGGTTCAAAATCCGCCAATCCACTGCCAAGGCAAGGCAACAGAACAAGCCACTTTGAGCAAAGTTCTGTGCAAAGCAGCAATTTTAGAGCCAGGCACATCATTCTTGCTTCCTCTAGTTCAGGGGTGTCAAACACTAGGTCCATGGGCCACATCTAGCCCACGATGTGGTTGGATCTGGCCCACAGGGCCATCCTGGAAAATGTAAGGGGCCAGCCTGTGTCACTTCATCCTGGTCTACCCAATGCAAAGAGGAAACATGCCAGCAGTTTGGGGAGTGGCATCAGGCTGGCCATGCCCACCCAGTTTTTTGTTTTTTGTTTTTTTTAATTTGATTTATATGCCGCCCTTCTCTGGATACTCAGGGCGGCTTACAATGCGCTAAGCAATAGCCTTCATTCTTTTGTATATTTATACAAGTCAGTTTATTGCCCCCACAACTGGGTCCTCAATTTACCTACCTTAGAAAGGATGGAAGGCTGAGTCAACCTTGAGCCTTGGTGAGATTCGAACCTGCAGTAATTGCAGGCAGCTGGTCTTAATAACCAGCTTAATAACAGGGTCCCTTAGACCACTGTACTACCAAGGCTCTTTTGTTGGTCACACACACCCAGTCAGCCACGCCCACTCGGCCCCCTGAGGTCCACCGCAGCCCTGATGCGGCCCTCAATAAAATTGAGTTTGACACCCCTGCTCTAGTTAGTTAATCTGGCTACACAGATATTTATTTTATTTATTTATTTTATTTAACTTATATGCCGCCCTATCCCCAACGGACTCAGGGCGGCTCACAACAATAAAATCCACAATAACCACAATACAAAATTAAAATACCTAATTAAACCAGATAAAAGTTAAAAACCCATATAAAACCCCATCAGTCCAGGCTGGGGGATTTGAATAACCAAGTTTTTAATTCATGGCAGAAAGTGCGAAGGTCAGGGGCCAGCCGGAGCCCCAAGGGGAGTTGATTCCAGAGGGTGGGCGTGCCCACAGAGAAGGCTCTACCCCTGGGGCCGCCAGCCAACATTGTCTAGCCGATGGCATCCTGAGCAGGCCCTCCCTATGGGCACGAACCGGGTGATGGGAAGTTGTTGCTGGCTGCAGGTGGTCCACCAAATATCCTGGGCCTAAGCCATGTAGGGCTTTATAGGTCATCACCAGCACCTTGAATCTCACCTTGATAGCTTGCAGTACTCTTGTTGACTCTACTAATACACAGACCTCTTAACAATAACCACACCAGTCTGAGTAGTAGTTCTGATGTTTTTTCAGGGGGGACCTGGAAAATGTTTAATGTTTTTAACATTTTATATTGTTCTATATTATTGTTTTATGACATTGTAAGCTGCCCAGTGGGACACGGTGGCTCAGCGGCTAAGACACTGAGTTTGTCGATCGAAAAGTCAGTAGTTTGGTGGTTCGAATCCCTAGTGCCACGTAATGGGGTGAGCTCCCGTTACTTGTCCCAGCTTCTGACAACCTAGCAGTTCGAAAGCATGTAAAAATGCAAGTAGAAAAATAGGGAGCATCTTTGGTGGGAAGGTAACAGCGTTCCGTGCGCCTTTGGCATTTAGTCATGCCGGCCACATGACCACGGAGACGTCTTTGGACAGCGCTGGTTCTTTGGCTTCGAAACGGAGATCAACACTGTCCCCTAGAGTCAGGAACGACTAGCACATACCTTTAAACTGCCCAGAATTGCCGCAACATGAAACAGGCAGCAAATGAATTTAATATTCTTCTTTTTTGAATTTTGAAATAAATTTTCAAAGAATGGAAATCATAGTCCCACCCATCTGAAGGACACCTGGAAGAAAAGAACAGGTACATGGACTTCTAGCATTCTAAATGGCAAGCTATTCCACTGAGAGCAATTAACCAGTGGAGCAGCTTGCCTTCAGAAGCTGTGAGTGCTCCATCACTGGAGGCTTTCAAAAAGAGACTGGACAGCCATTTGTCTGAAATGGTACAGGGTCTCCTGCTCGAGCAGGGGGCTTGGACTAGAAGACCTCCAAGGTCCCTTGCAATTCTATTATTCTATGTGTCTTCCCGCTCTGATCTAGACCTCCTGACATTCAATTTATTCTGCAACCCAAGCTGCCTTCCATTGAGGACCTCTATACTGCAGGAGTCAAAAAGAGGGCTGTGAAAATATCTACAGACCCCTCACATCCTGGACATAAACTGTTTCAACTCCTATCCTCAAAACGACGTTATAGGGCACTGCACACCAGAACAACTAGACACAAGGACAGTTTTCCCCTGAACGCCATCACTCTGCTAAACAAATAATTCCCTCAATACTGTCAAACTATTCACTAAGTCTGCACTACTATTAATCTTCTCATCGTTCCCACTACCCATCTCCTCCCACTTATGACTGTATGACTATAACTTTGTTGCTTGTATTCTTACGATTTATATTGATATTGTTTCCTGATTGCTTATTTGTACCCTATGACTATCATTAAGTGTTGTACCTTACGATTCTTGATGAAGGTATCTTTTCTTTTATGTACACCGAGAGCGTATACACCAAGACAAATTCCTTGTGTGTCCAATCACATTTGGCCAATAAAAAATTCTATTCTATTCTATTCTATTCTATTCTATTCTATTCTATTCTATTCTATTCTATTCTAGCCTAGCCTAGCCTAGCCTAGCCTAGCCTAGCCTAGCCTAGCCTAGCCTAGCCTAGCCTAGTCTATGAATTCACCACTTGGGAGAAAATCCTGATGCTTCAGGTGTCGTAAATTCAGCTTGGACCATAAACTGTCCAAAGAGGAGAATTGAGCTTCTGTTTTCATAAGCAGAACAGAAGACCGGCTTATGCTTTCTTCTCATCGTAGGCCCTCCTGGGTCTGATTTGTATATACAAAGCAGTGGGGTAGGCAGGAATAGGGAGAAAAAGCTTCTGGCATTTTTATTTTTTTATTTTTGACATTTTAACCAGCAGTGGCTTGGCTGTAATCTCAAAGCCATCCTGGCAGATGCACAAGATGGAGTTTCCAAGACCTACCACAGCCGTTGCCTATACAAGTGGACTAATAGAGCAGACACTGCTGGGACCACAGCAAGGAGGCCAGGGGAAAAATAAAATCCCATGGAGATGGATTCAGCCAGGACTATAAAGAATCCGCTTTTCTTAGCAGGTGCTTTCAGTTCCAACATCTGCTGGCCATCTAAATCAAAGCAGCTGTGATAATCGGTTACGCAAATGAATGACGTGGATGTATAAATACACGGTTACAGGGGATTTTTTTTTTTTACCCGTCTCTCCCTCTGCCTCTTACTATTCTTGGCCAGAGAGCACAGCTGACAATTCAATTAAAAATAATAATAAAATCTGAAGAACTTTAGAACATTGGGCACGGAAGGGAAGGCGAACTCCAACCATCGAGGGTTTTTTTTTTTCCCCTGGATTTGTTACATTTACATCATTCCAGGCATTATTTTCTTGAGAGCTTATTTTTGGCGGTGGGAGAGACTGTTCTAAACTTTGCTTGGCAGGGAAGTGATAAAACTAAGGAAATCATATACTAATTAACTTTGATTTTAGTTAATTGCCTTGGGAGATTATCCAAATCAACCTCACCTCTCTATTTGGATCGAATGGCATCCATCATAAGAACTACAACTTCCTCTGACCCTATCTCATGAAGATACGGCTATAGCGGTGACGGGGGTGTCATATAAAACCAACTGCTCTAGGTGCAAAAGGCTCCTGGTAGAATTCAATTTTTTTTACTACCGGTTCTGTGGGCATGGCTTGGTGGGCATGGTGTGGCTTGGCAGGCGTGGCAGGGGAAGGATACTGCAAAATCCCCATTCCCACCCCACTCTGGGGCCAGCCAGAGGTGGTATTTGCCGGTTCTCCAAACTGCTTAAAATTTCCACTACCGGTTGTCCAGAACCTGTCAGAACCTGCTGAATAGCTCCCCTGCTCCTGTCCTTAGATATCATCTTCTATAAAGAGGACCTTATATATCAGAATTGAGAAATGCCTTCAAGATACTCCATAGAAAGCTGATGCCCTTCCAAATAAACCATATAGCAATAAGGATGGGATGGGGTGGGATTGGTAGGGGGGAGGGGAAGAGAGGAGAGGAAGTGGACAGGGAGGGAGGGAGAAAGGAAGGGGAGGGGAGGGTAGGAGGGAGATGAGAGGAGGCGGACAGGGAGGGAGGGAGAATGGAAGGAGAGGAGAGGAAGGAGAGGAGGGGAGGGGAGGAGCAATAAGGATGGGATGGGGTGGGATTGGTAGGAGGGAGGGGAAGAGAGGAGAAGAGGTGGACATGAAGGGAGAGAGAAAGGAAGGGGAGGCGAGGAGGGAGATGAGAGGAGGCGGACAGGGAGGGAGGAAGGAGAAAAGAGGGAGAAGAGAGGAGGGAGAGGAGAGGTGGCAGACAGGGAGGGAGGGAGAAAGGAAGGAGAGGCGAGGAGGGAGAGGAGGGGAGGGGAGGAGAACAGGGAGGGAGGGAGAAAGGAAGGGGAGGGGAGGAGAGGAGAGGAGAGGAGGCAGACAGGGAGGGAGGGAGAAAGGAAGGAAGGAAGGAGAGGATCTTTATTGATTTAGTCATTTGACTTATAAAAATTATAGAAATATACAGGCAGATCCAAGAAAAACAATAGGATGTATTCATAGTTGGCACCCTCCAATTAACATATATTCCTATGACATATCAGTAGTAGAGAACACAATTTAGCCCTCTATTCAGGAAGTCTAGATGGGTAGTAAGTGGAGGCTTTAAAGAGAGAAATACCTATGGAGATTCTCAGTCATCCAGGTCATGGTTGTCCCAAAGGTGCTTTTTCAAGAGGCAATTTGAGTCTTTCTTTCTTTTTTTTACCCTTCCTTGCAGATCTCCCTTTCCCCAGTCCTTGCAAACAGGTAAAACCAACATTGTTATGCCAAAAAGCACCTATAGTACAAAGAGGCTGGGGAGTCCAACTCCAAAATTCCCAGTGAGTGAATTGCAGCCCCAACAGTTTGAAGGCAGTGAATGGAGCATTTACAGTATTGTTCAACCAAGTTGGAAGTCTTTCCTGACAGTGTAATAGCCAATAACCCTGGAAATCACAATAGTCACACACTATAAAAAAGATGTTGAGACTCTAGAAAAAGTGCAGAGAAGAGCAACCAGGATGATTAGGGGACCGGAGACTAAAACATAGAATGAACGGTTGCAGGAACTGGGCATGGCTAGTCTAGTGAAGAGAAGGTCCAGGGGAGACATGATAGCAGTCTTCCAATATTTGAGGGGCTGCCACAGAGAGGAGGAGGGGGTCAAGCTATTTTCCAAAGACCCCGAAGATCAGATAATAATGGATGGAAACTGATCAAGGAAAAGATTCAACCTGAAAATAAGGAGAAATTTTCTGACAGTGAGAACAATCAACCAATGAAATAGAAGTTGCCTTCAGAAGTTGTGGAAGCTTCATCACTGGAGGCTTTCAAGAAGAGATTGGACTGCCATTCGTCAGAAATGGTGTAGGGTCTCCTGCTTAGGCGAGGGGTTGGAGTAGATGACCTCCAAGGTTCCTTCCAACTCTGTTAATCTGTAAATAGTTTAGCAGGCACAAGA
This sequence comes from Arizona elegans, assembly GCA_022577455.1. Taxonomy (NCBI): domain Eukaryota; kingdom Metazoa; phylum Chordata; class Lepidosauria; order Squamata; family Colubridae; genus Arizona; species Arizona elegans. Next base: position 5,524,933 of record JAKOOJ010000009.1, on the reverse strand, counting down.
AAAGAAGCAGGTAGGAAAGGCTGTACCTGTTTCCAATTGTCCCAAGAAATGTTCAGCCAAAGGAACCTCGAGCCAGGGACAAATTTGCTAATACATTCATGCTTTTTTCTGACTCTTAATTCTATACTGCAAAGCCTTCTCACATAACGATTTCTGCAAAAATATTTCTGAGTCACGGTCAACTCAGCGGATGAACATTAAATAGTCTTTCTCTTTTGACGTGGTTCACACTGACTCACTTCCCATGTTCCTTGGCACCAGCCTTGGCATATGGACGCTAAAGTTGGGCTCCTTTTGAGCATGCTAGCGGATAGATTGCATTGTCTTATTTTACCCTGGATGTGTTTTTTGCTTGAGCCCCCTTAGCTGAAATCCACAATAAATTGCTCATTTAGGCCTTTAGAGCCCAGCCAATGAGCTCCTCCAAGTTCATATGATTCCAGCTGTTTGCTCTTAAGCTATTACGTCCTACAGAGAGACTGTTTAGCTGCTGAACACCAGGCCTTTGTGTCAGGCACAGTTGTAGCTTTGCCAGAAAAGACAAAGCCAGTGTCTTTCCTTAAACTACAAATATGTAAGCCTGCTCTCACTGATCCCAGTAGCAAAAATTCCAAGCGAGGGAATCAACAAATATCAAACTCAAATAAAGAACTCAAGAATGGTGATCCTCCCGTTTGATATTACTTCGATGTTACAAAATAATATGCTTGATGTGAAGTTTTTATAAAGAGGCAAACAATTACCTGGAATCAGGGGTGAAATCCAGCAGATCCTGACAGGTTCTGGAGAACTGGTAGCGGAAATTTTGAGCAGTTCGGAGAACCGGTAGCGGAAATTTTGAGTAGTTCAGACAACCGGCAAATATCACTTCTGGTTGGCCCCAGAGTGGGGAGGGAATGGAGATTTTGCAGTAACCTTCTCCCTGGAGTGGGGAGGGAATGGGGATTTTGCAGTATCCTTCCCCTGCCACGCCCACCAAGCTACACAACGCCCACCAAGCCACGCCCACAGAACCGGTAGTAAAAAAAATTGGATTTCACCACTGCCTGGAATGAATACCATGGCTTGAGAAAGTGGACTCAAATCCCTTAAAAATCTCTCCCTCCCTCTCTCCCTCTCCCTCTCCCCCCCCCCTCTCTCTCTCTCCACTGATTTCCTTTTGAAGGTGTAATTAATGCAGAAAGTTTTGGATAATATGGCAAGATCTATGCATAAATTCATTGGATTTTTGCAGGCCATTTCAAGGTCCTGTTTCTTACTGTTTAAGAGTGAAGGGCATTAAGTGTTGCTGAAGAGACAGAGCCTAGGTGTGGTAGTTAGAATGCCGTATACAGGCTAACTCTGCCCACAGCCTGGAGTTCAATCCTGACAGATTTCTAAATTGACTTAACCTTTCATTCTTCCAAGGTCGATAAAATGAGAACCCAGACTGTTCTCGTCAGGGCAGAAAGGTAAGGTGAGATGCGAGCAAGGGTGAATGCAGCCTGGATGCGTTGGTGAGAACTCACCAGTGTGTTATGTGACAGATAAATGCTGACCCATTTTAAATCTAAGATTTACAAGACAACCATCCACCCTGTTGCACTGTATGGCACTGAATCTGGGCAGCAACAACAGGGACCAAAAGTTCTTTCCATGCCATGGAAATGCGAATGCTCCGTTGGATATCGGGCATCTCCCTTTTCAACACCATTTTGGTGTGGCACCAATTATAGAGAAGATGAGAGAAGGCTGACTCCGCTGGTATGTACATGTCCAGAAAACAGCAGCTTCCACTGTGGCCAAGACTGCCTACCAACTAGAAGTCAATGGCTGGTGACCTTGCGGGTGTCCAAAACAGAGATGGCAAGACACCGTCAACAAAGTTATGCAAGCCGTGGGCCTGCACCCTGGAGACGTAGCTGACCATGCAAAGCGGGGTTCAAGGATCCGAAAAGCAGACCCTGCAGTTGTGGGAATACAATAGGAGGAGGAGGAGAAGAGGAGGAAGAGAAGGAGGAGAAGAGGAGGAGGAGGAGAAGAAGAAGAAGAGGAGGAGGAGGAGAAGAAGAGGAGGAGGAGAGGAGAAAGAGAAGAAGGAGAAGAGGAGGAGGAGGAGAAGAGGAGGAGGAGGAGAGGAGGAGGAGAAGAAGAAGAGGAGGAGGAGGAGGAAGAGGAGGAGGAGGAAGAGGAGGAGGAGGAGAGGAGGAAGAGGAAGAGGAGAAAAAGAAGAAGAGGAGGAGAAGGAGAGGAGGAGGAGAGGAGGAGGAGGAGGAAGGTAAGATATTGTGGGACCCACTGATTAGGGATGTACATCTGGCGGGCCTTCTCAGTAGCGGCCCCTTTTCCATGAAACATCATTCCTCTTGAGGTGAAGTTCATCCTCACCCTGTTACCTTTCCAAAAGGCCCTAAAAACATGACTTTGTTTTTAGGCCTGGGGACCATGAATGGAGATAGTACCTATCAAGTGACTGCTGTCATTGTGCTCTTGCTGCCATGTGAGGGAGGGAAGCCATTTTTTTTAAACGGGTGGATTTTTAAATATTGCAAGCTGCCCGTGGCCACTAACGTGTGAGTCGAGCAGCCATATAAATTTGTTTCCTAAATAATGAAGAAATAAATACTTGATCGTCCAACGTCTCTTGATTCCTGAGATATTCCTTGAATTTACAAAGACCTGGGGGGAGGGGAGGTGGCTTCTTCACTCTCCTTCCACTGGGAGAAACTCAACCCGATTTCTTAGCTTTGAACCTCTTTCTTCTTCTATTTTTCCCGCCCCTCTTTCTGAGGGCTCACAAGGGACTATGTCTGCTAATTTGCAGCCCTTCTTTGAAGTGCCCTTGATTATTCCAAACTTGTGAAGTTTTTTAACCTGAAATGGAATCCTCAGGGTGACTCAAGGCTGTACTACAAATAAACTTGCTCGGGTGAACCTGTGAGCTTCATTTCCATGGAGTAACATCAACCTATCTCTGAGAAAAGACTCCCGGCAGCATTGAGCATTGGGAAGGAAAATAAAATCCCCAGCAGGTAACCCTAGCAAAGAAAAACAGTAAGAGCTCTCTCAACCTACCCGTTTCTTTCTTTCTCTCTCTCTCTTTTTTTTCTGAAATGCTTGGGAGTACTCACTGCATCGTCTGAAGTCTCCCCCTCCTCTTTTCTGAAATCGGTAGTGTCCAAAGTGTTACTCACATTGTTTACAGAGCTTTGATGTTTTCTTCCAAAGAGTTTTAGTTCAGCTTTTAGGAATGCGAAGGTCAGATCATTTTCCTGCACAGATGAAACCAAGACTGTGAATTTAATACCACTGTTTATTCAAAAACAAGGAAGTCCACTTTGCCCCTCTCCAAGGTTAGGACAAAGCACAAAAGAAGCCAAATTTGGTCTGGTGATGACTGGAGGATTTTTTTAAAAAATCACTTTTATGATAATATTTTCATGCATCGCTGGAGAATCTGTTTGCTCCCTAGGTGACGTGTGTGGTTTCGACCAATTTAATTTTATTTTTAATATATTTTTATTATTTACATATAAATATATTTCACTTGCCATAAAAATCAAAGTAAAGACAAATAACATATATACTACTTAAACAGTGCTAATTGTACAATTACAATACAGGGTCCGGAGATATTTTACTAGAAGAGTACTCAAATCTTCTGCTTGAAATAAAATTACTTATACCACCAGGCTTGAAATTTTAGGTCTGGATAGTCTCGAACTATGCCGTCTACATTCTGACCTATGCTTAGTTCATAAGATTATTTACCAAAAAGTCCTACCTGTAAATGAGTACTTTAATTTCAACCGTAATAACACAAGCAGTGGTGGGTTCCGCCCGGTTCGGTCCGGCCGAGCCGGTAGCGGTGACAATATGACGTCACTGAACTGGTTCTCCCCCCCCTGCCCTCCCACCCACCCACCCCCCGTTATTCTTACCTTTTATTTGGTCCCACCCCCAATCTATTGCTGCCTCCTGAGTCCCAGCTGATGACTAGAGGGAAAAAAACTGTTTAAACTCTTGCCGTGGGGCTTCAAAGGGCCGTCCTACAGCTGATCAGTGTTAAAAGCAAACAAATGAGTCGGGTCGTAAGTGCGAGGACTGGTCGTAAGTGCGAGGACCTTCCAGAAATGACTCTGACCAGCTAGCCACGCCCACCTAGTCACATGACCTCCAAGCCACACCCACAAAATAAGCCACGCCCACAGAACCGGTAGTAAAAAAGTTTAGAACCCACCCCTGAACACAAGGGCTATCAATAGATTCAAACTCAATGTAATTTGTTCTAATCTTCATTGTAGGAAATATGACTTCTGCAATAGAGTAGTAAATGTCTGGAACACTCTACCTGATCCTGTTGTTAGTCTCTCTAATCCCCATACCTTTTACCTTAAACTGTCTACCGTGGACCTTTCATGTTTCTTAAGAGGTCCCTAAGGGGGTGTGCATAAGCGCACCAGTGTGCCTACCGTCCCTGTCCTACTGTCCCCATTTATATGTAATCATTCTATGTGTTTATGGCTATGTTTTGCCTATTTATATCCTTTTATTTGTGCCAATTTTTTGCATGTGTCCATGTCTATGTCTATACTGTTACTTGTTTCCTTGTACTTGTTGACAAATAAATAAATACATAAACAAATAAATAAATTATGTTTGACCATCATATTCATTCTAATACAATGATACATATATAGTATCTCATTCCAGGTCCACCTAGTCTAATGTTTTCATATGCCGACTTCCACCTCGTGCTTCTAGCCTTTGATAGAATCTATTTCATGTGTCATAATATTTTGTCTCTCCTTTGTCTTTTATTTTTAATAGAATAGAATAGAATAGAATAGAATAGAATAGAATAGAATAGAATAGAATAGAATAGAATAGAATAGAATAGAATAGAATTCTTTATTGGCCAAGTGTGATTGGACACACAAGGAATTTGTCTTGGTGCATACGTTCTCAGTGTACATAAAAGAAAAGATCCGTTCATCCATTTCTGCACAGACTAATATCTTCCTTATTATCTTCTCTTCTGAAGGGGTGTTTTCACTTTTCCACTGCTGCGCATACACCATTCTTGCTTTGGTCAGGATGTGTAGTATTACGTATATTGTCCCTTTATCATATCTATCTGTTATAATGCCTAATAGAAATAATTCTGGCTTGAACTCTATAGGTTGTCCAACCATTTTTTCTAACCACATACAAATTTGTAACCAAAATTTCCTTGCTTTTTTACAGGTCCACCACATGTGGTAGTATGTGCCTGATATTTGTTTACATTTCCAACAATTTGGGGACATGTTGCTAAACATTTTAGCCAATCTTGCCAGGGGTGGGGAGATGCCACCTAAATAACATTTTATACAAATTCTCTTTATATGATGTGGCTAATTTCCAATTTCTCTCCCAAAGCTTTTGCCAATTGTCCAGCTCAATGTCGACCAGTTTTATTTTAAAGGCAATTCAGGAACTTGTGTTTATGGAGTTTCTCTAAAAAGAAGAGGTTAAAAAGAAGGAGTTAAACGATTTGCTGATTGAATAGTGGTTTTAGAAATTAATGAACTACCTTCTGTTGATGGCTCGCTCATGCATCCAGTGGAATTAAAATCAACATTTATACCATTACAAGCATAACAGAGAGTTCAAAGAAAGCTGTATTTTGAATCCAAGTTACTTCTGCTGCTTAGATTACAGATGATAAGGCATCTTCCTACATTTGGTGTAAATGGAATTACAAGCTTTCTTTCCTGAACAATTTTGTGCTTTAATATTCAAGGACTAAAGGTGTCTTCACAGACCTTAAATAAATTGGGATTTTACCATAATCATTTATAATTAGTGCAAATCTATAATTATATACCAATCTTATATCAGCAAAATACTATGTATCATAATCAAGTTTTCTATAACTGATCAAGTCATTTAGAATCAATGTCTGCTTCCTATGTAATCAATGTTGGCCTGTCACATCCATTCCTTGAGAGCTTCTCTTTCTCAGTCTCTTCTCTTCCCCACTTTCCTTCTTCTCCTCCTTCCAGTGGTGGGTATCTACCGGTTCGGCCCGGTTCGGGTGAGCCAGTAGCGACGATGGTGAACTGAGAGTGAACCGGTTCTCTCTGACAGTTAGGTTGGCCCTCCTGCCCACCCCTGCGTTATACATACCTTGTATTTGGTCATTTTTACCTCAGCTGAAAGGCACGACAGAGCGGATTGCCACATCTCAGCTGTTCCGTAATACCTTGCGTTAGCGGGGAGCGCAAGTTTGGCGTGGGAAGCGTGTGCATGAAGCGAACCGATGGCAACACCAGTTGAAACCCACCACTACCTCCTTCTCCTTCTCAAGAAGATCAAGTCTGTTGCCCTTCTGGAAAATCCCGGCTGTTTTTACCAAAGAGTGTTGCCATTTTTACCTAGCAATGCCACATTTGCTTAGTAGAATCATCTTAATTTCATATAGTAAGAATGTACTTACCAGAGGTAGAATTTACATAATTTACCTACCAGTTCACCCAGCACCAAAAATGTGAGCATGCACATGTTCCCAGCCTTCCGCACATGCGCTTTGTTGTCGCATGTGCCCGGCCTCAAAAACATGCCTAAATAGGAAAGCATAGAGCCGGGTAGGTGGGTGAATTCACCCGCCTGAACGGGTCTGAACCAGCTGAATACCACCTCTGGTACTTACCTATTCCTGTTTACAGATAACAGGGATTTTCACAAGAAGCAAAAGTTACCAAATGCAGGTGTGAGCAATAGTCTTGAATAATAGGATGTGTAGACCTCTGGACTAGAAGACCTCCAAGCAGTGGTGGGTTGCCCCCGGTTCACACCAGTTCTATAGAACTGGTAGTAAAACTGTCGGGAGGCTCCGCCCACTGACCCCGATGTCATCAGAACACTTCTGCGCATGCGCACGAGCGAAGCAAGCCCTGTTGCGAACTGGTAGTAAAGGTAAGTAGAACCCACCCCTGCCTCCAAGGTTCCTTTTAACTCTGTTGTTCTGTTCTGTTCTGTTCTGTTCTGTTCTGTTCTGTATTGCAGTGGTCCCCAAACTTTTTGGCTTGGTGCACTGGCGGTGGCAGGGTTGGCAGGGAAGAATGGACAGTTTCACATGAGCGCACCAAACACAGCTTGGCACGCCACTCGCCCACCACTTCCACAGGCCGGTTTCAAACAGGCTGCGGTCCAGCACTGGGCCACAGACTGAGGGATTGGGGATCCCTGCTGTATTGCACAGTCCCACTACACAACGATTCAGGCTCTCCTGTGCAGTCTGTTCAAAATTCAATTGAAATGTCGTATTTTTCTGGAAAGCATCACTTTGTGCTGGTGTGTTTACCTCACAGTTTAAACAAGGATTCCAAGTTTGGATGATGTGAACGAATCTCCCAGATTCCCTGGGAGGATCATAATATAATAAAGCCTTTAGAAGCTGTCCTGACACTGTCGTCCTAAATCCCATATGGAACATGAATTGCCAGGTTTATGAATGTACAACATAAAATCAATTACAATATGTCACAAGCAGTTAACTTGTATTTTGTTTCCACCCAGCGAAAGCCTTACTAAATATTTGGGAAAAAATGGGCTTTTGGTGATAGCCAAATTTGAGTCTAATGGACATTGCTTTTTTAGATTCTAAAATCAGTTTTATCTCTTGTTCTTTGATAGTACAATGTGGGCCATTATTAATCTGGCATGATTTCTCCCCCCGCCCCACTTCTTTCATATCTTTTCTCCCATCAGAAGTCACCACATCATCAGTTTTACCCTATTGCAACCAAAATCCTCAGTTTATTAAGAAATGTCACATAAAAAGACAGGGGTTTTTTTTTTGTTTTTTTCTTTCTTTTAAAGCAGTACGTTTACTATCTTTGCAATGGCTGACTGCCAAAGATTTTCAAAAGAGGTTTGTATGTGAATTTTTTATAGTAATATTTACTAAAACTCGAGAGCTACATGCTTAAAAGAAAAGGAAAAAAATCTTGTGGGTTAAGTGAGATTAGAAGTAAAGGTAGGTTCTGACCAGTTCTGGAGAACCGGTAGCAGAAATTTTGAGTATTTTGAGTAGTTCAGAGAACTGGTAAATACCACCTCGGACTAGCCCCGCCCCCATCTATTCTCTGCCTCCCGAGTCCTAGCTAATCGGGAGGAAAAGAGGATTTTGCAGTAACCTTCCCCTGGAGTGGGGTGGGAATGGAGATTTTACAGTATCCTTCCCCTATCATGCCCACTAAGCCACACCCACAGAACCGGTAGTAAAAAAATTTGAAACCCACCACTGATTAGAAGACAGCTGCCAGCATGGCTAACTTTCTGGGTCATTTTTTTTTCTTTGGAAATATTTCTCCAGTACAAAAAAAAAGGGACCGAGAAAATTTTAGCTTAGGTCACCATTCACAACGGGCATTGTGAGTTTCTCTTTCAACCTTGGAAATTTCGGCAACTTGCCAGTAATGGAGATGTATTAACACTGAATGCAACTTAATGAAATAGGTGTCACGTTCGCAATTTACCGAAGCCCTTTCTAAAGCATTAAATTCAATTAGACTCCTTAAGAGCTATTTGAGGTTGAAGTTAGTTTGGCTCTGAGGGGCCAAGGGGTTGAGCAAAAAAGTCTGGAGGAGGAAGAAGAAGAGGGGTTATTTTTAGGCTCAAAACGATATATAAATGGTTAACGTATCTAAATGCATCCATTAGTGTGTATGAACGCAATAAATGTGCCAAAGGAGCAATAACATGATTGAGAAAAGTCACTCTGCCGGTATGGTCATTAAGGCTGAAAGGATCTCATTTATGGCCGCAAGAAAAATAATGTTATAAAATAACCTTTTCCCCACCATGAGTTTTTGACTGCTTACTGCGAATGCAACTCCCTCATCTGTCTGTAAGGAGGAAGCATTGCTTAAAATGGCATCAGTGGTGGGTTGCCCCCCGGTTCGCACTGGTTCTATAGAACCGGTAGTAAAACCGGCGGGAGGCTCCACCCACCGACTCTGACGTCATCAAAATGCTTCTGCGCATGCTCAGGAAGAGCGTGTGTATGCCCTCGCTTCACTTGCGTGCACAGGCAGCCCTGTTGCAAACCGGTAGTAAAGGTAAGTAGAACCTACCCCTGAATGGCATGCCTTAAAAGATGAAGGAAGGTGTTATGAAGATACTGTGCAGATTTTTTTGAGAAATAAATGGTAACCGTTTCAGCTACTAGGCTTCAAAAGATACACGATTTGGTCTAGAGATTAAGGCACCAGGCCAGTGGTGGGATTCAAATAATTTAACAACCAGTTCTCTGCCCTAGTGATTTCTTCCAACAACCAATTTGCCAAACTGCTCAGAAAGATAACAACCGGTTCTCCCGAAGTGGTGCGAACTGGCTGAATCCCACAACTGCACCAGGCTAGAAACCAGGAGATGGTGAGTTCTAGCCCCATTTTAGGCATGAAAGCTGGATGAGTGGGTGAATTTGGGCCAATCACTAGGAGACAGTGAGTTCTAGCCCCACTTTAGGCATGGAAGCTGGCTGGGTGACCTTGGGCCAATCATTAGGAGATGGTGAGTTCTAGCCTCGCCTTAGGCATGGAAGCTGGCTGGGAGATTTTGGGCCAATCACCAGGAGACTTGTGAGTTCTAGTCCCTCCTTAGATATGAAAGCCAGCTGGGTGACTCAGCTGGGCCAATCACTGTCTCTTAGCCCAACTCATCTCATAGGGTTGTTGTTGCTGTGGGGAAAATAGGAACAGGAAGGTGCTCCTATTGGATGTTTGCCACCTTGAGTTATTTATAACATGATATAGGTGGGAAAGAAAGAAAGAAAGAAAGAAAGAAAGAAAGAAAGAAAGAAAGAAAGAAAGAAAGAAAGAAAGAAAGAAAGAAAGAAAGATGAAAATAAAGAAATGGATGGATGGATGGATGGATGGATGGATGGATGAATGAATGAATGAATGGCTTGATGGGTTATAATGTTTTACCTATCATCATAGATCTGCTCTTCAGCCTTATTGAGGTGTGAATGTAAGCACCAACAGGCTGCCTAGACATATACAGAGATATCTTAGCCTCAAATCTGACCCCCCAAACATTGTCCTTTTTGTCTAAATGAATGATCCAACCAGTCAGAATTCCTTTAGAAATTTGAAGACTTTTGTACCATGCTGTGTTTTTTGGGGTTTTTTTTTTTAGGAGAATAGCAATAGCAATAGCAATAGCACTTAGATTTATATACCACTTTACAGTGTTTTACAGCCCTCTCTAAGCAGTTTATAGAGTCAGCATATTGCCCCCCAACAATCTGGGGCCTCATTTGACCCACCTCAGAAGGATGGAAGGCTGAGTCAACCTTGAACCTGGTGAGATTCGAACTGCCAAATTGCAGGCAGGCGGCAGTCTGCAGAAGTAGCCTGCAGTACCGCACTCTAACCACTGCGCCATGGCGGTTCTTGTCAAATTCACCTAAATTCCCCTTCTCAACAACTCTCAATAATGGGCCATCAGAGTCCTTCATTCAAAAATGTTCTGCCACCACTCAGAATGACCTACATAGGTTTTTCGGAGGGTCTCCCAACCAGATGTGGCCATGCTTAGATGAATTTCATTTCAGAAATGTAACATCTGGTAGCTTCAGTCTAGTGGTGAAATCCAAATGTTTTTACTCCCGGTTCTGTGGGCGTGGCTTGGTGGGCAAGGTGTGGCTTGGTTGTCATGGCAGGGGAAGGATACTGCAAAATCTCCATTCCCACCCCACTCCAGGGAGAAGGATACTGCAAAATCTTCATTTCCACCCCACTCCTAGGGGAAGGATATTGCAAAATCTCCATTTCCACCCCACTCTGGGGCCAGCCAAAGGTGGTATTTGCCTGTTCTCCAAACTACTCAAAATTTCCGCTACCAGTTCTCCGAACTGCTCAAAATTTCCACTACCGGTTCTCTGAACTGCTCAAAATTTCCACTACCGGTTCTCTGAACTGCTCAAAATTTCCACTACTGGTTCTCCAAACTACTCAAAATTTCCACTATCGATTCTCCGAACTACTCAAAATTTCCGCTACCAGTTCTCCAGAACCTGTCAGAAACTGCTGGATTCCACCCCTGCTTCAGCCCATCAGATATGAATGTCAGTCAACAACCAATTCTGATCTGTCCATCAGGAACATGGTACCTTAATGGAATATGCAGGAATTCTCTAATGGGATGAGATTTTGGATCCCCCTAAGGAAGACTCTGTATAACACGGCATGTACAAGGACCGTATCCTTATTGTGAATGGCATGAACACAACTTGCCTGCACAAACCTCCATGGCCGTGTCTGAATTTGGGATGTGGGCCAGGGTCTGCAATATAATACAGTTTAATTGCCAGTGTTAACAATGCACTTGGCACGGAGTGCAACCTAAAATGATTTTGCACCGCTTTATTTTCTAATCTATACCCTTCTCCTTTCGCCTACACAGGATTAGCGGCACAGCTGATTGGAACAATCAGACAAGAACAAATCTGGCCCTTCCTCATTTAGGCTGATGGTTACAAATTCAGGCTGACCTTCACGCTAGGTTAAGTGTCTCTCTTAACAGATCAACATGCCCGGGGGGGTGGGGGGAAGGAAGGGGGAAGCGCAGGTATCGTGAACCGCCTCCAGAAATTGCAACCGCCATGCAGAACCAACCCCGCAAGATCAGAGAGTAAGTGTATCAAACAACCTGTAATTAAGTCATGTCATGTAAGCCCGGTTCCACTTGGAACATGGGGGCTCCGAGGAGGGAGGGAGGGGTGGATGGATGCCTACAGTAATTGCATTTAGTTCATCTCCCGATCATAACCGCTAATTCAATTGTGCGCCTGTCCTGCCAGCTCATTGCCATTAAGCACACATTTAATTACTTCATGAAGGATTAATATGCAGCGCACAAAAGAAAGGACATTGCCCCGTTGCCAAAGCACACAGCTGCCTGGCCATTTAGCTCCGAGATAAAAGAAAGAATATCACCGGGCAGCAAATCCATGTTTCGAATCCATCATTATTAGATGAACATTTGAGACTTTTATTTTCGTGCTTATTATTCCCGGCATATTTCTCTGGCCCAAGAAAGAGCCCTCGCCTGGGCGAGTGATCCCTGCTATTGTTATCTCAATCATACTGCCAAGCAAGATGCTTCCCCTTCTCCCCCTCCCCTTCATTAGCCTCCCTCCATACTTGTAAGGGTGTTCTTATCTTGTCTGCAAGCAAGAGCCTGCAGCTACATTACAACATCCTGAGATAAGGAGCCTGTCCTGACATTATTCCAGTTCACCCAGCAAAGGTCTGACAAGCATAGCAAGCGTAAGCTTTTGAAAGAGGAAGGGGGGGCAGAGAGAGAGAGAGAGAGAGAGAGAAGAGACAATAAAGCCAACCCCCCCTCCGCCCACTACCCCTTCTATCATCCCAAGACAGCCCATCAATTCTCCAGTTTGTACACAATCATTATTGTAAAGGAAACAAAAGCCAGTGTCAATTGTGCAGTGTTAGAAAACAGTCCCTCAAATTAAAACCATGTACCTAACTGCATCTGATGGCAGAAGCTATTTAGTGGTGATATTTTACAAAAAGGCAATGAAAAGCAATAACAGCTTTATTTAATGTATCTGCTCGATCCAGCTGCCTTGCATGGGCCTTAATAGAAGCTGTCGATCAATGTCGGCGTCTTTGAAATAACGACGGCAGACTGCAATAAACAGGAAAGAAAAGAGAACTAAACCTACCGATCTGCCCCCTTTCTTACTTTCTTGGGCGACGAGATTGTCAGTTCTTTGTACGGCTTCTAAAAGCAGTGGCTGATGGTTATCATGGCGGCCATGTGTGGAGTTACAAGTAGGTGTCATGGATCATCAACCTGGACTTCTAGGGGCACAACATGGTCCTAATCCTACAAATGAGACAGACTCCATTGCACGTGGCTGACCAGCAGTAAACAGATTCTGAGAACATGATTTGTGCAGACACAAATATTGTATTTGGGCAGGTAACAGGCTTGAGAAGAGTACTTTTCCTGGTCTCATCGGACCTCTAATTCGTGATATTTTTGATAACCATGGGTCATGATATTCCTTTGGACCACTTTCAGGAGTTTGAGATGGAGGCATTGTCTATTATGATTCTGCTCTTTCCCCAATGGGAAATTCCAATCAGTTGGCAATGAGTGAGAAGAGGTTAGAGATTCTTCCTTTTATAGAAGGCCCACCAGTAGGAAGTCGGATATAGGCAGAGATTCACAATTCATTGACAGTGATATGGATGCAATAGTTAGAATAATAGAATAACAGAGTTGGAAGGGACCTTGGAGGTTTTCTAATCCAACCTCCTGCTAGGCAGGAAACACTATACCATTTCAGACAAATGGTTGTCCGATCAGTTGGCAATGAGTGAGAAGAGATTAGAGATTCTTCCTTTTGTAGAAGGCCAAGGATTGAAGTCTTCCCTCCACTACTATTTAACATCTGCAGGAAGCAGCTGGAGAAGTCCTCCATGTATTTGGGCTATGGTGTCTTCAGTACAGTATGCTGATAATACCGAATTGCACATTGACAACTCCATACTATGCAGGAGATAGAATAGAATAGAATAACAGAGTTGGAAGGGACATTGAAGGTCTTCTACTCCAACCCTCTGCTTAGGCAGGAAACCTTACACCACTTAAGACAAATGGTTGTCCAATCTCTTCTTAAAAATTTCCAGTGTTGGAACATTCACAACTTCTGGAGGCCAGTTGTTCCATTGATTAGTTGTTCTGACAGGAAATTTCTCCTTAGTTCAAAGTTGCTTCTCTCCTTGATTGGTTTCCATCCATTGCTTCTTGTCCTGCCCTCAGGTGTTTTGAAGAATAGCTTGACTCCCTCTTTTTTGTGGCAACCCCCGAGATATTGGAAGACTGCTATCATGTCTCCCCTAGTCCTTCTTTTCATTAAACTAGACATACCCAGTTCCTGCAACCATTCTTCATATGTTTTAGCCTCCGGTCCCCTAATCCTCTTTGTTGCACTTCTCGGCACTAAAGTTGCTTTTAGTGACTTGACCCAGTGTCTGGAACAGAGGTGTCCAACCTTGGCAACTTTAAGTTCTGTAGACGTGAACTCCCAGAATTCTTCAGCTAGCCACCCTGAGTCTAAAGGCTGTGAGAGTTTGGATGAGATGAAACAAGCTGAAGCTGAACCCAAGTCAATAAGAAGTTGCTGATTGTCCATTGTGTTTTCTCACACCTAATGTTTCTTGAAATGGTATCCTGAAGCAGCAACAGTCTACAAATTTCATTCATTTATTCAATGAAGTTGCCACCAAATTCCAACAAATTTGATGTCCTCCTGGATTCACACCTTCTACTTGAAGTACAGGCAGAGGTCAAGAGCTCAGTGGATTTTGAGTAATGCTCCCATCGCTACTTGCCTGGACTACTACAAGGTACTCTCCTTTTAAAAGCCACCTAGAAGCTTCAATTAGACCATGTCAGAGGATGGAAGAGGCAAACTTTTCTAAATTACAGTGATGTTTGTTATAGGACTTTTAAGGAAATAGTCAATGTCGTTCAAAGTTACAATGGCACTGAAAAAAGTGACTCATGATCATTTTTCACACAACTGTTGCAGTTGCAAAATTCAGATGCTTGGCAACTGGTGCATATTGATGACAGTTACAGGGTCCTGGGTCATTGGATCATATTTTGTGACCTTCTGTCAAACAAGGTCAATGGGGAAGCCTTTGATTCAGGTAACAACCATGTTACTAATTTAACAACCACAGTGATTCTCTTAACAACTGTGGCAACAAAGGTCATAAAATGGGGCAAAAGTCACTTAACAGCTCTCTCACTTAACAACTATCTTGCTTAGCAATGGAAATTTTGGGCTCAGTTGCAGTTGTAAATCAAGGACTACCTTTATTTGTAGCTAAGGGCTGAAATGAGGGGGTCCTTGGTGCTCTCTGAGCTTGGTTGTTTCCTTGCAGACGTTTCATTCCCCAACTAGGTAACATCATCAGTGATAGTATCACCCAATGGTACCTAATTTGGGTAATGAAACATATGCAAGAAAACAACCAAGCTCAGGGAGCACCAAGGACCCCTTGCACCAGTGGTGAAATCCAATTATTTTTACTACTGGTTCTGTGACCGTGGCTTGGTGGGCATGGTGTGGCTTGGTGAGCGTAGCTTGGCGGGCATGGCAGGGGAAGGATACTGCAAAATCTCCATTCCCACCCCACTCCAGGGGAAGGATACTGCAAAATCTCCATTCCCACCTCTCTCTGGAGCCAGCCAGAGATGGTATTTGCCGGTTCTCTGAACTACTCAAAATTTCCGCTACCAGTTCTCCGAACTGCTCAAAATTTCCACTACCGGTTCTCCAGAACCTGTCAAACCTGCTGGATTTCACCCCTGCCTTGCACTGATATTTTGATTGATTGATTGTGTGTCATCAAGTCATTTTTACTTCTAGTGACCACTTAGATAGATCTATATCCATGATGGCGAATCTATGGCATGCGTGCCAGAAGTGGCCTGCAGAGCCATCTCTCCGGGCATGCGAGCTGTTGCTCGTTGCTCTTCCGGGTTCCAGCACGCCCACCAGCTGGTTTTCATGCATGCGGGAGCACCAGAAACTGGAAGAGCAGCCACCTGGTGCGCATGTGCCCACTGAGAAGATAATCTTCCAAATTTCCGGCATGTGCATGCGAAGACCAGCTGGTCTTCGCGCACTCATGCCTGCCAGAAACCAGAACACCAGGTGCATGCATGTGCCAGAAACCGGAAGATCATTTTCCCGGTGCGCGCATACGCTCCTGGACGGCTGCTTTTCCGGTTTCCAGCACACACGTGCGAGCTCCCGTTTCTGCACTCGGTGCCAAAAAGATTCGCCAACACTGATCTATATGACTATCTATCCTTAATACGGTATGTTCTTTCAAGATTCCCAAATTAAGTCACTACTACTTTCGCTGAGTCCATCTCCATTGCTCTTGGTTGTTGATCTGTCCCCGTCTACACACACACACAAACACAGCCAGCCGAGGGTTAAGAAAGTACTTGGCATACACACAGGTCGTTATCTCAAACTTGGCAACAATATAAGCACCATCTGCCAAGAGCTTTACTGCAACAGATAACATAAAATTACATACGCATTGCAAATAGTCCAGCAAAACAATATCCCTTCGGCAGCTTCAGACGTTGTTCAAGTGACTAGCCAGAGTTAGTTTTTGTTCGTCACGGAGTTTTACCAGCCACCACCCTCTCTTATATAGTCTCTGGGGTGTGGTCCGGTGACTCAGTTCTAATCCCTAGCATGCCTCCTTAACTGCTGCAACCGTTTATCACGCCTTCGTTGGCATGCATCCAGGAACGACGGCTCTCCTTCCTTGCTCTCATCCGAGACACCTGGCTCCTGGCTAATCTCCTCTCCCTCGGCCGGCACCTGAGACAGTGCCAGAGGGGAGGGGCCTGGAGAGGGAGGCCTGGCTGACTCCTCTCCCTCATGTTCGGAGCCTTCTTCCTCCGATGAGATAGGCTCAGAGGGTGGGACCACAACAGTTGTCCCTTCTCTTTCCTTCCATTTTTCTCAGCATTAGAGCCTTCCCCAGACAGCTGGGCCTTCATAAAATGTTCTGAAGTAGAATACTCGGAGCCTGATTATTTGTGCCTTGAGTGAGAATTCTGGGTCGATTTCATCAATGATCCATTGCTTTTCTTCAGTACGCTTAGGTGTCTTACCCAACAACCAAAGTTCAAAGGCAACAGTACTCTATACTGACATTTTAATGTTGCAGTATTAATTTGTTTTATTATTTTAATTGCATGCAGCACTCTATGATCAATAGACCCAGGCTTTTATCTTTGGTTCCTTATTCATAAGTATGCACATTTCTGACCTTGCGTGTATAAATTTCTTCCAATGGAAAAGGAAATAGATCATTCCATCATGTCTAAGTCTGCGTTGATACGTATATTGTATTTCTGTTATTTGAACACTGCTGTGTGCATTTCTACAACATGCGAGAGTTTAGGTGAGGGAACAAAAATGGCAAATGAATGCAGTATCTCTTCAGTTCTGCATTCTGATATTATCCAGTTAAATTCAGAAGGAAGATAATCTAGATAACTGGAACTGGACAGACATGGAAATTAGAGGTAGTGATGTAATCAGTGGTGGGTTCCTCCCAGTTTGGTCCGGTTCGGCCGAGCCGGTAGCGGTGACGATATGACATCACCGAACCGGTTCTCCCCCCGCCACCCCCCCTCGACCCACGTTATTCTTACCTTTTATTTGGTCCCACCCCCAATCTATTGCTGCCTACTGAGTTCCAGCTGATGACTAGAGGGAAAAAAACTGTTTAAACTCTTGCCGCGGGGCTTCAAAGGGCCGTCCTACAGCTGATCAGTGTTAAAAGCAAACAAATGAGTCAGGTCGTAAGTGCGAGGACTGGTCGTAAGTGCAAGGACCTTCCAGAAATGACTCTGACTAGCTAGTCATGCCCACCTAGTCACATGACCCCCCAAGCCACACCCACAAAATAAGCCATGCCCACAGAACCAGTAGTAAAAAAATTTAGAACCCAGCCCTGGATGTAATGTAGGTGAAATGTGGGTAAAGAGCAGGCAGAATTGGCTTTATCAGGAAACTCTCAATTAGCAAGAATTGTGTTTGCACAACAATGGAAAAATGATGAGATCCCTACAGATGAAAGTGTAATTTAAAAAAAAAGATTATAATGTTCTGAGATGGACAGATTGACACTTAAAAGAAAAGGAAAGGAAAGAAACAGAATATTTTTTTAACATGGGGTTTATCTTACCAATGGCTAACTAACAGAAACAAGAGGTTAGAAACTAAAAAGAATCTAAAAAGATATTTTAAAAAGTTGTATTACTATTTTGTGATTAATATTGATATGTTTATTAAGATGACTAATATGATTATGCTTATTGTTATATCTTTACTTAAAATAAATTGTGCCCAGACAACACCCTGTTCAGATAGATATGGAATCAGTGGTGGGTTACCTCAGGTTCGGACCGTTTCTATAGAAGGGTTTCCTGCCTAAGCAAGGGGTTGGACTAGAAGACCTCCAAAATCCCTTCCAACTCTGTTATTCTGTTGTTTCAATTTTTAAAGGTAACAGTGGTAGTAATTTTTGTTTTCAAACCTCTGCTGCCTTCAGAGCCGTTAGCAGCTTTCTTCTTTTATTAGCTAAGAAGATGGTAGACATTATGTGGAACAGGAACAAACCCTGGATTCGGGGAGGGGGGGGAAGCACCATGGCCCTCTTCCATAATTTTTTCCATCTCCTCTTTAACACTGTTTGTCTTATGGCTGCAGTGAACTCTGCTCACATCTTCAGTGAACTATCTTCAATTGACAGTGAAGTCCATTGGTCTGAGTGACAAAAACTAATTTAGAACTGTAAACACAGATTCCAGTCAGTTTATCTTTCTTTAACAGGTATTTCTCCCTTGTTAAAATAAGGGATAATAAAATAGAGAGTCATCATGCTCAGCTCTCAACTTGTTTACTTTGAGCTCGCATTAAATATGATGTCATTAGGATGATATTGATCCCTTTCCCCACCCCCAGATCATATTAGAATTCAGTTATATCAGTTTTCTTTTAAAAATGTTGCCATTCACACACATATTTTTCATGTCTCCTTTTTGGGGAACCATATCTATCCCCCACCAACTGGGCAACTATATTGTTTTTCCTAACAATGTCTTTAAAGAAAATATTGTAAGGAAATTATAAAATCTTCTGGCCTACTGATTATTTTTAAAAAGGCCTTACTTTTCCTTGCCTTTCTTGTTTCCCTCAGGTCCTGTGAACTGCCAATCAGAGCATCTAACAATATTAATCAAAAGGC
Organism: Arizona elegans; assembly: GCA_022577455.1. Classification (NCBI taxonomy): domain Eukaryota; kingdom Metazoa; phylum Chordata; class Lepidosauria; order Squamata; family Colubridae; genus Arizona; species Arizona elegans. The sequence goes on along the minus strand of JAKOOJ010000009.1, from coordinate 5,506,073 downwards.
GTATTTTTAAACATGTTTTCAAAATATTTGTGTTTGCTTATTTGTTTCACAGGATATAAATTGCCCCACTCCATAAATTCTGGATGGCATACAACAAGGGAAAAATACAGGGGGGGGGGGGGGAAATCCAATATAGTTAATAGAAAACTGCCATACAGTCATCAGAAACATTCAGTCCTGGTTGAAAACATGCTATTGTTTTTATAGCATGTTATAGCAACATGCTATTGTTTTTATATCTTCCTTCTCTTATCTATAAGCAAATCCATAAAGCATCATCATTTTAGCTCTAGTGAGGCAAAAGTCCCTTGTTGCCAGAAATAGCAATATATTGTATCTGTTTTAATCTTGATCAAATAAACCAACTTTATATTCCTTTCTTTTACTTCTCACAATCTTAATCATTAGTCCATTCAAGTACCATAATATTGCAGAATTTCATTTCTTTTCCATCCTTCTCATAAGATTCATATTTTCCAAACCTCTTTCATAAATCCAATATCTAAGAATTATTCAGTCAGTCTTGATTTTTTTTTGTGCTCTCCTTTTAATTTTTTAAAGCATAATCTGATTTCCAATTAAATATCTTTTTTCTGTGTCATTCTTGCAGTTTGTCATTTGTAGATCCACTTTCAGTGTTATCTCTATCTCTGTTTCATCAGATAAAACTTGTTTCTGAAACATCTTTTGAACACAGTCTATCCATAAAAGCAAACATTACTATTGACATTGTTGAAATTCATTTCTATTCTGTTTTTTGTAGCTAAAATAGCTACAAAATGATGCAAAATATTATAACATTGGAAATGTCAAAGGATAATTTTGAAAAAATGGAATAGAAATGAATGCATGAGTTATGTATTCTTCTTCTTAAAAATATATTTTAATTTTATATTAAAATCTTTGATTACCTCTAGTATTAACGTGTTTCTCTGAAAATAAGACCCTGGCTTATATTTTTTTGAACCCTAAAATAAGTGCTTGGCCTTATTGCCATGTCCTCAAAAGCCCGATTGGGCTTATTATCAGGGGATGTCTTATTTTGGGGAAAACAGGGTACATTATTGAAATTGCTTAGCTCTTTTATGTGCAAAATAAGTTACCTTTCCCATGGGAAGGATTCTTATAATTAATTTCAAAATCTCATTTCAAATTTATCTGGATTTTTATATCCATTTATAACTTTCTAAAAATCAAAGTCTTAATTAACTTTTTGCTGTTTATTTCAGCTCTTATTTTCTTTCATTACAGATTGAAGGCAGACTCACTTGGTATTTTTAGACTTGTTGAGGCAAAGGTTTCTAATAACTGAAAAGTCATTAATTAGCAATTTCTGAACATGATTAGAAAAGGTAGCATGTGACTGCAGTGTCCTTTTAAAGGCACCGACTGTGATTTGAGCACGATGACTATTCAATCATTTCATCCAGTGTTCAAATCCCACCAGATTTGGGATTTGCATTCTCTTCATTTAAGAGCAGCTGTCTGGAGTCCTTTTGGGTGATCTCCCATCCTCTCTTTGTCCAGAGAGGTTTTAAAACCTGTTCTGCTCACTGACTCTTCCTTTTTGGCTATGATCATTGGCTCTGCTTTTAGCATATCTTTATCCAATGGTTAATGGATTTCTGATCCTTACAGTGGACCACAAAGTGAGAAATATGGAAATGTTCACTGGAATTTAAAAGGATTGAATTCTTCAGGCTACCTAAAGAGCCACATAGATTTGCTTTGCCCAAAATTGCATGGACTTCCAATTCTCTCTTCATATGTGTGGTGGAGGAGGAATCAAATCAGGAAATATGAAAGCACAGAATCCTTATGAATAGCAAGAAGAAACTGATGATGTAGTCCTTGAATGTACATTGGTATAAGTTCCATTGAATTTAGTAGGGGTAACTTTGAATATTTTTTTAAAGTCAATATTAACAATTTGCTTAACTACTCTTTTTTTAAATTTAATTTAATTTTAATACAAATGATCCATCTTCCATTAAACAGTGTGCTGTCTGGGTACAAATGTCTTGGGCAATAACAATTAAAATGTACAGCCATATTCATTATTTAACTATTCTTAACTTAATATTGATATACATTGCATGTCTAATACTGTAACAATTCTCTTCTTAACTTATTTCTATATTTCACTAATCTACTTTTATTTCTTTCATTTTTATTTTCTAGCCACCGATAAATTCCCATACATTATAATATTCAGTTTGTTCCTTTTCTTTAATTGCAAGTGTTAACCTATTCATTTCTGCACATTCTAATATTTTCCTAATCACATTCTCATCTGTAGGAATCTCTTCACTTTTCCAGTTTTGTGCAAATACAATCCTAGCTGTAGTTATTACATGAATAATCAAATATACATTATCTTTACTATATGTTTCTGGTAAAATCACCAATAGAAATATTTCGGGTTCAAATCAATATGTTGTTGTATCATCTTCTCCAACCACATATGTATTTTTGTCCAGTATGTTTTGGCTTCTGTGCATTTCCATCACATATGATAATGCAACCCAGGTGTCTGGTGACATTTCCAACATTTAGCTGATTTGTCAACTACTCATTTTTTTTATCGATTTGATTTTTATTCCACCTTTACTTTTACCACCTCAAGGTAAACTTAACCTATTTTAATATATTTTCAGAACTAAACCCATAATTGGAAATATAAACATATAAAGGTGTCTAAAAAGCAGTGGAAACAAAAAATGAATGAGAATGATTGCAAACTAAAAAAAATACAGTTATAACCATCACTAAATATATCTCTGTAAGCTCTAAGACATGACAGCAGTGGTGGATTGCTACCGGTTCTCCCCAGTTCTTGCGAACCGGTAATGGAAATTTTGAATAGTTCGGAGAACCAGTAAATACCACCTCTGCCTGGCCCCGCCCCAAATCTATTCGCTGCCGCCTGAGTCCCAGCTGATCGTCTAGAAGGAAAAAAAACTGTTTAAACTCTTGTCGAGGTGCTTCAAAGGGCTGATCAGCGGTAAAAGGCAGTGTGGTGGTAGACCAGTGTACGCCAAAAACAAATGAGTAGACGGGTGCGCTGCAAAAACAAATAGGTAGACCGGAACACTCCAAAAACAAATGGGTAGACCGGAACACTCCAAAAACAAATGGGTAGACCGGAACACTCCAAAAACAAATGGGTAGACCGGAACACTCCAAAAACAAATAGGAAGACCGGAACACTCCAAAAACAAATGGGTAGACCGGAACACTCCAAAAACAAATGGTAGACCGGAACACTCCAAAAACAAATAGGTAGACCGGTGTGCTCCAAAAACAAATGGGTAGACCGGAACACTCCAAAAACAAATGGGTAGACCGGAACACTCCAAAAACAAATGGGTAGACCGGAACACTCCAAAAACAAATGGGTAGACCGGAACACTCCAAAAACAAATAGGTAGACCGGAACACTCCAAAAACAAATGGGTAGACCGGAACACTCCAAAAACAAATGGGTAGACCGAAACACTCCAAAAACAAATAGGTAGACCGGAACACTCCAAAAACAAATAGGTAGATCGGAACACTCCAAAAACAAATGGGTAGACCGGTGTGCTCCAAAAACAAATGGGTAGACCGGTATGGCTCTGCAAGCAGTTAAAAGCCTGGTAGACCAGTATCTCTGCTAAATCCTAAAGAATTGTCACGTGACCATCAAACCATGTCCACCAAATAAGCCACGCCCACAGAACCAGTAGTAAAAAAAATTAGAACCCAGCCCTGCATGACAGATACTTCTCTGGAAAGTTCCAAAATCATTTGGTTATTTTTTTCAATGGAGTCGAGTAAAAGACTTCTTGCCATCCTCCAACGGAATAAACTTCAAGGTGAAACGGCAAAACCATTCCTAAGCATAAAGCCAGATGTAGGTATTTAACAGAAAAGAGAACTTTAGAGGAAGGTGACAGGCACAGAGGAGACAGATTAAAGTCACTTGAATGTTTGCTTTGGAAAGAAGATGGATAAGCAATGTTGGGAAGGGGGATGCCGTGTAAAAGCCAGTGTAGGTGGTGTAAGAACCTGTTTATTTCTTTTCATTACACAAAAACAAGAAGATTTTCAAGGTCAAGAGAAGAGCATGAACACACCAGCAGTGAGTAGGAATACTTTTTCACTCAATTAACCTTGCCAAAAGCTTTCACCAAAGCTGAAACTTAAGTAATTTTTTAAAAAAAATTCTCAAGGTTTTAGCAGATCTGTAACATATCCAAACTGTAGCTTTTCCACCCAAATTTAGAGCAGATTAACAATCCTTGTTGTTTACCAATGGAGAATCCCAAATCCTGTACCTTTATGAGGATGCTGGTCACAACAACAGCAAAGTCACTATTTGGAAACAACACAATTTGTTGGTACCTGTAAAGCAACAAAGCGGATGAAAAACAAGGCGGTTGAAGGAACTGCTGCATTTGCCCACCAGTAGGAAGTCGGATATAGGCAGAGATTCACAATTCATTATCAGTGATATGGATGCAATAATTAGAATAATAAAATAACAGAGTTGGAAGGGACCTTGGAGGTCTTCTAATCCAACCTCCTGCTAGGCAGGAAACACTATTCAATGATGGGACATTGAACAATGGTTGTCCGATCAGTTGGCAATGAGTGAGAAGAGATTAGAGATTCCTCCTTTTGTAGAAGGCCAAGGATTGAAGTCTTTCCTCCGCTACTATTTAACATCTGCAGGAAGCAGCTGGAGAAGTCCTCCATGCATTTGGGCTATGGTGTCTTCAATACAGTATGCTGATAATACCGAATTGCACATTGACAACTCTGTTAGGAAATGAGTATTACCTACCTTGTTGGGTTGGCAATATAAACCATCAATATAGCTTTAAGACTGCTGTATTGCATCATACTGTGTCCTGATTGGTTAGCTCTGTAGCCAATCTCCTTAAGAGGGAGCTAGAAACATGTTTGTTTTTCGTTGCTGTTCTTGCTCTCTGATATCTCTGTATGTTATTGTTTGCAAATCCAGAAGAACTGTTTATTGTGAATGACTACAGCGACTGGTAAGAAGACTTTGTTATTGGATTATCCCTGGACTGTCGTTTTGCTATCTCCTGCTTTATATGTGTATGACCTGGACTGTTTATTGGACTGTGCCTTACTATTTCCTGAAAGTAAACACAACTCAGTGTATCTGTGTGTTGACTGTGCTTTATTCGTACCTACTCTCAATCGCTTTCATGTGCACACCCTTGCTAGTCAAGGGTTACTCTGCAAATTCCTTAACAAACTCCATACTGTGCAGGAGATAGAATAGAATAGAATAACAGAGTTGGAAGGGACCTTGGAGGTCTTCTAGTCCAATCCTCTGCTCAGGCAGGAAACCCTACACCACTTCAGACAAATGGTTATCCAACATTTTCTTAAAAATTTCCAGTGTTGGGGCACCCACAATTTCTGGAGGCAAGTCGTTCCACTGATTAAATTCTTACTGTCAGAAAATTTCACCTTAAGTTCTAGGTTGCTTCTCTCCTTGATTAGTTTTCATCTATTGCTTCTTGTCCTGCTTTCAGGTGCTTTGGAAAATAGCTTGTCTCCTTCTTCTTTGTGGCAGCCCCTGAGATATTGGAACACTGCTATCATTTCACCCCTAGTCGTTCTTTTAATTAAACTAGAGATACCCAATTCCTGTAAAAACAAAAATCCCACTTAAAGAGAGATATCTTGTTAGAAATAAATCCTTGGCTTGTACCCATTGAATTAGAGGATATATTAAACGTGTCTTGTTCATTCAAAACCATCAATAATTTTGTTGACCTTGCCTTACCTGTGATAATGCTTTCTAATTAATGACCACAATGGTTTTCCATTCATTTCAGCTAAGCTTGTGTTAAGTATCTGGAGACAATCAGAAAAAATATCTGAGTTTCAGAAGATGTTACATCTTATCCTTAGTTAAAGAGATACCAGTGAATTTAACATCTGGGGTTCCTACATCGTTCCTTACAGTTCTTATTTTGATTTAAAATAATGAGTATAAATGTAAACCTTTACATCATCCATCACCTAAAAATAACAATGCTAGAAAGTTGGAGTGAAACCTCATTGATAGCTCTGTTTACCTGAAAATAAATCAAAATTTCTAGCGGATTACCTGTGACCTATCAGTGCCAACACAAAATTCACGAGTTCCCATATTGTGCTATTAACATGAAAGAATTCATAGGATGATACCTGTGAAAATGACACCCTTCTTTCTCTATACTCAATAGCATTTCAGTGCCAGTCATCTTCACCCCCCCCCCCCCATTTTTCCTAATATCTGAAGCTGAATTGTGGTGATGGTGCTATGTGAACTTCCAAGAGCCATGAATGTGAAATGACTATATAAATTAAATAAATAAATGGGTGTACTGTCCCAGATGGTAACTGGGATAGACACAGTGGTGGGATTCATTGGTTATAACAATCGGTTCGCTTCGTGTGCCCTCCGGAGGCCAGAAATTGGGCCGTTTCCAGACTTCTGGTACTTCTGGTAGGCCCGGTTTTTGTCCTCCCCAGGCTCCAGAGGCTTTCCTCGAGCCTCTAGGAGAGTGAAAACGGCCTCCCCCAGGCACCGGAGGCCCTCTGGAGACCAGAAACAGGCCCGTTGCCAGACTTCTTGTACTTCCGGTAGGCCTGTTTTTGCCCTCCCCAGGCTCCCGAGGCTTTTTTCGAGCCTCTGGGAGGGTGAAAACGGCCTTCCCCAGGCACCAGAGGCCCTCCAGAGGCCAGAAACAGACCCATTTCTGGACTTCCAGTAGGCCTATTTTTCGCCCTCCCAGAGCCTACGTACACACCCTGCACTTACCTGGCATCCCAAACGGGCCTCGTGGAGACTCCTGGGAGGGAAGGGGCGAGGTGGGCGGGGTCACCAGTCCTTGGAACAACCGTTTCAGAGAACCAGATTAAAATTAACATCTTGTTCGCCCGAACCGGTGCAAACTGGCTGAATCCTACCCCTGGCATAGACATATTTCAAGATAAATGTATGCAGATTCTTAGAAGTAAATTTAAAACCACCATAAAAAGGAGCTCCTTCTGAATCAGAAGCCCAGTTCAAATGTCTATGAAGATATGTAAGAAAAAGAACTTCTACACTGTGCTAAGTTTGTACATAATGGTATTCTGGCATTGTAGCAAATGTACCTAAGAAGTAAATTAAATTATTTAGAAAAGCAAAAGATCCCTCCGAGAACTGATCATTTGAGAAACAAAAATGTAAGTCCTTTATTTTATTTTTTCCTAAGAAGAAGCCACAAACCAATCAATTCCCTTATTAATACAAGCAATAATTAATTAATACAAATTAAATACAAGCTTAACTATCTCTCCCTGAAATCAATGGGGATTTAAATTGCTTAATTTTACTCCCAAGAATGTTTGTCAGTTCATTTACGACGTTCCAAAGGAAATGAATTCAACACTTTTGACACAAACGCTGTTTCTCTTCCATCTGTTTGAACCTTTTTGAAAAAGGATGCCTTTTCGCCACTTATTTTTAAGGGGGGGGAAAAGTATTTTCAGAGGCATGCCATCTAGTGGCATTTGCTCCTATTTCAGCTCAAAGGAGGAACAACAAAAGACGTTCCTTATCTATTGCAAGATGCTGCCTATTCTGAACACTGATACCAAATGATTTCACACTTTAAATTACAGCTGGCAGATATTGGCCTCCAAATTTGGTCCAGCACAAACAAAGAATGAGAGCAATTTAACTTTACTACTGCCATCTAGTGGTTAGGCAGATTTTTACAACTCCAGATCTTTGGATAGCACTGGTTTTTTTCCCCCACCACCACAAAAATACCTTCCATTTTCATAAAAGACGTTCCATTTGGGATCCCAAAGGTGCTTTTACAAAAGGTAACTGGATTTTCTTGGTTTTTTTTTCCTTTGAAAACATTTCGCTTTTCATCCAAGAAACCCCCAGGACCAGGGGTGGGTTCTGGCATGCACAGATCACCCTTGATGAAGTCGGGGCAGGTGGGTAGAGCCTCCCACCAGGGGTGGGTTCTAATTTTTTTTACTACCGGTTCTGTGGGCGTGGCTTATTTTGTGGGTGTGGCTTGGAGGTCATGTGACTAGGTGGGTGTGGCTAGCTGGTCAGAGTCATTTCTGGAAGGTCCTCGCACTTACGACCAGTCCTCACACTTACGACCTGACTCATTTGTTTGCTTTTAACACTGATCAGCTGTAGGGCGGCCCTTTGAAGCCCCGCGGCAAGAGTTTAAACAGTTTTTTTCCCTCTAGTCATCAGCTGGGACTCAGTAGGCAGCAATAGATTGGGGGTGGGACCAAATAAAAGGTAAGAATAACGTGGGGGTGGGGAGGTGGGAGGGCGGGGGGGGGGAGAACCGGTTCGGTGACGTCATATTGTCACCGCTACCGGCTTGGCCGAACCGGACCGAACTGGGAGGAACCCACCACTGCTTCCCACCGGTTTTACTACTGGTTCTATAGAACCGGGAGCAACCCACCACTGCCCAGGACACTGCAACCGTCATAGGTACATGCCAGTTGCCAAACATTCATATTTGGATCACCTGACCATAGGCCATGAAACAAAGAAAGTGTTAAAAAGTTATGATATTTATGTAGTGGGGGAAACCCGCCCCCCAGAAGAATGAAATATTTTGGAGAAATATTAAGAGGCAGAATATTATATTTCCCCCAAGGAGACATGGAGAAACATGCTTTTAAAGACAGTAGGTAGACTCGATCTTTCTTAATAGCCCTCCAGAAGATATTTTGTGCCCATTAAGAAAGATTGGGCCAGCCTATTCACAAAACAAAAGATCTTCACCTCCAAGAATGGGATTAAAATTTACATTCTCCTCCACTCAAATTCTAAGAACAGGACACGAGCCTTTAGGACATAGTAGGATTAACCCACCACCATGTAGCAAAAGACACAAGCTCCTTCATTGCGCAACGCCCCTGGCCCCGAACAGTCCAAACTTCAACGTCACAGAAACCTATAAAGATCCATCCACTCATTCAAACAGTTGTTCAGCTGACTCAGAATAGCACACTGTCTTTGTGTGTGGTTCTGCTTCATCAGAGGTGGTATTCAGCCGGTTCAGATTGGTTTGCCTCTTGTGACCCAGGCCCAAGTAAATAGTAGGAAAATCAGTCCGTGAAAAAACAAACAAACTTTATTCGAACAGCTGAGAATTACTTCATTCCCAGCGTCATTCAACTAAATTAAAGCAAATTCCTCCCAACACAAATTCCTCAGTCCTATCTCAAACCTTGGTCCAATTAGGCAAACTGCCAAAGGCCTTTCTTGGCAAACGTTCAGAAGTCACAAATACAAAAATAAATGCAAGACGTAGACGAAGAAGAAGACGAAGCTACCAACGTTGTTTTCCGGCAAAGCCCAAATGCCGTTGCTGGTCTGTTTTAAGCCTTATGGGAGGGGCTAATCATCTTTGGCCCTACTCCCAAGTTGTCCTCTTTGCTTGAGCTGCTCTTGCCTTCTGGCAGCTCTTCTCATGCATGCACTAGGAACAGGCTTCTCCTGTTCCTCTGCCTCACTCCTATCAGTCTCTGGAGGCTTTGGAGTCCACACCTCACTCCCCAATGGCCCTGGCTCTATCTCTGCCTCTGATGCAGAGCCCTCATCCGGGCCTTCCCCAGCCTCCAGGACTGGCCCATGTTCTTCCTCAGCCTCATTGCTATCCGACTCCACTGCCAGCTCCGCAGGCTGCTGGCGGACCACAACATTGCCCGAACTGGTAGCGGAAATCAGCCCTGGCTCTATCCCATCCTATTTAGGAACATTTTTAAGGCCGGGTGCATGTATGGAAGGTGAGCACATGAGCCAAGCACAAAGAAAGTGTGTGCATGCTCTCTTCTGAGAAAGCCGAAGATGTTTTTTGGATGAGAAGCGAAACGTCTTCAAAGAAAAACCAGAAAGTCCACTTTCCTCTTGAAAAAGCACCTTTGGGACTGAGGGAGACGGGCTTATAATGCGTATGTTGGTGTACTGTCAGGCATTCCGTCATTGAGGATCCTTACTTCAGATTACTGCTTTACGTGACTTCTTCAAAATAGAGAGATTGATTCAGCAGCCGAAAGAGATGAGAGACCCTGATGCTCCACTGTCTTTTATCCCTTCCATTTTGCTCAACCACGATGTTCGCGTCAAACAGACTTGGAGCAAATGTGTCGGGCAGGAAGCCCGTTCGGGATTATTATTCCACCGCCAAGAGGAATTAGCAGCAGCATTTCAAAATTTGCTCAGTCAGGACTGTGTCTTGGAGACGTCTTGGGAGAGAAGGTTGCATCGCCTTCTCGGCCGTCTCTGCTGGGCCCAGCGAAACATTATTTCACGCTGCGTGTAATATTATGGCTGGAACCACCCCACACAATCCGGGGTCAACGGCAGTGTCAAAAATGGAATTGGAGTCTCGCTTTCTATTTCAGGAAGGGAGGGAACCAGGCAGAGTGAATTAGGGGCCAAAATTATTACAGAAAGGAGACAAGGAGACAAGGCTCCAGTGTATGGAGAAGAAGTTGGCTTCCTCGTAGTGAGTAAGCTGATGGCTCACAGAAGGAAGAGAGAGAGGAGAGAGGGAGGGAGGGAGGGAGGGAGGAACTAGAAGAGAAAGGAAGAAAGGTGGGAAAGGAGGCAGAGACGAAGGAAGGGGAAAGCATGAAGAAGAGAAGGGGAGGGGAAAGGAGAGGAGGGAGGAGGAGGAGGAAGAAGAAGAAGCAGAAGAGGAGGAGGAGAAGGAAAAAAGAAAAGGAGGAGGAAGGGATAGGAGAAGGGGAAGGGGAAGAGAGAAAGGTGGGAAAGAAGGCAGAGAGGAAGGGAGAGAGGGAGGGGAGGGAGAGGAGGAGGAGGAAGCAGAAGAGGAGGAGGAGGAGGAAGAAAAAGAAAAGGAGGAGGAAGGGGAAGGGGAAAGGGAAGAAAGAAAGGTGGGAAAGGAGGCAGAGAGGAAGGAAGGGGGAAAGGAAGAAGAAGAGAAGGGGAGGGGAGAGGAGAGGAGGGAGGAGGAGGAAGAATAAGAAGGAAGGAAGGCAGGAAGGAAGGAAGGAAGGAAGGAAGGAAGGACGGAAGAGAGGGCAGAGGGCAGAGAGGAAGGGAGGGGGAGGAGGAGGAAGAAGAAGCAGAAGAGGAGGAGGAGAAAGAAAAAAGAAAGAAGGGGAAGGGGAAGGGGAAGGGGAAGGGGAAGAGAGAAAGGTGGGAAAGAAGGCAGAAAGGAAGGGAGAGAGGGAGGGGAGGGAAGAAGAAGGGGAAGGGAGGGAGGGAGGGAGGGAGGGAGGGAGGAAGATAAATGGAGCTTATGGAGAACTATCTGGGTCTGGGGCAAGGGATTAGCCCAGCAGTTTCTGAGCTGAACATTCTTCTTAGACATAGAAATAAAGGTCATATAAATTCAGTACAATATTCAGCAAGGTCATTTAGACAAAAGGCTAAAATAATTGCCTCTTTTTCTGACTCATCTCCGTTTCTCCTTCTCTTTTTTCTAGATCATCAGAGGTTGGGACCAAAATCACGTATAAGAGAGCTTTAGAAATTAGGCCGAAGATTCTGTGTAGGTGCCAATTCTTGATCCATATGGGAAGTGACAGATTTCAAGGTTGTAACTCAAATCTTGTATATAAGAGATTGGGGTTTGAAAGGCTCAGAGATTGGAAGGCTGGATAATTCTGCATGAGACCTCAGAACTCTGCTGAGAGTTGGGATAAAACTACCTGGTCTCACTCAACTAAACCACTTTCATGCATTCAGATGACCATACGCAGGGATGTCTGCAGCATGTGATCAAAAAAGTATGGTTGCAATACACACCAAAACAAACAAACAAACAAACAAAAAAACAAGTGGCACATCAATCACAGGTCACAGCTGCCACCTTGACTCATCTGCCCACATGGGCATTTTTGGTAGAGTGAGTGGCAGAAAGCGTATCGTGTGTAGATAAAGCCAGGGATTGAACTCAGTGCAAAATTTCTGAACTTGGTGCAATGCATGTTTTGATTAGTGAAGATATAAATATAGATGTATGTGTAAAATATTACAGTACAAGCTTTATCTTCTGGAATTCAACTGGCAATTAGTTCTTGTAAAGCAGGGGTGTCAAACACAAGGCCCGCGGCCCGCATCCAGCCCGCAGTGAGGTTGGAACCGGCCTGCAGGGCCATCCTGGAAAATGTAAGGGGATGGCCCACGTTGCTTTGGCCCAGTCTACCCAATGCGAAGAGGAAACATGGGGCCAGCGTGGCTTCGGCCTGGTCTACCCAGTGCAAAGAGGAAACATGACAGCAGTTTGGGGAGTGGCGTCAAGCTGGTCACGCCCACCCAGTCAGTCACACCCACCTAGTCAGTCACACCCAGTGAGTGGCATCAAGCTGGTCACGCCCACCCAGTCAGTCACACCCACCCAGTCGGTCACGCCCAGTGAGTGGTGTCAATCTGGTCATGCCCACCCAGTTGGCCACACCCAGTCAACCATGCCCCCCCAGCCCTGATGCGGCCCTCAATGAAATTGAGTTTGACACCCCTGTTGTAAAGCAATATTTTGCATGTGACTTCTCCTTTAGCCCTTAGAAGACAAAATACACAGATCTTAAGTCCTGGATACGCAATAAACATAAATAGACTGTGTTCACACAGCCCTAAACCCAGGTTAATAAAGCACAACTGCTGTGCTCATATAATATGTAATGTTCAAACAAATGAACTATAACCTGGTCTGCTTTATACAATATGGTCCAGGTATAGCTAAGTTCCCACAACTGTTGAATCCCAAACTTTGTGTGTGTGTGTTTGCGCATCTTTGAGTCAGTTTGGATAACTGGCAGCTGCCTGGACAAATCCCTGAAGTTTTCTTGGCAAGATTTCAGAAGTGGTTTGACTTTGTCTTCCTTCTTCCTAGATTTGAGAAAAAGGGTTGGGCCAGAGTCATTTGGATGGTGTTGTGCCTAAAGCAGAACTAGAACTCATAGTCTCCTAGTTTCTAGCGTGGTGCTTTAACCTCTACATCAAACTAGCTCTCAACCAGTAGGGGTTTCAAAATTTTTTACTACCGGTTCTGTGGATGTGGCTTGGTGGGCGTGGCATGGCTTGGTGGGTGTGGCTTGGTGGGCATGGCAGGGGAAGGATACTGTAAAATCTCCATTCCCACCCCACTCCAGGGGAAGGTTACTGCAAAATCCCCATTTCCTCCCTATCAGCTGGGACTTGGGAGGCAGAGAATAGATGGGGGCGGGGCCAGTCAGAATGTTTACTACCGGTTGTCCGAACTATTCAAACTTTCCGCTACTGGTTCTCCAGAACTAGTCAGAACCTGCTGAAACCCACCTCTGCTCTCAACCCTAAATTACTCAAGCTCATATCACCCTTAGAATAGAATAACAGAGTTGGAAGGGTCCTTGGAGGTCTTCTGGTCCAATTCCCTGCTTAGGCAGGATACTCTACACCATGTCAGACAAATGGTTATCCAACATCTTCTTAAAAACTTCTAGTGTGGGAGCATTTACAACTTCTGGAGGCAAGTTGTTCCACTGATGAATTGTTTTAACTGTCAGGAAATTTCTCCTTAGTTCTAGATTGCTTCTCTCCTTGATTAGTTTCCATCCATTGCTTCTTGTCCTGCCCTCAGGTGCTTTGGAGAATAGCTTGATTCCCTCAGTCCCTGAGATATTGGAACACTGCTATCATGTCACCCCTAGTCCTTCTTTCCATCATTTCATTTCTCCCTAATTTAGCTTGTTTTCTAGAACACCATTTGAAATCTGCCCATACGGTGTACAATCATGGCTACCTATGACAGCTGATGTAGTCCTCATTCTTCAAAACTAAGAAGATTCCCTATCAACCAGAGAACCCGGTTAGGCTTCTCCTACCACTTAAACTAAGAAAAATAAGCAATGCTGCATAAATACAAAGGAAGCTGAGGCAAGAAAGGAAACCATATCTGTCATAGCACCTGCCCTGTGGAATTGAGTATCCACAGAGATTCATATGACCCCATCACTCTGCCCTTATTTAAGCAAACTTCTAAAACTGGATTCTAGAATGGATGGTAGAGCCCCGAATAAGGATTGGAAATAGGGTTATTTTTCCAGATGTCTATTTTTTATTTTGCTTTGATCCTCTTTTTATATTGCTTTGAAGTTATATTGTGCATGCCCAGAATCATAATGGAGTTGGGTGACTTATAAATTTGGCACATACATACATGCATGCATGCATGCTGCTGGGAGATTCCAGTATATTGTTGGATAAATCATTGTATTATAGTAGGAATAAGCAATCTGAAGCATAGGGACTGGTCATAAGTGTGAAAACCGGTCATAAGTCACCCTTTTCAGTACTGTTGTAATTTCAAATGGTCACTAAACAAACGGTTGTAAGTTGAGGATTACCTGTACCACTTAAGGACGAATCTCTCCTTCTCTGGAGAAATGGTTGGAGAAATATCCCCTCATCTGGATAAAGTCAATGTGTTGGAATTCATTGTTGGAATGTATTTTTATGCAACAACTACAGTAGTGTTCAGCCAGTAGATGGCAGTGTTTACAAGTTTAGATCTATGGTATATACTCTATGCTCTTTTGTTCTAAGTAGAGTTTCCTGTTACAGTTGAGCAGTAAAGCACATGGTGACTGTACTGTGTTTGTTCTGTGTGGTGCTGTATATAAAGAAGCATTTCTAAGCCAAAGATCTCCACCATTTGATTTCTCTGCCTGCTAACTTGATGGACAATGTTGAAAGACTCCTTGTCCCCATTTTGCAAGTCAATATATGCCTGAATTGTGCTAGAGTAGCCCTGCCAAGGTGCTTTCCAACTCTTTCCCTTGCAGCTTGGGAGGGAGGGATGAAATCAGAGGACAACTAGGCAGGTACAGAGGGCTCACCAAAAAGCTCAGAGGCAGAGTGGAAGGCAGAATAAAAATAATTCTTGTTTCATCTCCTGACTAAAGACGCACAGTTATTTCCAGACCAAGAACCACATCTGACAGTTAAGTGGAATATTCAGAATCGTGCACTATGTGCTTCAATTTACATTAAAAATTTAATCGAAATGAAATGAAATGCAGTAAGATGACTCCCCGGGTATTTAATAATCCCCCTCTCCTGTCACACTGAAATATTTAATTCACTGGCTAGTATGGGATGGGCTATGAAGGCTGCCCCTCCCCCAGTTTTCAGAGACTGTGGATTGTACACTCTTGTACTATGTGCAGAAATCGACACTTGCCAAGTATCTACATAGGACAAACTTGTAGATTCACAATGTATATTATTTGCTTAATCCCACTTATGCAATCACCTTGGAAAAGCATTCATGGTGTAAAAAGGAAGTGGAAACACCAGCTGAATATCATAATCTCTAATATCTCCCCGTAGCTCTTCCAGCCCCAGGGATGGAACTGGTGTCAAAGATTTAATGGGTTTTCATATTAGTGATGTCAGCACAAAATGGATCATCTTGTCTAAATAATTTATTTCCTCTGCATGTAATATTCTCACTTTCCCTTCTCTTCCTTTCTTTCTCATTGTCTTTGGGTTTTTCTGTCTAACTGTAAGGGAAATGTTTGCTAGTCCTCTGAAATGAAGGGGCAAAAACCTTGAAGCATCCTTCCATTGGTCAGTTAAAAAACACCTACTGTATTTTTCGGAATATAAGACGCACCTTTTTCCCCCCCTAAAAGGGGGGTAAAATTTAGGTGCGTCTTATACACCAAATGTAGCCCCGGCCACCCACTGGCCCAGACCCTTTGGCCTCTGCCTCTCAGCAGTTACCTCCTTGCAAGCAAACAGCAAGAAAAAACAGCTCCTTTCAGCTTCAGCACAGCCTAATTAGCACAAGTTGATTAGATAGGCCTCCTGACTCTCAGCTGATTTGTTCTCAGCTGTTTTGCGCAGAGCTCTGCTGCTTGCTGCAAAGAGGTAAATTGCTGGAGCAGATTTTTTTTTTCCTTGTGCTAATCAAGCTATGCTGAAAACGAAACTGAAAGTAAAGCAGGCTGTTTGCTGTTTGCTGCAATGAGGCAAATTGCTCAGAGGCAGAGGGAGGTTTCTTTTTCTTTTTTTCCTCACCAAAAAAGTTAGATGCGTCTTATACTCCGGTGCGTCTTATACTCTGAAAAATACGGTACCTTACACTCAATGTGTGTCGGGCACGAAATACCACGAGCACACGTGAAGTTTCAATTAAACTGATTTATTATTACTCATGCCTATGCACAGGAATCTACTCAGCTAACGGTAAGCAATCTTTCGGCACTGGATAAGGGTCAATGAAATTCAAGAGGGGTTGAACTTGATTCGTTTGTGGCTACGTAAAAATTCTAGGCTGATTCCTCTTTTGACTCCGCCCCCAGCTTCTGCTACTCCTTGTCTCGGTATATTCGTCTGTTATGCCCTTAATGCCATTAGCCATTTGCTTAATGCTGCCTTCAGAGTTGGTCCTAGAAAGGGAGAAGAGGTTGGTTTAAGAGCAGAATTGCAGAATTGCCAATATCATCCTGGGAGCTCTCGTTTTTAATTTCTTGATTACTTTATTTTATTACTCTGTTTCCCTGAAAATAAAACCTCCCCAGATAATAAGTCCAATCGGGCTTTTGAGCACATGCGCTAAAATAAGCCCCCCCCCAAAAAAATAAGCCCTCCCCAAAAATAAGCCCTCCCCAAAAATATTTAAATGCATCTGCAGCCAGTCCCCACCATTTCCTCTGGTTAGGGTTAGGGGGACAGAGCTGGAAATCAGGTAAGATAGCAAGAAGAGTCCCATCTTGTTCCACGTGCCCCAAAATAATAAGAACTCCTCGAAAATAAGACCAAGCGCTTATTTCGGGATTCAAAAAAATATAAGACAGGGTTTTATTTTCAGGGAAACACGGCATTTATTATTTTATTTTTAATAGCAGCACTGATGTGCAACATTTTGCCCTTGTGGAGGTCCATAGAGTATATAGATTTTATACTTTTGCAAGTAAGTTTCCTCCCAGGTTTGCAACGGCAGGATAGTGAGTTGGATTAAAAGACCTCCAAGTCCCTTCCAGCTCTATAATTCTATGATTCTAAGCATCTTTGGTTTCTTGCACAGCTTAATTTCTAGGACATCAGTCACGAATCTTTCATGTCCTCTCTAGTTGGTTTCTCATCTATGGATTGTCTATAGCAGGCGTCTCCAACCTTGGCAACTTTAAGCCTGAAGGACTTCAACTCCCAGAATTCCTCAGCCAAGGTTGGAGACCCCTGGCTGGCCAGGGGTGAAATCCAGCAGGTTCTGACAGGTTCTGGAGACCCGGTAGCAGAAATTTTGAGTAGTTTGGAGAACCGGCGAATACCACCTCCGGCTGGCCCCAGGGTGGGGTGGGAATGGAGATTTTGCAATATCCTTCCCCCCAGCAATGGGGAGGGAATGGGGATTTTGAAGTATCCTTCCCCTGGAATGGGGAGGGAATGGAGATTTTGCAGTATCCTTCCCCTGCCATGCCCACCAAGCCACGCCCCACCAAGCCACGTCCACAGAACCGGTAGTAAAAAAAATTGGATTTCACCACTGCCCTGGTCTATAGTCTCCAAACAAATGGATCCAACCATAGGTGAAATTTACCCATCAGTAATTCAGCATTTTCTTTCTGAATAGAGGTTATTGATCAATTAATTTTTAATTAATTTATTTTTAATAAATTAAATTAATTAACAAAAATTAATTAATTTTCAATTAATTAATTTTTAATTGATCAGTTATGAGCATCTAACCTGAAAAGGCCAAGATAAAACACCTTTTATGAACACATTGTTGAGAATTGCACTCTCAATATGTTGAGAGTTGTATGCCTCCATTGAGGAAAGTTAACATATACTGTAAATTAATAAATGTAGAGGACAAGGGATCACCTTCATTAGCAGCAAAGAGACCAAGCCAGTTTTATTGTTTACTTTTCATGCAGTCTTAGATAAACATGTGGAAAACCAAAATAATTTTAATAGCAAACATGCCATTTGCTCATACTGTAATCTTGTCGATTCAAATTTAGTTTATGGTTTAAAATTTAGCTTACTGGGTAAAAATCTGTGGCATAGTAAATTGGAATTACAGGAACTACCCTGAACATCTGACTGTTAATTGGTGATTGCCTGAGATTAAAGCAACCAGCATCATCATTTCCTCTACCATGAATTCGGATATTGTGTGCCAAATAGCAGAGCTAACACATAGCTACTGAAAAGGAGAAGGGAGTGAAATGCAAGGTTTGCAGAAGCGAAGAATGTTAAAAACAAGCAGCTATATAAATAATGGTCCCCCCCACCACCAAAAAAAACCCTCAGGAATCCAATGAGGTCTGGACAAGCATGGTAGCCTACAAAAATTATGGAATTCTAGATGTCAGCTGAAATTGAAAACAGAATAGATGAACCCCTGGGAAAAGTGAACTGTTCTCCCTGAGATCTGCACCAGGGAAGGTATTCACTTACCTTCGCTACCACTTTGCAAATGTATGCATGTGCAGAGCATCAAAAACGGGACGTGATTACATCCAGGTGGATGGGCGGAGCCTCCTGATGACGACGCTACCAGTTCGCCCAAACTGGATAGAATCGGCTGAATACCACCACTGATCTGCACTGTTAACAATACTAGTAGAAGAGTGTTGTGGGGGCAATAAGCCAGCTTTGTATAGAACAACACCGCTTTGGGGGGGGCGAAAGCCCTAATAAGCAGGTATATACATAAAAAAAAGTATGCAGGCTATTGCTATAATGCATTGTAAGCTGCCTTGAGTCTACGGAGAAGGGCAGCATATAAATTGGACTAATAATAAATAAATATCATAGATCTTAAGAACAATAATCTCAACCATAACATATTTAAATAGATTGTAGCCAGTTTGTTGTACCAGGGGTCAGCAACCCGCGGCTCTGGAGCCACATGTGGCTCTTTTATCCCTCTGCTGCAGCTCCCTGTTGCTGGTCGGTGCCACAATTTTGAGAGGAGCTTCCGGTTGGGGGGGGGGAAAGCATGCCGTGCCAGGAGGAGACTCTATGGCAAGGGGCGGGTTTTCTGGTCGGCTCCACAATTGATAGGGCTTTTGGTTAGGACAGGTAGAGGAAAAAAGACGCTGCACTAGGAGGAAACTCTATGGTGGGGGAACAGGACTTCCGGTCGGCTATATAATTGAATGGGGGGCTTCTGGTTAGGACCTTTGTGGCTCTTTGAGGGTTTAAGGTTGCCGACCCCTGTGTTGTACCAACATAACCATTACTGCCTCTTGGCTCATTTGTCGTTAGGAAGACTCCTTAAAGCTAAGTGGAGGATATTCACAATATCGTTAAGATGCCCAGAAGACTTAAGGGTGCCCTTTACTCAGTTGGCACACTGCATAGTTAGCAGAAAAGGGCTGCTGGAGAAATGGGATGCCAAGTTGTTATTGATTTACTTTCAAATAGTGTATAAATGACCCTTTGCGAAGATAATTACCAAAATTTCTATCCAAATAAAAGCCCAGCACTTCATCAATATCAGATTGCCTTAATCACCTAAATATATATGTTTGTGTGTGTGGATGTGTGTCCCCTTTGCCTTAGATTTATAAATATTATACCTTGAACACTGAATCCTCTGTTAGAGCATGTCTTCATGGGCCTGCCCAGATGGTTAGCTTTAAACATTGATCTTTCCTACTAAGAGTAATTCAAACAAACATCCCTCTTACTTCAGGCCTTCACACATAAACAAAGCTGTACCACACGCAGGCTCTGAGCAGCCCAGGGAAATGTGTTAACCAAAGATGGAAAAGGGATTTTTATCTGGTAGGGCGATGGACATTCATCCCGAAATAAGACAAGGGAGCATCTTCTGACCTTGCTGATGGTGCAGACTATCAGATGTATCAGATATACTCCAGCATAACATAGAACAGTTTTAAAAGGTAGGATGCTAAAGAATGATTACATCCACTGGGTATGTCTAGTCTTGTGAAAAGAAGGACTAGGGGTGACATGATAGTAATGTTCCAATATTTGAGGGGCTGCCCCAAAGAAGGGGGAACCAACTTTATTCTCCAAAGCATCAGAAGACAAGACAAGAAGTAATGGGTGGAAACTAATCAAGGAGAGAAACCACTTAGAACTAAGGAGAAATTTCCTGACAGTTAGAACAATTAATCAGTAGAACAATTTGGCCCCTAGAAGTTGTGAATTCTCCAACACTGGAAGTTTTTAAGAAGGGATTGGACAACCATTTGTCTGAAATGGTATAGGGTTTCCTGCCTGAGCAGGGGGTTGGACTAGAAGACCTCCAAGGTCCCTTCCAATTCCGTTAAAAGGTAAAGATAAAGGTTCCCCTCGCACATATGTGCTAGTCGTTCCCGACTCTAGGGGGCAGTGCTCATCTCCGTTTCAAAGCCAAAGAGCCAGCGCTGTCTGAAGACATTTCCATGGTCATGTGGCCGGCATGACTAAACGCCTAAGGTGCATGGAACGCTATTATTTTTCCACCAAAGGTGGTCCCTATTTTTCTACTTGCATTTTGATACGTGCTTTCGAACTGCTAGGTTGGCAGAAGCTGGGACAAGTAACAGGAGCTCACCCCGTTACGCGGCACTAGGGATTTGAACTGCTGAGCGTCTTAGCCACTGAGACACCGTATCCCTTCACCAAAGCTACATGGAGGAGACTAGTGTTTATCCTGCAGTGTTACAGAGCTGCTGACTGAAGCATTCTCTTTAGAACCAAAATGTTTGTTTTACAACCATGACTTTCTCTTAATGACCACCATTAAAAAGATTGTAAAAATGGGTCCAGTCACACGGCGATCTGCTTTATGACCGTCGTGACATAACTATAATAGGCAGATTGGATTACGGTCGTAAGTCAAGGACTTGACAACTAACTCCTCTTGATAGCCAGCTGCAGTGTTGCACATTTATATGATGCCGTCTATATATTTTTTTCCACGGAAATTGTCTTTTTGGGCTGGTTTCACCCTTGTTCTTCTCTAAACCGCTGCTTACGAAATGGTTTTTCATTTGGTACAGATAGTCCTTAACCTACGACCACGACTGAGCCTAAAGTTTATGTTGTTAAGTGAGACATTTGTCAAGTCACTTGTTAAGTGAATCACAGCAGTTCTAAGTTAGTAACCTTGTTGTAAAGCGAATCAGGCATTCCCCATTGGTTTTCCTTGTCAGAAGGTCGCAAAAGGGGATCACGTGACCTTGGGACGCAGCAACGGTCTTAAGTATGAACCGGTTGCCAAGCATCTGAATTTTGATCACACAACCTTGAGGATGCTGCAAAGGTCATAACTGTGAAAAATGGTCACAGCATTGAAAAACGGTTCAATGCCATTGTAACTTTGACGGTTGTAACAACTAAATGAACTGTTGTAAGACAAGAATTACCTATATTCTTTCCTTTTTCATGAAACCTTTCTTTCAATGACTATCACTCATCCAGGCTCATAAATGTGAACATCCAAATGGTTTTTTGCCTCAGACTGGATGGGGAAAGGAAGGGAAAGCAGTGGGACGGCCATCTTGATTTCTCTGGCCTATTTCTTATTTAGACCGACAGATGTAGGGTTTGTTCGTTTGTTTGTTTGTTTGTTTGTTTATCTATCTATCTATTTATTTATTTAGACGAGAAAAACAATTTTACGGACAATAAAGAGAACAAGAAATATGGTGTTTCAAAATGACAAAGCAACATATAAACATGACCCAGAGATATTTTTGTTGGGTATTCTACCAGAAAAATATGATAAAAAGACTACATATCTGGTCCTGCCAGTGGTGTAATTCAATTTTTTTTACTACCAGTTCTGTGGGCGTGGCTTGGTGGGCATGGCTTAGGGGGCGTGGCAGGGGAAGGATACTGCAAAATTTCCATTTCCACCCCACTCCAGGGAGAAGGATATTGCAAAATTCCCATTCCCTCCCCACTCTGGGACCAGCCAGAGGTGGTATTTGCCAGTTCTCCGAACTACTCAAAATTTCCGCTACCGGTTCTCCAGAACCTGCTGGATTTCACCAATTGTATTTGCGCAACAATGGGAAAATGATGAGATTCTGTTTGAGGGGAATGTAATTAAGAAAATATTTCGAATGCGCAGAAATGGATAGACTAACGCTTACTATTAAGGACAAAGAAGAAACAGAGTATTTTTTGATATGGGACATATTTTATCAATGTCTAGATAACAGAAACAGAAGTTAAAAAGAAGGAGATATAAAAAAGGAAATGCTAAAGTGGAGAGTTGTTAAAGAAGATGATCTTAACTATTATTGTTATTATATTATTATATTATCATTATTATGGTAATAAACACCACAACAAATATGTGGATTATGATTGTTTAAAAATAACTGTACCCAGATCACATACTGTTTGATGAAAATTGAATGTTATATAAATAAAACAATTTTTTAAAAAAAGAAATATGGTGTTCCCATATATATGTGTATGTGTGTGTGTTTGTGTATGTGTGAACACGTGTGCACCCAGGTTCTGTGATGTTTCCTTTTTTCTTTTTTTTTATTTCCACAGCCTACGGCTTTTCTGGTGTAATCTTAGCAAAATGAAAGGACATTTCTTTCGCCCCTGATCAATCATAACATCCCAACCAACCCATGGCCATGAAATTGTATGCATCATTTAAGACTTTGATGCTGAACTGACTTCATCGTTAAGAATGTCTTGGCAAGATGGCAACCCCTGCTGTCAAAAATGGAATTCCGATTTAAAAGGTCTCTTTCAAAGGCAGATTGTCGTTTTCACTTTTTCAACCATCCTCCAGTTTTTTTTTTTTTTTTTAAGAGGGGGAATTAAAAACACAGTGCTGATTATTCTCACAATACAGCCAAAAGACGAACAGAGGTAGATGCAAGCATTTCGTATTGATTCTTCAGTACCTACATTACAATAACACGGTTAAAATCAGTCTCAAATATTATTATTCTCATAATAATATTTGATAATAATAATATTATTACTAATATCCACTAATAATAATTAATAATAATTATATGCATATACATATATCCTATTTCCCCGAAAATAAGACATTTGAGCGCATGTGCTAAAATAAGCCTCCCCCGAAAATAAGCCCTCCCTGAAAATATTTAAACGCAGAGTTGGAAATCAGGTAAGAGGAGCTCCATCTTGCTCCACATGCCCCAAAATAATAAGACCTCCCTGAAAATAAGGCCAAGAGCTTATTTCGGGGTTCAAAAAAATATAAGACAGGGTCTTATTTTCGGGGAAACATGGGTATAATTAATAATATTAATAATAATATTAATAATATCTGCCTGGAACCCTCACTGTATATCGGACATTAGTACAATTGAGCGAATCCAGAGATATTTCACAAGAAGAGTCCTCCACTCCTCTGCTCGCAACAGAATACCTTATGCCACCAGGCTTGAAATTTTGGGATTAGACAATTTAGAACTACACTGCCTTCGGTCTGACCTAAGTCTAGTACACAAAATTATCTGCTATAACGTTCTACCAGTCAATGACTACTTTAGCTTCAACCGCAATAATACACAAGCACACAATAGATACAACCTCAAGGTAAAACACTCCAAACTCGATTGCAGAAAATACGACTTCAGCAACAGAGCGGTCAATGCCTGGAATGCACTACCTGACTCTGTGGTTTCATCCCCAAACCCCCAAAACTTTAACCTTAGACTGTCTACTGTTGACCTCACCCCATTCCTAAGAGGTCTGTAAGGGGCATGCATAAGCACCTACCTTCCCTGTCCTACTGTCCCCATTTATTCATATCCTCATCCTGTATTCATAATCATGTTTATACTTATATCTGTAATCTTATACGTGTTTGACAAATAAATAAATAAAATAATGTCGATCAAGAACCCCATTCCAGAATTCCAGTCAAGCTCTATGGAGCTTATCTCTGTTTTCCTTCTAATCACAGATTCTAGCAACATTGCCTTTACATAAACTTTGCATAAACAAAATTCTCTCCACGGTGACTGTGCTTATTTGGTGCAGCCCAAAAAACTCAGTTTTTCGTGCCAGCACTGGTATTTAAAAAACAAATGCATGATACAAGTAGTCCTCAGATAATGACTATTCGTTTAGCAATCAAAGTTAGGACAGTACTAAAAAAGTGACTTATCTGGGTTTTTCCCCCCTATTTTTGTTTATTAATTTATAATACAAAAATACAAAAGAAAATAGTAGGAAAATAAGGGAGGAAAAAGGGAAGGGGAAAGTGTGGGGCAAAGGGAAAAAAGAAAGAAAAGGCATTGACTTCCAACCCTTTGGTGCAGTTGAATAAGATAATAGCATCAAACCTCAACTTTTTTACTTTTACATGATAATATGAACCAGCCTTTTCTATAATGACAAACCTTTTTTTTTTTGTCTTTTAATGTCCCCATAATCCCTTGCATCCAGGTGGATCTGGGGCAACTGAATGGAGCTGAGTGTTTACTGGCCGGATGCCCTTCCTGTCACCAATGCGGAGTTCGAAGCAGATATATTCTCATAGTGCCGAGAGAGAGAAATATCTGCCTCTACCTAGAATCGAACTCACAGCCTCCTGATTATGAGGCAAGAGCTCCACCTCCAGGCCACCGCACCACTCAACAACAAGCCTATTAATCGGTAAAATCCAAAATCAACGTTTCATTTTTTTTTTTTCCATCTCAAGCACTTGCAGTTACTTTGATTTTTAAAAGTGTATATTTGCTTCAGAAATTCTTGCGGACGGGGAAGGGGAGAGAACTTTTTGGAGAAATTTTCATGGACAGAGGATAGTTACCCTCATTTCGCAAAATGATGTATAATTTTATGACTAGTAGTCACCATTTTCTTGCCTTCTCAGATGCCTCCATTCGGTCCCAAAAGAAGATCTCATGAGGAAACATCCCTGAAGTCTTTTCAAAGGCAACTTTTCCTGACAGTTGTTGTTAGTTGCGAAGTCGTGTCTGACCCATCACAACTCCATGGACAATGTTCCTCTAGGCCAGGGGTCTGCAACCTTAAATGCTCAAAGAGCCATTTGGACCCGTTTCCCACAGAAAAGTAAACACCGGGAGCCACAAAACCCTTCCCGTGCCTGACTATTTCTTGAGCGCCACAAAACTAGTATATGTAGTTGAATTAAACCTTCTGTTTTCTTCTGAAACTTTTCATTTCTTGGATTTATCCATGGTTGGCCTACCGGGGGTTGAAAAGCTCAATAAATCGCGTGCCGGTGGTTGTCGCACATTGGCAGTTGTGACACATATTTTGAGTGACAGGGAGCCACAGCGGAAGGGTGAAAGAGCCACATGTGGCTCCAGAACCGCAGGTTGCTGACCCCTGCTCCAAGCCTTCCTATCCTCTACCATCTTCTGGAGTCCATTTAAACTCACGCCGACTGCTTCAGTGACTCCATCCAGCCACCTCGTTCTCTGTCGTGCCCTTCTTCTTTTGCCCTCAATCGTTCCCAGCATTAGGCTGTTCTCCAGTGAGCCCTTCCTTCTCATTAGGTGGCCAAAGTATTTCAGTTTCATCTTCAGGATCTGGCCTCTTTTTTTTTTTTTTTTTTTTTGAATCAAGTTTTATTGATTCCCACCCCCACACACCCCCACACACATTCACCCTCATCTTTTTTTGAACAGAGTATTGGCCATTTCTTATCTTATACAATTTTTCAACTTCAAATACATTTTACTCAATTACAATTTTTGCCAAAATCTTCCTTTTCCCCCCTATTTTTTCTTTAAGGATCTGGCCTTCTAAAGAGCAGTCAGGGTGGATCTCCTCTAGGATTGACCAGTTTGATCGCCTTTGCAGTCCAGTGGCGAGATTCAAATAATATAACAACCGGTTCTCCCCACTTTTAGGGGAAGGATATTGCAAAATCTCCATTCCCACCCCACTCTGGGGCCAGCCAGAGGTGGTATTTGCCGGTTCTCCGAACTACTCAAAATTTCCGCCACAGGTTCTCTAGAACCTGTCATAACCTGCTGGATTTCACCCCTGGTTGACCCTCTGCTTCTGTGTAGCAGCTACACAGATATTGGAGAACTGCTATCCGTCAGCCCTAGTCCTTCTCTTCATTAGACTACTAAACCAACCAGGGGTGGGTTCCAAATGTTTTTACTACCGGTTCTGTGGGCGTGGCTTATTTTGTGGGTGTGGCTTGGAGGTAATGTGACTAGGTGGGTGTGGCTAGCTGGTCAGAGTCATTTCTGGAAGGTCCTCGCACTTACGACCATGTCCTCGCACTTACGACCCAACTCATTTGTTTGCTTTTAACACTGATCAGCTGTAGGACGGCCCTTTGAAGCCCTGTGGCAAGAGTTTAAACAGTTTTTTTCCCTCTAGTCATCAGCTGGGACTCAGGAGGGAGCAATAGATTGGGGGTGGGACCAAATAAAAGGTAAGAATAACGTGGGTGGGCGGGGTGGGTGGGTGGGAGAACCGGTTCGGTGACATCATATCGTCACTGCTACCGGCTCGGCTGAACCGGACCGAACCGGGAGGAACCCACCACTGAAACTAACCTAGTCCTTGCCACTGTTCTTCATATGTTTTAGCCTCTTAATCATTTTTGTTGTTCTTCTCTGCACTCTTTCTAGAGTCTCAACATCTTTTTCATATTGTAGCGACCAAAACCGCATGCAGTATTCCAACGGTGGCCTTCTTACCAAGACTATTTTATTTCAAACCAACAAATATTGGATTTTTACCTTAATTTTGCTTCAGTCATCATCACTGTGATCTAACGGCGCTTATATAAAAGTGGCTACAATGTCTGTGGAAATACAGGCTTTACTATTTTTTGTTGGATTCCTGTCGTTGCCTTAAGTTTTTTCATCTCTACGTTGCCTTGAGCTTGGTCAACCAACAAAGCAGATTTGGCAGGAACCACAGTGGCCTCTAGTGGCCAATAGCCCCAGAACCCCAGCTGGGTTTGAAGGAGGTGCACAGAAGCTGTATTGCTTGATATATGCAGCCGTTGCATCCATACTTCATTATATAGAATCATCTCTGATTGAAGTGGTGGAAAGCATGCCTGATTTATTGTCATTTTAGGCTCAACGATGGCTAAATAATTGTAGAAAACACTATCAATCACCAGTGTGCAAATTACCCTCCTCTAATTTTATATTTTTTTGAAGCAGTAACAACGGCAAAAACGATTTGCCCTTTGCATTTTTTTCCGCCAGACGTTCCAGGGCAGTAAGAAAAAAAAGCGTGTATCTTAGAAGAAAACTACTCTCTGGCAATGCATATACCGTGTTCATGAAAATAACTGCAGACTTAGTAACTGGTTTGACAGTGTTGAGGGAATTATTTGTTTAGCAGTGATGGCGTTAGGGAAAAAACTGTCCTTGCATCTAGTTGTTCTAGTGTGCAGTGCTTTATAGCATCGTTTTGAGGGTAGGAGTTGAAGCAGTTTATGTCCAGGATGCGAGAGGTCTGTAAATATTTTCGCAACCCTCTTTTTGACTCGTGCAGTATACAGCTCCTCAATAGAAGGCAGGTTGGTAGCTATTGTTTTTCCTGCAGTTCTGATTATCCTCTGAAGTCTGTGTCTGTCTTGTTGGGTTGCAGAATCATGATGTTGGAAGTATAACAAAACAAGGACCAGACTAGCTCCTGTGAGAAAGTTAACTAACAGTCAAGTTACCCTTATTGAAAAAGCAGCTTGTTTTGTTTCTAAACATGGAAAAAACCCAAGGGGTTTCTTTGCAGTTAATATGGTAGCCATGGTGGACATCACCCATATGTTTCCCATAAGTCAAGATAGTATGTAGGTAGTCCTCCGACTGGTTGCTTAATTACTCTTCTGTCCTCACTACACATTATTCTGTGTGCAGCTCAACATGTAGCTAAACCCACCTATCCTCCAATAAAACAGGCCATGTGGGTAGATCTGGATGCTTTATTGAAAGAACAGGATATGGTGAAACAGGGGAAAATAGGGATACATGCAATGAGAACCAAATACAAGATAGGCAGTATTGAGTTACTGCCGAACATAACAATTAATAAATACAAGCAATCTAAATCTCAACAGGGATGTTCTGTGTGTGGGATGTGGGTTTGTCCTTGGATGACCCATGTGCCACAGATTAAGATGGATTCGACTTTCTGCTTCTGCCTTCTCCAAATGCTAAAGGAAAATGGAGCCTGGTTTCCCAGCATGCACTGGTTTTGAGAGTGCGGGCTGCTGGGTAAAGGGGTTGGATCAGCTTCAAAACAATATAATTGGTGTTTGTCCCTCCAGCCACTAGATGGGGTTAGAGAGCAACAACAGTATATAAAGATTTTATGTTGGGGTATGACAGTGACAATTTTATGATAAAACACCCAAAAGTTACTTACGACCTGGTTCCAAAATTCCAATGGCCGTCCCCTCCTCCAGGGTCTCATGGCCACATTTTGGTTGCTTGGCAACCAGCCCACATATACAGCCATTTTCAACATCCCTAAGTCACATGACCACGTTTATGTTTTTGTCAAAAGTGGGCGTTTCCTTCTGGTTTTCAGCAAAAACACCCCATGGTGAAGAATAGCTTTACTTAACAACCATGGCATTCGCTTAATGACCATCACAAAAAAAACCCATAAAATTGAGTCTGATCATGTGATGACCTACTTTACGACTGTCATGATTTATGACAATAATGGACAGGCTCCTCTATGGTCAAAAGTCAAGGACTAACCTGTAGACGCGTGCCCGCAGCAGTGTACAAATAGTTGGGCATCGACCTCTTCCAATATGATTTCGACTTCTCAGTATGGCCTCCTGTGGTCCTAACCCAAGCCTGCTTAGCTTCTGAACCTTAGTCAAAATCAGCTACCTGCTGCCACCTGCTGGTAAAGGAAAGACTAATTCAGAGAAACATGGGGCCTATCAGGATAGATGAGTTTCTGTTTGATCAGGATTAGGAATCCAGCATATAGGGCAGTGATGGCTAACCTTTTTGCCATCGCGTGCCAAAAGCGGGGGGTAGTGGGGGGGGAGATTGCATGCGCGTGTGCCCACACCCATAATTTGATGCGTCCCGTCCCCCCATGCATGCACACGACTCCCCCCGCTCTCCCCCCGGTTTTGGCACGCGATGGCGCGGTGGGCCCAGTAGGCCCATTTTTTGCCCTCCCCAGGCTCCAGAGCCTTTCTAGGATCCTGGGGAAGGCGAAAACAGCCTTCCCCCCCGCCCCGGAGGCCCTCCGGAGGCCTGGAAACAGCCCATTTCCTGACTTCCAGTGGGCCCGGAAGACCCGAAAATCAGCTGGACAGAGGTAGGGCAACGCGCGCATGCCCACAGATATGGCTCCGTGTGCCCATAGGTTCACCATCACGGATATAGGGTATGGAAAGAATAAAATACAGAAATAGAATAACAGAGTTGGAAGGAACCTTGGAGTCTTCTAGTCCAACCCCCTTCTCAGGCAGGAAACCCGATACCATTTCAGTCCAATCTCTTCTTAAAAACTTCCAATGGTGGAGCATTCACAACTTCTGGAGGCAAGTTGTTCCACTGATTCATTGTTCTAACTGTCAGGAAATTTCTCCTTAGTTCTAAGTTGCTTCTCTCCTTGATTAGTTTCCACCTGTTGCTTCTTGTCCTGCCCTCAGGTGCTTTGGAGAATAGCTTGACTCCCTCTTCTTTGTGGCAACCCCTGAGATATTGGAAGACTGCTATCATGTCTCCCTTAGTCCTTCTTTTCATCAGACTAGACAAAGCCAGTTCCAGCAACCGTTCTTTATATGTTTTATCCTCCAGTCCAGTGTTGAAATCCAAATCTTTTTACTACCAGTTCTGTGGGAGTGGCTTGGTGGGCGTGGTGTGGCTTGGTGATGGTATGGCTTGGTGGGTGTGGCAGGGGAAGGATATTGCAAAATCTCCATTCCCACCCCACTCTGGGGCTAGCCAGAGGTGGCATTTGCCGGTTCTCCGAACTACTCAAAATTTCCGCTACTGGTTCTCCAGAACCTGTGAGAACCTGCTGGATTTCACCCTGCTCCAGTCCTCTAATCATCTTTGTTGCTCTTCTCTGCACTCCTTCTAGAATCTGAACATTTTTTTCCCATCGTGATGACCAAAACTGTATGCTATAGCTGCCCATCTCTGGTCTAGGACAGGTGTCTGCAACCTGCGGCTCCGGAACTGCATGCAGCTCTTTGAGCCCTCTGCTGTGGCTACCTGTTGTATGATCCCACTACTGGCTGGCCCCACCCCTCGCCCTGCCCTCCCAGTCACTCCTCGCCTGGCCTGAGAAGGTAAAGGCAACGGTGGGGGATGGAGAAGCGGCCGGGACAGAAACAGAGAGATACAGAGGGGGGGGGAGAGGGAGGAGGGGGGAGGGAGGGAGGGAGAGAGGGATGTCAAAAGAGTTTTGTGGTTCCCATTGTTTTTTAGCAACTGGTTCTCTGCCCTAATGACTGGCTGGGTAGGCGTGGCTAGGGGAGGGTCATGTGACTGGTGAAAGTGAGTGACGTCGAGTTGGCCATGCCCACCGAGGTTTTGTGGCTCCCAGTGTTTTCTTTTCTGTGGGAAATGGTTCCAAATGGCTCTTTGAGTGTTTAAGGTTGCAGATCCCTGATGTAGGCTAAAACACAGGTGGCCCTCGACTTACAACAGTTTGTTTAGTGACCGTTCAAAGTTACAATGGCACTGAAAAAAGTGACTTATAACCGTTTTTCACACTTACGACCATTGCAGCATTCCCCCCCCCCCATGGTCACCTGATTTACATTCGGATGCTTGACAATGGATTCACATTTATGACGGTTGCAGTGTCCTGGGGTCATGTGATCCTCTCTTGCGACCTTCTGAAAAGCAGAAGTCAATGGGGCAACCCGATTCACTCAACAACCATGTGATTAATTGAAGAATTGCGGCGATTCACTTAAGAAATGGGAGGAGAAAAATCGCAGTGGGGCAAAATTCACTTAACAACATAAATCCTGGGCTCAATTGTGGTCATAAGTTGAGAACTATTTGTATTGAACGGCTGTAATTACATGGTACTTTTGCTCCGCTTCGAGAAGGTCCATTTAACCTTTTCCATTGCAGAGAAATGACAATATTGGTGAATTAAGTATATCTTGAAGGGAAGTTTATTAAATTAGCCTAATACCTTAATGCATGATCAATGACAATGTGTTTACTGATTTTTTTTCCTGGGGGTCCGAAGTGACTTTTCATTAGGCATTTGGAGAGCCTTAGCAATGATCAGCTATCCATTTTAGTGTCATTTCTAGCTTTGTATGCTTATGGAAGAAAAATGAGTCCTTGCCAGTCCATCGCTGGGTCAATGATTTGAGGGCAATCCGAAAGGCTTTGGCATCAGCACTGGAGGAAATTGCACTTTCTAACACTCATCAATATGGATTGCTTGGCTTTTAAAATCACATGCAAATCGCTATTAGGTAGCCCTGGCTATATGTTACAGCAGGGACTTTTGAATAGAATATAATGGAATGGAATGGAATGGAGTGGCGTGGAGTGGCGTGGCGTGGCGTGGCGCGGCGTGGCGTGGCGTGGAATGGAACAGAACAGAACAGAACAGAACAGAACAGAACAAAACAACAGAACAGAACAGAACAGAACAGAATAGAATAGAATAGAATAGAATAGAATAGAATAGAATAGAATAGAATAGAATAGAATAGAAAATATGGAGTGGAGTGGAGTGGAGTGGAGTGGAGTGGAGTGGAGTGGAGTGGAGTGGAGTGGAGTGGAGTGGAGTGGCTCGGCGCTGCGCGGTGTGGAATGGATTAGAACAGAATAGAATAGAATAGAATAGAATAGAATAGAATAGAATAGAATAGAATAGAACAGAATAGAATAGAATAGAATAGAATAGAATAGAATAGAATAGAAAATATGGAATGGAGTGGAGTGGAGTGGAGTGGAGTGGAGTGGAGTGGAGTGGAGTGGAGTGGAGTGGAAGGGAAGGGAAATATGGAGTGGAGTGGAGTGGAGTGGAGTGGAATGGAATGGAATGGAATGGAATGGAATAGAATAGAATAGAATAGAATAGAATAGAATAGAATAGAATAGAATAGAATAGAATAGAATAGAATAGAATAGAATAGAATTCTTCATTGGCCAAGTGTGATTGGACACAAAAGGAATTTGCCGTAGGTGCATACGCTCTCAGTGTACATAAGGAGAATAAAATACATTCATCGAGAATTAAAAGATACAAACTTAGTGATAGTCAAGGTTACTAATAAGCTATAAAATTGTACTAGGAAACAAATAAAAAACAATATAAATTGAAAGATACAAGCACATGGTTATAGTAATAAGTGGGAAGAGATAGATACTAGTAAGGAAGAAAAGAATAATAGTAATACAGTCTTAGTAAATTATTTGACAGTGTTGTGGGAATTAGTTGTTAAGCAGAGTGATGGCATTTGGGGAAAAATTATCCTTGTGTCTAGTTGTTCTGGTGTGCAGTGCTCTATAGCATCAGTCTGAGGGTAGGAGTTGAAACAGTTTATGTGCAGGATGCGAGGGGTCTGTAAATATTTTCACAGTCCTCTTTTTGACTTGTGCAGTATACAGGTCCTCAACGGAAGGCAGGTTGGTAGCCATTGTTTTTTCTGCAGTTCTAATTACCCTCTGAAGTCTGTGTCTGTCTTGTTGGGTTGCAGAACAGAACCAGACAGTTATGGAGTTGCAGATGACAGACTCAATAATCCCTCTGTAGAACTAAATCAGAAGGCTTTATCTCCTGGCCTTATATAAATGCATATTAACATTTTCTAGGTTCTACAGGTAATCCTCGGTTTACAGTCACAATTGAGCTCAAACTTTCTGTTGCTAAGTGAGACATTTGTTAAGAGAGCTTTGCCTGTTTGCATTAACAGAGAGGGATACAATCAAAATCAAGTGAGGTACTAATACCGCTCTATAAAGCCTTAGTAAGACCATACCTGCATCCCATGGTCCCAGTAAGAAAGGCAGAATGCTGCTTCCAGATTTGGTCACCACACTTTAAGAAAAAGATGTTGAAATTCTAGAAAGAGTGCAGAGAAGAGCAACCAGGATGATTAGGGGACTGGAGGCTAAAACATACAATGAACGGTTGCAAGAACTGGGCATGGCTAGTGTAGTGAAGAGAAGGACAAGGGGAGACATGATAGCAGTCTTCCAATATTTGAGGGGCTGCCACAGAGAGGAGGAGGGGGTCAAGCTATTTTCTAAAGACCCCGAAGGTCAGATAATAATGGATGGAAACTGATCAAGGAGAGATTCAACCTGGAAATAAGGAGAAATTTTCTGACAGTGAGAACAATCAACCAATGGAACAGAAGTTGCCTTCAGAAGTTGTGGGAGCTTCATCACTGGAGGCTTTCAAGAAGAGATTGGACTGCCATCTGTCAGAAGTGGTGTAAGGTCCCCTGCTTGGGCGAGTGGGTTGGACTAGATGATCTACAAGGTCCCTTCCAACTCTGTTATTCTGTTCTGTTCTGTTAAGCCCCATTTTATGACCTCTCTTGCCACCATGGTTAAGTGGATCCCTGCGGTTGTTAAGTTAGTAACACGGTTGTTAAATGAATCTGGCTTCCCCGTTAACTTCGCTCGTCAGAAGGTCGCCAAAGGGAATCACATGACCCTGAGGGGGGAACACTGCGACGGTCATAAATGCAAGTCATTTGTCAAGCATCAGAAATGTAAATCACGTGACCACGGGGACGCCGCAATGGTTGCAAGTGTGAAACACAATCATAAATCACCTTTTCTGCTGCCAATGTAACTCTGAACGGACTGTCATAAATCGAGGACTATCTGTATTGGAGAGAATGCAATCCAGATCTTCATTTAAATTCTTCATTCTCTAAGTTCTTCCACCAGACCAGTGGTGAAATCCAATTTTTTTTACTACCGGTTCTGTGGGCGTGGCTTGGTGGGCATGGTATGGCTTGGTGGGTGTGGCAGGGAAAGGATGCTGCAAAACCCCCATTCCCTCCCCACTCCTGGGGAAAGGCTATTGCAAAATCTCCATTCCCACACCACTCTGGGGCCAGCCAGAGGTGACATTTGCCGGTTTTCCGAACTGCTCAAAATTTCCGCTACCGGTTCTCCAGAACCTGTCAGAACCTGCTTTGATTTCACCCCTGCATCAGACCTTTGCCCAATAAGACATCCGTGGCTGCTCTGGGGGACTAAACGCTGCCTGAAATCAGAAGTGAAGCAGTTAAAGGGGGGGGTGGGGGGGAAGAGGCATGTTTACTAAAGTTGATAGCCCCAGAGGCTCTGCTTTCTATCGCTCCCTCTCTCCATCTTCGTAAAACCACACCGAATTGATGGAATGGCCCGGACTTGATCTTCAGGGCAATATGTCTGATGGCATTGCTGGATTGATAAATTGATTCAAAACTATTACCATGGTGAAAAAAGCAATAAGGTCATAAAAATTGCATCAGCTGGCTAAGTAAATCCTGGCATTTCATGACAAGTAATGCAGAAGAATTGGAAGAGGAGCCGGGCATGAGGCTGAATGAGTGAGCGAGAAATGACTTTCGAGGGCTCATCTTTGTCAATCTATTCTTCCTGCCAGCAATTCATGCCTTCGCATAGGGCCACTTCATTATGAGGAAATAACTGTACACTTCTAGCATATTCCTGGCCGTCCCTGGCCGCCCCTGGAGGACCCTTAGCTGCTTAATACCTCATCATGGGCTCCATTGAACATTTTAATCTGCACTTGTGTGATCAATAGAATACTGGTGTAAATTAAAAGGACCATTCCGTGTAATCAAGGCGGGTTAATGCTCATTTTGAAAACCATTATTTGTGGAAGGCGTTTAGGGAGGAAATTACCACGCGCCAGGCCCGAGACGGATGCAACTCAGGCCGCTGATTTGAAAAGAAGCTCCCTCTTCTTTTTTCTTAGGCACCTTCCCGGCCACCCCCTCACCCTCCTTTTCATTTCGGTGATTTTTATACGGGCGTGGGGTGGAATGGTCATTAGAAATTATAGAGGAGGTGGGGGAGGCTGGGGAAGGGAAGGGGAGGTAACTGGGAAGGCCTGAAAAGAATAGATCTCCCTCTTTGCCGTGCCGAGCCAGCCCTTCGTTGCCGGCAAGAAAATGAAATTTCCCACTGTTCTATTTCGGTGGCAAATTCAATTACTGTGGGGACTTGTTCAAAGGGGTATAACTTCCAAGAGGCAGAAATTGAAAACCTGGCAGCTAATGAAATGGCAAATGACTAGTAAGTTCAGACAAGGGCCCTCCGTCAGAACAAATGACTGCCAAAAAATCGCCCTCCTCTTTTGGCATCAAAACCCAGTTTCTTTCTCTCTCGCCCAACACCCCTGTGCCCAGGAGTGGGTTCTACTTACCTTTACTACCGGTTTGCAACGGGGCCGCGCACATGCGCACTCTTCTATGCATGCGCAGAAGTGTTCTGATGACATTGAGGTCGGTGGGCGGGGCCTCCCTCCGGTTTTGCTACCGGTTCTATAGAACCGGTGCGAACCAGGGGCAACCCACCACTGACTGCGCCCCTCCCTCCCCTTGGACGTTGACCATTATTTAGGCCAGGTGCAGGGGTGGTTTTCACATATTCTTACCACTGGTTCACTGCGTGTGCACATGCATGCTGTGGGCGCGCGCACCTTCCACACATGCACCCGGCCTTCCACGCATGCGCCCGGCCTCAAAAATATGACTAAATAGGACAGCATTACATCCAGGCGGGTAGGCAGGTGGGCCGCCGCTACCAGTTTGCCTGAACTGGTCCAAACCGGCTGAATACCATCTCTGGCCAGGTGCTACCTCCATCATTTTTTGTTTTACTGTAGAACTGGCGTGTCAAACTCAAGGCCCCTGGACTGGATCTCGCCCGAGGGGTGCTTAGATCTGGCCCATGGGGCCACCCTGGAACAGCGAGGGACTGGCCCGCAGTGCTTCTGCAAGTGACAATGGAGCTTCCGTTTTTGTGGCAGAGGGCTGCAGGAGGCCATCGCAGCTGGAAACAGCTCGGGAGCCCGTTCTCGCTGGCAGGCTACCACAGGCACCCCCAACATGGGTGACATCGAGCTGGCCATGCCCACCCTGGCCAGGCTCACCCCGACCCCCTGAGGTCAAACACAACCCTGATGCGGCCCTCAAAGAAATCGAGTTTGACACCCCTGATGTAGAATAATCACCCCGGATGCTCAACTTGTATTTGCTGGTTTGATTTGTGCAGGGTAGCGAGCAGGAAGTACAGCCAATCTCATGTCCTATATTCCATCTGCCTGCCATGTCCCAACGTTCTTAGCCCCTTGAACTTGTTCATTGCAAGTCCAGGTAGTCCTTGACTTACAACGTTCCGTTTAATGACTGTTCGGAGTTACAACAGCACTGGAAAAAAAAGTGACTTTCACACTTACGACTGTCACAGCATCCCCACGATCAAAATTCAGACATTTGGCAACAGGCATATATTTATGACGGTTGCAGTGTCCCGGGGGGTCATGTGAAATCAACTTTTGCGGCCTTCTAACAAGCAAAGTCAATGGGGAAGCTGGATTCACTCAACAACTGTGTTAATAACATAACGACCTCAGTGATTCACTTAGCAACAATGCAAGAAATGCCATAAAATGGGGCTTAACAGAACAGAACAGAATAACAGAGTTGGAAGGGACCTCGGAGGTCATCTAGTCCAAGCCGCCTACCCCACCCCCCGCCGAAGCAGGAGATCCTATACCATTTCTGACAGATGGCAGCCTAGTCTCTTCTTGAAACCCTCCAGTGATGAAGCTCTCACAAGCTCTGAAGGCAACTTCTGTTCCATTGGTTGATTGCTCACTCTGTCAGAAAATTTCTCCTTATCTCCGGCCAGTACGCTCGCACAGAGAGGGCCTCCTCAGGGTGCCGTCGGCCAAGCAATGTCGGCTGGCGGCCCCCAGGGGGAGAGCCTTCTCTGTGGGGGCACCCAACCTGTGGAATGAGCTACCTCCTGGAATACGACTGATCCCAGACCTCCGCACTTTCTGAAAGGCCCTGAAGACTTATTTATTCCAGAAAGCTGGCCTAGCTTAAAATGGTTTTAATGGGGTTTTTAAATTTTCGATATTATTGATTCTGGGTTTTAAATTGAGAACTTCCGATTTTGTAGATCTGGGATTTTAAATTGGAAATGCTGATGATTTAATTTATTTTTAGTTTTTTCTTAACTTTTGTATTATATGTGTTTTAAGTTTGGCTGTTCACCGCCCTGAGTCCCCTTGGGGAGAAGGGTGGTATACAAGTTGAATTAATAAATAATAAATAAATAAATAAATTTCTAGGTTTCTATGCCAGAAAATGGGACAAAACTGACTTAACAACTGTCTTGCTCTTAGGCCCTTCCCAGCCACCCCTGCCTAAGTCCACCTCCATTTTGGCACTATTTTGTCTCAAATGTGATTGTAAGTTGAGGACGACCTTATCTGAAGACTTGGGTGTGGTTCTTGCAATGCCATCACGCTAATGTTGCTCAGGAATATGGAATAAGTGGCACAGTGGAGTAAGAGCCGAGGTGGCATAGTGGTTAGAATGCAGTACTGCAGGCTAATTCTGCTGACTGCCGGCTGCCTGCAATTTGGCAGGTCGAATCTCCCCAGGCTCAAGGTTGACTCAGCCTTCCATCCTTCCGAGGTGGGTAAAATGAGGACCCAAATTGTTGGGGGCAATAGGCTGACTCTGTAAACAGCTTAGAGAGGGCTGGAAAAGCACTATGAAGCGGTATATAATTCTAAGTGCTATTGCTATAAGTCAAAGGAATAGCAGTGCATATAAAGCTTCCCCCAAACAGAAAATTTGCAGAGATAAAATGTTCTCTTGCAACTGGACTCAGAAGTCTCAGGGTAATTATGTGTGAGTCCATCCCTAAAGCATTCACTTATCACAGAGAATATTTCCACATTTAAAGCTAGATTACCATTCTGCACGAAGAAAACCAGCACCAGGAAGAAGGATTCTAAGCTAATCTTCTCTGAGATATTCAATTTATAAATATTATGTCATTTTTATATTGGCAAAGCTTTTCATATTTCACAACTGCACATGTGCAGGCATTTGCAGAAATGTTTCTAGTTATAAATTGTAGATAGTGTGGGGCAGGGGGGAAATCCAGCAGGTTCTGACAGGTTCTGGAGAAACAGTAGCGGAAATTATGAGTAGTGTGGAGAACCGGCAAATACCACCTCTAGCTGGCCCCAGAGTGGGGTGACAAGCCGGATTTCACTGCTGGTTTTAGTGCTTCCCTTCCCTTCCCATTTACTGGTCCATTCTAAAGTACAAGAAATAAATAAACAAGTCCTAAACTCAGGAAGGAAAAGTATTTTGGAAATGCTAAGTGACTAGGTAGGCTTCTAATAGACTTAGAGTAGTGTTTTTATGGGGTCTTAAGAAGAATGGCTCAAGGCAGTCCAGAAGCTGTTATGAGGCTGAGGCATTAAGATATGACAACGCTCCTGGAAGCTATAATAAATGTGTTTTCCAGCTAAATGATCCAGTTATTAGCATATTTTTCTGCTGAACGTCTTCATGTGCTTATAAAATTATTGATTTTTCAGTAAAATATAGACACCTTTCTGCCTTTGAGAGTCCACTTCTTAAAAATTCTCTACGAGTTAGAAGATGGCACAAATTGCAAGGGCGCATTTCTGACCCTCGGGTCGATGGACATCCTGCTGTTTTCGCTTGCTAAGGGCTAAAGCAACCCTAACAGGATAGGTAAAGAACGTGGTTTCGTGCTGAAGGGACTGACATCTAAATGTAATGCTAGAGAGCAGCTGCCAGTCTCTATAATGATCAGCTGGGTCAGGGGTGTCAAACGCGATTTCATTAAGGGCCGTATCAGGGTTGTGTTTGACCTCGGTAGGCTGGGTGGGCGTGGCCAGGGTAGGCGTGGCCAGCTCGCCGTCACTCGTGTCAGGGGCGCCTGTGGCAGCCTGAGCGCTCTGCCAGAGAAAATGGAGCTCGGTCCTTTGCCGTTTCCAGGGCGACTCTGTGGGCCAGATCCAGTGGCAGGATTCAGCCGGTTCACACCACTTCGGGAAAACCGGTTGTTAATTTTCTGAGCAGTTTGGCAAACTGGTTGTTGGAAGAAATCATTAGGGCAGAGAACCGATTGTTAAATTACTTGAATCCCACCACTGGCCAGATCTAAACATCCCGCGGGCTGGATCCAGCCCACAGGCCTTGAGTTTGACACCCCTGAGGTAGGTGGACAAATGGCTGCTTTCAGACAAGTGCCTATATTTGTGATTGGCACTGGCAGAAAAAGCCAACAGTTGGTATAGGTAAGCAACTGCTTAAGATCCTAATACTTACCATTGGCATCTACGTATTTTTTTTTTAAACGACAAAAAGCAAAGCAAATCAGTCCAGAATTCTGCAAATTGAAGCTTCCTGACAACTAACCAGAATAATTGGCGGTCCTCGACTTACAACTTATGACTTACGACCAGTCGCTTAGTGATTGTTCAAAGTTCCAATGGACTCAAAAAAGGGGACTTAGTGCAACCTGGATATAAAGTTCCGATGGTCACCTCACCTGACCCTTCTCCAGGCCCTCAGCAAAACAGCCAGATTTACTGCTATTTGCAGCGTCCTGCGGTCACATGACCACTTTTTATAACAATTTTGTCAAAGAAAATCTTCCAGGAATTTAATTTAATTTTAATTTAATTTAATTTAATTTAATTTAATTTAATTTAATTTAATATCGAATTTCTATACCGCCCCTCTCCCTGAGGACTCAGGGCGGTGTACAGCCAGAATTAAAAAACATGCAATACAAATATTAAAAAACAATTAAAAGATATATAAATTTGGCCCAATTAAAACTCAAGTTGCTTTTTGGTTTGGGCAAAATCATGCCCATAGCAACCTATTGGTTCACTTGACAATCATGTTGTTCGTTTTATGACTACCATGTTCGCTTAATGAGAGCACCTCAAAACACTTCTAAAATTGGGTCAGTCACATAACCAACCTGTTTTACCACCATTGGTCCGCGGGGTCCATTACGGTTATAACATGAGGGCTACCTGTATTCTCTTTTCTCCTCTCTTCTCTTCTCTTCTTTATTTATTTATTTGTTTGTTTGTTTGTTTGTTTGTTTGTTTGTTTATTTATTTATTTATTTATTTATTTATTTATTTATTTATTTATTTATTTAATTTGTATACCACCCTTCTCCCAGAGGGGACTCAGGGAGGTGAACAGCCAAAATTAAAAAACATACAAATACAAAAGTTAAGATAATTAACTTTTCCTCTCCTCTCTTCTTTTCTCCTCTCCTCTCCTCTCCCCTCTTCTCCTCTCCTCCCTTTTCTCCTCTCCTCTCCTCTCCTCTCCTGTCCCCTCCCCTCCCCTCCCCTCCCCTCCCCTCCCCTCCCTTCCCTTCCCTTCCCTTCCCTTCCCTTCCCTTCCCTTCCCTTCTCTTCCCTTCCCTTCCCTTCCCTTCCCTCCCCTCCCCTCCTCTCCTTTCCTCTCTTCTTCTCTTCTCCCTTCCCCTTGCCTCTTATTCAAAATATTTCATGACAATAAATGTCATGGAAATGCAACTCTGCTTGAAAATAGAGTTTTGGGACTGAAAAGCTGCAACCGCTAGGACAGTTTTAATCCAACAGCTCATGTCAACAGGCTAAGTCCTGCTTGTCATTCATACACTTGACTGGCAGGCTTGCTTTATCAAACTATTATAGTGCCGAAGTAATGAGTACTGCCATCTGAGGGGGGAAGGGAGTCTCCCCAGTTTGGCAATGTCAGCCATTTCACTGTTACCTATCCTAATCATAGCAATTGTAACACAGCGACAGGCAGAGAGAGAGAGAGAGAGAGAGAGGGAGGGAGGGAGGGAGGGAGAGGAACAAGAAAATGAAGGCTGTATCTCCAGTAACAACACAACTTCATTTAACCTCAACAGACCAGGCCCCCACTATCATTTCTTCCTGCCACTTGGGTGTGATTATGGTGTCAGAACAGCTTCTCATTTGCAGTGTATGACAATTTCCTTGCATCTGGAAAGACACTGCCACGAGTCAATAGACTATAAATTGCCCTTTCAAATGGGATCACCTTCACTAAAGCTTGCCTGTCCTTCTCTGAAGATTTTCCATCTCTCTCCCTCCCTCCCTCCCTCCCTCTCTCTCTCCCTCTCTCTCTCTTTCTCTCTCGTATGTGCTCTTCTCCTTCTGCCCTTTCTTTCAATAATTTGTACACTTAGGCATTTTTCATCAATTTACTCTATATCTGTAACAGCTATAGCTGAAACCATCAGTCTGCATTGCTGTCATGCTATGGGAAGAGAAGAGAAGAGAAGAGAAGAGAAGAGAAGAGAAGAGAAGAGAAGAGAAGAGCAATAGCACTTATATACCGTTTCACAGTGCTTTACAGCCCTCTCTAAGCAGTTTACAGAGTCAGCCTATGGCCCCCAACAATCTCGGTCCTCATTTTACCCACCTTGGAAGGATGGAAGGCTGAGTCTACCTTGAGCCTAGTGAGATTTGATACCAAATTGCAGGCAGCCAGCAGTCAGCAGAAGTAGCCTGCAGTACTGCATTCTAACCACTGCGCCACCATGGGGAATGGAATGGAATGGAAGGGAAGGGAATAGACTAGAATAGACTGGAAGGGAAGGGAAGGGAAGGGAAGGGAAGGGAAGGGAAGGGAAGGGAAGGGAAGGGAAGGGAAGAGAAGAGAAGAGAAGAGAAGAGAAGAGAAGAGAAGAGAAGAGAAGAGAAGAGAAGAGAAGAGAAGAGAAGAGAAGAGAAGAGAAGAGAAGAGAAGAGAAGAGAAGAGAAGAGAAGAGAAGAGCTCTTAATAGTTCTTCAGCCGATGGTTTGGAGAAAGATTGGCATTATTCTGTACCAAGAGATTTCACTTGGAACTGACTTTGCAGACAGAATGTCTGCATATATCAGAGTGCCCAAAACTTTCCAGCTCTGCAGACTGTCGGGGGGGGGGGGGCGACAGCATGATTTCATACGAGCAGTAGGCATGTGCATCCAGTGCTCAGTGAAATGGAACATGCGTGTACCCACTCACCCTCTGCTCATGCAAGTGAGGATGTGGCATGCTTGCCCACCAATTCCGTGGTCCCATTGCAAACAGTTCAAAGCCCGATATTTTCTTTGAAGATGTTTCACTTCTCATCCAAAAAGGATAAGTTTTTTGGATGAGAAGCGAAACATCTTCAAACTAAAAACGAGAAAGTCCAGTTGCCTCCTGAAAAAGCACCTTTGGGACAACCATGACCTGGATGACTGAGAATCTCTACAGACTTTTAGCAATGAACAGCCTTTGAATGGGGTGGGAGCGGTGGTGGGTTCCTCCCGGTTCGGTCCGGTTCGACCAAGCCGGTAGTGGTGACGATATGACGTCACCGAACTGGTTCTCCCCCCCCCCGCCCTCTCACACCCCCACACCCCCACCCACGTTATTCTTACCTTTATTTGGTCCCACCCCCAATCTATTGCTGCCTACTGAGTCCCAGCTGATGACTAGAAGGAAAAAAACTGTTTAAAACTCTTGCCCCGGGGCTTCAAAGGGCCGTAGACTACAGGAATCATTTGCACTACTCAGGTGACCCTGAGGACACAGATAAACCTCCAAGTGCTTCAACGACCCTCTAAAAGGATGCAAATGACCAGCTGTCTGCAAGGAATATAAATCCTTCCATTCCCCACCATCCTGTCAGAGCTGAAGAAGCTTCTTGGATGAGAAGCGAAATGTCTTCAAACTAAAAATGAGAAAGTCCAGTTGCCTCCTGAAAAAAAGGTTGTCCTTTGGGACAACCATGACCTGGAGGACTCATGCTGGAGCCCATCCTCAGGCAACTTGTCTCTAGCAAAAAACATTGTGTGTTTTTTGCAAAAAATGTTGCACAAAACAGGTAGCGCCAGTGGTGGGATGCTGCCAGTTTAACAACTGGTTCGGTGAGAGTATGCTTCATGCTGAAAATGGAGCATTTAGAAGCTCATCTGCTCACCTTCCAAGTCAGCAACAGTAAGTAGAACAGCGAGAGGGTGGGGATCAGCTGTGCCGCATGATTGAGATGAGCTAGAAAACAGGAAATAAAGGACAGGATAGGGCAGGTGGGTGGGGCCAACCGATCGTCGGAGCTACCAGTTCACCCGAACCGGTCCGAACCGGCTGAATTCCACCTTTGGGTAGCACAGCATGTCAGGATCTGGTTGGAATGCAAAGTTGGGATGAAAGTCTTGTAAGTAAACAGTTTGATAAACAGTATTAGCATAGCAGGTGTTGTGGTCCGCCAGCAGCCTGCAGAGCTGGCAGCGGAGTCGGACAGCGATGAGGCTGAGGAAGAACATGGGCCAGTCCTGAAGGCTGGGGAAGGCCCGGATGAGGGCTGTGCATCAGAGGCAGAGATGGGGCCAGGCCCATCGGGGAGTGATGTGTGGACTTCGGAGCCTCCAGAGGCTGACATTAGAGAGGCAGGGGAACAGGAGGAGCCTGTTCCTAGTGCACGTATGAGAAGAGCTGCCAGAAGGCAAGAGCAGCTAAAGCAGAAAGGATGACTCGGGAGTAGGGCCAAGAGATGATTGGCCCCTCCCATAAGTCTTAAAAGACCAGCAACGGCTCTTGGGCTCTTTGTCAGAAAACAACCGTTGAGAGAATTGCTTCTCGTTTCGCTGTAGTTATTTCTTCTGTTCCTGAACTGTTGCCAAGAAAAGCCTTGGGCAGTTTGCCTAATTATCCCAAGGTCAGAGATAAACTAAAGACTGGTGTTTTAAGCAAGTTGTTTTCATTTCATTTAGAATACGCTGAGAATGAGTTAATTCTCAGCTGTTTTAATAAAATCTGTTTGTTTTTTGGAACTGTTTTGCATTTAATATCAACTACGTGGGCCTGGGTCACAACAGTAGGAAAAAAGAATGACTTACATAGATATGTCAATAAAGTCCCTAGGAATTACACTTCATTCAAACGAGACTTTACTTGCATCAAAGGGAGGAGGATTTTCAGTCTTTCGTTCTCTCTTTCTCTCTCTCTCTCTCTCTCTGTCTGTCTCTCTCTCTCTCTCTCTCTCTCAAGTAGAGTGATTAATACATGAACTGGGTTGGCTACGCTTTCCTTCTCCTTCTTTCCTTTTTAATTCAAGAACATCATCATCCAAAGATGTTAAGGCACAGCTAAATGCTCGGGGAATGAATATTTTTTTTTAAAGTGTAATTTTAAGCTTGGCTAGTTTCCGCCTGCTATTTATTAATAGTAAAAG
Organism: Arizona elegans; assembly: GCA_022577455.1. NCBI lineage: Eukaryota > Metazoa > Chordata > Lepidosauria > Squamata > Colubridae > Arizona > Arizona elegans. The sequence goes on along the minus strand of JAKOOJ010000009.1, from coordinate 5,461,856 downwards.
GTCACATTGGTTTTTACTCCAGGAAGCGTTAAAGAGAAGTCTTGAACAGACAAGCTCTTTAAATAAAATGGAGATGACCATCAAACAGGCCCTGCACTCGGCGTTGTGATTTTTCCCACAGTGAAATTTCATTGCGGGGTAAAGTTATTTGTTCGTTCATTCGTGAAATTTGTCGACAGCCTAAAGCAAAGGAGCTTTTAGGAGAGGAAGATGGGAGGACTATAGGAAGTCTTCGCTTCAAAACCTGAATTGGGACAGGAATTTCTATTTCTAAGTGACGGGGTCCCAAAGGTGCTTTTTCAAGATGCAACTGGACTTTGTTTTTCCTTGAAGACATTTCACTTCTCACTCAAGAAGCTTCTTCAGTTCTGAGTCAGAGCTGAATTAGAACTGAAGAAGCTTCTTGGATGAGAAGCGAAACGCCTTCAAGGAAAGACAAAGTCCAGTTGCCTTTTGAAAAAACACAACACTTTGGGACAACCATGACCTGGATGATTGAGTCTCGCCAAAGATATTAAGTGATGGGGTCATTAGGCAAAATATCATGTGACCACATAGCTTAGCAATGGCAGGTGCAGTAGTCCCTGTTGTGATCATTAGGCCAGGACTTCACACTTCTCCTGCCATGGTCTGCTGGCCTCCACTTCAACGCATCCAAACCTACCTCTTCAATTATTGTTTCCTAGGCAGCATCTCTTCCCTTCTTCCTCAAGGTCATTGCCACATTGCATTACGGGTAGTCTCACTATTGAGCTGCCTCTGTAGTTTTTGACCGTGAGGGATGCAATATCCAGTTCGCTCCCTGTGTGTCTCACAGATCCAACAAAATCACCTCCAGGAATACAGTTGCCCTGAAAAATATGGAGTCACCTGAACAGAATCAGGACAGAACAGAACAGAACAGTACAGAACAGAACATATAATAGAGTAGGAGTAGGGTAGGAGAATGAATGGAGTGGAGTGGGGTAGAGTGGGTAGGGTAGGAGAATGGAATGGAATGGAATGGAATGGAATGGAATAGAATAGAATAGAATAGAATAGAATAGAATAGAATAGAATAGAATAGAATAGAATAATAGAATAGAATAGAATAGAATAGAATAGAATAGAATAGAGGATATAGAATAGGGTAGGGTAGAGTAGGGGAATGGAGCGGAGTGAAGTGAAGTAGAGTAGAGTAGGGTAGGATAAGGTAGAGTGGGGTAGGGTAGGGTAGGAGAATAGAATAGAATAGAATAGGATAGGATAGGATAGGATAGGATAGGATAGGATAGGATAGGATAGGATAGGATAGGCTAGGATAGGATAGAATAGAAAGAGTAGAGCAGAGTAAAGTAGAGCAGAGCAGAGCAGAACAGAATAGAGAACAGGGTAGGGTAGAGTAGGGTAGGGTAGGGTAGAGTAGGGTAGGGTAGGGTAGAGTAGGGTAGGGTAGGGTAGAGAAGGGTAGGGTAGGGTAGGAAAATGGAATGGAATGGAATGATAGGGCTGGAAGGGACCTTGGAAATCTTCTAGTCCAATCCCTTACCCACAGCAGGAGACCTTATATCATCCGGGACACTGCCAGGGGATACTAGAAAAAGGCCGAGAACCGTCTCTCCCCTCTAAATCAAAGAAATTCTTCTAAATTTCAGCAGGTCAATTCTTCTTTTGTTTCCTTCCCATTTCGTTCCCTACCCGGATGTAGGGCAGAGCAAGAAGGCCGCCCTTTCCTTATTAATGAGGCCGCACTGGGGTTTACTATCATTAGGGCACTGAGAAGGATGTCATTTATGGCAATTCCGGCACTTAATAGAAAAAAGGTCAAGGTGGGTCATTTTCAATTTCCACATGGCAGAGGGAGGAAAACTGGAAGCCATTCATTTGCACAAATTTGAATAATCCTTTCCCTTCCTGGGCTCATGATGCAGCTCCTCTTTCTTTTTTTTAACCTATGCTGGTCTCTGCTAGGCTTTTGCAATTCTGAGAGTAGCTCCTTTGGAAAGCTCTGTTGAAGGCCGAGAGGGCCTAAAGATGCCAGGTGTGGCCAGGTGTTGTCTGTCCACTCCCCACCTCCACCTCCACCTCCACCACCTTAGCTCTGCTCCTTCCTTCCTTCCTCCACCATTTTTCCTCTGCCCAGGGAACAGCCACTGCCTCTAGCGAGCTCTTAAACTTATCATAAATGTATCAAGATTGCTGTGGGCCATGAAACAGCTGTAGACAATTAATCTTTCCACAATTCTCCGGCATCAGAATTGCTCTCCGCGCAAAGTAACATCTGCCGTGCCGAAGCGATTATTCACGGGCAGCGGGTGACACCATAGTTTTATGCATAGAGGCATCAGTGGCAACGAAGCAAAATTTATAGTTTTCCCTGGTTCAGTAAGAATAACATTTCGGCTATATTAAAACATCATCCATCAGTATTGTCCCAAAGCATAGGGTCTCGTCTTCATCTGGAGAAATTAAAAAAGTATTTCTGGTAATGCTAAATTGTGTAAAGTCTGCAGTGACATTGCTTTTTGAATGTTTGTGTGTGTGAAGAGAAGGTGTCTGTGCACACGCATTCCTCTCTCTGTGTGTGTATGTACGTTCAAAAGGATGAAACAAAGGTTATGCGGTGCAGTCAAGCCGAGGATTAAATGTTCTACCCAATAGTAATGATATCGGTCGGCGTCTTATTTATTCATAACCCTTGAATGCTTAATCAAAACTCTTTGAATCAAATATGGCAGCTAAAGAGGAAAAGTTATTTTACCGAGACAAAGCAATTCTTTTGGATTGAAAGAACCCGGGGAAAGGAGGGGGCGGGGGGTGGGGAATCAGACGAGAGAAATCGTGAATCACTTTAGAACTCCGAAACGCAGTAAGGAAACACAAGGTCTCTAAAAGATGAAAAACTGGCTTCCCATGGAAGCATTCCAAATTTCTGTTGAAATATTTATTATTCGGGTAAAAGAAGTTTTAGTGAAAAAAGAAAAGAACCAGCCAACCCCTTTTTTTAAAAAAAATAAAATCAGTGTTTATTTTTATCAAAAGAAAAAGTGGCTTACCGTATTTTTAAGGTATTAAGGGCCAAGGCAAGTTTTTTAATAATAAAATTATTATAAGTGATTAGTGATCCCTTCCCCACTATACTGTTACATGGTGGGTGGGTATGTATGTATCAGGCTGTACACATTCAAGCAACCACATATAGATTTCTGTGCATGATCAGATTGATAAGATTTATCTGTATTGACTGAAAATACTAATTATGAATCGTGAGATCTGATTATCAAACATAATTGCTGTACTTTTAAACTGGGAAGCTAAATGGAGCTATAGTTGGTCTGAAGTTGTAGAAGCCACTTTTCACTGTGCTTTGATATGTTAAGTCCAGAATTTAGAATGGCAGGTTTTCAAAGCACAAGTATCGATCGATGTCAAAGCTTCTTATATCTCATTTTTAAATATCCGTGTTTTAGAACTATATATTTAATGCATATCCAAGATATATAAAAGGTAAAGGAGTCCCTACGGATTTTATTCTGCTAGTTGTTGCTGGCTATAGAGCAGGGGTCTCCAACCTTGGCAACTTTAAGACTTGTGGACTTCAACTCCCAGAATTCCTCAGAAGATATTCCTCAGAATATCTTCGAGACCGCCTTCTACCGCATACCTCCCAGCGACTGGTAAGATCCCACAGAGTTGGTCTCCTCCGGGTCCCGTCAGCTAAACAATGCCGGCTGGCGGGCCCGCGTGGGAGGGCCTTCTCTGTGGCTGCCCCAGCTCTCTGGAACCAGTTACCTCCTGAGGTCGGGACCACCCCCACCCTATTGGCTTCCAAAAAGCGGTGAAGACCTGGCTTTTCCGGCAGGCCTGGCGCCGTTGATCTTGCTGTTGCGATCTTGTGAGATCTGGCCATGAATGGTGTAAATGGGTTTTAATGTTTTAATTTTTAAATGTTTTATAATGGTTTTCTAAATGCATTGTAAACCGCCCTGAGTCTCCAAAGAAAGGCAGCATATAAATTGAAATAATAATAATAATAATAATAATAATAATAATAATAATAATAATAATAATAATATTCTGGGAGTTGAAATCCACAAGTCTTAAAGTTGCCAAAGTTGGAGACCCCTGCTATAGAGAGTTCATATCTGTTTCAAGGCCATTGATCAAGCACTGTCCGAAGATATTTCATGTGGCCAGCATGACATCACAGAGCGTTGTTACCTTCCCACTGAAGTGTACCTATTTATCTACTTGCATTTGCATACTTTTGAACTGCTAGGCTAGCAGAAGCTGGGACGAGGACAGGAGCTCACCCCATCACACGGCACTTGGGTCTCAAACCTGTATCCATGCCAGTGTTTCATTCATCAGGCTAGATTTCTTAATAGGTTAGACTAGGGCTGTTGCGATACATCACATGATAACAATGAGACAACGCAAGTTTGACACCCCTGGATAGACTGAGCAAGAATATTTGCACCACTGATTTACTCTTACTAGAAAAAAATTCCTGCCACGAAAGTGAAAGCAATTGATTCTTTTTTCTTGAATAATTAGATGCCATGCATATTACAGAAATGGTTATTTCCAATGGAGAAAGTTAGCATTTAGACATATGCCATAAATAAACTCTTTATTAGAAAAGATAAAGTATTATTGTACAAACAACATAAAGAGCAAGGAAAAAGCCGATGAAAAGTTGCAATCATGCTAAAGATGAGATACGTTTATTTCGCTGTTGTGACTAAATACAACTGGACTATGTTCTTTGCAAATGATCTTTAGCAAGACTGGAGACAACCCACCCAGTTTTGGAGGATCAAAAAATAAAATTATGTCATCATGGTTCATGAAAACTGCATTATTATATCTGCAGGCCAACCTGTTCCATGTTAAGCAGATGTCTAGGTTACTAAATCAGAAGGATTAGCTGATGGTACCAGCAAATACTAAAAATACCAAATAAAGATACTAAAAAGAAGAGACATCACCCTGCCAACAAAAGTGCGTGTCGTCAAGGCTATCGTTTTCTCAGTTGCAATGTGTGGTTGTGAAAGGAAGGCTGAGCGTCAAAGACACTGGCCTTTGAACTATGGTGCTGGAGAAGACTTCTGAGAGTCCCTTGGACTTCAAGGTAATCAAACAGGTCAGTTCTAGAGGAGATCAACCCTGACTGCTCTATAGAAGGCCAGATCCTGAAGATGAAACTCAAATACTTTGGCCACCTAGTGAGAAGGAAGGGCTCACTGGAGAAGAGCCTAATGCTGGGAAAGATGGAGGACAAAAGAAGAAGGGGACGACAGAGAACGAGGTGGCTGGATGGAGTCACTGAAGCAATCGGCATGAACTTAAGTGGTCTCCGGGGGATGGTAAAGGACAGGAAGGCCTGGAGGAACGTTGTCCATGGGGTCGCGATGGGTCGGACATGACTTCGCAACTAACAACAACAACCAGCAAATAAGAACTCATAAGAATGGAGTGATTGCCTAAAGTGGTGCAATGAGAAAGTTCAGTATGAATCAGCAGTCCATATTCTTGTTTTCTCTTTCATCCGGTGTCTGCAGGTCCTGTGTTAGCTAATTTCAGAAAGCCATTCAGAAAAGAGCCATGAGCTAGTGTTCAAGCAATGTTATATTTATTTATAAATATTCAGGGGCATCAAGCATCGTGCATACATACATGTATGTAATGGGATTTCCCTTTCTCCTCATCCTCCTTCTCTACATGCTACCACCCAAACAAGGATTCCTGCTTGAGCAGAAAACCTCCGAGGTTCCTTCCAATTCTGCTGTCTACCATCTTAAAAACTAGAACTCTTCCTCAAAGGTTTCCTCAACCTTCTAGATTTTTATTTTATTATTTTTTTGTATTTATTTGTCAAACATGTACAAGATAGCAGGTATAGGTATAAACATAAACATAAACAAAGGAAGTAAGTACAGATAAATGGAGACAGTAAGACAGGGACGGAAGGCACGCTGGTGTGCTTATGCACGCCCCCTTTTAAGGACCTCTTAGGAATGGGGTGAGGTCCACAGTAGACAGTTTGAGGTTGAAGCTGTGAGGGTTTGAGGCAGTGGTGAAATTCAAATTTTTTTACTACCAGTTCTGTGGATGTGGGTTGGTGGGCGTGGCTTGGTGGGCGTGGTAGGGAAGGATACTGCAAAATCTCCATTCCCCCCCACTCTGGGGCCAGCCAGAGGTGATATTTGCCGGTTCTCCAAACTACTCAAAATTTCCGCTACTGGCTCTCCAAACTACTCAAAATTTCTGCTACTGGTTCTCCAAACTACTCAAAATTTCTGCTACCGGTTCTCCAAACTACTCAAAATTTCTGCTACCGGTTCTCCAAACTACTCAAAATTTCCACTACCGGTTCTCCAAACTACTCAAAATTTCCGCTACTGGTTCTCCAAACTACTCAAAATTTCCACTACCGGTTCTCCAAACTACTGAAAATTTCCGCTACTGGTTTTCCAAACTACTCAAAATTTCTGCTACCAGTTCTCCAAACTACTCAAAATTTCCACTACCGGTTCTCCAAACTACTCAAAATTTCCGCTACCGGTTCTCCAAACTACTCAAAATTTCCACTACCGGTTCTCCAAACTACTCAAAATTTCCGCTACTGGTTCTCCAGAACCTGTCAGAATCTGCTGGATTTCACCCCTGGTTTGAGGCTGTAACAACGGAGTTGGGTAGAGCATTGCAGGCGTCGACCACTCTGTTGCTGAAGTCGTATTTTCTGCAATCGAGTTTGGAGCGGTTTACCTTGAGTTTGTATCGATTGTTTGCCCGTGTATTATTGTGGTTGAAGTTGAAGAAGTCATTGACAGGCAAGACGTTGTAGCAGATAATTTTGTGTACTATGCTTAGATCATACCGCAGACGGCGCAGGTCCAGATTGTCCATGCCCAGAATTTCAAGCCTGGTGGCATAAGGGATTCTATTGTGAGGGACTTGGGGACTTAGGAAGCCCTAATGACCTGGAAAGGGAAGAAAGAGTTTGTCTGGTGATTGATTCTGTTCCATTGATGTCCCACCTTGTTAGATACAACCTATTAACTTATTTTTAGGAATATGTACAGGTAGTCCTTGACGTATGACCACAACTGAGCCCACAATTTATGTTATTAAGCAAGACAGTTGTTAAGTCAGTTTTGGTCCATTTTATGACCTTTACTGGCATAGTTGTTAAATGAATCACTGCAGTTCTTAAGTTAATAACATGGTTTTTAAGTGAATCCTGCTTCCCCGTTGCCTTTGCTCCTCAGAAGGTTGCAAAAAGTGATCACATGACCCCAAATCACTGCAACCGTCATAAATACATGCCAGTTGCCAAGCATCCAAATTTTGCTGACGTGACCATGAAAACACTGCAACGGTCATGTGAAAAAATGCTAACTGTCGCTTTTTCCACCGCTGTTATAACTCTGACCGGTCACTAAATGAATGGTTGCAAGTCAAGGACTACCTGTGTAGCTAAGAAATAGATGGGTGAAATTTCAGGTGCAGTGGACTTCGAGATCTGTTTTAGCATTGAAAAAAGCAAAGCGTAAATTACTAAAGACTGAACTCTTCCAGTGTTTTTTTCCCTAGGACTTGTGAATTCAAGAGTTACGGTGCTAAAGTTTAATCAATTCTATAAAATGTTACTTAGAAAGTGCCATGTCTGAAGTACATCTCCCACATTAAAAGAACACTTTTCTTTCAGCTTGGCCAATATTATTGAAAAAGAAGCTGGAGGAGTTACTAATAGATAGTGTCTAGAATGAGGATGAGAGGGGGTAAAAGTAGCCAGGAAGAAATAGTGTGAAGAAATAGCGTAGAGAAGGAAAAATACAATTTGGCTTCAATCTGTCACAGTGTTTCTCAACCTTGGACTTCAACTCCCAGAATTTTCCCAGCCAGCACATTTATGATTATTAGCACAATATTGCTCACCTTGAATAGGTTCTGAGAAAAGAAGAATTAGGGGTGACGTGATAGCAGTATTCCAGTATTTGAGGGGCTGCCACAAAGAAGAGGGGGGTCAAATTATTCTCCAAAGCACCAGAGGGCAGTATAAGAAATAATGGTTGGAAACTAATCAAAGAGAGAAGCAACCTGGAATTAAGGAGAAACTTCCTAACGGTGAGGACAATTAACCAGTAAAACGGCTTGCCTCCAGAAATTGTGGGTGCTCCATCACTGGAGGTTTTTAAGAAGAGACTGGACAGTCACTTGTCTGAGATGGTATAGGTCAGTGATGGCTAACCTTTTTGCCATCGCATGCCAAAAGCGGAGGGAGTATGGGGGGGTTGCACGCACACGTGCCTACACCCATAATTCAATGGGCTCCGCCCCTGTGCATGTGACAAACCCCCCCCTGCGCTCCCCACACTTTTGGCACGCGATGGAATGGTGGGCCCGGTGGGCCTGTTTTTCGCCCTCTGGAGGGCCTCGGGGGGCTGAGGAAGGCTGTTTTCGCTCTCCCCAGGCTCCTAGAAAGCATCTGGAGCCTGGGGAGAGCGAAAAGCAGGCCTTCCCCACCCCCCTGTAGGCCCTCTGGAGACTGGAAACAGCCTGTTTCCCAACTTCTGGTGGGCCAGGAAGGTCCGAAAATCAGCTGGCTGGCGCACGATTGCATGCTGGAGCTGAGCTAGGGCAACGCTCGCGTGCCCACCGATATGGCTCCGTGTGCCACCTGTGGCACGTGTGCCATAGGTTCGCCATCATGGGTATAGATTCTCCTGCTTGAGCATGGGGCTGGATTAGAAGACCTCCAAGGTCCCTTCCAGCTCTATTCTATTCTATTCTATTCTATTCTATTCAATCCAATCCAATCCATTCCATTCTCCTACCCTACCCTACTCTTTTCTACTTTACTCCACTCCACTCCATTCCATTCTCCTACCCTACCCTACCCTACCCTACCCTACCCTACCCTACCCTACCCTACCCTAACCTCTATTCTATTCTATTCTATTCTATTCTATTCTATTCTATTCTATTCTATTCTATTCTATTCCATTCCATTCCATTCCATTCCATTATATTACATTACATTACATTACATTCTCTTTTGAGTTTGCTAAACATGTTCTAAAATGAGTAGTTAGCCCCGTGAGACAGATAGAGTTGCAGGTATCATATTTTTCTTTTTCCAAAACAAATATTTCCAGAGTAAGAACAAAGAGGTAGCATGGTGGCGGGGATGCATATAGTATGGGATTATTGAAAAGAAATGCAAGCGATTCATATTCATTAAAGACAGGCTTGCGAAATAATTGTTATTAGCGGCAGAGTAACCACTAGAGCTTCCTGCAATAATGTTAATGAGGATCCAATTGTATGAATGAACATTTCAAGTTAATTCACAACCATGCAATTAATAAGCCCCAGAGGAGTCAATGGGACAAAGTGATGCTTTCAGCTCCCTCAGCTGAAATCAACAGGCTTCCCTTTGAGAGTTCCTATTCAAGGATTCTTGTGATCAGCGGTGGGTTTCACATTATTTTACTACCAGTGCTGGGTTCCAACCAGCGTTACCACCGGTTCTCTTTGTGCACGCCCTTTGCAAGCGCGTTAGGTATCTGCCCAGCTGAGGTGCGGCAATCCACTCTGCCGCACCTATCAGCTGGGTTAAAAAAGAAGAAATAAAGGTAGGAATAATGCGGGGGCAGGTGGGAGGGCCCAGCTTCCAAACAAAGAGAACCAGTTCGTTGACGTCAGATCATCACCGCTACCGGCTTGGCCGAACCAGGCCGAACCGGGAGCAACCCACCACTGGTTACTACCGGTTTGCTTGCGTGCACGCCTTCCATGCATGCACCCAGCCTCAAAAACTTGCCTAAATAGGACAGCATAGAGCCAGGGGTGGGAGGGTGTGATTTCCACTACCAGTTCGGGCGAACCTGCCTGAACCGGCTGAATACCACCTCTTCTTGTGATCCTTAAGATCAAAAAACTGTAGGTGGTTTTCTCAAGGGACAGAGATCTTTTCTGCTTGGTTTTAACAGAACATTGTTTTATTGCATCCAATGTGGTTGTAATCAAAACTCAAAGAGAGTCTGGACTGCCTTTTACTCTAAGAAATTGCAATTTTCAATTTATGGGGCAATCTGTTCTACATGTAGCATGTATGTGTCCATAACCACCATATTCTGTTCTTTTCATCCATACTCATCTCAATTCAAAGCTTACATCAGTTTAACCACTCCACAGCTTCTGATTAAGTGAACTGTAGCATCAGCATTCCAAGTAATGCACCCATAGAAACAAACTCCGAGGCATTCGAGGTCCTCAAAGAACAGTTTATTGGATACATCATTTTGGCACAAATTGGTGAAAGCCGACTCTGAGGTTTCCCACGGCTGTCACCTAATTAAAAGTAAAAGTTTTCCCCTTCTCCCCGAGTCACTGGTCACACTGTCCAATCCAGGTGCTGGCTGGTTGCTGGGTTACCAGCTCCTCCTCTGGCCAGCCAGTTGTGAGAATGTCCTTGGTTCCCATAGGAAAACTTTATTGTTTTGGCTACAAACCCCATCTAACATATACCCCCTTCCCACTGCTGTGTGGCAACCCTGAATCCTCCAAGATGGCTTCGGCCAGGCTCACTTCAGAGTTGACTCATGTAGCTGATGCCTTTCAATAACATTCATTAATCTGGAAAGGTGCTACCAGATTTCTGATTATTACTTCTGACATGGAAAATTCTAAGATAACAGCTACTAAGCTATACTCTAGTTTTAAAAAAATGTCCAAGCAGCTTTTTTGGTTGAAGAATGTCTTTATGTCAAGTTCAGGCTTTTCTGATATTAGAGCCATTGGTGGCACAGTGGTTAGAATGCAGTGCTGCAGACTTACTCACTGCCCACTGCCAGGAGGTCGATCCTGACCGGCTCAAGGTTGACTCAGCCTTCCATCCTTCCGAGGTGGGCAGGACTCAGATTGTTGGGGGCAATATGATAAACACAGATAAACCTCCAAGTGGCCGCAATAACTCTCTAAGAGAATGCAAATGACCAGCTGTCTAAAAGGAATTTAAATCTTTCCATTCCCCATCATTCAGTCAGAGCTGAAGAAGCTTCTTGGATGAGAAGCAAAATGTCTTCAAAGAAAAACAAAATCCAATTGTCTCTCAAAAAAACACCCTTGGGACAAAAGATGATTGAGAATTTCCACAGACATTCCTAGTTGTGACCCTAAGTTGAAGACTATCTATTTAGCCCTTTGGGAAATTGTTGAATATCCTTCTTCATAAGGTTTTCTTTGTTTTGTTTTGTTTTTCTTTATTTCCTTAAAAAAGAATTTGAAGTTGTGTATTTTAACTTCTTTTGGATAAAATAAAAATAGACTAAAAGAAAATATTTTTTATGTGCATATGCCATGTCTCAAAGGATAGTTTTATTGATTAGAGGTTGTTAAGACCACTAACTTATGTCTGCTACCCATCCTTTTTCTTGTTATCACAAAATGGTCATACCTTGAAGTACTATCTTTCAAACAAGGAAAGTAAAGATGAAGAAGATCTTTGAATCTGACGGAAGAAAAACCCAGTCCGGTTCCAAGCTGGGAGAAAAATGCTGGAAATAAAATGGAGGCTGGCTACAAGGAAAGAAGGTCTCCATTTATTTGGTTTTCCTGAAACTTCAGTGACAGCAGCATGTTTCTGGGGTGGTTGACAAAATGGCTAAGTGAATGGATGGATTTTTATAGGGTTCTGGGGTTTGGTGATTGAGATGCTCCAGGGGGGTTGTGCAATGTAGTGAGCCTTGTGTCTTTTGCTATTCTAACGGTGGTGGGTAAATCCTATTATGTCCTAAAGATCATGTCCTGTCCTTGGAATTTGAGTGAGGGAATGTAAATTCTTAATCCTATCAGCTTCAGCCTTCTGTGGGAGCTGTGGCTGAAGGTGTTTTGTTTATGAATAGATTGGCCCAGTCTTTCTTAATAGGTACAAATTATCCATCTCTAAAGACTTCAGGTCTACCCATTTATTTTTGCAGGCACTGGTCTACTCATTTGTTTTCTTTTAACACTGATCAGCTATAGGGCGGCTCTTTGAAGCCCCACAGCAAGAGTTTAAACAGTTTTTTTCCCTCTAGCTGGGACTCAGGAGGCAACAATAGATTGGGGGTGGGGCCAAATAAAAGGTAAGAATAACGCAGGGGTGGGTGGGGGGCGTGGGGGAGGCAGGAGGGCAGAACCGGTTCGGTGACGGCATATTGTCACCGCTACTGGCTCGGGAGAACTGGGCCGAACCGGGAGGAGCCCACCACTGAGTGACATGATAGCAGTGTTCTGATATCTCAGGGGCTGCCACAAAGAAGAGGGAGTCAAGCTATTCTCCAAAGCACCTGAGGGCAGGACAAGAAGCAACAGATGGAAACTAATCGAGAAGCAACCTAGAACTAAGGAGAAATTTCCTGACAGTTGGAACAATTAATCAGTGGAACAACTTGCCTCCAGAAGTTGTAAATGCTCCAACACTGGAAGTTTTTAAGAAGAGATTGGACAACCCTTTGTCTGAAATGGTATCGGATTTCCTACCTGAGCAAGGGTTGGACTAGAAGACGTCCAACTCTCTTAATCTGTTAAATATGAAAGTTAAGTAAACATAATACCCACTTATAAGTAGTAGAATTTCTCCCACAGTTTTTTTCACTCCGTTTTCAAAATAGATGGAAACTTTTATTACAGACTTTTAATTTTAACTTCCCCCGCACATCTGTTCCTATTAAGACATTCCTTATTTGTCCTTTGCTGTTGGTTTATTTGGATTACAGAGGCAGCATGCTAATGCATTTTGATAAGATTTGAGTAAACAAAGCATCTCTATCTGACAGAAGACATTAGAGGGGAAAAAAAACTTCAGACTGTGTTTAGACCCGGACATGTATTGTTAAATGTGACATGCTCAATTTATCATTAGTTATGAAGTGAAAACGGATGAATACACATTCAATTTAGTTCAGCTGCTTTCTTCATTTATCACACTCTTTCATCATCCATCATTCCTCTCTCACCCTTTTGATTTCAACAAATAACACACTTTCATAAGTTTAATCTAATTAATCATAATTGTAAGGTAATGTTCCCTTAATGAACCAGACATGGGGCTTTATAAAGTTTACTGCAAATTTTAATAAAATCAGCTCGAGATAGAATCTGCAAATGATTGTATTTTCACCCAAACCACCATTCCTCACCGTCCTTTTCTGTTATTGGTTCAAGCTGATAATAGTAATGATGAATCAATCTCTCGAGTGAACAAGGATTTCAGCATATTGGAAAGTGTTCATCATTTTATGAGACAAGATATATTTTTAAGGACAAGTTAATTGAAGCAGAAGCGGCGAAGATGATCTATCCAACGGATTTTTCACATTAGCACTGTGAAAAAAACAAAACTTTCCTCTATCTGAGGAAGCCATCACAGCTATGGAGGCCTGAGGAAAAGTGGGGGTGGGTGGGGGAGAATGCAACTATTGAAAAAAAGAAGGGTTGTAATACTCGCTTATTAATTTCTCATTCAATGAAATGAAAGGTTTAATCTCCTGATCTCTTAGGACTTTGATCCTGAAAAGCTGAATATTTTAAAGTAGGATAGCAAAAGTCAATGGATGTTTCTTCATTTCCTATGAGATTAAAACATTTTAACAGAATAACAGAGATGGAAGGGACCTTGGAGGACTTCTAGTCCCAATGTTCTCCTCAAGCAGGAGATCCTATACCCAGGGCCCATAAGAGCCTTGGTGGCGCAGCAGTCTAAAGGGCTGTTAAGTAGCACCAGCTGCCTGCAATTACTGCAAGTTCAAATCTCACCAGGCTCAAGGTTGACTCAGCCTTCCATCCTTCCGAGGTAGGTAAATTGAGGACCCGGATTGTGGGGGCAATAAACTGACTTTACAGAAACACTGCTTATGGGGTGGGGGGCAAAAGTCCTACTAAGCAGGTATATACAAAAGAATGAAGGCTATTGCTATAAGTGCATTGTAAGCCGCCCTGAGTCTTCGCAGGAGGGCGGCATATAAATTGAACTAATAAATAAATAAAACGGGGCACTTGGGGCCTCACACGGCGCCCCCGCAACCCATTTTGTCTTCCAGGTTGGTGCAGGGAGCTTTCCAGAGCCAAAACAGGGTGCAGGAGATGCATGCATGGGGGGCTGGGGCTCATGAGTGGGGGACATGCATGCATACGCGGGGGGCGCTCGCATTGCATTTTGGGGGTTCTGGCACATGCGTGTGCATTCATGCATGTGTGCGCTTTGGGTTAACCATCACTGTCCTCTACCATTTCAGACAAGTGACTATCCAGTCTCTTCTTAAAAACCTCCAGTGAGAGATCTAAGAAAAGAATACCAATTTTTGACGAGACAGTTGATTAAAAAAGGAGTGAGTTTTAGATGGTTGATACCAGAAGGAATCTTGGTGAGCTTACAAGAACAAAGGCACAGTAGAAAAGGCGGAGCTATTTTATCGGCAATATATAGAACAACAAGAAGAAGTGAAAGTGAGAGAAGAAGAAGAAGGGGCAAGCTGTTGGGAAATTTCCCCTTAATTCCAGGTTGCTTCTCTCCTTGATTAGTTTCCATCCATTGCTTCTTGTCTTGCTTTGGAAAATAGGTTGACCCCTATGGCAGCATCTCAAATATTGGAACACTGCTATCATGCCTCCTCTTGCCCTTCTTTTCACTAGACTAGACCAGTGGTGGGTTCCTCCTGGTTCGGTCCGGTTTGGCCGAGCCAGTAGCGGTGACGATATGACATCACCGAACTGGTTCTCCCCCCACCCCCACCCTCCCACTCCCCCACCCCCCCCCCATGTTATTCTTACCTTTTATTTGGTCCCACCCCCAATCTATTGCTGTCTCCTGAGTCCCAGCTGATGACTAGAGGGAAAAAAACTGTTTAAACTCTTGCCGCAGGGCTTCAAAGGGCCAGCTGATCAGTGTTAAAAGCAAACAAATGAGTCGGGTTGTAAGTGCGAGGACTGGTCGTAAGTGTGAGGACCTTCCAGAAATGACTCTGACCATCTAGTCACGCCCACCTAGTCACATGACCTCTAAGCCACACCCACAAAATAAGCCACACCCACAGAACTGGTAGTAAAAAAATTTAGAACCCACCCCTGGACTAGACGTACCCAATTCCCGCAACTGTTCGTCCTATGTTTTAGCCTTCTAGTCATCTTTTCTGCACCCTTTCCAGAGTCTCCTCATCTTTTTTATAATCCGGTGATCAAAACTGGATGCAGTATTCTAATGTGCAGTATTCTAACTAAAGCATCATCAGGATAACTTCATCAGGACGTGATATAAAACAGTTGACTGGGCAACTTTATGGCCTGGTTAGGGAAATGTGGAGAATAAATTTGACCTCATTATCTCGTGTCTCCAAGTTCTTATTCCTTTTGTTCAGTTGTTAAATCATGTCCGACTCTTCACGACCTCATGGACCATAGCACACCAGACTCCTCTGTCTGCCACTGTCTCCAGGAATTACCCAAATTCATGTACATTGCGTTGATGACCCTATCTAACCATCTCATCCTCTGCCATCTCCTCCTCCTTTTGCCTTCCATCTTTCCCAACATCAGGATCTTTTCCAAAGAGTCCTCTTTTCTCAATTAGAAGAGCCTGTAGTACAGTGGACTAAAGCACTGTTATTAACATCTGTTCAAGGTTGACTCAGCCTTCCATCTTTTCAAAGATAGGTGAAATGAGGACCCAGATTGTGGGGGCAATAAACTGACTTTGTATAAATATACAAGAGTATGAAGGCTATTGCTTAACGCATTGTAAGCCACCCTGAGTCTCCGGAGAAGGGCGGCATATAAATTAAAGCAAAAAAAAAAAAAAAAAAATGATGGCCAAAGGATTTGAGCTTCAGCTTCAGGATCTGTCCTTCCAAAGAGCAGACAGGGTTTATCTCCTTTATCTTACCCCAAGTGTCAAACTCGCATTGTCACATTGTTGTCACGTGACATATCGCGACTTTACCCCCTTCACTAAACCACGGGTGGGCGTGGCCAGCACATGACGCATCCGGCCCACAAGCTGCGAGTTTGATACCCCTGTCTTTGTTTACTTTAATTCTGCTTTTCTGGTTACTTCAGTAATTTGCCCCTGACTTTATGCTGGAGGCAATCTTGTCGGTGACATTGTGCTGCTCAGTTTGTCCTAAACTTCTCCTTGTCATCCTTGGGCACAACAGAGGAGATCCTTCAAATTCTCTGAAGCTGTTATTTTATGTTCATGGTTTTGGCTCTGTAATTATGGAAGTATCATCCCAAAAATGCTCAAATGATAGCTATTTGGCATTTGTCTAGTCTTGGGAACAAACTTTTTAGCAGAAAGGCCTGTACTTTTAATTATTGGTTTCGATGAGGGAGTCCTGCGCTGGATACAATGAAATTACAGGTAGTCCTCGACTTACAACAGTTCGTTTAGTGATCGTTCAAAGAGCCTTGGTAGTACAGTGGTCTAAAGCACCCTGTTATTAAGAACAGCTGCCTGCAATTTACTGCAGATTCAAATCTCTCCAGGCTCAAGGTTGACTCAGCCTTCCATCCTTTCTAAGGTAGGTAAATTGAGGACCCAGTTTGTGGGGGCAATAAGCTGACTTTGTATATATATACAAAAGTATGAAGGCTATTGCTTAACGCATTGTAAGCCGCCCTGAGTCTCCGGAGAAGGGCGGCATATAAATAAGTAAATAAATAAAAAGTTACAATGGCATTGAAAAAACTGACTTATGACCGTTTTTCACTTTTACGATTATTGCAGCATCGGCATGATCATGCGATCAAAAATTCAGACGCTTGGCAACTGACTCATATTTATGACGGTTGCAGTGTCCCGGGACCATGTGATCCCTTTTGCGACCTTCTGACGAGCAAAGTCAATGGGGAAGCCAGATTCACTTAACAACCATGTTACTAACTGAACAACTGCAGTGATTCACTTAACCACTGTGACAAGAAAGGTCTCAACATGGCACAAAATTCACTTAACAAATGTTTTACTTAGCAACAGACATTTGGGGCTTAATTGTGGTCCTAAGTTGAGGACTACCTGTCGTCCTAATGGGCCAGGGAGGAATTGAAAACTATGCTACTGCTTAGGATAGTACATTGCATACTAATTGGAAAATATCAATAAATAAAGGTTTTTATTTACTTATTAAATTTCTATGCCTCCCATTTCGCTATCGAGTGATTCTGGGTGGCGTACACATTTAATAAATAAATGAACATCTTTACTTTTTTTTCCACAATCATTCTGTGTTGTATGATCCTAGCATACTATCCCAAACAGTAGCACAAAGATGATCTATAAACATATTCTTACAAATAGTGTACAAATTGTCCGAGAACTTCCCCTAGTTCAGAAAGTTAGGGAAATTGAATGGAAGTGGATAGTTCAAACGTAAGCAGTATATTATGGTTAAAAAAAAAAAAAATACATCAAGATTTTAAATAGAGAAAGGTTTCACTTGCTATTCCATCAACCTTCTCTTAAAGCCAGCAGATGTACACTCTAAAGCTCATCCCATGGGACGGTGGGGTGATGACATCAGCTTGGTTGCTGCTGATTGCTGAATACAAGCATAATTAATTTTTTTCCCCTCCTCCAACAGAGCCCTGTTGGATCTTACCACAAATCAATTGGCTCTCCTAGCCAAAAACGCACCGACTCTATTTTTTAGCTCAATGAAAACAAAATCAATGCAGGCCAATTATGGCCCATCTCATTAGAGTATGCAAATGCCCTGCAATACAAATCTAATGCTTCCCTCAACCTTCCCTTTCCCGCTTCATCCCAATGTTGTGTTTCGGTAGCAGTAGGAAAGGAAATGAGACGTGGCAAGGCTGCCCTCTGGCTGTGGTGGCTAATACGAGTGCATGCTACCAAGTGTCCCCCTGCTGGATTCCAAAGAAATGACAAGGTGTTCCAGAAAGAGTTGATTGACAAGCAAAGTTTGCTTTGCATTCTGTCCCTGAGTAATCAGGTACCTTTTGAGTCCAGTTGGGATCGTGTGTTTCCTCCTGTATGCCAGTATCCTTCTACTGCCACGCACAAGGAGCCTTGATGGTACAGTGGTTTAATGCACCCTGTTATTAACACAGCTGCCTGCAATTTCTGCTGGTTCGAATCTTTCCAAGGCTCAAGGTTGACTCAGCCTTCCATCCTTTCTAAGGTAGGTGAAATGAGGACCCAGTTTGTGGGGGCAATAAGCTGACTTTGTATAAAATATACAAAAGAATGAAGGCTATTGCTTAACGCATTGTAAGCCGCCCTGAGTCTCCGGAGAAGGGCGGCATATAAATCAAATTAAAAAAAAAAAAGTGTATCAAAAGCACATTTCTGCTATTCTATAAGTCCGTGATGGCGAACCTATAGCATGCGTGCCACAGGGGGAACATGGAGCCATATCGGTGGGCATGCGAGCTCAGCTGCGGCGCATATGTGCGTGCTGGCCAGCTGATTTTCAGGCCTTCTAGGCCACCAGGAAGTAGGGAAACAGGCTGTTTCCTGCCTCCGGAGAGCCTGTGTGTGGTGGGGGGGGGAAGGCCCATTTTTTGCTCTCCCCAGGCTCCAAAACCTTTCTAGGAGCCTTACCCCACTGGAGGCCCTCTGGAGTCTGGAAACGGCCTGTTTCCCAACTTCCAATGGCACTGGAAGTCGGAACTCTTAGGAGCCTGAGGAGAGCAAAAAGCGGGCCTACCAGGCCCACTGTGACATCACGTGCCAAAAGCAGGGGGAACGCGGCAGGGTCGTGCAGATATGTATGGGTGGGCCAGGCGCATAGAATTATGGGTGTGGGCACACATGTGACCCACCCGCACTCCCCCCGCTTTTGGCAAGCGATGGCAAAAAGGTTAGCCATCACTGCTACAGGTAGTCCTTGATTTACGACTGTAGTTGACCCCAAATTTTCCATTGCTAATCCAGACAATTGTGTTTTGCTCCATTTTTCGACCTTTCTTGCCACATTTAAGGGAATCGATGCAATTGTTAGGGGAATCATGCAGTCACTGAACAAATCTGGCTTTCCCCCATTGATCCCATGAGCCGGAACACTGCAACTGTCATAAATACATGCCAGTTGCCAAGCTTCCTAATTTTCATCCTGTGTTCATGGCTAGCTGCAATGGTCCTAAAGTGTGGAAATTGGTCGTTAAGTCCCTTTTTTCCGTGTCATTTTAACTTTGAATGGTCACTAAACAAATCAATGTAAGTTGAGGACTAATTGTATATTACCCAGGATATTTAATTAGAGACCATCTTGCAAATCAACACATTACTGTCTATGTCCTCCAAACAGGAAGTTGTTTTGACCCAGCTCCCCCAACCGTCTGATGTGAACTCAAAATATTCCTTTATTAGGAATACCAGCAGCCCCGGCAAAAAGTTTCTCTCGCAAGCTAACAAGTCCGGCCGGCCGGAAGATGAATAGTTGTCTGCCATACCTATTCATCTCCGCCCACTGCCTTTTATCCCCAGTTAGGGTGGGGCTTCGCTAGCAGCGATGTCTCTTCCGTCCCAAGGATCGGCCCACGGATTTCCACTGCTCTCCTCTCCTCTGCCTTCTGCGCATCCATCATCAGGCACTGGACCCAGCTGTTCCGCCTCTTCCTCATCAGCCACCTCCAGACCTGGCGGCTGTTGACTCTCCATCTGAGGGCTTATGGATGGCTCAGGCTCCGCCTCTCTCTCTCTCTCTCTCTCTGCCAGTTCCATTCCCTCTTTCCCCTTGGAGATCCCAGGTTGCCCTGATGCTGACCCTGACTCCCACACCTCCTCCCCCTTCTCTGATTTGGCTGGTGAAGGGACCGGCGGCCGACAGGCCACAATAGAAGTACATACAATTAGTGATATACACTTACTATGCAGGTTTGCATGTGTGTGTCTTTGAGTCATTGTTGACTCTTGCTAACTGCCTGGCTAGTTGCCAAGTCCTGAAAATGTGGTTTCATGTCCACAGGCGGGTCAGCCATTAGAACTGGGCTGAAAGTACCCTGTGGGGTGGTTCGTCCTAACTTCAAACATCGCAAGTCAAGGACTTACGATTCTCTATTACTGAAATCATAGCTTTCAAACTGCTTGAATGGAAGAGGGGATTGTGACCCAACTATCCAGCTATGTATTGCTTAGTACCTGAAGAAGCAAATCAGAGAAGGTAGTAGTTGTCCATAAAATGCCATTATTTTGTCATTATGCTGGTCATCTTCATTCAACTTGACAATCACCTTAAGTATGTGCATGGTCATTTTTGGACTAGGCCATGAATAAAATCAGGTTGCAACATCACCATCTAGTGGATTTATTCATTTTCATGTCGTGCTGTGAGATTTCTACTTAATGCATTTGGTCACATGCTTTACAAAGCAACCGACATCTTAAAATGGTCACAGTTCTTTTGCTCAGTAACACAATTTCAATGCCAAATTGGAGCATACATTTGACACACGTATGTGTTCAAAATTTGATCATGTGACTATAGCAAGATTAGCATATGCGCAGGAGTGGAAAAATCAATACTTACTGATGGATCTGAAAATAATATATAAAATTAATGAGCGTGCGGAATCAGATAGATTAACTAGATTGATCAATGGTAAAAATATTCAGAATTTTATAACAGTTGGAAATTATGGTACGATTGGGTCCAGAAAAGGTGGGATAGAATAGATATATGATGATGTATATATATATATGATGGCAAGTATGTAGGTCTTTGGTTATTCAGGTTTTCTCCCGCGTAAAATTGGAAGTGTTTTGGCGATGTCTCGACGAAGTCTCATTCGTCATCTTCAGGCTGGTGTTTTCGGCTTCGTGCTTCTAGGAGCAAAAGTATGGCAAGTATGTATGTATAAAGGAATGACTTTATATTTATGGACAATGTACTCACATTACACCATGGTGGCAGGATTGTATATTTCATTTGTGTATTGGTGCATAGAATATATTAATAAAAATTGTTTTTTTAAAAAATTGATCATGTGACCATGGGGGAATGCTGCAGCGGTCATAAGTGTGAAAAATGGTCGTAAGTCATTTGTTCAGTGCCATTGTAATTTCAAACTTCACATGAAAGGTTGTTGAGGACTACCTGCATGAAATCATGTAGGTATTAATTCCTATCTTTGCAAATACTGCATACATTTGTCAAATGTTAAACACATCCTATTGGAGAATTGTGCGCCAAATGTGTAGCAATTTTGAAAGAACTCAAAAGTTTGATGAATGAAGCTTGGTCTTTTCCAACAAGAAGGAACAAAACGGAAAGATTCATAGATTCTACTGGGTCCAATAATTATGTTTCAACCAGCAAATCAGGTACCAACAATTTTAACTGACAGTAGCATCCATAGAAAGCAGAGATAATTGGTTAAAAGTTAGAAAGATGTCTCAAGCAATAGAGCTGCCTTCCCCACCTTCACAATAACCGTAGCAGAAGGTTGACTTCACGCAGTGCTCATCCCAGTCAGCTGTTCCAGATGCTGACACTGCTGAAGGCCAAAGGAGTTGGCTATATTTAACCTGGAAAAGAGCCAATCTGATGTTGATGGCCATCTTTAAACATTAGATGAGCTGCTGCACAGGTGCCGCTTTGTCAGTTTGGTTTCTGGACAGAACCCAACCATTGAGTCATACAACTAACTGTTGAAAAAGAGTCCTCCAGAGCACTCATTCCATAGTAAGCATAAATGTTTTGGAACTGTAGATCCGTTAGGCGGCTAGGAACTGGAAAATCATTGAATTTCCCAGTTCGGTTTGTATCCAGCAGTCTCCTGATATACAGATAAAGCAGAAGCAAACACATGCCACTCAACTACCCAAAAAGTGGTTTATTTATCAAAAATCAAAACAGTTAATTGGCAAAATGGGGCAAAAGGCAGGGAAAAAGAAGGCAGAAATAACAGACAGCAGATTAAAAAAAAGATAGAAGACAATCACAACAATCTACATTATGGTATCTATGTAGACCAAAGAGCACAGAATTTTTCAGAGCCGTTAGAAACAACAACATGGACCATACAAAGGGAGTGGCTTTTGATTATTTGAAATGTAAATTGTTTACAGATAGTGCCATTTCATCTTGTTTTTGACACCTACGGATACCACTGGTGGTAAGTCATCAGTCTCCTCCCACACACACTAACTTTTTGTACAAACAAATAAGATCAATCCTAGGGGAAGAAAAAGTTACTGCTAGTTAGAAATATAGAATTTATTTCAATGTACAGTAAGGCAATAAGTCATATTTCTCATACATTAAGTGACAAATATACATAAAGGCTGCCAACACAGTCCAGGAAAGAAAAGCATTGTATTCAATATTTCTTTTGACTGATATTGCATGTATGTAGGTATATTCTATCCATCTTTTAATATTTTACTATCCAGGGAGCAGACAGATCTGCAGCCTGGAGCTTGTTAAGCCCCCTTTTTCTCTTTAGGCAAGATGAAAAGCAAAGAATTGTTCAGTTTTAGAAGCATCTTTTGAAAAACAGCTACGGGGAGGGAATTATAAGATTCTCACTGCAACTCCTAAGGGGCCCCTTAATTATTCCTACGATTTATTCCTTCCCACCAATATTTCATTAACAATACCAGCAACAAAAACACAACTCAGCAAAACGACTTCGGAAATGTTGGACCATCTATTCAAACAAATACACAACAGCCCAGTGTAGCCAGGGAGGACTATTTGTTCAAACATTCTCTAATCACTTAAAAGATAGAGCCATTATTTGTACAATTAAATAACTTGATTTTTAACATCGTTACATACATTCCCCTCCGGCAAGAATTGCACCCATTTTAGCTACTGGGATTTTTTGATTCTGCTTCAAAAGCTGGGTTTCCAGACACTAAGAGTGGAATTCACTGGTGAGTACCAGAAAAGCAAGAAAAATGCTTGGGTTTTTTTTCCTTTTTTTTTTTTTGAATTGCCCACACTTGCAAGTTTTCTTATTTATTTACTACATGGGGGTAAAAAATCCACCCTTTCTGACAGTGAACAAGTAAAAGACACATCTGCTGAGAGAGTTCAGCCCGAGTTGTTTGTGCCATTTGACGGTGCTCCGTTTCCTATTATCACCTTGCTGTAATTTTTCTGTTCCTCTTCCTTAAAAGTTTCCTTCACTTTGGCTCTTTTCAATCCTCCGTCCCTTAAAAGAACAAAAGGGAAAAGCAATGAAATACAGTTAACTACTTAATACAATACACTAATAAGGAGGTTCGGTTGGTGTCACAACTCTATGAAGAAGGGAAGTCTAGCTGAGATGCTGATCATCCATCTCTAGGTTGGTCACCTCTGTACGAGTCTGCTGCTTTTTTTTTTTTTTTTTTTTTTTTTTTGATGCCAGGCTATCCCTGAGAAGTGTGGAGGGAGAAGAGGGAGGGAGAACTGATAGAGCTGATTGATTTCCCTAACTGAAGCTACATTCCATACATGCTTTCTTTCCGCAATCAGAAGAAGGGTGTTGGATTTCACAGCCAGCCAAAGTGGTTAATTGGAGAATGTGATTCAAGACATGGCCAGAGAGGAGGGGAGAGACAAGTGTCCTAATTTTGCTCAGATGACCATAAGGATGTTGCAGCGGTCATAAGTGTGAAAAAAATGATCATAAGTGAGTTTATTCAGTGCTGTTGTTAACTTTGAATGGTAACTAAGCAAATGGTTGTAAATTGAGGACTACCTGTACAGTAAAGTCCAGCTTTACTAGACCATACAGTCAGAGGAGCTGTCTGGTTTTCCCCAAAGTCCAGTAAATATGGAATTACTTCGTTTACATCAATATGACATCATTATTGAAACTTTAGGAGCCGTGGTGGAGCAGGGGTTAGAATGCATTATTGCAGACTGACTGCCCATTGCCAACAGTTCAATCCTGACTGGCTCAAGGTTGACTCAGCCTTGCATCCTTCAGGGGTTGGTAAAATGAGGACCCAGATTGTTGGAGGTACTATGCTGACTCTGTAAACCGCTTAGAGAGGATCTAAGTGCTATTGCAATCATTTGTATAATAATGCAATTGCCTAATATGGTAATTTTCACTTACAAATCTTAAATGCCTTCTTCAGACTGCAAGTCTGTTACTCTGAATAAAAATGCTATGCTTTATACCTAAAATTCACTAAATGTGAATGTTAAATCAAGGTTTCTTATAAAGAGAATGACACAGAAAATACAAAGTTTCTTAACTGTTTTTATGTCTCATTCAGATCTCTAGATTAATATCTTTCCATCTGTAAGCAATCTTGAATTTAAGAACTCTCATTTTACATCCTCCAAAGCATCACTGGATTGTTCCACTGAACTCAAAAATGGTCAATTTATGATACATAAATATTGCTTGCTGGGTTAAAGTAAAGTTGGGTATGTACTGTATGTATTATGTATCTGCGTTTCTAAATTTCTAACGCTCATAATTGTAACCAAACCCACAAATGATTGGAGGGCAGAGGGAGATTTGCATGAAAAGTTTCATCCCATCCTTCTACTGGTGTAATTATCATCACTGTCCCAAGATCAAAAATATTTTTTTAAACGATAAAATTGATCCACAAAAGGCTGTTCAAACCAGGATAAGGGAGTCGCTCCTTCTCTAAAACTTCTTTGCTTTCCATTAAAACAGCAAAATCTTTTTCCTTACCAAGGTAATTCAGTAAGGCCTCCTTGGAGAGCAATAGCAGATTTCACCCGGTTGGCAAATTCAACAGCATCTTCTCCTTCCTGTATATAAACGAACAAAAGAAGATAGAATCCCATCATCGATACGATAGCCAAAAGGTTAATTCTGTAGCCAAGAGGAAGTAGAGCTCCGAAAGCATAGAAGCTCCTGGATGGGTCAGTCTCAGAAGTTGTGGTGACTCTCAAACAGAGTCAAATCAGGGAGCTCTGGTGGCCCAGCAAACTAAAGCACTGTTATTAACATCCACTTACATCTGCTGCCTGCAATTACTGCAAGTTCAAATCTCACCAGGCTCAAGGTTGACTCAGCCTTCCATCCTTTCAAAGGTAGGTGAAATGAGGACCCAGATTATGGGGGCAATAAACTGACTTTGTATAAATATACAAAAGTATGAAGGCTATTGCTTAATGCATTGTAAGCCGCCCTGAGTCTCCGGAGAAGGGCGGCATATAAATTAAATTAATTTTTTAAAAAAAACAAAACAGAAATGGGACATACCTTTCTTGTCACGGGTGGCAGGTACCACACCTGGCACACAATGGCCCAGCTAGTCATGATTCGCAGGAGGTAACTCACAATGTTATACTTGCTGCTGTTCCAGAAGGCATCACCAAACCGTGGGTCATACTGCAAGAGAAAGGAGAGCTCGAAGGGTCATCCGTATACTCAACGCCATCATACAAGAAGCTGTTTCAGAACATGTCCACCAACACATGACAACTACCGCAGAAACTTCCGAACTCTGTGCTTGAGAAATGAACAAAAAGCTGAGGGGTCTTTGGTGCTCTGTAAGTTTGGTTGTTTTCTGGCAGACGTTTCATTACCCAAACTAGTAACGTCATCAGTTCTAGCAAAAGAAAGGGGTTTGCTCTTGTTTTCTATTCTAGTGGCTTGCTCTGTCAGTGTTGCGTGGGAGTGGTCTTGGAGGTACTAATATTAGCATGTTTGGCAGTTTCTTGAACCTCCAAGACCACTTGTTGTGGCCCGTCAGCGGCCTCTGCAGATTGTAGCTGATTCTGACAGCAAGGAGGCTGGTGTGGTGTTGTGACAGCAGGCTGTGCAGCTGGCACCCGAGCCAGACAATGAGGAGGCTGGAGAAGATGTAGTGCCAGAGGCAGGGATTCAGCCAGGGCCTTCAGAACCTCCAGAAGCTCCTTTAAGTGAGGACGAAGAGGAGGAGCCTCTTCTCGATGAACGGGCGCGCAGAGCGGCCAAAGGCAGGAGTGGCTCCTCAGGAGGAGGTCTCCTCGAGAGTAAGGCTTGGGGCTAATTGGCCACACCCTTAACCTATTTAAGGAGGAACGCCGACTGAAGCAATTTGTAGGGAACAACTTTAATTCACTCTACTTTGTATCTGGATTCTCTGCAAATTGCTTCTGGGCTTTCTGCCAACTTTAGTAAGATTGTGATTACTTTATCTTTGGTTTCTTGTAGGCTGTTAAGAAAGTTTATTAACAGCCTTTGTTTTGAAAAAGACTGAGCTGTTTTAGTAAATTAAGTTTTGTACAAACTTTGTGTGTGCTGTGTTCTTTGAGATCCGTAGCTGGGGCAGAATACCACTCCCATAGAACAGTGATGGTGAACCTTTTCGGCACCCAGTGCCGAAGCGGCACCAAAGTGCCAGAAACATGAAGGCCAGGTGGCCGGTGCGGATGACTGTTTTTTGGCCATTTTTTGGCCATTTTCAGGCCATTTTTCAGCCACTTTTTGACCAAAAAACCGCCCCAAAAAATGGCCCAGAAAACGGCCTGGTTTTGGCCATTTTTCGGGCCATTTTCAGGACGTTTTCCAGCACTCCAGCACCCATGAAGACCAAGCTGGCGGCGTGCATGCCTGTCTTTTGGCCATGCGCTGGAAATCAGAAGAACAGCTGGCGACAGCGTGCATGCCCACAGAGAGGGCTCTATGTGGCACCTCTGGCACACGCATGCCATAGGTTCACCATCACGGCTATAGAATATAAATGAGATCGATTTGACCCGTAACAAGCCTTGCATTCCTGGTACAATAGGTAGATGTAACAGGAGAGAGGCAGCCTTTTTTAAAAAAAAAAAAAAAAAACCATGTAGGCAGGTAGACCAGACGAAGAAATGAACTCCACAGAAAGACTAAATCTATTGAGATTGGATACAATAACAGAACAATAGAATAACAGTCTGATTGTGTGCAGTACCTCTTCCCTCTCCTTACATTTCAATGAATTAGGGAGTTACCGTCTAAGCCACTTCCAAACTTTATCTGGACTTTATGAAAATGTTTTATCCCTCAGCCTGCCTATTTCCATCAAGGTACCTTTTCCTTATTCTCTTCACATACCTTGATTGCTACAGGATAGATGGTGGCACCTATTTCAAAGCTCCCCTTTTTGAACATCATAACTGAAGTGTTGTTTATGCAGGTGCCTGGGTAAAAGAGAGAGAGAGAAAGAGAGAGATAAACAGGTGCTTCCTTTCAAAATATATGTAAATAATTAATAGCATGATCTGAGACCCAGTTTCTCTCAGGATTCTGCATCATGCAGAAAGGAGTTCAAACACACACAAAATTCAGTTTTCCTCTAGACCACTACTATGTGGAGGAGAAAGAGGGAGGCAGGCAGGCAGGCAGGAAGTTGCATGCATTTGTATCCCACTCCTTTACTTAGTTTGAAATTCTCCATGCCTTTATATGAACTTCTAAACTGAACTCGTGCTAACCTGCCAACAACCAGTCAAGGGACAGCAACCACAAGATCAAATATACTACTACTAGGATGCTGAATTAATTCCTCATAGTTGATATCAGTTTTTGTCCCCTTGTGTGAAAAGTGGACAGATAAACAAATGTTTTAATTTTAATTCATTTGATATCCTTGCCTCTAAAAAGCTGCAAATGCTCCCCCTCCTCCAATCTTTTGTTTCCTCAAAGCATGAGCAATCGCATAGTGTGTGTACAAAGGGGGGGGAAACCATTCACCCAGACTTGATTATAAACAACCACCCAGAAACAAGTGGAGGAGAAATGTAAATTCTGGTCTTTGGATTTTACCTTCTGGAAAAATAAGGATGGGCAATTTGTCCTTGTTAGAAATGTGTTCCCTTAGTCTAAAAAAAAAATAAGCGAGAAATATGTTAGGCATTCCCTGAGAATACAGAAGAGATTTTCATAATTGACTCAATTTACAATGTAAGAGGATTCATTCAGGTTTTAAAGGAGGCAACAATAAAAGTTTTAGTGATAGGAGGAGATGCCCAGCCAAGATGAAGCCACCAAAGGTTCATTTTTTAGGACACAGCCAAAGTCAGACTGCTGTGAACATGCCACGGTCTTCAATCTAGTACTCGTCTGGTTTTATACCACATATCCCATCAAGCTGACTATGCTGATGGGAACTGTAGTCTAAAACCTCCTGACCATGCTTACAAGCAGAGGTGGGCTTCAAAAATTTTAGCAAGGGGTTCTCTGCCCGGTTGCTGGGTGGACGTGGCCATGGTGGGCGTGGCCTAGTCGGCCTCCTGCACCATGGGCAAAAACGGCCTCCCCAGGTTCCGGAGGCCCTCTGGAGGCCAGAAATGGGCCTGTTCTTCCCAAATTTCTGGTAGGCCCATTTTTTGCCTTCCCTGAGCCTCCACGCGCGCCCTACATTTACCAAAACGGGCCGCGTGGGGATTCCTGGGAGGGATGGGATGGGCAGGGCCAGCCAGGAGTGGGACTTGAGGGTTGTCCTAACTGCACAGAATGTTAGCTAGAGGTTTTCCCGAACCCCTGCAAACCCCCAGCAGCCCACCCCTACTTACAAGGCTCTATCAAACTAAGTTAAAACTTAGCAAAGGGGAGGTATATGATCCCTTTTAATTTATTTCCTGTCTTCCTGCCATCTTTCAAAGGATAATACATTATAGAAATAGACTTTTATAATAGCCATTGTACATAAAGAAACTGCAACTGAGATTGTTCCGCAGAGTGTTTGGATGTGGTTTAAAACACAAGTCAAACCCCTTTCCCTAACTTTTAATTTTTTTTCTGAATGAATGACACAAGAAATGTTTTTTCAGTGCCTTGTATACAATCAGAGACCCCAGCCCGCTCCAATTTCTTCTTCCTGCCTTTCAATTTCCATACAAGGCAGACAGAGAGAATGCAAGCTACAAAACGAAGTCCAACATATAACCCTTAATTTGGGAGATTAATATCGTTCCTGAAGTATAACCAGGATGAGAATAATGGTAGCAATTACAATATTAGAGGCAAAGAAATGAGGCTGCTGTTTAGCCATGAAACAGGATGATAAATCAGAATAACAAGAATTGAAAGGGACCTTCGAGGTCTTCTAGCCTAACCACCTGCTCAAGCAGGAAATCCATCTCAGACAAATTGATCTTCTTGGAAACCTCCAGTGATGGAGCATCCACAACTTCTGGAGGCAAGTCATTCCACCGATTAATTATTCTCACTCTCAGGAAATTTCTCCTTATTTCAAGATTGGCTCTCTCTTTGATTAGTTTCCATCTTGTTGTTCTGCCTTCAGGTGCTTTGGAGAATAGTTTGACTCCCTCTTCTCTGTGGCAGCCCCTTAGATATTGGGACACTGCTATCATGTCTCCCCTAGTCCTTCTTTTCATTAAACTAGACCCAGTTCCTATACCCAAATAAACTGACTTACACCCAATCATTCTTCATATGTTTTAACCTCCATTCCCCTAGCGTGTTTCCCTGAAAATAAGAACCTGTCTTATATTTTTTTGAATCCTGAAATAAGTGCTTGGCCTTATTGCCATGCGCTCAAAAGCCCGATTGGACTTATTATCAGGGAATGTCTTATTTTGGGGGAAACAGGGTATTCCATTCATTTTGTTAGCATTTCAAAATGGGCAGTTTCACATGTCCTTTGTAACCTTTCACTGGGTTTCCTGAGAACATTTTTTGAGATTGACTAATTTGGGGGGGGGGGGGGCGCGCAGGGGGGGAAGAGAAACGACATGGTGGCTCAGTGGCTAAGACGCTGAGCTTGTCGATCGAAAGGTCAGCAGTTCAGCGGTTCAAATCCCTAGTGCCGCGTAACGGGATGAGCTCCCGTAATTGTCCCAGCTTCTGCCAACCTAGCAGTTTGAAAGCACATAAAAAATGCAAGTAGAAAAATAGGGACCACCTTTGGTGGGAAGGTAATAGTGTTCCGTGTGCCTTTGGCATTTAGTCATGGCGGCCACATGACCACGGAGACGTCTTTGGACAGCACTGGCTCTTCGGCTTTGAAATGGAGATGAGCACCACCCCCTAGAGTCGGGAATGACTAGCACGTATGTGCGAGGGGAACCTTTACCTTTAATTGGGGGAGAAGGAGGGAGGACTCTTACCTTTTTGTCACCAGATGGCGATCTTTCATTTCCGAACGCTCAAACCAGACGTGAGGAGAGGCCTTAACTGTGGCTCTCTGAATGACACCCATCAAACCCCCATGAGCCTGTCCAACCTGGAAATTCATCCATGCCAAACAAAAACAAAAAGGAACAAATACATTAAAAAAGGCAATTAAATAGCACAAGTTTCTTCAACAGCTGCATTACAGGTAGTCTTCAACTTACAAGCATTCATTTAGTCACCGTTCAAAGTTAGAACACTGAAAAAAGTGACTTATGATCATTTTTCATACTTACAACCATTGCAGCCTCGCCATGGTCACATGATCAAATTTGGACGCTTGGCAACTGGCATGTATTCCTGACAGTTGCAATGTCCCAGAATCATGAGATCACTTTTTGTGACTGCCTCAAAAGCAAATTCAATGGGGAAACCAGATTCACTTAACAATTGTATTACTAACTGCAGTGATTCACTTAGGAACCCTGGCTACAAAGGTCATAAAATGGGGCAAAACTCACTTAACAACTATCTTGCTTAGCAATAGAAATTTTGACCTCAGTCATTTGTGGTCGTAAGTTGAGAACTGCCTGTATATACTTGGAAGGCAGCCAATTTGGAGAAAGTCAAAATATTTGAAGCTGCCTCATCTGGGAACTGGAGACTACGCACAGGATCGTTGTTGTGAAAAAAATAGGAGGCAGGAAGATTTAAGTTTTCATCACCTTGAGTTGAAGTGTATGTGTTTGTTCATTTAATGACCATTTCAAGTTACAATGGCACTGAAAAAAGTTATTTACGACCTGGTCAGTGGTGGGTTGCCCCTGGTTCGGACTGGTTCTATAGAACCGGTAGTAAAACCGGAGGGAGGCTCCACCCACCAACCCCAACATCATCAGAATGTTTCTGTGCATGTGGCCCCATTGCAAACCGGTAGTAGAGGTAAGTAGAACCCACCCCTGAACCTGGTCCTTGCACATACGACCATTATAACATTCCCCACAGTCACATGATCAAAATTCAAGCACTTGTCAACCAGCATGTTGGGTTTTTTTGACCGTTGCAAGTATCCTGAGATCACACAATTGTATTTGTGACCGAACCATACCACCTCCTCCAGCCAGTTCCTAACAAGCATAGTCAATGGGGAAAGCTGGATTCGTTGTACAACTGCAGGAATTGATTTAACAAGCCTCTCACCGCCCAGTACGCTCCCATAGAGTGTGGCTTCTCAGGGTGCCGTCAGCCAAACAGTGTCGACTGGCGGCCCCCAGGGGGAGAGCCTTTTCTGTGAGGGCACCCACCATCTGGAACGAGCTCCCCCCCAGAGATACAGAAGATTCCGGATCTGCGCACTTTCCGCCGTGCCCTCAAAACATTCCTGTTTCAGCAGGCCGGCCTGGCCTAACTTTCCCTTTATATTGCTTTTTTGATTTTATTTTAAACTGGGATGTCTTGAATTATCTAGGACCAGAGTGTTTAGTATATTTTAATTGGTTTTTTATTAACGTTTGTATTACATGTATTTTTATCGTTCGCTGTTCACCGCCCTGAGTCCCTTAGGAATAGGGCGGTATATAAATTTAATAAATAAATAAATAAATAAATAAATAAATAAATAAATAAATAAATAAATAAACCGTAGCAAAATAAGTCATAACTTCAGGCACAATTCAATAATTGCCTTACGGTAGCAATGGAGATTCTGATCCCAATTCAATTCAATTCAAACCTTTATTGTCAATGCACAACATGTATACAATGAGATTGGATGAGCCTCCCTTCGTGCACCCAGTGGTGAAATCTGAACTGGTTTGGTACCGGTTCACTGGTTGCGCGCTGCACGCCAAGCGCACACACATGTGCAGTGTGCACCAATTGTGTGCTGCGCGCACATGCGCATTAAGTGCCAAAAGAAGCTTGGGAAGGTAAGTAGAACAGCTAGGGGGGAATCAGCTGTGGTGCGCGAGCTTGGGAACCTTTTTTTTTTAAAAAAAATTTTAAGCATTTTTAACTACCGGTTCCGGAGGAGGTAAAAAAGGTTCCCAAGCTCGCACACCACAGCTGTGATTGTTGGAACCTTTTTTTTTTTTTTTTTTTACCTTTTTAAAGCATTTTTTACTACCGGTTCTCCGGTCGTAAAAGTAAAGTAAAAAAAAAAAAAAAGTTCCGAAGATCAGCTGAGCGACGCACGATCGTCGGAACTTTTTTTTTTTTTTACTTTTTAAGCATTTTTATAATTTAATTTGCTTTAAAAAGTTTTAAAAAAAGTTCCGACGATTGCGTGTCGCTCAGCTGATCTTCGGAACTTTTTTTTTTTTTTTTACTTTTTTTACTATCGGTTCAGCAAACCAGTAACATTTTTTTACTACTGGTTCGGGCGAACTGGCCCAAACCGGTAGCATTTCATCCCTGGTGCAGACCCCACAAACACAAAATACATCTCAATGACTCCTAAGTGAAAGAAGAATAAAAACCCTAGCCCAATAGATCATACTAACAAGACACACAATCCTTTATACATATATGTGCATAACATAACATTGTATTATACTAGCTGAATACCTGTGCTCCACTATGAAACTATGTGATCGGGCTTGATAAATCGACACTTACAGCTTGAAAATTAATGAGTAGTTACCATCGGCCCTTCCTCTCCCCTTATCTCCCTCAGGCTTGCCCCACAGAAGCCTCTCCTATCCTACCCACTTCTCTCCCTCAGCCTTGCCCCACAGGATCCTCCCCTCTCCTATCCCCTTCTCTCCCTCAGCCTTGCCCCACAGAAGCCTCCCCTATCCTCTCCCCTTCTCTCCCTCAGCCTTGCCCCACAGGATCCTCCCCTATCCTATCCCTTTCTCTCCCTCAGCCTTGCCCCACAGGATCCTCCCCTCTCCTATCCCCTTCTCTCCCTCAGCCTTGCCCCACAGGATCCTCCCCTCTCCTATCCCCTTCTCTCCCTCAGCCTTGCCCCACAGAAGCCTCCCCTATCCTCTCCCCTTCTCTCCCTCAGCCTTGCCCCACAGGATCCTCCCCTATCCTATCCCTTTCTCTCCCTCAGCCTTGCCCCACAGGATCCTCCCCTATCCTATCCCCTTCTCTCCCTCAGCCTTGCCCCACAGAAGCCTCCCCTCTCCTATCCCCTTCTCTCCCTCAGCCTTGCCCCACAGAAGCCTCCCCTATCCTATCCCTTTCTCTCCAGAGTTATTTTCAGGTCGGGAGGGGGAGTAGGAAGTCTAACTAATTAGCATCAGAGAGTATTAATAATAGTATAGGAAATACTAATGCTCTGATGGTCATTTTGAAAAATCCTTTCTTAGTGAGCACCTAGAAGCCAAGAGGAACATACGTGGCAAATTTCAAGTTTGTAGGCTTTACGGTTCTGGAGATTTCGTGATTACATGAGTGGTTTTCGCTTTTATATATATAGATTACACCAGTGTAGACGTATTGCACATTGTGCTGGCCCTGCAAGTCTATCATACTAAGTAGTTATGGTGTTACATTGCATTCAGAAGTCTGACAGCCCACGGATAGAAGCTATTTTTCAGCTTGTTCGTTCTACTGGCTAGGTCTCTATATCTCCTGCCTGATGGTAGGAGAGTAAAGAAGTGCTGACCAGGGTGTGAATCGTCCCTAAGGACTTTCCTCACCCTGCTAAGACATCGACTCCTAGTGATTTCATTTAGTGAGGTCAGGGGACAGCCCATGATAATTTTGTGCTGTTCTCATGACCCTTTGTAATGTCTTTCTATCTATCTATAGTAATTGTGGTCATAAGTCGAGGATCACCTGTATTACTTTGCTTGGCAACAACCATTTTTTTCTGGCTATGCTGCACATGTGTGGTTCTTCAAAAAGGTGGGGTTGAAATTCAGAAAGGTAATTGGGATTCTCCTCACACGGGTGTCCCAAAATTTCTCAAACTCACTGTATCTACCCAAGACAAGAGCAATTAAAAGGAACACATGAACTCAATTGATTAATCACTTTCAATGATAGAATCCCTAGAATTTGCCTATAGTGCTTTAAGAGAGAATTAAATTCTACACTCTTACAAACGATGCTACCACTTTGATTTCTTTTGTATAAAATATTAAACTGTAATCTATTAAGGGCAGTTTGAACGATTTGCAAAGCATGCTGGCAGTTGCTAAATAAAATTAAATAAAGAGTCAACTATTTCTACCCAAATTGGCCAGCAAGTAGAAACACAAAGTGGTATATTTTATATCATTGCTACATTTCCTTTACATAATTTCTCTTTTCCCCTCAATTTTCCCCTCAATTCAGGGTAAGAAATTCTGCACAAATTCTTGGAAACCAGGAAATGATTAAGAGATGTCGATTTTCTATTAAGTTTGCAGTGACAAAATTCTCAAGATATTGTGACATACCATTGCGTAACAGCCATCATTTGTCAAGATTATAACATCTATCGGAGATGTGTGATTGGCTACACAAATTCCACCCTTCTGGGGTCGGTTCTCCCTGCAATGACAGGATGTGTGATTCGTAACATTGTAGTAAAACAGCCATCCCATAATTCCTCTACATTTGAGGATTCCACTGCTAATGCTTGTTTAAAAGAAAAAAGCATGTGCGAACCCCCAAAATGCAATGCGAGTGCCCCCCCCCCCAGTGCATGCACCCCACACCCACTCCCTGCGCCCCGTTTTGGCTTCCAGGTTGGTGCAGGAGGCCTTCCAGGCCCAAAACAGAAGGGCTGTGTGCAGGAACCCCCAAAATGCAATGCGAGCGCCCCCACGCATGCGCAGTGGAGCTGGACTGGGGCGACGGCTGGCGTACCCGCAGAGAGGGCTCTGCCTGCCACCTATGGCACGCGTGCCATAGGTTCACCATCACGGTCATAGGGGAAGGAAAAAGGATTTAATTGTTAAGATTTATTTTATTGCACCTTTATTACTTTATAAGTAACTCAAGGCAGTGACCATATCTAGTATTCCTTCCTCTTCCCTACAACAGCCACCCTGTGAGGTGAACTGGGCTAAGAGAACGACAGGCCCACAGTCACCCAGATGGCTTTCACGCTTAGAACTCACAATCTCCTTCCGATTGGTCCAAACTCACCCAGCTGCTGCACTTTCATGCCTAATATGTGGGACTAGGACTCCTGGTCTCCTGGTGATTGCCCAGTCACCAAGTCAATTCTCATGCCTAAGGCAGGACTAGAACTCCCAGTCTCCTGGTGATTGCCCACAGTCACCCAGCCAACTCTCATGCCTAAGGCAGGACTAGAACTCCTGGTCTCCTGGTGATTGCCCAGAGTCACCCAGCCAGCTCTCATGCCTAAGGCAGGACTAGAACTCCCGGTCTCCTGGTGATTGCCCACAGTCACCCAGCCAACTCTCATGCCTAAGGCAGGACTAGAACTCCCGGTCTCCTGGTGATTGCCCACAGTCACCCAACCAGCTCTCATGCCTAAGGCAGGACTGGAACTCCCGGTCTCCTGGTGATTGCCCACAGTCACCCAGCCAACTCTCATGCCTAAGGCAGGACTAGAACTCCCGGTCTCCTGGTGATTGCCCACAGTCACCCAACCAGCTCTCATGCCTAAGGCAGGACTAGAACTCCCGGTCTCCTGGTGATTGCCCATAGTCACCCAACCAGCTCTCATGCCTAAGGCAGGACTAGAACTCCCGGTCTCCTGGTGATTGCCCACAGTCACCCAGCCAACTCTCATGCCTAAGGCGGGACTAGAACTCCCGGTCTCCTGGTGATTGCCAGCTCTCATGCCTAAGGCAGGACTAGAACTCCCGGTCTCCTGGTGATTGCCCATAGTCACCCAACCAGCTCTCATGCCTAAGGCTGGACTAGAACTCCCGGTCTCCTGGTGATTGCCCACAATCACCCAACCAACTCTCATGCCTAAGGCGGGACTAGAACTCCCGGTCTCCTGGTGATTGCCCACAGTCACCCAGCCAACTCTCATGCCTAAGGCAGGACTAGAACTCCCGGTCTCCTGGTGATTGCCCACAGTCACCCAACCAGCTCTCATGCCTAAGGCAGGACTAGAACTCCCGGTCTCCTGGTGATTGCCCACAGTCACCCAACCAGCTCTCATGCCTAAGGCAGGACTGGAACTCCCGGTCTCCTGGTGATTGCCCACAGTCACCCAGCCAACTCTCATGCCTAAGGCAGGACTAGAACTCCCGGTCTCCTGGTGATTGCCCACAGTCACCCAACCAGCTCTCATGCCTAAGGCAGGACTAGAACTCCCGGTCTCCTGGTGATTGCCCATAGTCACCCAACCAGCTCTCATGCCTAAGGCAGGACTAGAACTCCCGGTCTCCTGGTGATTGCCCACAGTCACCCAGCCAACTCTCATGCCTAAGGCGGGACTAGAACTCCCGGTCTCCTGGTAATTGCCCACAGTCACCCAGCAACTCTCATGCCTAAGGCGGGACTAGAACTCCTGGTCTCGTGATTTCTAGGCCAGCACCTTAACTAGGATCCCTCGGCTATACTAATTCAATCCAATTTGCATAATCTGTTGGTTGGGTTTAATTGAACAACAGAGCAAGAGAGCTTAGTGAATTACAGCGCCCACATGCTTCCACTCACCTGTTGTGATAACGAATGCTTCCTGAGAGTGCCCTGACAAGG
Source organism: Arizona elegans (assembly GCA_022577455.1). Classification (NCBI taxonomy): domain Eukaryota; kingdom Metazoa; phylum Chordata; class Lepidosauria; order Squamata; family Colubridae; genus Arizona; species Arizona elegans. Next base: position 5,425,220 of record JAKOOJ010000009.1, on the reverse strand, counting down.
ATTCGGCAGCAGGTGAGATGGACAAGATCACTCAGCCAGTCTTTGGTTCTGCAAAACAGAACATCGAGCAGAACAAGTTTAGAAATCTCTTCATCAGCGGATTCTCCAAACCACAAATTAAGTTTACCACCTAAATAACAGGGGAGGAGCCCAGATGTATCTACTATTGGATTAGAAGGACAGCCCAGGCCTGAAAGAATCCTAAAACGGGGGAGGAGTGTCCAACGTAGCAACTTTTAAGACCTGTGAAATTGGATTCTCCAGCCAGCCAACAATGAAAGAAATGAAATCAAATAATACAGATAAGTCCTTCTTAACAAGAGTAATTTGGATCAGAAATTCCATCACTAAGCAATATGGTCATAAGGTTGTCATTAGAGATAATCTCGACTTACAATAGCAGTAGCACTTAAGACTTATATACTTGCCTCGTGGTGTTTTATAGCCCTCTCTAAGCGGTTTACAGAGTCAGCCTATTGCCCCCAACAATCTGGGTCTTCATTTGACCCACCTCGGAAGGATGGAAGGGCTGAGTCAACCTTGAGCCTGGTGAGATTTGAACTGCCAAATTGCAGGCAGCCGGCAGTCAGCAGAAGTAGCCTGCAGTACTGCACTCTAACCACTGCGCCACCACGGCTCATACCACCATTCTTCAGTGACCATTCAAAGTTACAAGGACTCTAAAAAGGTGACTTACAACCAATTCACAAGACTGTTGCGGAATTCCTATGGTCATGTGATCAGAATATGGGTGCTTGGCAATCGGCATTCATTTACTATAGTTGCAGTGGCCTGAAGTCATGTGTTTTCATTTGCAACCTTCCCTGCGTGCTTCCAAACAAGGAAAGTCGATGAGGGAGGTAAAAATTTGCTTAATGACCACGAGAATCACCTAATAATTGCAGTAATTTGCTTAAAAAACCTGGCAAAAAAAGGCTGTAAAATCAGGTGCAATTCACTTAACAACCACTTTGCTTAGCATCAGAACATTCCGGTCGTAAGTCGAGGACTACCTGTACTTATATTCCAGGAGTGCTGTTTGTTTCATGAACAAAAAGCAGGCCCACTTACTGTCCATTTGGCAGCTGTCCTACCAAGGTAGTCCCCACAATCATGGACATGATCCCAATGGCTGCCAAGGTAATTCTGGGGGAAAAAAAACAGAAGATAATGAAAAGTCCAAATGAGATCAGTGCATTTTATGTTTTGGCGTACCTTCTCTAGTAACATTTTTTTAAAGCAATTTCCTGATCTCTTGTTTATTATATATAACATAATAATATATAAATATATTACATTAATAGGTTTACTGCATCAGTGAGGTTGGATGGAACTGAGAGGGAACTGAGATAAGTTACATCAGGAATTTTGGAGGTCCCCTATCCAGGTATCCAAGGATAGCTGAACAACTTCAGCTATGAATTTTGGAGGTCCCCTATTCAGCTATCCAGGGATAGCTGAACAACTTCATCAAGAAGACTGGTAAAAACATTTAAAATGAAGCTTTGTGAACATAGCTGGTCACCAACCAACATAGATGGTTTGTCTTTCATTTATTTTCTCTTTTTCCTTTTCTTTTGGTACCTTTCAGCCAGCTTTGGCAATATTTTTCAGAAATGATTTGCTGTTGTGTTCTTCCCAGGGCTGAGGGAGAGTGACTGGCCCAAGGTCAACCAGCTGGCTTTGTGCATAAGGCAGAACTCAAACCCACGGTCTCCCAGTTTGTAGCCTGATGCCTTGACCACTACATCAAACTATGCCTTGTCTTTCTATGAATGCCAGGTTACAGTGCAATTATTCAGAGAGATTAATCCAAAACCCCAGCAAGCAATTAGCAGCATCCGATGGAAATTAGGGCAATGCCAAATTAGACAATACCTACAAAACATTTTTTACATTCTTTAATTTTAATTAGGCTCATTAGCATCCTATTTTTAATGACTTGTTATTCTGGATACAGTTTTGCCTGCTTTGATCTGCTTGCAGAGTAGAGGCTGCTTAGCCAGTCAAATGGATACACTGAAAAGGGTGGGTTTTTTTTTTCCTAATTCAGAAAGCCCTGAAATTAAGAATAATCATCTAAATCACAGAGTTTCAAAGGGGGGGGGGGGCTTTTGGGAGCCCTAGAGGCCATCTTTTTCTTTGAATCTTCAGGGCTGCCATCCTGGGCTCCCCCAGGAGCCGTTCAAGCAGTCTGCAAAGTCAAATAAAATTCTTTAAAATTTCTCAGTTTGAATTTCTAGTACAGAAAGTATCAATGGATATCATCCAGACTGGGGCCCTCAATCACTCTTAAGAATGTAAAGCCTTGGCAACCTAAAAGATTTGTGGAGTTGAACTCCCCAAATTGGCTGGGGAATTCTAGGAGTTAAAAATCCATAGGTCTTAAAAGTTGCCAAGGTTGGACACACACTCACCCCCTCACCCCCATTTAAAGGGTCCTGCGGTCAAAATCTTTGACATTCAGTAATCTAAATCAATGACTGTTTTTGCTTTAAGCTTATTCTGCCCCATTTGGAGAAAGCCAGCTTATTATTACAAGCACGCTTTTCAATACCTGACAAGCCATTATAAAAAATTAGAAATTGTTAACACAAAGGCTTTCTTTCTCATGATTCTCAATGAGAATTATGCAATCTGAACTTTTATGTTATAACAATGTTTGCATTTTGCAAATACAGAGAGAGCCAGGCTCCCCAAATGGCAAGATGCTGACGCAAATACTAACAACTGTGCCGATGCATGCAATGCAATCAGGAGTGGTATATCTATAAAACTGTCATCCGTGACATAAACACACCAGCAGAAGTTTTAACTATTTCTCTAAAGGCATTCAAGGTGTGTTCTTTGAATGTGTCACCTTGTAGAGGAGATGATCAGAATAGTAATTTAATAAATAATAATAAAATAATAATGTGTTCAATAGAGATAGAAGCTGGCTAAATTAGGAAAGGATGATCTATAAAGGAAGAAGCATGAAATGAGCATGAAATGCTAGAAAATATAGGTAGTCCTTGACTTAAAACAGTTCATTTAGTGATCGTTCAAAGTTACGGTACAATGCCACTAAAAATGTGACTTATGACCTTTCTTTTGCACTTATGAACATTGCAGTATCCCCATGGACACATGATCAAAATTCAAACGCTTGGCAAGTGACTCACATTTATGACGGTTGCAATGCCCCAGGGTCATGTGATTCTTTTGCGACCTTCTGACGAGCAAAGTCAATGGGGAAGCCAGATTCACTTAACAACCATCTTATTAACTTAACAACTGCAGTGATTCACTTAACAACTGTGGCAAGAAAGGTTGTAAAATGGGACAAACCTCACTTAGCAAATGTCTCACTTAGCGACATAAACTTTGGGCTCAATTGTGGTCATAAGTCAAGGACTACCTGTACTCAGTGCTAGGTAACAGCATGCTATTATATATACTGTAAATATGCAGCAAACCCAATTTACTCACACTGATGTTGCCAGTGTGATATCTACGCTGTGAAATATTTGACATGGACATTTTACCCACGGTTTTATATTGCTGTAAGCTACCATGAGGCTTTCAGATTGGCAGTATGCCAATTTAAACAAGAACAGTAAAAACAGTCTTTCTGATAGTTCACTTCAACAAGATATGATATAGAAACTGCCTTTGGTGGATTTAAAAATTATATTTGATCAGTTCACAGAACTTCAAATATTAGAAACATGAACGTGTGAGTTACAAGACACACACCCCAAAGACGGTTCACTTCTGACATATATACATGTTGGCCAGTGATGGGTTTCAAAAAAATTTACTACCGGTTCTGTGAGTGTGGGTTGGTGGGCGCGACTTGGTGGGCGTGGCAGGGGAAGGTTACTGCAAAATCCCCATTTCCTCCCAATCAGCTGGGACTTGGGAGGCAGAGTATAGATGGGGGCGGGGCCAGTCAGAATTTTTACTACCGGTTCTCAAGAACTGGTCAGAACCTGCTGAAACCCACCTCTGATGTTGGCTAATATCAGCATTCCTTCACCCATTTGAAGTCAAACAAACTTAGAGAAAAAAGCAAATCACATCCACCTGGATCACATAAAACTATGGATCTATGATAAGAAAAGCACAGTGTCAAGGCTCATGTTGTAGTAAACTAGGAGTCTCCAAGCTTGGCAACTTTAAGATTTGTGGACTTCAAGTCCCAGAATTCCTCAGCCAACCATGCTTAAGTTGTCAAGTTTGGAGACTCAGTAATAAACCATTCCTGGTAGGAATGTACAGGTAGTCCTCAATTTACAATCACAATTAAGCCCAACGTTGTTGTTGCTAAGCAACATTTTATGACTTTTCTTGCCACAGTTGTTAAGTGAATCACTGCAGCTATTAAATCAGTAATACGGTTGTTAAGTGAATCTGGCTTCCCCATTGACTTTTCTTGTCAGGAGGTCGCAAAAGGTGGTTACGACATGATCCCGGGACACTGCAACTATCATAAATACGAGTCTGTTGCCAAGCGTCTGAATTTTCATCACTTGACCATGGGAATGGCTGCAGTGGTCATTAAGTGTGAAAAATGGTCGGAAATCACCTTTTTTCCAATGCTGTTGTAATTTCGAACGGTCACTATGTGACCTGTTGCAAATCAAGGACTACATGTATAAAATGCAACTATTGAGAGGTGTCAAACTCGATTTCATTGAGGGCTGCATCAGGGTTGTATTTGACCTCAGGGGGCTGGGGTGGGCGTGGCCAGGGTGGGCGTGGCCAGCTTGATGTCACTCGTGTCAGGAGCGCCTGTGGTGGCCCGAATACTCTGCCAGCGAAAACGGGCTCCTGAGCTCCGTTTTTGGCTGCGACCCTCTGCAAGTGAAAATGGAGCTTGGGAAGGCCATCTGTGGCCCTCCTCAGCTCCATTTTCCCTGGCAGAAGCACCGTGGGCCAGTCCTTTGCTGTTTCCAGGGCGGCCCTGCAGGCCAGATCTAATCACCCCGCAGGTCAGATCTGGCTCCCGGGCCTTGAGTTTGATCTAAGGAATGTGGAATGCCCCTTTTAACATCAGACCAGGATGTTTCAGTCATTTTGTGAGTGGTCCTACATTAAATGTGCCAAATCAGGAAATAATTTGTGGGCTACATCCAGAGCATCAAAACCCTGCAACATTTCGTTTCTGGGGTCATATATTTTGGCAAGTCTTGAAACAGAACGTATGTTTTATGTGCAAAAGATCTCTGGCATATTCTCTAAGAAATTATCGATATCTACCTTCAGACCAGGGGGAGAATGTCACTTTAAAAGGAGACCAACATTTAAAAGGAAACAATCCATAAAAAGCTACAAAGATGTCACCTATATCATAACATCATCACGCAAATGAGCATACGGGTAAGTTCTCGACCTGCAACCCCAAATGAGAACAGAATTTTCACTGTTAAGTCATAGTGGTTATACATCGAATCATCAAATGACCGGATCCCATTTGACAACAGTCCGAAGTCAAGTCATGCAGTTGTTATAAATGCAAACCCAGCTTAACCAATGGTGTTTGGGTTTGTTTGTTTTTTTGCTGGAAACTGGCAAAAAATGTCACAAAATGTGATCCCTGTGGGAGGATGCAACTGGTTAGTCGCTAAACACCCAAATTGCGATCAACTGACAGTAGAGGCAGTTCTATGGTTGTTAAGTTCGAATTTGGGTCATAACTTATTTTCCTAGGCTGTTAATTTGAACTATTGTTAAGTGAATGGTCTTAAACCGAGGACAACCTATGTTGCATTTTGCATCGACTGTATCTCGATTGATGTCATTTGCATGACAGCACAATGAGGCAAGAATGCTTGCCCTTCCCCTGCCTCCTCCTGCAGACGCTGAAGGACCAACAGTCCAATTTGTCTAAAACTATTCCCTACAATATAGGGGACGTGGTGGCTCAATGGCTAAGATGCTGAGCTTGTCGATCAAGAAAGGTTGGCAGTTCAGCGGTTCGAATCCCTAGCGCCGCAAAACGGAATGAGCTCCCGTTCCTTGTCCCCGCTTCTGCCAACCTAGCAGTTCGAAAGCATGTAAAAATGCAAGTAGAAAAATAGGGACCACCTTTGGTGGGAAGGTAACAGCGTTCCGTGTGCCTTTGGCATTTAGTCATGCCGGCCACATGATCACGGAAATGTCTTCGGACAGCGCTGGCTCTTTGGCTTTGAAACGGAAATGAGCACCGCCCCCTAGAGTCGGAACGACTAGCACATATGTGCAAGGGGAACCTTTACCTTTACCTTATTCTCTACAATGGCACCAACAGCTCAACTTACCGAAGAGGAAGCAATAAACAGTAACGCATAAAGACTCCGATAACCCACACAATCGTCAGTCGTAAACTGATGTAATGGAAGTTGACATTGGTCCTGGTGAGGAGGTTCCAGGAAACCAGCTCTTCCGATGTGAATCTTTGGGTGACTTCATCTTCTACAATGGCTTCGAAGCCCTTCTTAGAAAAATAAAAGACATCGGAGAGCTCAAAGTCTCTGCAGCCATTGCCAGCCATCTCCTTCTCCATGGTGGTTTGCTCTCTCTGTATGATAACTTCAGAATAAAAAGGAAAAGAGAAGGAGAACACAGCTGAGTGAGGAAAGACAAAGCCAGACAAAGGCAGAACAATTCATAATGCATGTCCAGGGAACGACGGGCGTCGCTTTCAATGATGCAGAAAGTCCTCGACTTAGGACCACAATTGAGCCCCAAATTTATGTGGAGACATTTGTTAAGTGAGTTTTGCCCCCTTTTACGACTTTTCCTCACAGAGTTGCTAAGTGAATCATTGCAGTTGTTAAGTTAGTCACACAGTTGTTAAGTGAATCTGGTCTACCCGTTGGCTTTGCTTGTCAGACAGTCGCAAAAGGGGATCACGTGATCCCAGGACACTGCAATCATCATAAATATAAGTCAGTTGCCCTATGTCTGAATTTTGATCATGTGACCATGGGGATACTGTCATGGTCATAAAGTGTGAAAAATGGTCATGTGTCACTTTTTTTCAGTGATGTTGTGACTTTGAACGGTCACTAAATGGTGTTGTAAGTCGAGGACTACCTGTACTCTTAACAGAAGACAAATCCCAGTGAATACACAGAAGAGGCTTGTTGAGGTGGCCTCAAAGAACAGTTGCTATTGATAAGGGAAGCCTCTGATATCTGGTTTGAGTTGACTCAACATTGTTAAATTATGTAAACCAGGTTCTTGAGATAATATTCTAAAGAAGACGAGTGACACGGCTGGAGGATGAGTCACTACCCCAGAGGTCACACAATTCACAATGAGAAGTGGGACAGGTTGTAGACAAAGATACCAGGAAAGTATCAATTACCTTACTCACTGCCTATGTTTAGGCCTGGGAGAGGGAGATAAGAAAGAAAAATACCACCAAAACAAAGTGTAAACTAATAGCTGATACTATGGACAACCTTCTCAACACCTAGATTTGGCTGTCCTGAAAAGCTCCCAGATTCCTAGCAATTTGTGGTTTATTTATTTATTTATTTTTCTTGTTTTTTATTTATTTATTTATTTTTATATACCGCCCTTCTCCGGAGACTCAGGGCGGCTTACAATGCGTTAAGCAATAGCCTTCATACTTTTGTATATTTTATACAAAGTCAGCTTATTGCCCCCACAAACCAGGTCCTCATTTTACCCACCTTAGAAAGGATGGAAGGCTGAATCGACCTTGAGCCTGGTGAGAATTGAACTCGCAGTAATTGCAGGCAGCTGGATGTTAAATGCTGCCTTAGTAGGAGGCATTAGCCTCCTACGCCACTCAGGCTCCTGGTTTACAGGTAGCCTCCGACTTAAGACCACAACTGGGCTCAAAATTTCCACTGCTAAGCGAAACAGTCGTTAAGTTCATGACCCCATTCACATGGGTGGACACACTCTGGAGTTAGTTTTTGTCTCTGGTCAGTGGTTGAGTGGCCTTGATACAGGGGATATAGTCATCGAACCCTTGTCATGGTCTGACCACTCGCTCCTTCGACTGGACTTTCTAACCGCTGCACCCCGCTGCAGGGAGGCGGGACCGACCAGGTGGTTCCGCCCCAGGCGCCTGATGGACCCTGATAGGTTCCAGATGGAGCTTGGGCCATTTCCTGAGACTCTGGCTCATGACTCGGCTGAGGACCTGGTGGCCGCCTGGGATAGTGCGGCTGCCGGGGCCTTGGACCGGGTCGTGCCTTTGCGGCCTCTGACCCGGCACCGAACTCACCTAGCTCCTTGGTTCTCCAAGGAGCTCAGGGAGATGAAGCACCGGAAAAGACGCCTGGAGAGTAGTTGGAGGACCAGCCGCTCCGAATCCGACCGAACACTGGTGAGGTCTCATATTAAGACCTACCTAGTGGCGATAAAAGCGGCGAAATCTAGTTATTTTGCCGCTCTTATCGCGTCATCAGATAATCGCCCGGCCGCCCTGTTTAGGGTGACCCGCTCCCTCCTCCATCTGGAAGCGCAGGATGACTCCTTGCAGGGCCGAGCTGAGGACTTTGTGCAGTATCTGTATGACAAAATCGCTCAGATTCGGGAAGGGCTGGCCTCTGACTGGGTATGTCCGGACGGGATGACTGAGGCAGGTCTTGAGAGTGTTATCTGGGGGGAGTTCGATCCTGTGGCTCCCGAGGACATGGACAGGGTCCTGGGACGGCTGAACGCGACCACATGTTTATTGGACCCGTGCCCCTCCTGGTTGGTACTGGCTTCCCGGGAGGTGACACGAGGCTGGCTCCAGAAGATTGTTAACGCTTCTTTGAGTGAGGGAGTCCTGCCGGCTGCTTTGAAAGAGGCGGTTGTGAGGCCCCTCCTCAAGAAGCCCTCTCTGGATCCGGCTGTTTTGGCTAACTATCGTCCAGTCTCCAACCTTCGCTTCGTTGCGAAGGTTGTTGAGTGTGTGGTAGCGCAACAGCTTCCCCGGTACCTGGATGAAGCTGTCTATCTAGACCCGCTCCAGTCCGGCTTCCGGCCTGGGCACAGCACGGAAACGGCATTGGTCGCATTGGTGGATGATCTCTGGAGGGCTCAGGATAGGGGTTGCTCCTCTATCCTGGTCCTGTTAGACCTCTCAGCGGCTTTTGATACCATCGGCCATGGTATCATGTTGCACCGGTTGGCGGGGTTGGGGGTGGGGGGCACCGTTTTGCGGTGGTTCTCCTACCTCTCTGACCGGTCGCAATCTGTGTTGACGGGGGGGCAGCGGTCGACCCCGAGGCACCTTGCTTGTGGGGTGCCACAAGGGTCGGTCCTCTCGCCCCTTCTGTTCAACATTTATGTAAAGCCGCTGGGTGAGATCATCCGTGGCTTCGGGGTGGAGTTCCATCAGTACGCTGATGACACCCAGCTGTACATCTCCACCCCAGGCCACCCCAACGATGCCCTTGAAGTGATGTCCCAGTGCCTGGAGGCCGTGCGGGCCTGGATGGGGAGAAACAGGCTCCGACTCAACCCCTCCAAGACCGAGTGGCTGTGGCTTCCAGCGTCCCGATATAGCCAGCTGATGCCATCGCTGGCTATTGGGGGCGAATCACTCGCCCCCACGGAGAGGGCTCGTAACTTGGGCGTCCTCCTGGACGCACAGCTGTCTTTAGAAGATCATTTGACGGCCGTGGCCAGGGGGGCTTTTTATCAGGTTCGCCTGATACACCAGTTACATCCCTTTCTAGATCGGGACTCTCTACACACAGTCACTCAGGCACTAGTCACTTCCCGCCTGGACTACTGCAACGCTCTCTACATGGGGCTCCCCCTGGGGTGCACCCGGAGGCTCCAGCTGGTCCAGAACACGGCCGCGCGGGGGATTATGGGGGCGACGAGGCGCTCCCATGTGACACCTCTCCTGCGCGAGCTGCACTGGCTTCCGGTGGTCTTCCGGGTGCGCTTCAAGGTGTTGGTGACCACCTTTAAAGCGCTCCATGGCTTAGGGCCGGGGTACTTACGAGACCGCCTTCTGCCACCAATAGCCTCCCACCGGCCAGTACGCTCGCACAGAGTGGGCCTCCTCAGGGTGCCGTCCACCAGACAATGTCGGCTGGCGACCCCCAGGGGGAGAGCCTTCTCTGTGATGGCGCCCACCCTCTGGAACAACCTTCCCCCAGAGTTGCGTACAATAACAGACCTCCGGATTTTTCGTCGGGCCCTGAAAACCTATTTATTTCAACTAGCTGGGCTGGCTTGAGTTAAATTTTAAATTGATTTTAAATTGGGTTGTTTTAATTTACGGCCAAATATTTAATTATTTTAATACTGTTTTTATATTTTGTATGCTCTGTTTTTACCTTGGCTGTGCACCGCCCTGAGTCCTATTTGGAGAAGGGCGGTATAGAAATTTAATAAATAAATAAATAAATAAATAAATAAGTTAGTTTTGCCCCATTTTACAATCTTTCTTCCCACACTTTTTTAGTGAATCATTGCAGTTGTTAAGTTAGTAACAACTAACGGCTTCACTATTGACTTTGCTTGTCAGAAGGTTGCAAAGGAGATCACATGACTCCAGGACACTGCGACCATCATAAATACAAGTCCGTTGCCAAGTGTCCGTATTTTGAACACATGACTATGGGGATGCTGCAATGGCTGTAAGCGTGAAAGCTGTTGTAAGTTCAAATGGTCTCTAAAGGAACTGTTGTAAGTCAAGGAGTACCTGTAATACTTTTTCATTGCCAGGGGTGTGCTGGCTTTTTGCCTCCTGCATTAAGCTAGCCAAGCTGGAAATAATGTTTCTCGATTTGCATGAATTTCAAGCAACATCTCCAATCCCATAAGTTCCTGTAAGAGCATAATTACTTTCCTAATTTCAACTATGGCCTACTTCTTAGTCACACATGACATATCTAAAATGCTGTGCAGACAGACAAACCCTTATTTCAACATCTAGATAAAAAGAAGCTATGTTAGGCAATTATATATAGGGACAAAGTGATAAATAATAAATATACTGATTATTAACAAAGAAATACTGGAGTAGGATTCACATATTAACACTGAAGATTCTTAAATATAAAGATAAAACCAGAAGCTTTTCTTTTAGCCCTAATGGACAAAAAAAAACCTTGAAAAATGTTGAATTTTGAACATATAGGCTGGCATCAGGAAGAATGCTTTTATGCACAAAAAGATGCTTTAATTAAAATTTAAAAATTTTATTTTTTATTTAAAAATTTAATTAAAAGATGCTTTAAATTCCACAATAGATGATTGGCTGCAAAAGCTGATGGAATGAGTTGAGATGGGTAAATTAAGGGCTTTAATTAAAGAAAAGAATACAACTAATTTTGTTTCTACTTGGAAATTGCTTCTTGAGGTGGGAAAAAAATGAAACTTTGACTTTGGGTTTTGCTGATTAAATAGGTTTATTGTTCTAGAAATGGCTAATATATATTACTTTATAAAAGTAAAAAAGTTGAGACTGTAATGTTATTTTATCTATTGCTCTAAAAAGAATCCAAACTCAATGCTTTTCTTTCTCCGCTTTTACCCTATACTTTTTCCTTTTCTCTTTTTCGTCCCCTATTATTTTCATTTTTCTGTTTTATATTTCGATCAAATTTTGAGGAAGAATATATAATAATCTGTGTTTCTCTTAATTTCTTTAAATTGCTCTCATCATCTCAACAACTTATAACAATGCATTCTGCCTCTTTTATTCCTACAACAATCGTATGAGATAAATTAATCCAAAACCAAGAAAAATGATTTTGCTAAGTAATTAAATCCAAGTTTGGCTAATCCTACTAAAAACGGGGTGAGCTCCCATTACTTCTGCCAAGCTAGCAATTCGAAAGCACGTAAAAAATGCGAGTAGAAAAACAGGGACCACCTTTAGTGGGAAGGTAATAGCGCTCCATGCACCTTTGGCGTTTAGTCATGCCGGCCACATGACCACGGAGACGTCTTCGGACAGCACTGGCTCTTCGGCTTTGAAACAGAGATGAGCATCACCCCCTAGAATCAGGAACAACTAGCACATATGTGCGAGGGGAAACTTTTACCTTTTATATTTGGAAAGATGAGCTACCTACTTTGATGGAAAGGTCTAGTAATAGTATCCTTATTCAGATCATAAGGCACATGTCTATATCAGACCAGAATTAACTGTGGTGTGCAGTGTGAATGTTAAGTGCTATAACTGCAAAATTGGAAACTTTTGGATCCAACTGATAGGGAGTTCATTATCAGATTCAGCCAACATTTCTTCCTATAAAATTTTTTTTAACCATCATTTTACATCTAGGGAATACAGATCCAATTTATCTATACATACAAGAATCTGTTTGACGTCTATACAGCAGAAGAAAAATTCTTCTAGATCACCAGATTTGGTTAATTGGGACAAGGTAAAAGTCAGATATTGTTAAAAAATCATGCAGACCAGTGGTGGGTTGCTCCCGGTTCTGTCCGGTTCTTGCGAACCGGTAGTAACAGTGGCGGGAAGCTCCGCCCACCCAGGCGGACGTCATCATAGACTATCTGCGCATGTGCAGGTAAGTAGAACCCACCCCTGATGCAGACCCCAAGCCCCTGTTGGCAATTGTGGCCAAGAGAGCTATTAAATATTTTGCAGATTAAATAGAGATGACATCTTCTGTAGTTTGATAGAACTAAAGGTGGACAATATATAGCACCAAGGTCCCTGTTTACCAAACATTTAGCAGTACAGGATAAATTAGTGTTTCTTAACATTGGAAAAAGATGTGTGGACTTCAGCTCCCAGAATTCCTGGGAGCTAGGTGGCTGAGGAATTCTGGGAGTTGAAGTCCACACATCATCCAGTAGCCAAGGTTGACAAACACCACTCTAAAGCATTTCTCAGATCTTTATTTCTCTGAGCTACAAAAAAAGCTATGTTAACTAACATTCAGGACAATTCCTTCAGATTATTATTATTACGATACCATGATCTATAATTTAAAACTGTAATAAGCAACTTACCACTTGAACTATAGGATAATAGTTTCTGTTCTCTTCGGATTCCCTTCTGAATTCGCAGTGTGGCCCACTATTTGGAAAAAGGGGGAAATCAGAGGAGACCAGCTTTTAAAGAAGTCTACATGTACCCCTGCATTTTTCCCCTTTCATTTACTCTCTGAACACTTCTATTTTTTTAAAAAAAACTGGTTTAGACAGTTTTTGGAGCCAATTATCTGCCCTGAAGATTGCAGCCATTTTCATTTTTAAAATACTTCTATTTTAAAATATGGCTAGCCCTCCAATTACAACCACAACTGAGCCCAAAATTTCCACTACTAAGCAAGACAGTTGTTAAGTGAATTGTGCACCATTTTACAACCTTTCTTGCCACAGTTGTTCAGTGAATCACTACAGGTGTTAGGTTAGTAACATGATTGTTAAGGCTAGAAAAAACAGGACTCTATTTCATATCAGGAATCCCAAACTTTTGGCTTGGGGCACATCTGGAACGTGACAACCTGTTCTGGGAGCTCTGGCAAATCAGATACTACAGTCTTCACTCATTCAGAAAGCAGCTGCTGTAGGGAAATTTAACTTGTTACAATTGTACCTGAATGCTATCAGCCACCTGAGCTATTCTTGTTTCTGGCCAGACAGTCCAACAAAGCATTGGACTGCAGCCACTCATGAAGCTGATGGACTTCAAAAGCATTCCAGGATGCTAGAGGCTGTTTTGCAGCATGCCATCTCCCTACTTTTTAAATAGAAACATGTTAATGGAAAAAATATCAGGTAGGGCAAATATTGCCTAGGAAAGTGTCTACAGTACCAGCTAGGCAACCTTAGTACCATCCAGACAACCTCAGCACAGGTAGCATGACAGCATTGCCAAGAATTACATCTTCTTGCTTTAAAAAAGCACAATGTAAGGAATAGAATAGAATAGAATAGAATAGAATAGAATAGAATAGAATAGAATAGAATAGAATAGAATAGAATAGAATAACAGAGTTGGAAGGGACCTTGGAGGTCTTCTAGTCCAACCCCCTGCCCAGGCAGGAAACCCTACACCACTTCAGACAAATGGTTATCCAACATCTTCTTAAAAATTTCCAGTGTTGGAGCATTCACAACTTCTGCAAGCAAGTTAGTCTCTGATGACACTAGACTCTCATATAAATTTAATAAATAAATATCAGCCTGTCATTGTTAACAGTACAGGTAGTTTCGAATTACAACCATTCGAAGTTAACAGTGGCACTGGCAAAGTGATTTATGACTGTTTTTCACATTTAGAACAGTTACAACATCTTCGCGATCATGTGATCAAAAATTTAGATGTTGGCCAACTGGCATGTATTTATAACCATTGCAGTATTTTGAGACTTTGTCAGCCAACTTCTGATAAGTAAAGTCAATGGGGAAGCGAGATTCACTCAACAACCCGTGTTATTAACTTAACAACCGCAGGGATTCACATAACAACTGTAGCAAGAAAAGGTCATAAAATGGAGCAAAACTCACTTAACAACTGTCTCGCTTAGCAACATTAATTTTGGGGTCAACTGTGATCATAAATTGAGGACTACCTGTACCAAGAGCTGCAACTCTTAAGCTCCATTGAGTTTAATTAAACACACAGCCCAGGTCACAGCATCTTATTGAGGGAATTATGACTAAGCAATAAATTGAACCAGATTATTAAACATTTGGCAGGAGAGGCACTGTGCAATTAATACAACTCCTTGTATCAGGGGTAGGCAACTCCTTGTATGGGTGGCTCAGGAATTCTGGGAGTCCACAGGTTGTAAAGTTGCCAGAGTTACCCAACCTGGACCTGTATTATCAGTTATTATCAGTGTCATGTCTCCAGCATAGAGTTTGTGTAGCTATATACTGTTGTTGTTCTCCGGCATGTGTTGAGTTGAGCCCCATATAGTGACCAGGGACAATCTTTCATTGTTTAGAATAGGGGTCTCCAACCTTGGCAACTTTAAGACTTGTCCACAAGTCTTAAAGTTGCCAAGGTTGGAGACTCCTAGTTTAGAACATTGGCTTTGGTAGCATTTTTGAAGCCAGACTCCATTTTGTAACATTCTGAGCTAACAGAAACATCTAGAACAAGGGTGTCAAACTCAAGGCCCAGGGGCTGGATCCAGCCTGCGGGGTGATTAGATCTGGCCCGCAGGGCCGCTCTATAAACAACTAAGGACCAGCCAGCGGTACCTCTGCCAGCAAACTCAGAACTCGGGAGGGCCACAGACGGCCCTCCTGAGCTCCATTTTCACTGGCAGACGGCTGCAGGAGGTCATCGCAGCCAAAAACGGAGCTCGAGAGCCCATTTTCGCTGGCAGAGCGCTCAGGCTACACCACAGGCACCCCTGACACAAGTGACATCGAGCTGGCCATACCCACCCTGGCCACGCCCAACAGCCCATCCCGGCCCCCTGATGCGGCCCTCAAGGAAATCGAGTTTGACACCCCTGATCTAGAAGAATCCAGCTTAGTCTGTGACACATATTCTTCTGAAGAAAAAAATCTATATCCCATACATGGCATCGCTGTTTCACCTCATCCTGTTCTTTAATAAAATGTCAAGATCTACATTTACGGTCTGGCTTCTTGAAGGATATAGGAGGATTTAGCTGCATGTCGAGCTACACACAGGGTAGCATGTAATGAGGGCAGAACAATCAGGTCCATTCTCTTAATTCTTTTTAGCCCAAGTCAAGCCGCACAACAATATCTGCACTGATTAGTTGTCAGTGGATCAACTGGTGAATTATTCATATACCATTTGCTGTCTCGTTAAACAAGACTTGGGGAGCCAGGGAATGAATCCAGAAGGTCCATTCATTGAATGATTCTCATTTTAAAGCTCATTTTAAAGCTCATTTTAAATGATTCTCATTTTAAAGCTCTTTCTTTAAAAAAAATAAATGTCATGAGTTTGAAAAATGTCACTTTTTCAGGGCTCTCGTAACTCCGAATGGTCACCAAATGAATGGTTATAAATCAAAGACAACCTGAATAGATAGAAAAACAAACAGACCCAAGGAACTCCATCTGTTTTACCTAAAGCTTGGAAAACCAATTATATCTTCAAAGGTTTTATATAGATTAGAACAACAACATAATGAGAGTAACCAAGATTTAATCATAAATTCAAGCCCATACATATCTCGGTTAAGTCTGGCTACTAGGTATCTGTTCATGCACTGCAATAATGCCAGAAAACATGGCTATATTTGCCATATAGCTCATCAACTATAGCTTTAACCATAGTTAAACCAAATGCCGCACTACAGCTAATATGACTTAGTGTCATGTACTGTACTGAAAACTACAAATCCAAGAATTTCAACATAGCGAAGTAGGGGTAAAAGTTGAAATCCAACATAACCAAAGTCACATAGGAAAAAGCTCCATGCTCAAAAGCAACTCCTTTTTTTGGCTTAAAAGAATGTCTTATTCCAGACTTTCTGCTAGATCAGGGGTCAGCAACCTGTGGCTCCCTGTCAGGTGATCCCACCATTAGCTGGCCCTGCCCCTCGCCCTCCTCTCCCCATCACTCCTCACCTGGCCTGAGAAGGTAAGGACAATAGTGGGGGATGGAGAAGCAGCCAGGGCAGAGACAGAGAAATACAGAGAGAGGGGGAGAGAGAGAGACATAGAGAGATACAGAGAGAGGGGGAGAGAGAGAGACATAGAGAGATACAGAGAGAGAGGGAGAGGGGGGGAGGAAGGGAGGGAGGGAAGGAGGGAGAGAGAGAGAGATGTCAAAATGATTTTGTGGTTCCCAGTGTTTTTTAACAACTGGTTCTCTGCCCTAATGACCGACTGGGTAGGCGTGACTAGGGGGGATGTCATGTGACTGGTGGAAGTGAGTGACATCGAGTTGGCCACGCCCACCCAAGTTTTGTGGCTCCCGATGTTTTCTTTTCTGTGGGAAACGGGTCCAAATGGCTCTGAGTATTTAAGGTTGCAGACCCCTGTGCTAGATCCACGTTTCTCAACCTGGCTCTGAAATTCTGGGACGTAATGTCTGTAATTTCTAAAGTTGCCTTCTGAAACAGCTCCCCAAATAAATCAGAAATGGAATAAAAAATAAAATCTTCTTTTTGTAATTATAAAATCAAAGCATCAACTTAAGAACAAAGCAAAGCAAAAGAACATATATTACATAGAAAGCCAGAATTGTTCAAGAAATTGAAGAATCCAAAGTCAACATGAAATCCTTACCTTTGTTAGGCCCATATATGATTACAAAATAATATGCCTGCCATCTCCAGTTTTTTAACAGGTAAATTTAATAAGTCAAATGAAAAGGGGCAAGAAGGGGGAACAAGAAGACCACAGGTAGTTCTCAATTTACACCCACAATTGAGCTGAACATTTCTGTTGCTAAGTGAGACAGTTGTTAAGTGAGGTTTGCCCCACTGTACAACCTTTCTTGCCACAGTTGTTAAGTGAATTACTGCAGTTATTTACTAACATGGTTCTTAAATGAATCCGGCTTCCCATTGACTTTACTTGTAAGAAGGTCACAACTGTGATCACATGACCCCAGGACACTGTAACCATCATAAATATGAGTCAGTTGGTAAGCATCTGAATTTTGTTCACGTGACCATGGGGATGCTGCAATGGTAGTAAGTGTGAAAAACGGTCATAAGTCACTTGTTTCAGTGCCACTGTAACTTCAAACGGACATTAAGTGAACCGTTGTAAGTCAAGGACTACCTATAATTCCCGTATCATGGAGCAATACTTGTTTCAGTGCCATTGTAACTTCGAACGGACATTAAGTGAACTGTTGTAAGTCAAGGACTACCTGTCATTCCCATATCATGGAGTCTTGTTTAGCAACTGCCTCCTTTAGCAACTGTTTGCTAAACAGTTTGCTAAATTTTTATAATAATAAAAACTCAATCAAATGAGGTTTATTCTTAGCTAGGTCACACTGACCGGTCATACTGTACATTTCTCTAATTTCTCTGCAATGTTGTTGCTTATTTAAATCTAGTAATTATTTAAAAAAATATGGATGCAGGTCTCTGCACTTACTTTGATTACAGCCATTCATTTAGCAATCATTTGAAGGTAACAGAGCAGCATGGGGAAAAAATGATTTTTGGCCAATTTTTGCACTTACAATTGTTGCAGCGTTCCCCACTGTCATGTGATCAAAAGTTGGTGCTTGGCAAACGACACACTTTTACAATGACCGCAGCATCCCTGGATCACCATTACAACATTCCCAGTCAGCTTCCAACAAGCCAAGTCAATGGGGGCACCTGGATACCACCTGATTCACTTTAAAAACTGTGGCATCTAACAACTGACTCATTTAACAACTGACTCACTTAGCAATGGCAATTCTGGTCCAAATTGTGCTCATAAGTGAAGGACTACCTGTATTGTAGCATGTTTTTTTCTTTCTAAAACTGATTGTCAATTAAATTGCTACTGAAAAGCTACTACTGGAGGCATTTCAAAATACGAAATGACTGCGGTTCATCATTCCATTCATTTGCATGTATTTGCTAAACAGGGGCGTTGTTATTTTATACCAAACAGGGAACAACCCAGGTGAGCTGTATTTACATTTCGAAAATCACTTTATGCCTAAACAGGAAAACAAGTTTAATGAACCACAAGAACAACATACATTAGAAAGTTGAGACCTGACTTTCATTATGGAAAACTTTAGAAACCCTGGAAAAAAACGAGGGGATTAAAAAAAAAAAATCAGCCCTGCCAATAAAGCAGCAAAAATGTGAGATGCACTTTTTGAAGAAGAATTTAAAGAAGAAACAGTAATAAAACAACACTGAACAATTTGTAGACTGATGGAAAATGAGAAACAAATTCCAATTGATGTAAAAAAAACATTGGAAATTAAAGGAATTGTGGAGATGACAATTGAAGTGGAAATGCAAATGATAATAATCCAAGGGATGGAAAATGGCCTGGATAAAACTGATTTATCATTGGATTTAGAAAAGGAGGTTTCTAAAGCCTTAAAAGAAATATTTGACGTGGTATAAACTACAGGTTGCCCTCGACTTACGACCACAATTGATCTCAAAATTTGTTATTAAGCAAGACAGTGAATTTTGCCCCATTTTACTATCTTTTTTGCAACAGTTGTTAAGTGAATCACTGCAGTTAAGTTAGTAACAGCTGTTAAATGAATCTAGATTCCCCTTTGACTTTGCTTGTCAAAAGATGGCAAAGTGATCCATGACCCCGGGACAGTGCAATGGTCATAAATATGAACCAGTTGCCAAGCATCCAAATTTTGACAATATGGCCATGGGGATGCTGCAATGATTATAAATATGAAAAACGGTCATAAATCACTTTTCTCAGTGTCGCTGTAACTTCAAGCAGTCACCAAATGAATGGTTGTAAGTCGAGGACTTCTTGTAAATCTAAATGGAGATTCAATTCTACTACAGCACCTGGATGATTTAACGATCAAAACTATCAGAAGGAAAAAGAGGAATATAAAATTGACTTTGAAATAAGTTTAATATAAGAAATACTTCTACAAAATTCTGGAAACCTTCCACAAACTTTTTGTTGATACTCGTATAGAAACAATGATTTGTGAAATGGGTGCTGTATTTATGAGAGGAAGTACATTATGTATATACAGTAATTTTGTAGGGTGTGTGGGTATTTAATTTGCCTGCACCTGTTGCAAAGATAATTTGTGAGTCTCTTCTTTAAACATTTTTTCTAACTTTTATTTTTTGCGCTTTATATTTTTTTTTCCTTTCTACTTTCTTTTCTCTTTCTGATTTCAGTTTACATTATCTTTTTATATTATTAAGCTCTCTGACAAAAGAGATTCCAAAAACAAAGAAATTGCTACTACACAGACATGAGCCTACACCAGTTTCTAGGCATGAATTCTGTTTGACTCATATTATAAGGGATGCAAAATTTTGGGTGTCAACCACAGGAAGGAGAGAAGGCTAACTGGGAAGCTTACACCACAAGCATTCTTCAGCAAGTGGAGCATGAGAAAGCAGGACACTTTTCTAGTGTTACAAAACAAGACTAAAAGTAATAGTGTACACAGTTCCTTGACCCATTTCACTGGAAGTCGAATTAGTGGCAGGGGACAAAAAGGAACATATAGGACAGAGTTTCTTAAAATTCCCCAAGCCCATCTCAGAAAAATCAGCATGTGTTTAAAAAAACAGATATCAAAATCCCATCAAATAATCTGAGAAATAATCCCATTTCATGGCCCAGTATATGAATAGGATGGCTGTTAAAAAGATATTTAAAATTTAATAGGTGGAACAGTGGGGAGTTGTATAGTGCGCCAGAACACACCATTGTAGCTGATTGGTTGGAGAGTGCTGACTCCTGCTATCTGCAGTATGATTGGTTGCTGGAGGTGTGGAAGGGGAGGTTCCCTTTTTTCCCGCCTTTTTCTTCTGTGTGCCCTGTATGCTGTTTCACTTGATGATTTACCTCATGGTGTAGTGATGTGCCTATCTTGTTTACTGCAAATGTAGATGTTAAATATATTCATTTACATAAAAACTGCAAGTTTGTGTCAGCCTTCTGAATTCATTTGGATACCTGCTGTGCAATACTATATACCCTGACAATGGCAATTGGCCACACCTGCCATCTGCATTGGATGGATGGGGCCACAATACTGACAGGGGAAGTCCTAACTGACCAGAAGACTTGGATGGATTAGGGGCAGCAGGAGGGACAACTGACATGTGCCCCGTGGCTGACACCTGACCAGCCACATGGTCCAACGACCATCTCAAGTCATTTCCCCTTGATGAAGGATGCGCAGTTGTGTTCATTTCACATATGCCTATATTGTACCACCATAATAGAATTTTTAAAAAATAAAATACAGGTAGTCCTCAATTTACAACCATTCATTTAGTGACTGAAGTTACAACGGCACTGAAAAATGTGTCTTATGACCAGCTTTCATACTCATGACTGTTGCGACATCCCTGTGGTGATGTGACCAAAATTCGGGCGCTTGGCAACTGGCATGTATTTATGACAGTTTCAGTATCCCGAAGTCACGTGATCACTATTGGTAACCTTCCCAGCTGTCTTCCAACAAGCCAAATCAATGGGGGTGGGGAGGGAAGCCAAATTCACTTAACAACTGCAAAATTCACTTAAGAACTACAGTGATTCGCTTAACAATTGTGGCAAAAATGGGGCACAAATCACTTCTGCTTAGCAACAGAAATTCTGGGCTCCATCGTGGTCATAAATTGAGGACTATCTGTATTCTAAAACTGAACCAATTTTAATTTTTAACGCAGTCAATATCAATCACTATAAACTCTCAAATAAAAGCTCTTTGGGAATCCTCCATAATCCTCAAAATTGGAAAGGGTTCCCTAGAGGGGAAAAAAAGTTTAAGGAACACTGCGGCAAGAGAAGTAGCTATTTTCATTAAATGTATAAACACAAAAGAGGTATTCCCTGCAAAGGAAATTCAATTTTCTCCAGATATTCTACCTTTCTATTTGGAGAATAGGTCACCCTGGGAATTATTCTATTCCATCAGAACAAAACATCTGGAAATTAAACAATGGAACAATTCCGTTTCCCAACAGATTTTATTTATTTTGAGAAGACTTTGTATTTTATAAAGGTTGAGGCTGTAGCCAGCCTTGAATTTCAAAGAGAAGGCTGTGAATCAAAAACAATATCAGATTTAATAGGAAAGCAAATGTGTGTTCTCTTTCCAATTTTAATCAGAGGTTTTTCTCATTTGTAAGACTGCAGGAAAAGGACTAAGTATATTGTTATTCCCAGATGAAATAGATTCTTGCATCAGTATCTGAATATATTACATAACAGCAACCCAAGTATCTGTATGAAAAAGTCAAAGGTAATACATTTTGCAAGGCAAGAATGAAACAAAGGTCAAAATATGTTGGCTAAATTTAATCCCCTTTCCTTTCAGACCTGTACAGTACCTGGACCTTATAGAAGATCCCAGGTACTGTACAGCCTTTATTAGTCAGAATTGGTACTACCAAATTCCTGGTTTTTTTTTTTTTGGTTTTTTTTTTTTAACTAGGAACAAGGTGAACTCTTTATCATACCTGGATTTTGAAACAGAAGCCCTTCAAGCACTCTAAAAATATTCAAGAAAATCAACCAAGAAAAAACTGCTTATCCAATATATAAATCACCATTCATAAGTCACCCATTGAAAGGAAGTGTTCCCATCAATGCAGATGGCATGGTCTCTCTTGAATAAAACATAGTTGACACCATCACCCAAAATTTTCTTAGGATGAGAAGAAATCTGAATTTCGTTACAAATAAATTCAGAAGTAGATGATGTGGTCTCTTGCGAATAAAACATAGTAGACACCATCAGTGCAGACTTTCTGACTGTGAGAAGATATCTGAGCTTCATTACAAATAAATTTAGAAGTAAATATAATCAGTCTAGTTATTATAAAGTATATGGATTCTAAACCAAGACTCTAAACTTGATGCCAAAATGTCAAACCATGAAATCAACTGGTATGTCCCACAGAAACCTTCCACCGTGGGGGGTGGGAGCAGGTGGAGGGGGGAATGGCTGAAGGGTCAGATCATGTTGCTGGTTTTTGTAGGTGTGCCCAATTGACATCGGGATAGCTTCCACAATATATTGTATAGTGGCCAAGATAACCCTGGTATGATGTATAACTATTTTTTCTACATTGCATTGGTGCTTTTCAAACGACGTTTCTGTCATTCTTGTCGATTCTTTACTGCATTTTGATGAACTCTTGTAAACTATGAATTGCCCCGTTAACTGCAGCAGGGGAAAATTATATCTATTTTTCTGCATTAATCTCAGAGTTGCCCTCATGCCCTGGTCATTTCCGGAGTGGAGTATCAAAACATACCGTAGTAGGGGCTGCCCTTGAAGAGTATCTGGAAGCTTTAACTTGTGCAAAGTGAAACAGGAGTTATGTGTGTTCCTAGCAACAAAACGCTACTTGACACTTCTGTTCTGCAAGCTGTATTGGTTCTCAGTTTGCTTCTGGGTTCTTCAATTCAAGATGCTGGTTTTCAATTTTAGAGTCCCAAATGGCATGGGGTCAGGTTATTTGAAGGACCATCTCTCTCCTTGGTTACATCTACCTATCCATCAGGTCTAGCAAGGAACAGCATGTTATGGGTCCAGTCTGCTAAAGACTCTATCTGAAGGGACGCAGGAAATTGACTTTTTCTGCACTAGACTTGCCCTGTAGAAGACCAATGCCCCCCAACTCACCTGAGGTGAGATTAGCCTGATCCTATTACTTCCAGAAATCAATCAATCATCAATTCATCCCTCTCTCCCCCTCCCTCCTCTCTCTCTATATATACATACATACATACATACATATATATTCAGCAGGTGAGAATCCCATAGTAATAAGGAGCCCACAAAGTGGTTGTATTGGAAGATTTTGGTGCATTCTCTCATGATGAGATTATATTTTATATTATTTTAATGGTTACTTAAGATTTGTTTTGTTTGCTTTATTGTACGCCACCCATAGTCCGATCAGCCAGGTAGGCAACGATATAAATATAAATAGTGAAGGTCACCTGCATCCTTCTAACCAATGCACATTTTCAATTGGATACTTGTCCTTTAAATAGAAATTTTATTTTTGATCCCAAGAGAGGCTCTGCCATAGCAGATAGGTTGCCAATCTTTACAGGAGGCAGACAACTTCACCAAGGTTATTCATGCAGCATTGATCTACAATGCCAATTTCGAACAACTCCCACATGTGTGGGGTAAGATACTACTGTGCTTGTTTGCACCTGTGTGGTGCAGTGGATTCACCATGCAGGGTTTTTCTTAAAGCAGTGGATTGCCATACTTAACTTTTCAAAGAGGAAAACAACAACAACAATTCTGCACCTGGTTTTTAACTCCTGGACAACCGCCCAAAGCAAAACAGCAAATATTTCAGCAGGTCATAAATTTAAAAAAAAATCAATAGCCTAGGTTCCTTAAAATGCACTAAACCAGCTAGCCCAGATGAAACGCGTTTGAGATGTGGAAGGCAGCCTTGCCCTGGCACAACCCAAGCTTTTTGGCAGGCCGCCTTGTTTTAAAAGCGCCCATTCCACCCCAGCTTCTTCCATTCGTCCACCTGGCCAAACCGCTTCCCCGGGAAAGCTTTGGCCTAATAAATATAATCCCTCGAGCGCGGATTGCGTACTGAAGGGTGGATTTTTTAACAGTCCTTTTAAGTCCTCTGGGGAGTAATGCAAAGACTGCGGTTCGTCCCAAGCTGGCTTGCAAGTCAAAACAACCTCGCTCCCGCAGTTCCTTTCCCTTACGCGGAGGGCTCCATTCTCGGAATCTCAACCCGGTCGCGATGCCCTCCCCTGGCCAGGCCCAGGACCCACTTAAAGTGAGTGGGAGAAGGGGGGGGGGCGGATCGTGGGTCTCGCCTCCCTCCGCCGCTTAAGAGATCGCTGAATCATGCGGGAAAGGTCCGCTTATGGCGAGCTTTGCAAGTGCCGCTAAAGCCTACCTTTGGCCAACCTTTCCTTCCACGCTCCTGGACGACACTCCCCATCATCCCCTGCCGATTGGGCGTCGTCGCCCGGCTTATCATGAAATCGAGGCGCGGGGTGGGGACGGGGGTGGGGAGGGAAAGAGAGATAAGCTTGCGCCTTGCGCCGACCTTCTCGCGCACCCCTCCGGGGAAGCCCTCCGACTCACCTCGAGGATCTTGACCAGCACCTGGAGGTAGAGCTCCGAGATGCCCAGCGACAAGCCGAAGACGGACGGCAGCACGATGAGCAGGAACGCCAGGGCGAACCAGAAGCTCAGGAGCTGCAAGAAGGCGCCCAGCACCGCCTCCATGCTGGGGACGAGGGCCTGCGAGGCGCCACCAGCAAGCCAAGCGCCGGCGACCCCGGCTCTCTCGTTCGCTCACCGGCCTGCACAGGGACACCCCCCTCCGGGCGCGCTGGTTCAGTGGCAGCGCCTCTTCCGAGCTGCCTCCTTTTTCCTGGCCTCCTGCAGCTCCACCCACTTAACTCCTTCGGCAACGCCGGGGCGCCTCGGGCGCTGCCTGCAGCCGGGGACTGCGTAGGGTGGCTCTGGCGGGGAGCCACGACTGGCGCGATAGGACTCAAGGGCGACCCGGAGACGGACAGCCAGGCAGCTGGCTCCCCAACGAAACCCGGCCTCTCTCTCTCCTCTCCTGCATCTGCCGGCGAAGCCGCGCGTAAAGGGTTGCCTCCAGCGCGCATCGCGGGTGCGCCGCCGGCGTCGCCTTTTCCATTGTTCGCTCACGGCGGCATTGTGCGCTCAGGTCGACGGGAGCGAACGCGGGGAGAAACGGATCAGCCCGAATAGATGGACGTGGGGAGGGAGGAGTCCTGGGCGGCGGAGCTATTCTGGAACTGTGCGTCTTGGTTACTCCAGCCGAGTTCCATGTTTGCAGGACTGAACCTGGAATTCGCACAGGTTCTGGGCTATTAAAATCCCATTTTATAGGATGGGAGTACAAGATGGGAGCAAGGTGGAGGAAGAAACTTGATTCCCACCTAGTCCTCATCCAGCTGTTTACAGGGGGTCCCTCGTGGTGTCTCCGAGTTTGTTTTCGCGCACACATTTCATTACCCAAACTAGGTAACATCATCAGTTTGGGTCATTGAAACAGCTGCAAGAAAATAATTAAACTCAGAGAGGACCTCTCATTTCAACCCTGAGCTACAAATATTCTCCTTTATTGCGGTGTTTACAGCCCAGATGTGCCAGCTCTCTAGCCTAGGGCGGGAGGCATCCCCAAAAATTAGATTACCCATCATTACACTGTGGATAAGCATGTGCTGTAAACACAGCTGTAGTGGAATTTCTGAGCATTCCCAATCACCTGATTTTGAGGCAGAGCCTAAGTATTTCATGCACTGAGAATTAGTGGCTCATACATTTAAATAAGTACTGAAAGTAATACTTTTAGGTATGCTGCAAAGTGCAATACTTTATGAGCAAACATAGTGTCATCCAGCCAAAGCCACCAAGACTTCAGAATTAGGTTTTGTGTGTCATACGTTTGATGCAAAGTTGCAATTTGTGTGATGACAGAGGCTTAAGTAAACCTAAATGGATTTAGTCCTCCTTAATTCAAATTGCCTTTTGTGTATATTGCTGGTGGGAAATTTTAGCCCTTGCTCTACTTTCCTTAAAAGTGTTTTCAGAAAAGAAACCATGATCATCTGCTTGTGGCACCCAGTCATATGAATAAGTTATATTAAGTCTAATACCAACATATAATGATCATAAAAAGTGGCACCATAAATGGATGCTACTTATCTTAACTATGTGCACAAATCTGTACATCGGGCTGAGCAGAAACTTTTACAATATCATGCTGAAAGCTGATAGAATTCCTAAGAATGACACAGGTTCACAACTGTTAAGTAAAAAGCAGACCTAGGAAGCCATGTAGATTTCAGGTAGCCCTCGACACAGTCTGAAGGCTCTGGTGGACTGGTACAATAAAAATAAACAGGTTCTAAATGGTAATAAAAAAAGATTATAGATTTTAGAAAGAGCCGGCATAGTCATATTCCACTCAGTATCAATGCAGCTCTAGAGTGGTCAACACTATTAAGTATCTGGGGGTGCAGAACTATCTGAACTGGTCTCTCCACACGTCATTCTTAGTGCAAACCAACGTTTGCATTTCCTACATCGGATGAGGAGAGCACATCTTTCCCCTTTGTCCTGACCATTTTTTACAGAGGCATGATTGAGAGCGTTTTAACAAACTGCATCACTGTTTGGTTTGGTGGCAGCAGTGCCTCAGATAGAAAGTCCATACAGAGAGTGATAAGAACAGCCGAGATTATAGGAAGCTCGCTTCCCATTATTCAGGATACTGCTTATAAGCGATATGTGCTTAGAGCTCAAAGCATTGTTAGAGACCCCACATCAGGGGTGAAATCCAGCAGGTTCTGACAGGTTCTGGAGAACCAGTAGTGGAAATTTTGAGTAGGTTGGGGAACCGGCAAATACCACCTCTGGCTGGCCCCAGAGTCGGGTGGGAATGGAGATTTTGCAATATCCTTCCCCTGCCATGCCCACCAAGCCACGCCCACAGAACCGGTAGTAAAAAAAATTGAATTTCACCACTGCCCCACATACCTTCACTTTACGGCCTTCACTTTACTCCCCTCTGGGAGGATGTTTCAAAGTATTTCTAGCAGGACTACCACAGATCCTGTAACAGCTTTGTACCCTATACCATTCGTCTGGTAAACTCACAAGATTCATTTTTCTTGCATGTACATGTATAAATCCGAACTAGACTGTGTTGTTTGTCAGTGTCATATATGCAGGTATATGCATAATTTTGCATTTA
This sequence comes from Arizona elegans, assembly GCA_022577455.1. Taxonomy (NCBI): domain Eukaryota; kingdom Metazoa; phylum Chordata; class Lepidosauria; order Squamata; family Colubridae; genus Arizona; species Arizona elegans. Next base: position 5,397,900 of record JAKOOJ010000009.1, on the reverse strand, counting down.
TTTATTTGGTTGTTTATGTAGTGCAGGGGTGTCAAACTCACGTCATGGTGGCATCACGTAACGTATCTACACTTTCTTCCCCTTCACTAAATGGCATGGGCGTGGCCAGCGCGACACATCTGGCCCATAGGCTGGGAGTTTACCTGATGTAGTGTATATTGGAGGTGGTGACCCTTTGAGAGCTGTATGCAATGAAATTTCATTTTAATGTATGCCGATTAGTGTACATTCAAAGTGACAATAAATGTCTGTCTGTCTGTCTGTCTATCTATCTATCTATGAAGTTACAACAGCACAGAAAAAAGTGACTTGCGTCCAGTCTTCGCACATAGAACCATCACAGCATCTCCAGTGATGTGATCAAAATTTGTGTGCTTGGCAACTGGCATGTATTTACAATGGTTGCAGTATCCCGGGGGTCCTGTGACCATTTGCCTCCTTCTCAGCTGGCTTCCGACAAGCAAAGTTAATGGGAGAAGCCAGATTTGCTTAACAAACATGTGATTCATTTAACAACTGCGACACTTTGCTCAAAAACCATGGCAAAAAGGTGGTAAAAATCAAGTGTGACTCACTTAACCATGCTTAGCAATGGAAATTCTGGTCCTAATTCTGGTCATAAGTCAAGGACTACCCGTTAGAGTCACTATTAAGATCTATATTGTGACAGTAAGGATGATAAAGCAGCCATATTTCTCTGCCCTTGTTACGTTTGCAAATAGATGTCCAGCAATCTTGTTTTCAAGCCCTTTTAGGAATGAGCAACTCAGAGGTTTCCCTTCAAGACTGTGCAGAGAAATTTGAAAGCCATCTGATGGATAAAATACATTCACATACAAATACAAAAAAAAATGATAAGAGTGGCTTCAAAGGAATGATTTCTACATGCAGAGCAGTAAAAGGTACAAGGCAGAGGTCTGTTAAGAATTTTAACCGACTGTAAAATGTCTCGTACACAGCAAAAAAATGCTCCTAATCTGAATAGTCTTTTATAATGCAGTTGTTGGCAAAACCCTGCCATAGAAGATGCTAAAGTTCACTTCTTGTACATTTATCTACTTCCTCATCAAAATATAACTGGTGGTTAAACCAGCATAAAAATGCTGATTAAACAAGCAGTTATTTTTGTATCTTGGCCTTTTTTTTCCCCTCAGTGGCACAGATTTTCTTATTGTGCTCCAGAATTTAGCCTCCCAATGACCTTCCATCAAGGAAAGATTGAAATTCTATGCTCCTTTCTCCACTAAATATCACAGGATTTCATTTCAAATAAATAAGCACATATCAAAACAATTGCTATGTACATGGTTATATTGTCCATTTTTCCTAAATCTGCATATATAACTCGAGTTTATTTCATATATGAAAAAGAGAAAGTAGGATATACATTTTTTTCCACATAAATATGGGTAATCCTGGGTTTAAGACCATAATTGGAATTAGAACTTCTTCACTAAGCAATGCAGTCATTAAATGAGTCCCACCCAATTTTACTTTTTTTACTGTGGTCATTAAGCAAATTTTGCAGTTGCTAAGCGAATCCAGCCTCCCCCCCCTTGACTTCCCAGTCAGAAGTTGGCTGGGAAGATCACAAAAATGGTGATCACATTACCCCAGGATGCTATGATAACTATGGTAAATACATAATGGTTGCCAAGGACCTGAATTTTGATCATGTGACCAGTCCATCTTAATATGCTATTCCTGGTATGTGATGTTTTGTATATATACAGAGAAAAAAGCAGTTTTGTGATCTTTGACTTTTAGACTTGCTGTCAAACATCAGCCATAATACTAATTACTGTTTTGAACAATATACAGGTTGTATTACACGAATGGCTATTTTATATGTGAAATTATGACTGAAATATTTCTACACCTATATTGGTTCACACTGTCAGGAAGTTTCTCCTTAGTTTCAGGTTGCTTCTCTCTTTGTTCAGTTTCCATCCATTGCTTCTTGTTTTGCCTTCTGGTGCTTTGGAAAATATATTCCCCCCCCCCTTCTTTCTGGCAGCCCCTTAAAAACCTGTTGCCTATCACACTCTTGGGCAAAGCATGTGAGCCATTTCCTCCTTTCAGTGGTCCATGAAAGTGCATCTATAGTATGTAGATAATAAAGGTGAAAAAAGATGAACATTTTTGCAGAACTATAGATACGTTGAGGCTGGGTGTGACAAAGAATGGCTGGGAGGGGACGGGCCAGGCGAGGCACCCCTTGACGTGAGTGACATTGAATTGGCCACGCCTACCCAGTCAAATGACCATCAAGCCACACCCAGTCACATGACCATCGAGCCATGCCCACAGAACCGGTAGTAAAAAAAATTAGAACCCACTCCTGGACCACAGGGATACTGCAACAGTACTAAGTGTGAAGACCAGTGTTGTTAACTTCAGTCACTAAATAATGGTCATAGAGGACTACCTGGACCTTATTTAAAACCTAATCCACATTATAAATTAGATATTATCTAAAGATGCTATAATAGAAGCATAATACATAAGCTAATTTTAAAGACATTCCTCTCTCTATTCTGCAGAATTTTGCAGTTCTATTGCAAAACTAGCTATAAATGCCATATATTGTTTTCAACAGATTCTATGGAGATTCTCAGTCATCCAGGTCATAGTTGTGTCGAAAGTGCTTTTTCAAGAAGCAATTGGACTTTCTTGGTTTTCTTTGAAGACTTCTCATCCAAAAAGCTTCTTCAGCTCTGACTGGATGGTGGGGAATGGAAAGATTGTCTCCTTGCAGACAGCTGGTCATTTGCATCCTTTTAGAGGGTCGTTGAGGCCACCTGGAGGTCACCTGAGGAGCGCAAATGGGTGTGGAACCTTCTTAGAACTACCGTATTGAAAGAACTGTTGTAGACTGGAGATAGATAGTTCTCAACAGATTCATTTCCCTGTATGTAGTAATTACACAGAATCAGGGGTATTATCTGTTTAATTTTAAACTAGTTTAATACACTGTTATCGTTTGTTTAGTTACTTTTCTTCAATGAAACTCAATTTTCCCCAAGTTTATTAGTAATTTGTAATGTATCTTTAAGATTTTGTTTCATGTAGTGGTTAAACAACCAGGTATTCTGCCCCAGCTACTGACCCCAAAGAACGCAGCACACACAAAGTCTGTACAAACCTTAGTTTACTAAATTAAATCAGTTTTTTTTTCCAAACAAAGGCTGTTAATTAACTTTCTTAACAGCCTACAAGAATCCAAAGAATAAATAATCGTAATCTTACTATGGTTGGCAGAAAGTCCAGAAGCAATTTGCAGGAAACTGATAAGAGAACTAAGATCAAGACGCGAAGGAGAGTGAACAAAGTTGTTCCCTGAAAATTGCCTCAGTTGTTGTCCTTCCTTAAATAGGCTTAGAGCCTTACTGGGGGTTGTTGTTCTGGGGAAAACAGGAGCAGGAGGTATATTCACTACCTTATTTTTAAAAATAATAAAGTCGGAATTAAAATAAACAAAGACCTCCAGCTCATTTCCTCCGGGAGGGAAAGGCCATTAAAACACAGTGGCCTAATAAATATCATGCCTTAAACCAATGGTGAAATCCAAATTTTTTTACTACCGGTTCTGTGGGCGTAGCTTAGTGGGCATGGCAGGGGAAGGATACTGCAAAATCTCCATTCCCTCCCCACTCCAGGAGAAGGATACTGCAAAATCTCCATTCCCACCCCACTCCAGGGGAAGGATATTGCAAAATCTTCATTCCCTCCCCAATCTGGGGCTAGCCAGACGTGGTATTTGCCGGTTCTCCGAACTACTCAAAATTTCCACTACCAGTTCTCTAGAACCTGTCAGAACCTGCTGGATTTCACCCCTGCCTTAAATCCTAACATTACAAGTAGTCCATAAATTGTCCTTATGACCAGTTGAGCCCAAACATTTGCTAAATGAAACATTTGAGTTTTGCTGCCATGGTTGTAAGTGTGAAAAACGGCCATAAGTCCCTTTTTTTTCAGTGGCATTGTAACTTTGAACAGTCCCTACAAGAACTGTTGTAAATAGACGTCCCCAAAGGTGCTTTTTTTGGGACTTGAAGTCCACCAGGCTTAAAGTTGCCAAGGTTGGAGACCCCTGACCTGGATGACTGACAGTCTCCATAGACAAGTTGTAAACATATACCTCCTTCCTCGTTGCCTTAAAGTCATTCTTGCTCGCGCCACGTTGTCCTCCCTAGTATAGGTCTCTTGAGTGAGCAGGGGGTTGGATTAGATGACCTCCAAGGTCCCTTCCAAATCTGTTACTGTTACTTAACGAGCTCACATCCTTGCCTCCTTTACGGCTTATGCGCACCAACCCCCCCCCCCGTCCTTTTCCCATCAAGGTTCCCATCAAACGAGCCTGGTGTGTTCAGCAGACTGATAGCATTGTGATTAACACCAGCTGTCTGCAATTACTGTAAGTTCGAATCTCATCAGGCTCAAGGTTGACTCAGCCTTCCATCCTTTCTAAGGTAGGTTAAATGAGGACCCAGTTTGTGGGGGCAATAAGCTGACTTTGTATAAATATACAAAAAGTATGAAGGCTATTGCTTAACGCATTGTAAGCCGCCCTGAGTCCCCGGAGAAGGGCGGCATATAAATCATTTTTTTTTAAAAAAAGGTTTAGGAGATGTGATAAACCTAGAGAATAGTAAGTTTACCCGGTGAAGCAAACCGTGGGTTGGAGGGGCTGCCTCAACTGAAGCGAAGACGGTCTCCCGCCCGGTGGACGCAAATGGGGAGGCCGCGCACCACAAGCGGGACGCGGGAAGAGTCCAGCCAGCGGCGCCTTCCTCCCCCACCAGCGCGCAAAGGCGGCGGCGGGGCGCAGTGCCGCGCTCCCTTTGGGCGCTAGAGGTCTCTGCGCGCTCGCCTCCTCGCTGGCGGGCCGGGCGCGGCCATTGTTGCTCCGTCCTTCCTCCCAGCGAAGCCCTCCTCCTCCTCCGTCCAGAGAGACCCGGGGGGTGGCGGGGTGGAGGGAGAAAGGCGGCCCGCTGGGGATGGAGGGGGAGAGCACGACGGCGTTGCTGCCGGGCTTCCTCTTCGGCGCCCTCGCTTTCCACCACCTCAGCACCGACTCGGATTCGGTAGGTTTAAATAAAAAGGGGGCCCCCGCGCCGCGCTTGGAGAGGTTGCCTTGCGCGCGCGCGCGCCTACGCCTCAAATCGGGGTCTCGCCGCGCCCCGAAGTAACAGTAACAAGAGTTGGAAGGGACCTTGGAGGTCATCTAGTCCAACCTCCCCCCCCTCCCTGCTCACGCAGGAGACCGACCCGCCTCGCCCCGCGGTTGTTGGGTTTTGTTGTTGTTGTTGTTGTTTTGTTTGGAGAGACGCCTCCAAAGAAAGCCTTTCAAACGGGGCAGCGCGCGTTGCCTTCCTTCCTTCCTTGGGGAAGGCTTAGTTTCAGTTTCATTTCGCCTGGAGCCAAATTATCACCCCGCCGGCATTTCTCCCCAAAACATTGTGGTTCCACCCCACCCCACCCCCGACTATTTTGGACGAGTGAGGGGGAAAATGGTGGACTTCAGCTTCTTTTTCCTCCTCCAGAAGCTCCAAAACGGGGGTGGGTGGTTCCTTTCCTTACTAATGGGTTTCCCACAACAACCCCGCGCGGTAGGCGCAATCCTCTCCCCCCCCCCCTCCCCCATTCATTCCCGTGGATTTGAACAGTGGGGATCCGCTTGGTTGTTTTTGGTTTTTTTTTTTTAAATGCAAGATCCTCTCAATGCTCCCACACTCGAAATACAAGTGCTTGTTTAAAGGTTTGGCCGCCCTGGCTGGGAATCCTGAAGGAGTTTGTTTGGGGTTTTTTTTGCTTTTTTGCAAACACCCGAACTCTCCCAACCGAGAGTTGCTGCAAAACAGACCCGGGGATTGATTTTTGTTTGCAAACAGTTGGAACGCCGCATTAAAGGAAAATCTTGCGCGGGGGTTTCCGACCCCGTGGAGGATTTGATTCGTGCTCCGCACGTGGCATCCCTGTTAATAGATATTAATAGTTAATATCTAAATAGATCTGCCCTTTGTGAGCAAACTGTTAAGTTGTCTGTGTGGTTCTCGGTGGCTGCTGCGTTGCGGTGGTTATTTTGAATTTCCCTCGCCTTCAAACGCTGCTGATGGACAGCCTCCGCCGGCGCAAACTCTTCCCGCTGAAGAGACGGGGTTTGTTTCGTGGACTTTTTTCAATCAATTGTATTTAATTTTCTATTTATTGCACGTCTTAGTGTTTAACAAACATCGTGTTGTCTGGGTATTTTAAGTTGCTTAACAATACAGATCCCCTTCCTTACTCCCCAACCATTGGTAAAATAAGTTCCATGTTTGAAAAATATTCTGTGGCTTCTTTCTGTTTGATTTTCAATGTGAGCCTCTCCGTTTCTGCACAATCTCCTCAAAGGCAGCCTCCACCAGCGCAAAGTCTTCCCACTGAAGAAACTGTTGTTTCATTGACTTTTGACTGCTTCGTTTGCAGTATAGGTCTCCTGCATGAGCAGGAGAAATTTCAGAAATTTCCTGACAGTTAGAACAATTAATCAATAGAACAACTTGCCTCCAGAAGTTGTGAATGCTCCCAACACTGGAAGTTTTTAAGAAGAGATTGGACAACCATTTGTCTGAAATAGTATCAGGTTTCCTGCCTGAGCAGGGGGTTGGATTAGATGACCTCCAAGGTCCCTTCCAATTCTGTTACAGTTACTTCGAGAGGAAGTAATGCAATGCCATACCAAGGCTTCGGTGAGTCCCCCAGCTTTCCTAGCTGGGGCCCTATATATGTCACTCTTCCCCCCACCTCACAAAAGCTTGATTTGCATAGAGCTGAAGAATATATGTGGATGATCCTGTCCTGTAAATTTGGGGTATGTAAAACAATGTAAAGCAAGGGGACGTAGCAAGGTTAAGATGCTGAGCTTGTCGATTGAAAGGTTGGCAGTTCAGCGGTTTAAATCCCTAGTGCCACATAACAGGGTGAGCTCCCTGTTCCAGCTTCTGCCAACCTAGCAGTTCGAAAGCACGTAAAAAATGCAAGTAGAAAAATAGGGACCATCTTTGGTGGGAAGGTAACAGCGTTTTGTGCACCTTTGGCGTTTAGTCATGCCGGCCACATGACCACGCAGACGTCTTCGGACAGCGCTGGCTCTTCGGCTTTGAAACGGAAATGAGCACTGCCCTTTAGAGTTGGGAACAACCAGCACATATGTGTGAGGGGAACCTTTACCTTTAAAACAAAATAGAATGAATTAAAGTGTTGGGCATTTATAGTTGATCCATCCGTCAAGGCTGTCAGGGAAAACCTTAGAAAAAGGATGCTTGGACCAAGTGAGCCTACAGGTAGTCCTCAACTCACAACCACAATCGAGCCCCAAAATTTATGTTGTTCAGTGAGAAATTCGTTAAGTGAGCTTTTGACCCATTTTATGACTCTTCTGGCCACATTTGTTAAGTGAATCACTGCAGCTGTTAAATTAGTAACACGGTTGTTAAGTGAATCTGGTTTCCTTGTTGACTTGGCTTGTCAGAAAGTTGCAAAAGGGGATCACATGACCCCGGGACACTACAACCGTCATAAATGTGAGTCAGTTGTCACATATCCAAATGATCATGTGATTTTAGCATGATCATGTGATCATGCTAAAACGGTCCTAAGTGTGAAAAACGGCAATGTCCCTTTTTTTAAAATGATGTAACTTTGAGCAGACACTAAAGTGCTTGTAAATTGAGGACTACCTGCATAAGGAACACACTGTCAGATATCACCCACTGGTTAATTTGCAAAAGTTAAGATTTTTTTTTGTTTTTGTTTCTCAATTTGTATTAACTACAACCCATTGTAGACTACCTAATGAAAACAATATAAGCTGGTCGATTGATTATGAATACAAGTAGTCCTTGACTTATAACTGAATGGTACCCAGAATTTCCATCCTAAATTATGACAGTCATAAGTTGAAGCACTTACATGACCGGACCCAATTTTACGACTATTTGCAGCAGACGTTCAGCAAATCAATGTATTATGGCTGGGTTGTTGGTTTTTTTTTCTGAAAACTGGCTGAAAAAACTGGAAACTGTCCAGAAATGTTGTAAATAAAGGTGAATTAGTTGCCGAGCACCTGAAATGCAGTAATTTGACCACAAAGATGTGTGTGCAGCTGTTAGAAATCTGTCATAACTTACTTTTGGGGGTACATCATAACTATGAACTGTTGCTAAGCAACCGATCATAAATCAAGGATTAACTGTACCTTTGATAGATATTGCATCTCCTGCATGAAGGAGACTTTCAAATATTGGGTAAGATTAAGAATTTATATTTGATGACTGGGCATTTATTTCTGAACCATATTGTTTTTAAATGAATTATTTGTTTATTCATATTAAGTGACATTTTTCCGTATTAAATAAAGCAATGTTTCCTTTCTTAAAAAATATAATTATTAACCAAAATCTGTTAATGAATCCTCATTCCAATTGCTTGGCTCTCAAACCTATACATGGATAAAATAGCTTAACCCTTGCTTTCAAATCCATGTCAAGAGGAATAAAAATGAAGTAATAGAGACACTTAGAAAAAATAGGCGCCATCTTTTTTAAAGTTAGCAACTTTGCTATTCTATCACAGAGCATTGTCTTTTAAGTCATCTTTTCAGCATTTTCCCCCCAAAAAATTCTAGGCTTACATTTGAATTTGAATCTTGGGATTTTCTAATATGATCTTTGTTTGACACGTTTTTATTTTGCTCACAGGAAGGTTTTCTTCTTGGAGATGTGAAAGGTGAAGCCAAAAACAGCATTACCGACTCTCAGATGGATGATGTTGAGGTTGTGTATACAATTGGTAAGTTCACCGATTTAAATAAAAAAAAAAAAGAGGGTGCAAAATAATTCCCTTTTGAATAATTTCAGGCATAAAACTTTGGGGAACACCTGATTTCAAAGTGCAAAAACTTGTTTCTAGCATTTTAGTGTAGTCTTTAGCTTGAAATATCACTGTTGCAAGCTTGGAAGGGTCCATTTTATTTAGGGCAGAAGGGTGGCTCAGATGGATATGTTTTGTCACATGTGAATGAAAGATTTTGCACACTTAAATAGGTTTTTGCAAGGTTTCCCACTATCACCACCATCTGCCTTCTGAGATTTCTAAGACCATACAATCAGTATGTAGTACCAATAAAATGGGAATATGTGCTATTTTAATGTAGTTTTCAGAAGGAACAAAATGGAGCACAGTAATATTTTTCATCACATATAATTTCCTACATCTTCCTCCCATTTCTGAAATTATTTGAAAAGATCTTTAATTTCCCTGCTTTGTAAGAACTATAAAAAGCAAGGATACAAATGGGTTTGTTCTACACTATGAAAAACTGTTCAAGCCTTTAAAATTTGCCACTAATCCCATAAATGTCGATTATCATTAATTTTTAAAATTAATTTTAATGTTTGAAAAACCCAGCTTCATGCTGTCATTACAAAGCTTCTTGACAATATGATTTTTAGCTCATCTGCACTTTTAAGTGCAGATAAGCTAAAGTGATAGAAAAGCTGAATGGTGTTGCATGAAATACTAAAGTGATTTTTCCAGGATTTACAAATCTTATATGATTATAATATAAAGCCATGTATTGAATAATACATAACTTTTATTTTAAATAAAAGAACATAACACAAGAATGTCTACATTACACTTTCTGGAAGAAGTAATATAATATCTTACTTTATTTCAGATATACAAAAGCACATTCCATGTTATCAACTCTTCAGGTAGGTAAAAAAAATTGTATATCTTTTTATAAAACATAAGGTGATACATTTTAGAAGTGCAGGAGGGTGGAATTAGCTGTGATTGTGAATTAAAATCGTATCTGCAGGATAGTCTCAAGAAGTTCACAGAAGAATTAAATGACAGCATCTGTTTTCACTGAGAACTTCATATCCATTTAATGTGACCCTAAAACAGAAATGTCAAGAAAGGAAACTGCAGCCCTGTAGATTATTCCAATATAAACTTGATTGAGAGTAATGTGAGTTTTATATGGTTGTGAGTTCCACTTAAAATTTTTTTAATCATCTTAACGTTACATTTTAAATGAACTTTCCCTTTGCTGTGATTAATACGCTATTCCAAGAATATACCCATAGGTTTTATAAAACTCTTTACAATGTAGTCAATAGTCAATTTATTATTTTTCAATGACGTTAAACATTTTGACTGGTTATTTTATGATATTGGCCCTTATCTCTTTGCAAATCAACCACAGAAAAACATACATACAGCTCAGATTTTACTGTCGCCAAACCAAATTGTAATTCAATAATTTTGTTGGGAGAAGGAACATTTATTCTTCTTCTTGTCTACTTCCCAAGGCCCAAACTTTTGATTTCTGTATTATTTTTTTATTTCCTATGAAATCCTCAGGGGGAAAAAATTAAAAATGACTAGAAATAATACTAACTGTAGATATATTTAACTCAGTATTTCTATTCCTTCCCATTTCATCATTTTTAGCTTTTACAATGCAGCTGGAGAACTGAATAAACCAATGTTGAAGAAAATATTGTCAGGGTGCAAAAAGGTATTTTGTATTTAAATTTAATAGTATTGCATGAGCATATTCAGAAACAATTTTATTTAAACTCATCCCCAGTTCTCCATAGTTTGATTAATAGATGTTATTTGATTATGAGTTTATAAGTAATGTCTCAGCAAGGTCGGTGAGACTTGTTCTCAGATATGTATGCCTAAATTTGCAGATAATGGGTCTATTTGTACAAATTTCCTCAAAAAAGAATTATATTTGACACCACTGTCAGAATTTTTGTACTTTGATTATGGATCATACTGGTAGTCCTCGACTTACAACCACAATTAAGCCTAAAATTTCTGTTGCTACTTAAGAGAGTTGTTAAGTGAGTTTTGCCCAATTTTATGACCTTTCTTGCCACATGTTAAGCGAACCATTGCAATTGTTAAATTAGTAACACGGTTGTTAAATAAATCTGGCTTCCCCATTGACTTTGCTTGTGAGAAGGTCGCAAAAGGGGCTTAGGATACTGAGCTTAGGATACTGTAACCATCATAAATGTGAACCAGTTGCCAAATGTCCAAATTTTAATCACAGGACCATGGGGTGCTGCAACGGTCATAAAAAACATTCACTTTTTCCACTGCCATTGTAACTTCAAGTGGTCACTGAACAAACAGTTGTAAATCAAGAACGACTTGTATTTAACTGCTTCTGAATTAACACAGACTAAGCAATGTACTCCCTAGATTGTATACTTCTACAAGCTGTCTTGGTTCTGAGTAATGCTCCCAATCAATTCAAGACTCTGAGGCTGTGGCTTTTCTCAAAGATCATCCTGTTTATTGGATACACATTCAAATGTGAAACCAACTCTGAATAATTCCCTCACTTTGGTATAATTAAGAAATAGATATTGTTCACCCGCCTGGTGTCACAAGTCACATTAACCAACCAAGCAGGAGATGACCTTCTCGTCACTCCCTCCTGCCGTTGCTAGGGCAGGTTCAGCTGACCTTGGTTCTCATGAGCCTTATTGCTGTTATGTCTGGCACTGTAGAGGAAAATATTCTACATTCTTCACATCCTGTACACACGCACACACACACCATACATGGCAACTTAGAAACGAAGCCAAGTATAGAGTATGGCTTCAGCTAGAGTCGTTTCGAGAGTTGACATAAGCTTGTTATCCATTATAATCATTATATTCCTTTGGCTGAATTTTTGCCCTATACATACATACATACATATTTTTCTTTTTTAGCATTCTTCAGTTAGAAGTTAAGTTAAAATGTATATGCATAAAAGCAAAACGGTGTCCTTGAAATAAGTATTGTTAAACATAATTAGAAATTATAACCAGGCTTAAAATAAAGGCAGGCATAAAAGCTGGAGTCAGTAAATGTGAGTCAGTTCCTTAAATGATGTAACAAATTGTTTTGAAACTTACTAGCCATTAGGTTTTACTCTCTTGTTTATTTTGGATTTTGAGTTTAGATTTTATGTTAGATGCAGAATCCCTGTTGAAAGATAAGTAGCTATATACCGGTAAATAGATTGAAAGAAAACATACATACATACATACATATTCAATTGCAAAATATAAATATGAAACTAGATAAATAAATACATTTTCAAAGCCAGTAACGTTTGTGAATTTCTTTGAAAGATTGGGTTAGATAGCAACCTATTTAGGTCTGCAACCTTAAATACTCAAAGAGCCATTTGGACCTGTTTCCCATAGAAAAGAAAACACCGGGAGCCACAAAACGGGTGGGCGTAGCCAACTTGATGTCACTCATTTCTACTGGTCACATGATGACCCCCCCTAGCCACGCCTACCCAGCTGGTCATTAGGGCAGAGAACCAGTTGTTAAAAAACACCGGGAACCACAAAATCCTTTTGACATCTCTCTCTTTCCCCCTCCCTCCCTCCTTCTCTCCCCCCTCCCTCTCTCTCTATATGTCTTTATGTCTCTTTCTCCCTTTCTCTGCATCTCTCTGTCTCTGCCCTGGCTGCTTCTCCCACCCCTCGCTGTTGCCCTTACTTTCTCAGGCCAGGCAAAGAGTGACTGGGAGGGGAGGGCGAGGAGTGGGGCCAGCCAGTGGTGGGATCACCTGACAGGGAGCCACAGCAGAGGGCCCAAAGAGCCGCATGTGGCTCCGGAGCCACAGGTTGCTGACCCCTGGGTTAGATATAATTACTGGAACTCATTTATCCCAGCTGTATTAGTTATTGTAGTGACTCGTGGATTAAAATGTTAATCACAGTTCTTTTTCGTCATGTTCTCTTTGAAAGTAATAACACATTTCTACATAGCCTTTTTTTTTTTTAAAGAATGCCCTTTCTTTTCCAGAATGTGATTGGTTGGTACAAGCTCAGGCGTAATACTGACCACACAATGACGTTCAGAGAACAGCTTCTTCACCAGCACTTAAAATCACACTTATCAAATCAGGATCTTGTGTTTCTGTTACTCACTTCCAACGTAACCTCTTCAAGCTCATCCACTTACAAACTCGAATATGCCTTGCATAAGCCACAAGAGACGTAAGTAACAAATCTTGCACAATTTCTTTTCATTCAGTTCCTTATTCATTCTGGTCAGAAATAGCATATTCCGATACAATAGCATGATCTAGCATTAATACCGTGTAACTCAAGGTAAGAGGACTAGATCAGTACAATGGTTAGAGCACTAGGCTAGAAACTGCGAGAGCGTGAGTTTTAGTCCTGCCTTAGGCACAAAGCCAGGTGGTGCCAGTCACTCTCTCTCAGCCCTAAGAAGACAAGGCAGAACACTTCTGAAAATCTTGCCAAGAAAATGACAAAGTTATCCAGACAATCGCCAGGAATCAAGACTGACTCAAAGCCCACCCCGCCCACCCCCCAAAATAACTTGGATTCTATGTCAAAGTCAAGGCCCGTGGGGTGCTTAAATCCGCCCTGAACATATCAAAGGACCGGCCCACGGTGCCTCTGCCGGCCAAAACAAGCCGCATGCCCCCCCCCCCCCCCGCCCATTTTCGGCCTTCCCGACCTCCTGCAGCATTCTGCCGGCCAAAAACGGGCTGCGTGGCGGCCTCCATGCGCCCCATTTTCAGCTAGCAGAGTGCTGCAGGAGACCATGGAGGGTGAAAATGAGGCACGAGGGGAGGCTGCACATGACTCCCCGCACCCTGTTTTGGCCAGTAAAATGCTGCAGGAGGCCATTCAGGCTAAAAACAGGGCAGAGGGAGCCACGCACAGCCCCCCCCCCCACGCCCCGTTTTGGCCGGCAGGGTGCTAGAGGAGACGTCCAGCTTGTGTCCCTCCCGCTGCCTCCCCCTGCTGGCCCATGGAGGAGAACTACAATGCTGATCCAGCCATCGAAAAAATCCAGTTTGATATCCATGTTCTATGCATTCCGTTTGAAAATTGAAACAGTTTATTATAACAGAAATTATTCATTTCAGTTAAAACTTTCATATTTTACTTTTATCAACTCTGGCAACATTAACCAACTGATTCTTACAAAAATTAAAACTGTAAATAAAGCCTGTAAGTTATTTTATCCGTCTATAAAAGGGGTCTCCAAACTTGGCAACTTTTTAAGACTTCTGGACTTCAACTCCCAGAATTTCCCAGCCTTCTCGATATCAAAGTTTCCCAGAGGCTTCATATGGCCTCTTGCCATGGTCATAAGAGCAACCAGTACTTCCGTTGCTATGCAAAAAAAGAAAAGTTTTGGTCTCCAAAGGTGGAAAACCCACCGGCTAGTTCGCTCCCACAGAGGGCCTCCTCAGGGTGCCATCGGCCAGACAATGTCGGCTGGCAACCCCCAGGGGAAGAGCCTTCTCTGTGGTGACACCTACCCTCTGGAACAATCTACCCCCAGAGATACGAGTGATCTCCGACCTCTGGACTTTTCGTCGGGCCCTAAAAACCTATTTTTTTTCAGTTAGCCGGGTTGTCCTGATTTTATGGTTGGTTTTAGAATTTGATATGGATTTTAAATTGAAATGTTTTAAATTACGGGCCAAATTTATTTAATTATTTTAAATCTATTTTAACTTTTGTGTACAAATGTTTTATCTTGGCTGTTCACCGCCCTGAGTCTGAAAGGAGAAGGGCGGTATAGAAATCTGAAAATAAATAAATAAATAAATGAGTTTGCAAAAATCCTATGGTTCTTGGAGACAATTAACAAATTGCACATTTGTCATATGCAACAGAAAATAAAATCTCCAGTATTTCTAATTATGTACTTGGGTTTTCTGTAGGTTTTTTCAGAAAGTGCCAGTAGTTGTAGCCAATCTAGGAATGGCAGAACAACAAGGTTATCGAACTGTATCTGGTTCCTGTATCTCTTCGGGGCTTGGTAAAGTGATGGCAGAACATAGGTAGGAAAACAGCCTTCTCCTATTTTGCATGGTATTCTCAGTTATACTTCAGATTACGGGTCTCTAACGGTGGCAAGTTTATATATAGAAAGATATTTCTATTATATTATATTATATTATATTATATTATATTATATTATATTATATTATATTATATTATATTGAATATATAATTTTAAAACACTGATAAAAGTTGCTTAAGACTGCTGGAATTTTGACTCTATATGGCTGATACTGTTGGATGTTTGAAATGATTACTATTTATCTTAACTTTTGTTATGTTGATGCGATAGCCTTTAACTGTTTTTGTTTTTAACCTGAATGTCAATTAGCAATATCTTTACAAAATAAACTTGTCTATTTCGAAAGCATCTGATGGCATTTTCTTGTTTCAAATAAAGGTTTGTTAGTCTGTATGATTAGATTTTGAAATATCTACATTTCAGTACTGTATTTTCTGAAAATAAGATAAAAATAGTACATGCTATGGTTTTGTTTTTTGGTATCAAAGGTCAGAATTCTTTAATGAAGATGGGTCTCTAAAAGAGGTTCATAAGATAAATGAAATGTATTCTACTTTGCAGACAGAACTAAAGGTAAGTTATAAATACCTATTTTAAGTAGCAGTGGAAAATTTGAAACACAATTGTTAATACATCTCAAATAAATATTCAGGAAAATATTACTTATTAGGATATCGTAGTCTAGGAAAGATCCAAATACATCTATTAGAACTTTTGCCAGGTTCAGGTCATCCTCGGTTTACAACCAGTTGCTTAGCAGTCATTCAAGGTTACAATGGATCCCCCTCAACATGTACTCATGACTCAGCTCCAGTGGCCACTCCCCCCACAGTCACCTGACTATAATTTGGGCGCTTGGCAATCAGCCCACATTTACTTCCAATTGCAGGGTCCTGTAGTCACATGACCTTAAATTACGATTATTATTATTATTTTTTTTTGCTGAAAATCAATATTTATTTCTGGTCTCCAGCAAAACCACCCATAGCCAAAACAATGAGCTTGCTTAATGACCACTACAAAAAAAGATCATTAAAAACAAGCTGGTCATGTTTTACAACTATCATGACTTATGACCATAATTGGCAAGTTCCATTACAAACATAAGTCAAAAACTATATGGCATTATTTTTGAAAATACAGCCATCGTGCAAAAACACCACCATAATTTACACAAATTGTGGTAGTTGTGCAGCCTCCAAGGCTAAAATGATTGTGCATTCCTATGAAGAATATAGGAATTAGGGTAATGTAAGAACTAGTGCACCAATTGCGACCCTACTTGGATCAGGAGGCTCTCCTCAGTCACTCATGCCCTTGTCACCTCACGGTTAGATTATTGCAACGCGCTGTACATGGGGCTACCCTTGAAAAGTGTTCGGAGACTACAGTTGGTCCAGAACGCAGCCGCGCGAGCTGTCATGGGTGCACCTAGATACACCCACATTACACCAATTCTCCATGAGCTGCACTGGCTCCCTATTAGTCTCCGGTCACAATTCAAGGTGTTGGTTATTACCTTTAAAGCCCTACACGGCTTAGGTCCAGGTTATCTTTGAGACCGCCTTCTGCTGCATAGCTCCCAGCGACCGGTAAGATCCCATAGAATTGGTCTCCTCCGGGTCCCGTCAGCTAAACAATGCCGGCTGGCGGGCCCGCGGGGGAGGGCCTTCTCTGTGGCTGCCCCAGCTCTCTGGAACCAGTTACCTCCTGAGGTCCGGACCATCCCCACCCTATTGGCCTTCCGAAAGGCGGTGAAGACCTGGCTTTTCCTGCAGGTCTGGGGCCGTTGATCTCGCTCTTGTGATCTGGCGAGATCCGGCCGTGAATGGCGTGAATGAGTTTTTAATGTTTTTAATTTTTAAATGTTTTTTATAATGATTTTTTAAATGTATTGTGAGCCACCTTGAGTCTTCAGAATGGGGCGGGATATAAATTGAATTAATTAAATTAAATTAAATTAGAAAGCTACCCTTAAACATGTTTTGATTGCTGATAAAAACCTTGCATTCCATAGAGGTGTTCTTTTTCTCTTCTTCTAGAACCTGTGCAGTAAAGTAGTGGATAGTGAAAAATCAGTAGAGAATCTATTATCACAAATAGATCAGCTGAGACAAGAAGTAAGAAGCAAAAAAGAACAAAAGAAAACTACAGGTAAGGTAGCTTATTGTGGCTAAAAAAGCTAAAGTCCTTCAGGCCCTTAAAACATACTACAAGTTTATTGTATAGAAAATTTTCTTAATTGGTCATTATTACATTATTGGTTTTGCTATAAAAGACCTGCATACTTACTTACCTCCCTTATTTTTTTCTCAGCAAAACATGGACAAGCTGTAATTTTAAAAAAATATTTGATAGTAAATAAAGTACTTCCAAAGACTTTGTGAAAATAACCATTTTAGTAAGCTGGTTCATAAATTGAGCTCTCCAGCTGGTTTTGTTTTTATGCATACAGATAAATGCTGCATATACCAATGTTTATAAAAGCTCATTGTTGTAGGTTATCTGACAAAATAACTTAAATGCGTGAAAGTTCTGGATCATTTTGTCATGTTTGTTCTCGTGAGAAAAGTGAACAGAGAGAATAAATGGCTAGAGCACAGATAAACCTTTAATATAGTCAGCCACAAATGCTTCATGTGTCTGAACTTGCTTGGTGCATTCCTTGCATGAGAATTGGGATCAGACAATAACTTACCTTTCCCATATTCCTTTACCTGCTCTCTTAATTATGCCCCAGCCATTTTGCCAAACCAGATCCAAGACAGTACAGGTAATCCTCATTTTACAACTGTAATGAAGCCTGCCTGTTACAGAAATAAGTCATGATAGTTGTAAAACGAGTCATCACATGACTGTATTCTTTTTTGCAGTGCTTATTAAGCAAATGCCACATCATGGTATTTAAGCAAACCTATTTGTTCACTATGGAGTATTTTTGCCAAAATTTGAAAGTAAAAGCTGATTTTGAGCAAAAATGTCCTAAATCGTGGCCACATAGATACACTTCAAATGGCCATAAATTCAGGCTGGTTGCCAAGCAACAGAAATACAGTGATGTGAACACAGGAGGCGGAACCTCAGAACCAGTTCACAAGTACTTTTTTGGGGAGGTCTATCGTACATTGGACTGTCACTAAGTGACTGGTCATACGTTGAGATCTACCTGTAACTAGTAAAAGTGGCTTATAGAGAGGATCATGGTGCATGCAGGGGTGAAATGCTCCCGGTTCGGACCGGATCGCCTGATCCAGTAGCGATGGAGGCGGGTGGTTCGGGGAATCGGTAGCAAAAATCCCTGCAAACCCCCCCCCCCCCCCTTTCACCCCATTGCCCAGCTGAGCCGCACAATCATCAGGCTTTTTTTTAATTTTTAAAAGCATTTTTTCTACAACCTCTTGGGCCGAAGAGGTTATAGAAAAAATGTTTTTAAAAGGAAAAAAAGTCTCTGCTGATCAGGCAAGTCAGCTGGGATCGTCAGAGGCTTTAAAAGCATTTTTTTTACAACCTCTTCAGCCGAAGAGGTTGTAAAAAAATGGTTTTAAAAGTTAAAAAAAAAAAAATTAGCCACGCCCACTCAGTCATATTACCCCCCCCCCCGACCAAGCCACGCCCCCAGAACTGGTAGTAACAAATTTTACATTTCACCACTGGGTGCATGCCATAATTTCCATTTAATTTATACATCTCCATCCATGGTTTAAATTTGGCATTTAATAGGTGTGTCAGGGGGCTGCCACAAACATCCATTTATGTTACAAGTAACTGTTACAAAAAGACCAAAAACAATTATTTTCCCTTCTTATCCAATAATAAAGGATTTTACAAATGATAAGTGGGTTTGTATGTGCATACATGTGTTGTATATATGTAAAGAAACCAAGGGGTGCCAAGGTATATTGTAGGCGCTGCAATGTATCACCAGGCAGAAAAATAAAGCAAGATTTCATTCTTTAGCTACTGATTACATGTAATCAGAAAAAGTGATTTAAAATAAAATCTAGTTTGTTAAGGAAAGTAGAAAAATACTTTAAAATGTTGAAATTGGTTTGGCAATTTCTGCAGCTTTTTAAAATTGTAGTCAATTGTTGAAAAATTTAATGACAATTCCTGTCTTGCCAACTAATGAGGAAACTACAGTATTCCAAGTCAGTTGGAAAAAGTTCAGGAGAGCTACATCCCCTCACTAAATAAAAAATAGCTTTCTCTGAAATCCTGTTCCTTGATACTATATACCAATGTTGGCAATCCTTTTCGTCGCCAAGTGCCAAAACAGGAGCACACGCAAGGGAGCACCGGAAACCGGAAGAGTAGTTACCGGGTGCGCACGCACGGGAGTGCCAGAAACCAGAAGCTCAGCTTCCCAGCGCGTGCACACACACCAGGGAGCTGCTGTTCCGGTTTCCGGCGCACCCATTTGCGAAGACCAGCTGACTGGCGTGCATGTGTGCACCGCAATCTGGAAGAGCAACGGGCAATGGCTGGTGTGCCCGGAGAGATGGTTCTGTGTGCCACTTCCGGCACGCGTGCCATAGGTTCTCCATCACTGCTAAATACCTTATATTCTTATTTGGGCATCTAATATAAATTGTTTCCCTATAAGGGAAAAAAAATTGCTGCTTTTCAGTTGATATATTCAGCCTACTGCTGTGGTCTTTCCATCTAATGAAAATATCTTCTAATCTGACTCCCCATCCCCCCCCCCCCCACCTTTCTCTTTTCCTCTTAGGAAAGGCTAGAAATTACTCAGATGAGCCAAAAGAGAATATTTTTCTCTGTCAAGCTTTGCAGCACTTTTTCCCAAATTCTGGGCTGCAGACAAGCACGGTTACGTTGAAAGGAAGGCAGATTTCTAAGCAGGGATGCACTGCTGATCACAACATCCAAATCATGGACCAGTTAACTCTAATGATCAAAGAAAGTAATTTCCCTGAAACTGAAACGAGGCAGGCGTCAAAGCGAAAAGCCACTGTGAACGCAAGTGGGCCAAAGGCGTGCAAAAGACTGCGCTCTTTCCACCTTAATCAAAAACTATTTCAAGACGACCAGGAAAACAATGACCAAGAATTAAATGTTACGACCAACAGCAATGCAACCGAAGATGTGACACCTTGATGGGCTCATGCTGTCTTCAACTCTTTAATCCCTTCCAGTGGCAAAGGATTTTAGTAGTTGTTATTCTCACCTCTGGTGCTGCTGGTGTTATCAGCACACTTCATTAATACATGGAATACTTGAGCCAACATTTTGGAAATAAAACCTCAACCCTTTTAAATCGGCATCATTCGTACAACGTGGACAAAGGTTCAGGTTGCTTTTCATCACTAAATCTTAAATTGCTTACTCTCTTAGAGGGTATATCAGAAAACGGCAAAGACCAAAAACCTACCTGTTCTTTTTAATAAGAACTTTATTAAGAATGCAATGGTACTTCCTTTAAATAGCAAAGCTGGTTTTGAAATGGAACATTGATCCCAGAATCAAACACTTTAGTGAAAAAGACCAATCTATGAATTCCATTCACAGTTACCACTTTACATTGTGTTTTAATACTTTGAATTTTTACAACCTTATTACGTATTTCAGCTATAATGTCCAAGAGATGCTAATTCAAAGTAGGAATACAGTGTCAGTAGGTAAAAAGATTTATTTCTTATGCTGCATCTTAAACAACTGCATTCTGGTAAATCCAAAAGACTGCATACAAGTTGAAGCAAAGAGATATTTACTACAAAGACACATTCTCTTCTGACAATGCTATAGTTGATGATCAATTTGTCATCAGAATGAATGAAATAATACTCTCATCATGGACATATTGATAGCTCATTAATTAACATTCTAATAATAAACATAGTCTAATTACAAAAATAGGCTAGGCATAATTGATACAATTTATTCTGGATATTTAATATTACATATTTTGGGGTCGTTGCGAAACATCGGGTCCTTATGCATAACCGACATAAATCCTGTAAAAGAATAATTAGGTTTTAAAAACAAAATGTTTTTATAAATCATCCAAAGGTATGAGTATTTTATAATAATTACCCTTGCAATGGGCTCTTCTAATAGCTCTTCCCATTTCTTTTTGTTTCTTTGTACATAAGCCTAAGAAGCAAACAAAGTCATTTCAAAATACATTTCAAAAATACTAATTGCTCAATTTCATTTGAGCCTTTGTTTTAAAAAAATTAAAATTATTTTAAGTAACTTTTTTACTTTCTTATTTTAGAAAGCATGTACCGTATTTTTTGGAGTAAAAGACACACCTACCTTTTTTGGTGAGGAAAACAAGAAAAAGAAATCTACCTCTGCTTTCCAGCAATTTTGCCTTGTTGCAGCAAATAGCCTGCTTTACTTTCATTTTTGTTTTCAGCATAGCTTGATTAGCACAAGAAAAAAAAAATCTGCTCCCAGCAATTTACCTCCTTGCAGCAAGCAGCAGAGGCCCATGCAAAACAGCTGAAAGTCAGGAGGCCGATCCAATCAAATTGTGCTAATTAGGCTGTGCTGAAGCGAGCTGTTTTTTCTTGCTGCAAGGAGATGCTGGGAGGCAGAGGCCAGAGGGTGGGGGCCAGTGGGTGGGCAGGGCTACATTTGGTGTATAAGACGCATCTAAATTTTCACCCCCTTTTTGGGGGGGGAGATGCGTCTTATACTCCGAAAAATACAGTACTTGGGCCAGAATAACTCAGAATGAGTATCAACGATTTAAAATTCTTATGTTAAAAGTACTGAATGGTATTTCACAATTTGGTCTGGAGATGAGTAGATATAATTCTGCTAAAATTGTTTTTTGTACATACCTGTTATATGACTACCAAGTATGCGACCAGTGTATGGTGAAATAAACTGTGATAAAAGCTGTTGGAGAAATAAGTTGGTTCAGTCTTCAAAGCAGTAAAAAAAATTTTTTTTAAATAAAATACTTTTGGTAGCAAATATTTTCAATTGGATAATATTTCATAGTTGTTTAAACAAAATGAGTGCATTGGTGTAAAATCATATTTTATTTGAAAATCTAAAACCATAACGTTTGGTTGTTTTAACCATTTAGTCATGTCTGACTCTTGGCAGCTTTATAAGCAAGTGCTCTCCATGCTGCCCTTTTCCAGCACAAATTCTTTCAGTTGTTGGATAGTTTCTCTTTGAATCAGTTTTGATGTTATCAAGCCAGAGGGTTCTTTGCTTGCTCCTTCTTGTTCCCCTAACCCAGGGGTGTCAAACTCGATTTCATTGAGGGCTGCATCAGGGTTGTGTTTGACCTGGGGGGGGGGGGGTGAGGGGCAAGGGGGCATGGCCAGCATGACATCACTTGTGTCGGGGGCGCCTGTGGTGGCCAGAGCACTCTGCCAGCGAAAACGGGTTCCCAAGTTCCGTTTTCAGTTGGGACAGCCTCCTGCAATCCTCAGCCAGAGAAAACTGAGCTCGGGGGGTTGAGGGGGGGACCATATGTGGCCTCCTGGATTGGATGGGATGGCCTCCTAGAACTCTTATGAGCTCCGTTTTGGCTGGCAGAAACACCGCAGGCTGGTCCTTCACTATTTCTAGGGCAGCCCTGCAGGCCAGGTCTAAGTACCCGAGGGGCTGCATCCGGACCCCAGGCCTCGTTTGATACCCCTACCCTAATCATACCTAGCATCATTCCCTTCTCCACTCATGACACAGCCAAAGTAAATCAGACGTAGTCTTATGATTTTATCCTCCAGTGATGTATCTGATTTTATACTATTTAACACCTCTCTGTTAGTTACTCTGGATGGCCATACACAATAACTGGTATACACAATAACTATTTACCTGTGTAATTAAAATATGCAGTTTGATTTGGAATACTGGGGTCGATTGTAGCATAGAGGTTTGTTGTGGGTAAAATGCAACCTATCAAACTAGATACACGAGTTGGGAGCAGGGTCACATATTCCACCTTTTTAATCATAGTTTTGTGATTAAGCAAAAATTGTCAAGCTATTTCTTAATAGTTAAGAAAGTGGGTTCACAAGCCTTAAGAGTCGCTATATCTAGCCAGCAAGAAACGTACAATAATTGAGCTATGGCAGTTAAGTGGGTCGCTGGCAAAAAATGTAGAAAATTGCAATCATGTGACTGGGCTGTGTATGCACATGAGTGTGTGCAGCAGTTAGAACATAAAAAAACAGGTTATAACTAACTGGGGAGATCTGTCTTAACTTCAAATGTTCACTGAGCTATTAGTTATTAAGCAAGGGCCGCCTGTATTTGTTATGCTACAACAATACAAGATTTGCCTATTTTTCACTTGTACCTAGATTTAAATAGGTTTTTTTTTTAATTATTTAAATTTATTATATCCACTGCAACACACCCTGGGCTGCTTACAAAATATAATACTAAATTAAAACAATTACAAAGAGACAAAAGAAAGCAAGGCACCCCCTGAATAAAAAATGAATAAAATAAAACATGAAGTGTAAACAGAAAATTTCAGCTGGTGCAGAACACAGCTGCATGGGCAGTTTTGGGGGCAGGAGGGGAGGGGCTACAACAGCCCATGTTATACCATTGTTTTGTGAGCTGTACAGGTTGCCAATTTGCTTCTGGATCCAATTCAAGGTACCGGTTGTCACTTTTAAAGATCTTCGTGGTATGGATCCAGGTCATCTGAGAAACCAACTCATCCCGATGTAATTAGCCCATCCCACCCACACCAGCAAAAGGGGCATACTAGGGACTCCGTCGGCCAGGTCATTTCAGTTGGTGGGTTCCATAAGAGAGAAAGTGACTGGCCCAAAGTCACCCAGCCATTCATTTCATTCCTACCAGAGGTCTAGAACTCCCAGTCTCCTGGTATCTAAGCCAACAGAATCTTGAAACAATTTCTGCTGTTTCCTATAACATAACACAACATCAAACTCTTAAGTTATTAATTTACCTGTACATTCTTGTAGTCAATAGTTATACCGCACAAGACACACTTTTTAGGAGGCTCCTTGTAGGGGTTTTCCATTGAAACAGGCTGAAACGACAGGAATTTTAGTTTGGTTTTTTTTTTAGCTCTTCCTGAAGTCCAGTATCAAGGAAGGCATCTTTTTGCACAAACTCTGTCAGCCCAATTAGATGGACCAAACCAGGAAATAAAACTCCACAAGAGGGCTAAAACTACTTTATTTAGTTTTACTTTATTTTATTTTATTTATATTTTAATTAATTAATTTAGATTGGCTATAATGACACAATAGTGGGACACGGTGGTTCAGTGGCTAAGATGCTGAGCTTGTCGATCGAAAGGTCAGCAGTTCAGCAGTTCGAATTCCTAGTGCCACGTAACGGGATGAACTCCCATTACTTCTCCCAGCTTCTGCCAACCTAGCAGTTCGAAAGCACGTAAAAAAAATGCAAGTAGAAAAATAGGGACCACCTTTGGTGGGAAGGTAACAGCGTTCCGTGCGCCATTGGTGTTTAGTCATGCTGGCCACACGACCACGGAGACATCTTCAGACAGCGCTGGCTCTTCGGCTTTGAAACGGAGATGAGCATCGCCCCCTAGAGTCAGGAATGACTAGCACCTATGTGCAAGGGGAACCTTTATCTTTTTTTAATGACACAATATTGAGGTTGCAAACTGGTATAACTATAATGTCCTATATGTTCTTTTTCAATGCGCTTATCTGTAATATCACTTAAATTCAGGATCAACTTTTCATAATTTTATTGGAAGAAATTAGAAACATCCCCATTTTATTTGTAGATATTTTATATTGGTCTCTATGAGTTATGGAAAGTACAACCAGATTTCTTTCTTTTTTAAAATTAATTACACATATTACAAGTACTTTACTGTATTCACTATATTCCGACATTCTATGTCAATTATTTAACAATCCATGGAGTTTAAGTATGTTATAGTAAGATCTTACCATATCTTCTTGATTGGATTCCTGTTCGTGTGAACTACTCTCTCGTTTCCATGATCTACCTGAAAAGAAATACAAAAGTACAAACCTGTTAAAAGATACTAACCAGCCAAATAAAGAACTGAACAGAAATAGCTGACTTCCTGAAGATCTTTTCCCTTTTTGACCTTGTCATCAATATAAAAAAACTGAGATGGACGCATGAATGATGTATTTGAAACTAGCAAAAATGTTGACAGCTCAGGCTTGCATTTAATCATATGGATAGCTACCATAAACAAAAAGCAACCCCATGCAAGCCAGTGGAAGAATAGCCTGCAAATAAGTAAGAAGCCTACCAGAGAAGTAGGCTTCTCTGGCTTGCTTGCTCCCAACCATATTGGGAGAAATTCCCTCCAGAAGCATTATTAAAAAGATACAAATTGATGGAGGAAGACTTGATAGCTGTCCTCACTACAGATACCAAGCTCATAGAGTATGATCTAATTCTCTTCAGTAAAGCTGATAGTCAGAAGGCAACTTTTAAAAACTAGCCTAAGATTTTGCAAAGCTTACATTTCAATACTAAGCGTAGAGAAGTTTGTGTCTGTTCCTCCAGGAATAGCAGCAAAAAGAGTTTACTTCATATTAGGCTTCCAAAAAAAAGTTACTAATAGCTTTTATGCAGTGGTGGGATTCTGCCAGTTCGCACCACTTCAGGAGAACCGGTTGTTAACTTTCTGAGCAGTTTGGTGAACTGGTTGTTGGAAGAAATCATTAGGGCAGAGAACCGGTTGTTAAGTTACTTGAATCCCACCACTGCCTTTATGGACAATTAATGACTGTGTTGTAGTAGCCATTTAAAAATGGTAATCAAACAATATGGTTGAAAAATAATAGTATGTGAAAGAACATAAAAACAGCCCTTCTGGATCAATCCAAGGTACGTCATGTCAAAAAGAAAAAGCTGTGGAGGGACAGAGAAGAGAGTATAATGTAAACTGCATAGTAGACCATATTTACAAAGCCTATTAATAACAAAAGCTATTTTATTATTCTATTGCAAGATATGCCTCCCGTAAAGGCTCATAACATCCAAACTAGATAATTGTAACAGGTGTCATTTTGATGCATTAATTCCCAAAATTCACATTTGGCCCTTTTTTACTTAGAGCAGTGGTTTTCAACCTGTGGGCCACGACCCCTTTGGGGGTCGAACAACCCTTTCACAGGGGTCGCCTAAGACCATTGGAAAACAAAAACATAAAACATAAAATTATTGTTAAGACCATTGAAAATAGTCTTAAGAATAATTTTATGGTTGAGGGTCACCACAACATGAGGAACTGTATTAAAGGGTCGCGGCATGAGGAAGGTTGAGAACCACTGATTTAGGAGTATCTGTAATTATTATTTCATTTTTTTAAAAAAAATTTAAATTGCCCAATAGCCTATGGTCTCTGGGCAGTCTGCAATAAAAAGGTACACTTTAATTACCTATATATACACATTAAAATGAAATACAATGCAAAATGAAAATGACTGCTTGCCACCGTGGTCATTCAAAATAATAAGGCCGATTAAAAAGCCTGAAAAAAATAGAAAAGTGCGGCCGAAATTATGCTAATGTGAGAGCTAGTTATGCTTCTCTGGAGAGACTATTCCGTTGTTGAGGTTCTCTCGTTTTAATGGGCAAAACCACGTTTTGATGTGGTTGCCCATTAAAACCACCTCGCTCAAATGCCTGAATTCTTTCGTTCTTCTATCCCAGAAGTCTCCAACCTTGGCCACTTTAAGACTCGTGGACTTCAACTCCCAGAATTCCTCCGGCAGCAAAGCTGGCTGAGGAATTCTGGGAGTTGAAGTCCACGAGTCTTAAAGTGGCCAAGGTTGGAAACCCCTGTTCTATCCTGTCCTAAGTTAATGGCTCAACCACATGGGAAAAGGTTATCATGATCTTCCTCGCAGGTTCCGCAGGGTTGTTTTTCGCTTACCCGGGCCAGGCGCACACCTTCCGTTTCTTACAGCGGCGAAGAGATAATAAAATCTCCCCGAAATCTTAGGAGAAGAAAGCAAGTTTACCACGGCAGCCATCTTTCTTTTTTTGCCCTTCCGGTAGTTCCCACGTTAGGAGAGTAACATCCAATCCAGTCCCCCTCACAACACGTCCGGCTTTGAGGAAAGAAAAGCTTTCGCGCCTCTATTGGCCGTTGGCTGCTCCAACGGCCAATAGAGTTCGCTAGCGGCTAGCCAATCCTTTCAAGGACGTTTCCCTTCCGCTCAACCAATCCGGAGCCCTTTCGTCATAGAAGAACGTGATTCATCCCATTTTTTTTTTGTTCGAACCCAAGTCCCATCAGCCTTTGCTGCCCAATGCGAAGGATGCCGGGAGTTGTAGTTCACTCATCGGAAGCTTACTTTCAATAGGGCTTAAGTGCCTTTTCGGGGTTCCGCGTTAATGAAACCCTGCCCCCTTTTTTCTAGTAGATGGTATAGTCCTCGCTCAGAGGCGGACGGTTCCTTTTCCCGAAAAAGGGGGGGAAATCAGAGAAAATGGAGTCGCTGTATCTCGTAAGAAGCGACCCAATTCTCCACCTGCCCGTCTGGTGCAGCACCGGCTGACCCGGGGGGGTTGAGCCCAGCGAGGGCTATACCCCTTTTCCATGGAGGGCGGTGGGGCTGTCAGGAGAAGGACGCAGGAGCGAAGGAGGCGGCGGAGACAGAGACCGGGTCAAGGGGCGGACTCGCCCGGCATAAATTGCAGAGCCCGGTCCCGGTCGACTTCCCCGCCGGTCCGCAAGAAACTAAATTCGGACGAAGGCGAGGAAGAGCTGGAGGAGCCGAAGGCGGAGGTACGTACAGAGCAGATTTGAGGCTGGGTGGCTCCATTATAACAGAGTTGGAAAGGGACCCTTAGAGGTCCTCTAGCCCAACCCAAATGGGGTAGGGTTTCCTGCTTGAGTTTCCTTGTCAAACCCTGCCCCATTTCAGACAAACGTTTGTCCACTCTCTTCTTTTTTAAAAATAATTTTTATTGAACTTTTGACTTTTAAAAACAAAATAAAGAAAAATACAACAAAAGCACATTAAAACCACCTAACAAACATAACGTTACATCATATATTATTTTACAGCTTACTGTATCGATATGGATATATATTCTCTAATTTTTATTCAATTGTTCATCTACGTACTTTCTATTTACATTTGTATCATTGTCAGGTTAACACTGTTCAGTAATTTGCACTTCCTAGTTTTAACCCGATTAATTTAACATTCCGAATTATTGTTTTGATTCCTTTTTTCTAACCATTGATATAATTTGTTCCACACTCCGACTCTTCCCTCTCCTTAATTTCCAATGTTTGTCCAATCTATTTATTTATTTATTTAAATAAATTTTTATTTTAATACAAATGTTTCATCTTTCATTAAATATTATTGTTAATGTGTTGTTAATTTTTTTATTTTTTTATTTTAAAAAGTTTTTTATTAGTAGTTCAGCATTGAAAATATTGGACATAGATATGACATCACTGGTCCCAAGCGTCTTCCAACACTTTAAACTAATACATAATATACTAATGATAATATGATAATATATTCCTTAAACCTTAATATGTTATTTAAACATAGTATAATAATAGTCATTTATATCTTATTCCTATACAATTATACATATCTATACCTACATATACCTATCTATACAATTCACATACATATTTATCCATAATAACGTATATAATTCTAGTTTAACTACATTTTTTTATTTTATTATTATATCATCATCATCATCTGTCGTGCATTCAGCCAGAAGTTTAGCCTGGATTTGGAATGAGTGGCATTCTGAATAATGTTGTTGTTGTATGCTTGGAGTACAAGGAATTTACCTTTACAGAGGATAGGGGAAATTTAATGGGTGTATTATGTCCTCTTCAATCCCCTCCCCGATTATACGTAAGATCAGAATTTTGCTCCTGTCCAATTTGGAATTTTATTGAAGTAGGTCGCTCTTTCCAATATCCTTTCCCCCAATCTCCCCTTAGACTCCATCACTGAGCATCAATGGCCTTCGAGTGTGGCAAATCCATCTGGCACACCGGCTCCTCTCTGGCTCAAGTTTGCACGATTTGCTTAGTTGCATAATAACATTAATGATAATAATAATAATACTAATGGGTAACCGGAGCACCACTTGAACACCATAAGGTAAAGGTAAAGGTTCCCCTTGCACATATATGCTAGTGTTCCTGACTCTAGGGGGCAGTGCTCATCTCTGTTTCAAAGCCAAAGAGCCAGCACTGTCCAAAGACGTCTCCGTGGTCATGTGGCTGGCATGACTCAACGCCAAAGGCGCACGGAATGCTGTTCCCTTCCCACCAAAGGTGGTCCCTATTTTTCTACTTGCATTTTTTATATGCTTTCGAACTGCTAGGTTGGCAGAAGCTGGGACAAGTAACGGGAGCTCACCCCATTACGCGGCACTAGGGATTCAAACCGCTGAACTGCCGACCTTTCGATCGACAAGCTCAGCATCTTAGCCACTGAGCCATAGGCATTGACAAATTTACCATCAGTCAATTACAGATGGTCGCTTTACTCAGTCCAGCTTACATCTCTTAACATCACCTGCCTATCCCAGATCTTTGGGAAGGACTCCGAAGTTTATAAAAATGACAAAATCTATTTAATCCTCATAGTTGTATGTTTTGCCAAAATTTTATCATCCAATATATAAATGCTTAGTATTTAGAAGTCTCATTCACCTTTTTTTTTTCCTTTCAGTATTTTGACAGCGATGATATGTTTGCAGACTATGACAGCTTTTCTGCCAACAACTCTTTCTTAACTGAAATAGATGATTTAGAGCAAAAGCACGTGCACTTTAGTACAAATAATCCGAATTCTGACAGTTTAGATCGCAACATTGTTGTGCAGCCTGTAGATGGAGTTACTCAGATGTCAAATGCCAGGAACCTGGCACAGGTATTTTCGGAGACAAACACTGCAATTAGCTCCAGAGACATACGAGAATATGATTCTTGGAAAAGGATGAAGGAACAGGATAATAGCTCAGAGCCTCAGGATAATGATTTAGAAAGCCTTCCGTCCTCCCAGCTTTTCTTTCATCAACATTCAGAGGAATGTTCTCAGACAGCAACGGTCATAAAAGAAATACCCTGTCAGCTCGACTTCTCAGATCTGCCGTACCGCAGTGACACAGAGGCTAATGAACAAGACTGTAAGTCAGTGTTTGAACCAGGTAGACGGAAGAGTCTCAAAGACCATCTCAAAAATGCCATGGCTGGGAATGCCAGATCCTCTGCTTCGTTGGTTTCTAAAAGCAAACAGCGGAAAGAAGCTATTGCAACTGAAGAAATGGCCGTTGCAGAGACAACTGACGACAGCTTGGCTTTCGTAGACATTGGCCCTTTCTACGGTTTACCCACCAAAGTCAAGGAGCTACTGCTACAGATCAGAGGAATTGAGAAGCTTTATGGTAATATCACCAATCTCTGTTTGCTATGACCTTTGCTATTATGATAAATTCCAGTTCGGTGCAATCTTTGCTTGTTCTGTTTCTGAAACCAATTATTATACATTATTTTACAACCATAACTGTGATTACAGTTACACAGGTTTGTCAATACTATGTCAGACATATTGAAATTAATTGACATTAATTTCATAATCATCATCTTTTAACAACCCCATAATCCTGTGCGGGGTGGAGTCTGGGCAACTGAATGGAGCTAGCCGGATGCCCTTCTTGTCGCCAATGCAAAGTTTTGTTCAGCAGATTATATTCTCATTGCGGCAAGAGAGAGAAATAACTGCCTTTAAAAAGGTAAAGGTTCCCCTCGCACATATGTGCTAGTTGTTCCCGACTCTAGGGGGCAGTGCTCATCTCCGTCTCAAAGCTGAAGAGCCAGCGCTGTCCGAAGACGTCTCCGTGGTCATGTGGCTGGCAAGACTAAATGCCAAAGGCGCACAGAATGCTGTTACCTTCCCATCAAAGGTGGTCCCTATTTTTCTACTTGCATTTTTTATGTACTATCGAACTGCTAGGTTGGCAGAAGCTGGGACAAGGAACGGGAGCTCACCCCGTTACGCGGCACTAGGGATTTGAACCGCTGAACTGCCAACCTTTTGATTGACAAGCTCAGCGTCTTAGCCACTGAGCCACTGTTTCCCTCTACCTAGGATCTACCTAGGTAGATCCTACACTGCGTCCCTCTATGTAGGATCACTGCCTCTACCTAGGATCAAACTCACAGCCTCCTGATTGGCCACCGCACCACTCCCACATTAATTTCATAATACTGACATTAATTTCATATATCTACTATGGCAACGCTTCAGTAGCAAGTTCTTTTTAATTGTTTCCCAGGTACTTATAAAATAGTGCCATTTATAAGTGAGTTTTTGTTAAAGGTCCTGTAGTTTGCCAAGTTTTGATAGAATCCCCAAACAGATTAATTTTCATCATGAATCACTTGTGAATGCTCACCCAGGAAAGGAAAACTATAAGAAATGCCTTTTAATTTTACAGACTGGCAGCATGATTGCTTAACGTTTGAATCGCTACAAAAGCGAAAGAACTTGATATATTCCTTGCCGACCAGTGGTGGAAAAACACTTGTCGCCGAGATTCTAATTCTTCGAGAGTTACTCTGCAAACAAATGGATGTTTTGATGATCCTGCCTTACGTGGCTTTAGTCCAGGAGAAGGTGCGAAAACCAGCTTGATATTCATCCACCTCATGATTTTTGTTTAACTCCCATCCACAGGGAGGGCTCCAGTTGTGGCAGGATAAAATGCTGGGTTGGATTTGAACAGCTGAAATTTCAATTCTGTGGTATGGGTAATCCTCGACTTACAGCTATTCATTTCGTGACCATTAAAAGTTACAATGGCACTGTACAAATTGACTTAACGGCCATTTTTCACACTGCTGCAGCATCCCCATGATCAAAATTTGGATGCATGGCAACTTGCTGATATTTGTGACGGTTAAAGTGTCCTGGGGAGGGTCACATGACCCCCCCCTTTGACGACCTTCTGACCAGCAAAGTCAATGGGGAAGCCAGATTCACTTAACAACCATGTTACCAACTTAACAACTGCAGTGATTTCACACTAACAGCTACGGCAAGAAAGGTCGTAAAATGAAACAAAATTCACTTAGTGACTGTCTGACTTAGCAATGGAAATTTGGGGCTGAGTTCTGGTCGTAAATTGAGGACTACCTGTATTAGAGGTCGGGCGGTGGACAGCCTACATTTTATTTGCTGTTGTGAAATTGTACCATTGTAGAATTAGCCTCGGTGGCGCAGCGATTAAGAGTGCAATACTGCAGGCTACTTCTGCTGACTACCGGCTGCCTGCAATTTGGCAGTTCAAATCCCATCAGGCTCAAGGTTGACTCAGCCTTCCTTCCTTCCGAGGTCGGTAAAATGAGGACCCAAATTGTTGGGGGCAATATGCTGACTTTAAATAGCTTAGAGGGCTGTAAAGCACTGTGAAGCAGTTGTGGCCCGCCAGCAGCAGATTCGGACAGTGAGGAGGTTGGGGAGGAACATGGGCCAGTCCTGGAGTCTGGGGAAGGCTCTGACAAGTACTCTGCATCGGAGGCAGAGATGGGGCCAGGGCCATATGACAGGTATCAGCTGCCTTCGGAGTGAGACATCAGTGAGACAGACAAACAACTGGAGCCTCTTCCCAGTGTGCACATGCGCAGAGTTGCCAGAAGAAGGGAACAGCTAAGGAACAAGGGTCGACTTGGGAGTAAGGCCACAGGTGGACGATGAAGGGCCCCTCCCATAGGGAATAAAAGAGGAGCAAAAGGGGAGGGGTGTTTGCAGGAGACAATTAGTTCATTCCTGCATTCTTGCCAAGTATTGTGGCATCTGGTAATTGTGAACTATCTTGAAAGACTGGGGGAGAGGAAAGACTTTGCTGGAGAGGAATTCACTGTAAATTAAATAAAAGGGGTTTATCGGGATGAGGACTCGGCTTCTGGGGAAGCCTAGGTCACAACAGCAGTATATAAATCTTAATTGCTACTGCTATTTTTTTCCTTCATATTCTAGGTTGGGAGTTTGTGTGGTTTTGGAATGGAACTCGGTTTCTTGGTGGAAGAATATGCAGGGAGTAAAGGAAGGATTCCTCCAATCAAGAGAAGGCAAAAGAAATCCGTGTACATTGCTACTATTGAAAAGGGACACAGCCTGGTGAATGCCTTGATAGAAGCAGGAAGAATCGACACCCTGGGTCTAGTAGTGGTTGACGAGGTTTGTTACTAAACAATGATAAAAAACATTGTGTTTCCAACTTGTTTGTACTCCGTAAATTATTTTGCAGCCTTGTGATTTTTTTTAATATATTTTTTTTTCTCATTTAAAGTTGCATATGCTTGGAGAAGGTGGCCGTGGCGGGATACTAGAAATGACCCTTTCTAAGATTTTATATGCAAGCAGTAAGTTAACTCTGTATAATATCTGGAAAGACATCTTCTGAATTTCCTATACTGTATACTCATAGGTTAGTTATGACTATTTCAGAAACCTACAAAAGAGACCACGCACTGTTATTTACCTGAAAAGAAAACTCTTCCCCAAATACCCATCCATGGTTCCCCAAAAATAAGACCCAGTCTTATTTTATTTTGGCCTCTGAAATAAGTACTAGAGGATGTCTTATTTTTTCCATGTACAGGAGGCCCACTTCTTCTGCTTGCTCGTGGCAGGGCAGGAGACAGCATGGTGTGTCAGTCTGCTGCTGTGAGGCAAGGGATAGGGGTAAACTGCCACTCTCCCTTACAATAATTTCAGGAAATTTAAGATAATCCTTTCATGTTATCTGTTTACCCCAAAATAAGACCTATCCCAAAAATAAGCCTTAGCATGGTTTCTATGCATGCACCTAATATAAGCCCTACCTTCCCAAATAAGCCCTACTGGTTTCTCGCAGTGCCAACATAAAGTGAAGGGGTAGAGGTGCCTCATACACACCGCACGGGCCTACCTCAGGGCCCCCACAATCAAGCCATCCACGCTCCGACAACTGTCTCATGGCCATGGCACTGGCGTGTCGCTCGGCCTCCTGCTCCATTGCGGCCACGAGCAGTAGAAGTGGGCCAGCAGCCACGCAGTATTCTGCTGGACAAGGCTACCAGAGGCAGGTGTTGGGACGTGCATGGCCTGGCCGCGCGGGCCCTGATGTAAGCCAGTGCAGGGCACATGGGGCAGCTCCATCCCCCCCTCACCTCATGTCGGCACCGCGAGCCACCAGACAGAATGGGCAGGCGGGCGGCTGCGCAGGCATTTAAGTAGGGCTTATTTGGGGAGGTAGGGCTTAGATGCATGGGTAAAAAAAATGCCTGGGGCTTATTTTTTTGGATAGGTCTTATTTTGGGGGAAACAGATAACATGAAAGGATTTCTGTATTTTTCAGACTATAAGACGTACTTTTTAGTATAGTTGAAAAAAATGTATTTATTTATTTATTTATTTATTTATTTTTTATTGAAAAAGTTTTCAAATACAAGTTTTTCCCCCTTCCCCCCCCCCTCTTCCCTAACCCCCCCTCACCACCCATACCCCCCTGTGACTTCTTCACAACAATAGGCTATTTCATAACTAATTACATACATAATATCTTTCCTTTCCCTTACTCCCTCCTCAGAATACTGACCCTTAACATATTATTCTTATAACTCCCATTTTTACGATAATCTGCCCTTTTTCTCCTCCCCTAAACTTATAGTGTATTATTACAATTTAACATTTAATCTTTTATATATATTAATATAACATTTTAAAGCGGCCTTCTCCCTACATCCAAATTTAACATTTATTCAGTTCTATCCAATTCCTCCACTCCCCTAAATATATGACTTAAAGATCCTTTTTCTTAGACTAATCAATCAGTAAACTAACCTATTTCAACCCTTCAATTCCTACAAAATCATGCAATACAATTCTAAATATAATCCACTGCCCACTTTACTAAGATATACACATATCTATATATGCATTCCATTTTGTAAAAAGAAAAAAGACAATAACTTTAAATTTATAATCCATATAATATCTTCTTTGGTGTCTTTCCACTGGATTGTTAAATCCATCACCCATAATAGGGTAAAATAACATGCTGGTGCAACAGTTTGTTCAAAATCTTCAATCATCTTCTGCCCCCATCAGTAGTAGATATCCTCGTATATATATAAAAGTAAAAACAACCACCCGAGTGACATTATAATTATATCCATATAGTTATAGTTGTGGTATTCATCAGGATTGTTCATTCCCATCATCCTAATGAGTAACATCCAGATCTTCTGCATGCCCCAGCATAACTCTCCTGCCTTGTAACTCAAAATAATTATAATATATTTACCAGTAAAAGAAATCCAGAGTAGATAATTCAAATCCAACAAGGTAAGGCTCTTTTCACATCCCAAAATCACGGCATTACAGAGATCTGCCACAATCCTCAGGATAGTATTAAACAATTGTTCACCTCCACTATCTTTTCAGATATTCATTCATTTTTTAAAGTCCCTGGCTTCACTGTTGCTTGGTTTAGAAAAAAAAAATGTATTTATTGATTTATTTATTGGTTCGGTTTATATGCCGCCTTTCTCCGGAGACTCAGGGCAGCTTACAATGTGCTAAGCAATAGCCTTCATACTTTTGTATATACCTACTTAGTAGGGCTTTCGGCCCCCTCTCCCAAGCGGTGTTCTTTTTTATACAGAGTCAGCTTATTGCCCCCACAAACCGGGTCCTCATTTTACCTACCTCGAAAGGATGGAAGGCTGAGTCAACCTTGAGCCTGGTGAGATTTTAATTTGCAGTAATTGCAGGCAGCTGGTGTTACTTAACAGCACTTTAGTCTGCTGCGCCACCAAGGCTCTTAATCGTATTGATCTTGAGATGAAAGCATAATATTTTTATGTAAGACATTTTGTTTGTAATAATAGATTCTTGCATATTTAAATTCTTAAGCATGCATGTTTAGGATTTAAGCCTGATTCTGTTTCTTTCTTGCATAGAAACAGCTCAGATCATTGGAATGAGTGCAACCTTAAGAAATGTTGAAGACTTACAGCAGTTCCTGAAAGCAGAATTCTACACAAGTAATTTCAGACCTGTAGGTTATTGAATTTTTAAAAATGTATTGAACTTTCTCAGAAATAATTGTTACATAATAACAGAGTCATAAATTCTATAGAGAATTTGGTGTGTTCACCTTGCAAAAAATGGAGAAATTGATTTGAAAATGTAGGTTGGATCTGTTGTTAAGTCACTTTGATGTTTGCATTTATTTTATGAAAGACCTGAAAATATTTTTACTTTCTTGTCACAACTGTTTGTAGAAGAAACATAAAGGTTTTTTTTTTTTCCTTAAAACAGTAGGGGAAATGCTCATCTTAATTTAATTTGTATTCTACTAGGAAATATCTAGTTTGCTATATTTAAAAAAGCCAACAAGAACTATGGATGTGCTTAGTTGGAGAAACATCTAGGAACTATAGGTAGTTCTTGATTTATAACCATAATTGCCCCAGAATTAAAGTTGTAAATCATTGCAGTCATTAAATGGGTCACCATATGACTGGACCTTATTTTACATTTTTTTGCAATGGTCGCTAAGCAAATGCTACAGTTGTTAAATGAGCACCACAATCATTAAGTGAATCCAAAAAAACAATTGGTGTTTTTTGCCGGAAAATCAGAAATAAATGCCAGAAACAGGCAAAAAAATAGGTTTGGTCACATGCTAAGTGTCCAAATGCAGAGAGGAGTTCAGCCATTGTAACTTTGAAATCAAGTTGTAAGTACCTTTGTGGGGGTGGAGGGTGTCCATTGTAACTTCAAAGCATCCGGTCGTAAGTGGAGGACAATCTGTATAGGAATTCAGTTGTTGGACTGAAATCAAAGGAGATTTAAATACAAGTCCTCAGTCCTGGAGGTCATTGGTGATTTGGACCAGTCACTGAATATTAAAATACCTCACAGGAATAAAAAAAAAGTCACGTCACAGGAATAAAAAAAAAGTCATAGATTCCTTGGGCTTGCATAGGAAAGGTGAGATGTAAATATGTTTATATCGCTGTGATGGCAGTATGAAAAATTATTTTCTAACAGCCTTTTCCAATTACAGTTAGTCCTCGACTTACAATAGTTCATTTAGTGACCATTCAAAGTTACAATGCCACTGGGGAAAAACAGTGACACTTAGGACCGTTTTTCGCACTTACGACCGTTGCAGCCTCCCTATGGTCACATGATCAAAATTCAAACACTTGGCCACTATTGACGAAGGTTGCAGGGCCCCAAGGTCACGTGATCCCCTTTTGCGACCTTCCAACAAGCAAAATCAATGGGGAAGCCAGGTTCACTTAACAACGGGGTTACTAATTTATGAGCTGCAGCGATTCGCTTAACAACGGAGGCAAGAAAGGTCATAAAATGGGGCAAAACTCACTTCACAAATGCCTCATTTAACAGCGAAAATTTTGGGCTCAATTGTGGTTGCAAGTCAAGGATTTACCTGTACATTCATGGTCTAATCCAAATATTCTATGTACTTTTCCATAATACAGGTTGAATTGAAAGAATATGTTAAAATAAAGGACAGCATCTACGAAACCGATAGCAAAGCGGAAAATGGCCTTAAGTTTTCACGGCTCCTTGATTTCAAGGTAATGTAGCTAAATGTGCAGATATTTCCTTTTCCGTTGGCAGCTTCATTTTCAACCACAGCTTTTTCCAAACTATTTTTCATGTCACTTGTTATTATTAAGCACCATAACAGTCTCTAAAACGGGGCCTCCCAAAGTGTACAGTACACCATCCTTGAGGAGGTGCAGACAGTGTCCAGGAGATATGTGAAGAATCTTTTAATGGTACTGTCAGAGTTCCAAGTAACACCCCCAACAAAATCAAACTCCGAGGCTTAAGTTTCCTCAAAGCTAATTTTTATTAGAGATGTCATATTGACACATCTGGGAAAACCTGAATCTGAGAGCTTCCAGGTTTTCTTCACCCAAAAGAAAGTTCAAGTCCTTGCCCACATGTCCATCACATGAACCAATCAGGTACCCTCCGGAACAGAAGATACCTCCTCATTCTTCTCAGCACAGCTGCAGGGCACAACGGCCTTGACTTTCTAGAAAGAATGTTATTTTGACTACATATCATCTTCACTCCATACAATCCCCCCTCCCATTTTCCCACAGTAGAATTTTTGGCAGGCCTGAAGGCTCAAAGGTCAAAAGATGGCTTCCAGATCTGACAGGTACATTGTTAAAATAAATTTACTTTTCTCCAAATATTTCAAATGAGTAACATGGTGCTAGAAGAGGCACAAACTTTGGCCTTTTTAATTATTTTTTATGTCTTCTTTATTAAAATAAAGCTCTATTTTATTCATTGCTCATTTGTATTTGTGTTTTTAGGGGAACTGTGTTTATGAAGATGACACTAAAGCAGTATTTTCCAACCTTAGCAATTTTAAGATGTATGGACTTCAACTCCCAGAATACCGTATTTTTCGGACTATAAGACACACCAGAGTATAAGATGCACCTTTTAGTTTTTGGGGAGGAAAATAAGAAAAAAGGTGATTGGCGGTGGATCAACCTCCCAGAATACCCCCAATCAGCTGTTCCCAGAGGTGAATTTTAGCAACAGGTTCGTTGGTTGTGAGCTCTGCACCTTGCTTTTTTTTCAGCCACTGAAATCTCAGTTTCAGAGGCTTTTTTTCTGAAGCTTTTTTTCAGAGGCTTTTATTCTGAAGCTCCGTTTCAGAGGCTTTTTTTCTGAAGCTCCGTTTCAAAGGCTTTTCAGCCTCTGAAACCTCCGTTTGAGAGGCTGGGCAGAGGTATATTGGGAGTATAAGACACACCCAGATTTTCACCCTCTTTTTGGGGGGGAAAAGGTGCGTCTTATACTCTGAAAAATACGGTACATTGCTGGCTGGGGTATTGTGGAAATTGAAGTCCACAGATCTTCCAATGGCTAAGATTGGGAAATGCTGCACTAAAGGAAAGTATGATGGCAAAAAGTTTAGGAACCCCTACTCTAAAATATCATAAATAAACAACATATACAGGTAGTCCTTGACTTACAACAGCTCATTTAGTGACTGTTCGAAGATACAACAGCACTGAAAAAAGTGACCGAAGACCAATTTTCACACTTATGACTGTTGCAGCATCCCCATGGGTCATATGATTTATATTCGGATGCTTGACAATTGACTCACATTTATGACAGTTGCACTGTCCCGGGGTCACGTGATCCCTTTTTGCGACCTTCTGACAAGCAAAGTCAATCTGGGAAACCAGATTTGTGTTACTAATTTAAGAACTGCAGTGATTCACTTAATAAATGTGGCGGAAAAAGTTGTAAAATGGGGCAAAACTCATTTAACAAATTTCTCACTTAGCAACGTAAACTTCACGCTCAATTGTGGTCATAAGTTGAGGACTACCTGTACTTAATATTCAAATTATTTGTTCCCTTTTTTGTGCATGATTTAATTGTGGTGCTTTGCTGAACTTGATTCTACTGCCTCAAGTGGGAGATTTAACCCACTGAAGAATTAAATGCTTATCTTGTATTTCTTTTTTAGAAATTATTTAGTAGATTAATAAAAGCAAGTATTAAGAACTCAGTTATGAAGTAGGGATAGTTTTGTCATTTGCTTTCTTTATATCCCATTAGAGATACTGAAGCTTAGAATGAATACTTTGACAAATTGAGATTACAACAATTTGCTTCCATGTAGAAATAACTCTGCTTAATATTTTAGTATTCTAGTGAACTGCAGAAGGTAGATCCTGATCATCTTATTGCATTGGTCACAGAGGTTATTCCCAAGTACTCCTGCCTTGTCTTCTGCCCTACTAAGAAGAACTGTGAAAATGTAGCAAGCATGATATGCAAACACATAAACGGGTACGTCTCTTACATGTACTTTAGTTGCTAAATCAGTATTTCTCAACCCTGGCCAGTTTTAAGTTGAGTAAACCCCAGAATTTGCCAAAAAAACCCTTCAAAAATCAAGATCACATAATCACAGAATGTGGCCATAAAAGTGAAAAATCAGTCATGTGAATCCAGGGGACATGCCACCACAGTACCTTCAAAATCAGGTTGTAAGTAAGTTTTGGGGAGGTCTGTTATAACTTTGGTCGCTGTGCGAGCAGTCATAAGTCAAAGACTACCGGTACATGCTCTCTACATGGGGCTCCCCTTGAAGAGCACTCAGAGGCTCCAACTGGTCCAGAATGCGGCCGCGCGGGTGGTTATGGGCGCAACTTGTTGTGCCCATGTGACACCCCTCCTGCGCGAGCTGCACTGGCTCCCAGTGGTCTTCCGGGTGCGATTCAAGGTGCTGGTTACCACCTTTAAAGCGCTCCATGGCATAGGACCCGGGTACCTTCGAGACCGACTTCTGCCACCAATAGCCTCCCACCGGCCAGTCCGCTCCCACAGAGAGGGTCTCCTCAGGGTGCCATCGGCCAAGTTATGTCGGCTGGCAACACCTAGGGGGAGGGCCTTCTCTGTGGGAGCCCCAGCCCTGTGGAATGAACTGCCCCCGGAAATACGTAAGATCCCCAACCTCCGGGTATTTCGCTGTGCACTGAAGACCCTGTTGTTCCGCCAGGCCGGGCTATCGACATGATAATTTTAAATTGAGGTATTTTACATTTCTGGGGTTTTAAATAGAGCCAAATTTATTTAATAATTTTAAATTTTAAATTGATGTTTGTCTTGTGTTTTTAAATAGGCTGTACACCGCCCTGAGTCCTTCGGGAGAAGGGCGATATAGAAATAATAATAATAATAATAATAATTATTATTATTATTATTATTATTATTATTATTATTACATTTGAACTTTTGGTACATGTTGTAATTGATCGTTCCTTGTTCATCCTAGATGAAAAGAATAGTTATGTTTGCCACAAAAAAATCCCAAGAAGAAGTATACCCCTTTGTCCAATACTACCTTTTCTTTCCTTAGAGACCTTAAAAAGGTCAAGGAGAAAGAAAAATACCATCTTCTAAAAGAGTTAAGAAACATCTGCAGTGGGAAACTTTGCCCGGTTTTGAAGCGGACGATTCCGTTTGGAATTGCTTACCACCACAGCGGTCTCACCAGCGATGAACGGAAATGTATAGAAGCGGCTTATTCCTCAGGCCTCCTCTGTCTGCTAACCTGCACATCTACGCTTGCTGCGGGAGTGAACCTGCCCGCTCGAAGGTTGTAGTACTGGCTTTTCTTTTCAGTGTTCATTGCGTGAAATGTGGTAAAAACTCGTAATGTTTCTTTCACTGAATCCACAAAAAAGCGATCTCGTGGCGTGACCCAAGAGCTGAGCGATGCTCCTTAAGTAGCCAAATTGGCTTTTTCAAACAGAAGCTATGGAAATTCTAATGATTTGTCTGTTGTTGAAGAACGTTCAGTAAAATCTTTTTTTTTTTGCATTAATTACCTTAAAAGTATTTTCAAGCACTTTTGCTTAATGACAAAAAGGAAAAAAAATGGACATAAGTGAGAAGTAATGAAAGTACATGTTCGTGGATTCCACAGGGTTATTTTAAGAGCACCGTATGTTGCTACAGACTTCTTGAAGAAGAACCAGTATAAACAGATGATTGGTCGAGCTGGTCGTGCTGGCATTGACAAGGCTGGTGAAAGTATTCTGATTGTACAAGAGAAAGACAAAGAACTGGTAACTTAAGTCATCAGGATTAATTGATTAAATAGTAGCGGGAGGAGTTCTATATAAGGCCTTAGTCTGAAATAATTTATTTCTTCTTTTACCAAGTACATTTAAAGATAGATCCACTTTAGAACACGGGTGTCAAACTCGACTGCGTCACGTGACGTATTGTGATGTATCACGACATTTTTGCCATTGCGGAGCCAGGATGAACATGGCCTGTGCGTGACACATCCAGTCCGTGGGCCGCCGGTTTGACACCCCTGCTTTAGAAGGACAAATACCCTGTTTTCCTGAAAATAAGCCCTCCCTGAAAATATTTAACTTCATGTGTAGCCGGTCCCCGCCATTTCCTTTGGTAAGGGTTAAGGAGACAGAGCTGGAAATCAGGTAAGATGGCAAGAGGAGCCCCATCTTGCTCCATGTGCCCCAAAATAATAAGACCTCCTCAAAAATAAGGCCAAGTGCTTATTTTGGGGTTCAAAAAAATATAAGACAGGGCCTTATTTTCGGGGAAACATGGTAAGTTCCTCATAATTATGTCACTGCCAAGTAATATCATAATCTAAGTTTACAAATGTTTGCTTCTTTGCTTTAGTAGAAAGGGTGCCCTCTTTTCATCAATTTAGGACAGGATCATGGCATTCAAGGACAATTGTATTTATTCATTAATTAAAACAATTAAGTAATCCCGTGCAGGGATGCTATTTAGCAGGTTCTAACAGATTCTGGAGAACGGGTAGCAGAAATTTGGAGGAGTTCGGAGAACCGGCAAATACCATCTCTGGCTGGCCCCGCCCCCATCTATTCTCTGCCTCCCGAGTCCCAGCTGATTGGGAGGAAATGGGGATTTTGCTGTAACCTTCCCCTGCCACGCCCACCAAGCCACGCCCACAGAACCGGTAGGGAAAAATTTTGAATTTCACCCCTGGTCCTTCATCACAAAAACTTAAAAGCAGGTCTTTTTTCTATTCTCCTGCATCTTCTTGAACAGGTTGATATTACAATGCAGTCACTATAAAGCCAGTGTTAATGCATAGTTATATATCTTGAGAAAAGATACTGCAAAAACATAGGGCTACCTTTGAGAAGATAATGTTCCTAATGATAAATGACTTGGATTGGTGAGACAATACAAAGCAAGGCTTTAATTGCGAGAGATAATTAAAATAATGCTCAGGATATAATGGAGCAGGCATTTCATAAGGTTATAAACACATGTCAGAATCATAACTTTTTTTTCCACAGTTACTATGTTTCATTAATACATGCTACAAATTTGTTTTAAGGTTCAAAATTTAATAACGAGTCCCCTAGAAAGCTGTTACAGCACTCTTCTGCTTGAATCCAACAAGGGCATCCGAAGTTTACTCTTATCGGTGGTTGGTTTAAAGGTTGGTAATTCTAAAATTTTCAGCTACAATGCTTTAATGATAAATCAAAGAGAGCAGTTCGTAAGTAAGAACTTAGAAATAATAGCAAAAACACACCACTTTACAGTCCTCTCTAAATGGCTTACAGAGTCAGCTTCTTGCCCCCAACAATCCGGCTCCTCTTTTACCGACCTCGGAAGGATGGAAGGCTGAGTCAACCTTGAGCCCTATCAAGATCGAACTCCAGGCTGTGGGCAGAATTTGTCTTGCAATGGTGCATTCTAACCACTGTGCCATCAAGGCTCCTTTTACGCTCTTAAGTAAAACAACTAATGATAAAATTATCTTCTGTCATGGCTATAAATAGTTTTTCTCTCAAACTAAGCCTTTAGTTAGTTTAATATTTGACTCTTGGTATTCTGTTACAGATAGCAAACAATCCTGAGGAAATTTACCAGTTCATGTGTGCCACCTTACTTAGTATACAGCCACAGCTCCTGCCCAACAAGAGCCTGCGGGATGTAACAATGGAAGCGTTACAACGGCTGAAAGAAAACGGGCTGCTAAAAGAGAGAGAAAATTCTGACGGCGAAAAGAACTGTCAGAATAATCTAGGGATCACTCAGTTGGGCCGGGCTACCTACAAAGGTAAAAGATGTTTACGTTACTGGTTAAAATGAAGTTAAGCAGAATCGGCCTTACCAATAAGCAGAATGAAGTGGTCACTTCCAGAAGTATCCACGGGAAGATCACGGGGCAGAGGGAGGAAATGATAAAAGTGACAGGGCAGTGCAAGCTCCACCCCTTTTGTGCATGCATAAGAAAGTGTCCTGCCCCCATCGGAGACTGAATCCGCGGAGGACGATGAGCCGGAGCTGGGGCCGACGGAGATCGAGGAGGGGGGGGCGGCCTCATTTGCTTCGGAGGAATGCAGGACAAAGCACACCTGGGGACTGAGACTTAAGGAGACGCTGTGGGGAGTGGCGTTTGTCGGGAACAAATGCTGAATTTGTGGAGTTTAGTGTGTCGTTGCCAACGTCTGGCGTTTGCAGGACTGTTTGCCTTCTTCCTTGCTTCGTGGATTCATTTCCTTGTTCCTTTGCCTCGCTGGACTTCTTGCTTTGAAGCTGTTGTGCTAACAGCATTTTGCTCACAGCCAGGGGCTCCTCTGTATGTGTGTGAGTGTGCTTTGCTCTGGGACTTGCATAACGTGGGAGCGTTTGGGGGAAAGTTGGAGCATTAAAGGGGAGTTTGAACTCTCAGCTGGCTGTGTGGCCTTCATGCCTTGTCTCGGGTCATCACAGAAAGGATGGAGCTTACAGCATGGCCCTGCTTTCGTTGTTTTAGGGTCAGATCCTGTGGATGCCTCTACTCACCTCTAAATGCAGATTGCATGTAATCCTTAATTTTAATCCTATTTTAGGTTCAGTGGAATTGGCACACTGTGAGACCCTCTACGCAGACTTGAAGAAAGGACTTGAGGGACTAATTCTCGAAAGCTACCTTCATTTGATCTACCTGATAACACCCTATGATATGATTCCCCAGTGTAACCCA
This sequence comes from Arizona elegans, assembly GCA_022577455.1. Lineage (NCBI taxonomy): Eukaryota > Metazoa > Chordata > Lepidosauria > Squamata > Colubridae > Arizona > Arizona elegans. The sequence continues at coordinate 5,353,413 of JAKOOJ010000009.1, read as the reverse complement.
AATTGGATGGTCTATTTTAAACAGGTAAGATGCTCCCCAAAAAAGGCAGCAATGGGTATTTTCTCCCTAAGCCTAGAATAATAGAAAGGAGTATTCCTAAAAACACTAGGACAGTTAAAACCCTGTCTTCTATGGTACTAAATTTCATTGGGAAGAGATTTTTGCTTGTTTTGTTTTTTACAGCCTCTCTGTCTATACAAAAATTGTGTGTTTGGTCTCCTTGGCACTCTCATTACAGTATAAATAAAATTGATTGATTTATACATACACTACCAACAAAAGGCTAAATGAAGAAATTAAAATCATACAGATACGGGATTCAGATCTTTTGAAAGTTTGTTTGCTGTTGGGAGATATTTTTTACCTTATGAGTTAAAAATTAAGGGCTTTTATGCAGAGATTCAGATTTTACCAAATACGTGTTTTTATTTAAGGAAAAAACATATGTGAAGTACTAACTCTATTTAATATGTATTCATTTATTTCATACATGTATATACCAGTTCCGTACAATCGTATTTCAAAGCGGTGTGCAAGTTTTAAAAAAGGAGATACAGTGATTAAAATGACAAAATACTGCTGTGAAACCCAAGTTCATTGAAACAATCAGGTTAACCTAAAGTAGGGCTCTGCAACCTTGGCAACTTTTAAGACTTGTGGACTTCAACTCCCAGAGTTCTAAGTCCTCAAGTCTTAAAGTTGCCACGGTTGCAGACCTCTGACCTAAGGGGAGCAAAAACCGAGATCATTTATTCAAGGACAGCACAAAATGGCCCAGGGGGAAGATCTAGGTCTTTGCCATGCACCTGCCTGGAGAAGGAGGATAGGCAATTTGGGGTGCCACTGCCATCACAGAGAAAACTTACTTACAGGATTGTCACTTGCCCAGCTTTTACAAATGTCCACTTTCAGTAGCTTCCCGTATTGTGTATGGAAATCCCTCTTAGCAGATTTTCAGTCTATTTCACCCCACTTGAGCTTCAGGAAAATGATAAAAGACTTTTTGTTCCATCTCGCATAGGAGGTGGGTGTGTTACAGCTGAAGGTGAAGTTTTTGCTGGTGCAGGTTTCTAAGTTCTGGTTTCTTATCTTTTTTCTTTTTTTTCTTTTGTAATTTTTTAATACATTTCTGGGTATTATGTAATGTTGACATTGTGAGCCACCCATATCCTTCCCACCAGGATGCCCATATCTTTGCATTCACCCCTCCTTGAAGCTGAATAAATACAACAGCTCCGTTTTAATATTTCTCATGTAGAATAGGATAGATCAGTGTTGGCAAACCTTTTCGGCACTGAGAGCCGCCAGAAAGCGGAAGAGCAGCTGCCTGGTACGCATGCACACCAGGGGTGGGTTCTAAATTTTTTTACTACCGGTTCTGTGGGTGTGGCTTATTTTGTGGGTGTGGCTTGGAGGTCATGTGACTAGGTGGGCGTGGCTAGCTGGTCAGAGTCATTTCTGGGAGGTCCTCGCACTTACGACCCGACTCATTTGTTTGCTTTTAACACTGATCAGCTGTAGGACGGCCCTTTGAAGCCCCGCAGCAAGAGTTTAAACAGTTTTTTTTCCCTCTAGTCATCAGCTGGGACTCAGGAGGCAGCAATAGATTGGGGGTGGGACCAAATAAAAGGTAAGAATAACATGGGGGGTGGGGGGGTTGGGAGGGCGGGGGGGGGGAGAACCGGTTTGGTGACATCATATCGTCACCGCTACTGGCTCGGTCAAACCAGACCGAACCGGGAGGAACCCACCACTGATGCACACTCTGGGAAGATAATCTTCTGGTTTCAGGCACGTGCATGCACACCGGCACTTAATCCTCCTGTTTCTGGCACACATGCGCTGGCAAAGATCAACTGACCAGTGCGCATGCACACACCAGAAACAGGAAGATCATCTTCCTGGTGTGCACATGTGCACCGGGCGGCAGCTCTTCGAAATTCTGGCGCTCCCATGTGTGTGAAGACCAGCTAGCTGGCACGCTGGAACCCAGAAGGGCAACAGGCAACGGCTCCCATGCCTGGAGAGATGGCTCTACGTGCCACTTCTGGCACGCGTGCAATAGGCCCGCCATCATGGGGATAGATTGGGTCCTATCATTGCTATTTGCTTAACCTTGAAGCTCAGCTGATTATAATTTGTTTGTTTGTTTTAGTTCAATCAACTAAGTCCAATAGAACAACAAGTCACCAGCACTGTTGGAGTGCCAGAGAGCTTTATTACCAAGAAGGCATCTGGACAAGCCATCAAGAATGTAAGAGAAAGATTCGTTTAATTAAACAGTGTATCTGAATGACCACCAAAAAAATACACTTTATTTCAGTGATTATAAGTTTCTTCTCTTCCCCACTTTCTCTTTCCATTTAAGCTCCTTGTTAAATTTAGCAACAGCTAAATAAGAGGATTTTGAAAATATTGCAAGGATTGCTGAAATTCTGGAGAATCCCATGTTGAAATCTCCATGCTGATGTATCATAAAACACATTGAGTGACACTCCTTGAGGGATTGTCGTTATTGCTCTAGCGACAGTTGGTAGAGTCTGTGGGAGAGAGAAAACCCAGATATGTTGCCTTTATTTCTTTGCCATGGTGACACAGTGTTTAGAATGCAGTACTGCAGCTAATTCTGCTGACTGCAGGCTGCCAGCAGTTTGGCAGTTTGATCCTGACCGGCTCCAGGTTGACTCAATCTTCCATCCTTCTGAGGTCAGTAAAATGATGACCCAAATTGTTGGGGGCCAAAATGCTGATTTTGTAAACCGCTTAAAGAGGGCTGTAAAACACTGTAAAGCAGTATATAAGTCTCTAAGTGCTAATGTTATTGAAGTAAAGGTGAAATTCAATTGTAATCTTATGTATGCATGATCTAATGATCAAAATTTGGAGGCATGATCTAAGAATAGTATAAATACAAAAGAATTAAACTAATTGTATATGTTGAATGAATTAGCAGGAAAATGTTTTTAACTGTAATCTCAGAATCAGCAGAAAAATTCTACAGTTACATTTCCCTTATTTATATTGCAAATTCTATTTTGGGAATGAGTGTAACTATGTCCCTTAGAGGACACGGTGGCTAAGATGCTGAGCTTGTCGATCGAAAAGTCAGCAGTTCAGCGGTTTGAATCCCTCGTGCCATGTAATGGGGTGAGCTCCCGTTACTTGTCCCAGCTTCTGCCAACCTAGCAGTTTGAAAACATGTAAAAAAATGCAAGTAGAAAAATAGGGACCACCTTTGGTGGGAAGGTAACAGCGCTCCGTGCACCTTTGATGTTAAGTCATGCCGGCCACATGACCACGGAGACGTCTTCGGACAGTGCTGGTTCTTCGACTTTGAAATGGAGATGAGCACCGCCCCCTAGAGTTGGGAACGACTAGCACATAGGTGCGACGGGAACTTTTACCTTTACCTTTATGTCCCTTAGATATACACTTCATTGTTTCTATATTGTGAAATATGCTGTCATTATTTAAGGAACTTAAAGAAATAGAAGCTTGCAAAAGATTTTTTTTTATGTTGTTTTCAGTTTCTTTATGAATTTGATATCTTCTTAGGAACTGGATAGTAATACTGTTAATAGACTTTACCTGTCCCTCATCCTTCATACCTTGTTAAGAGAGACCAACATATGGGACGTGTCAGAAAAATTTAATATACCGCGAGGATTTGTTCAATCTCTTCTCAATTCAGCGGCTTCATTCTCCTCCTCCGTTTTGCATTTTTGTGAGGTAACGTACAACAGCTAAATAATTCACTGCAAGGCAAAAATATAATTCCTTTTCTTTGGGGGAAAAAGTTATTTCTTTGGTAATCATCTTATACAATTTCTCTTCTTAAATTTAGAACCAATTATCAGTGCATTACTTTGCTCCCCTGTTAAACAGTTTTCAAATTGAAAATAAGACTCAGGCTTCTTGAAATTTTGTGTATCTCATTTTGAAACCAATCTCTTGATTGATTGATTGATTGAAATTTATATGGTCACCCACTCACTCTCAATGACTCTAGGTGGCTTGCAAAACTCAAATTTCCCCTTCGCAAATACACTAATGTATTGACATTCTCCAACAGCTGGTTTTTCTTTCGTTATCACAACATGAAAGATGTTATGTTATCACATAGTAATATGTAATATTACACATTGTAATATGCCCCAAATATGTAGGACCCGATTTAATCCTTTTATCCATTGGAAACATTTAGCTTCGACTAATGGATCCCAGTAAGAGAAGAAACTGAGCAGGGTTTAATTGATAATTTTCTAAATAAAAGGACCAACAGAGATGTTGCTAATGTATTTTCTTACAGGAGCTGGATGAGTTTTGGGTTTATAAAGCCCTCCTGCCAGAACTTACCAAGAGACTAAGCTATTGTGTCAAAGCAGAACTTATTCCTCTTATGGAGGTGGCGGGAGTTTTGGAGGTTAGTAAAGTCTAGTTTGACAGTTTATATATGAATTATTTTTACAAATAGGTTAACCGTGAGGGTTTTCAGAAATTGAAGCAGAATGTAAGGATGACTTCTAAAATTTCTTCTGGTTGGTCACTACAGGTAGTCCTCGACTTTCAACAGTTCATCTAGTGCAGGGGTGTCAAACTCAAGGCCCACGGGCCAGATCCAACCCATGGGGTGTTTAGATCTGGCCCGCGGGGCCACCCTGGAAACAGCGAAGGACCGGCCCACGGTGCCTCTGTCAGAGAAAATGGACCTCGGGAGGGTCACATGCGGCTCTCCCAAGCTCCGTTTTTGCTGGCAGAGGGCTGCAAGAGGCCGTCGCAACCAAAAATGGATGTCAAACTGACCATGCCCCTCCTGGCCACACACACCCCAGCCCGCCCGTGCCCCCCTGCCCCCCGAGGTCAAACACAACCCTGATGTGGCGCACAATGAAATTGATTTTGACACCCCTGACCTAGTGACTGAACAGCACTGAAAAAAAGTCACTTATGATCATTTTTCACACTTATGACCATTGCAGCATTCCCATGGCCCCATGATCATAATTCAGACGTTTGGCAACTGTCTCGTATTTATGACGATTGCAATATCCCAGGATCATTGCAACCTCCTGACAAGGCAAAGTCAATGGGGAAGCCAATTTCACTTAACAACTTGCAATGATTCACCGAACAATTGTGGCAAGAAAGGTTGTAAAATGAAGCAAAGCTCAGTTAACAAGTGTCTCACTTAGCGACATAAATTTTGGGCTCAATTGCAGACATAAGTCAAGGACCACCTGTGCTTCCTGAAACTTTTCAGTTACAGAGAGGAATTTAATTTAATTTAATTTAATTTAATTTAATTTAATTTAATTTAATTTATCTCATTTCTATGCCGCCCAACTCCCGAGGGACTCTGGGCGGCTTACAGCAAAAATAATGCGAACATGGAAAAATTGTTAAAAAACATTGTAATGGCACATTGACAGGTGTCTTCAATGTCTTCAAGGTAAAGCTCACACCTGAATTCAGAAGTACCTTGATTGGGTGCTTTTCCTTCAACTTTTGCCTTCTTAGCTATTGGAGATCAAGTTCCGCTTTACAGAACTGGGTGAAGATAGATACTATGAGCTATTTATTTTTCAGCAGAGAGACATTGTGGGTCTGTTGTGGTGGGGGAATTCTGGGAATTGGGAGTCCACAGATCTTAAAGCTGCCAAGCTTGGACACCCCTGATGTGTAATGTCTTGAACCATTCTTTAGCTCTCTCCTTTAATTAGCTTCTCCACTGCTTCACAGGCTCGAGCTAAGCAACTCTACAATTTAGGCTATAAAACTTTAGCTCACTTGGCCAATGCAGATCCAGAACTTCTAGTCAAGAGTGTTGTACACATGTCCAGAACTCAGGCCAGGAAAATAGTTTCATCTGCAAAGGTAAGTAAATCAGTAGTGAGACACTCTGGACCAACTTCTATTTTAAGTGGGAAGAGGTCTTACATAGTCCTCGGTAGAAATCAGGATGAAAATAATCTCCATCTTTGGCAAGTGGCCATCCTGTCACTTTTTAAATAGCTATTCTAACTCTTATGGATGGGGGCAGTTGGGATGAAGTCCAGTGCTGTTTTTGAGAGAGAGATATTGATATCTGTGATGAACTCTGTGGGTTGCTTAAAAAAAAGACAATCCTTCAGTACTAGGATCAGTAGTTGGGATCATATCTATCTATTGCTAGGATCTGCAGCACACTTGTGCTGATTGTGGATGAGGCATAAATACATGGTAGATTTTGCCTTTGTTGCAAGTAAAGCAAGTGCTTTGGGTTTTTTTTTTTAACCTAAATGCTTTGATTGATCTGGGAGAAAATAAAATTGGAGGTCTCATATGCATTAAGGTTCAGTCCAGTGGTGAAATGTAAAATGTGTTACTACCGGTTCTGTGGGCATGGCTTGGGGGGGGTTGTAATGTGATTGGGTGGGTGTGGCCAATTTTTTTTTTCACTTTTAAAAGTGGCGGAAGAGGTTGTAAAAAAATGCTTTTAAAAGCCTCTGATGATCAGGCAACTCAGCTGGGATCGTCAGAGGCTTTTAAAAGCATTTTTTTCTACAACCTCTTCGGCCGAAGGGGTTGCAGAAATAAATGCTTTTAAAAGCCTCTGACAATCCCAGCTGAGTCGCGCGATCATCAGAGGCTTTTTTTTATTTATTTATTTATTTTACTTTTAAAAGCATTTTTTCGGCCGAAGAGATTGTAGAAACAATGCTTTTAAAAGTAAAAGAAAAAGCCTCTGATGATCGCGTGGCTCAGCTGGGCATGGGGAGGAGGGATTTTTACGAGACAGTCTTTTGCGACCAATAGCCTCCCACCGACCAGTTCGTTCTCACAGGGAGGGACTACTCAGGGTGCCATCAGTCAAATTATGCCGACTGGCGACTCCCAGGGGGAGGGCCTTCTCTGTGAGGGCTCCAACCCTTTGGAATGAACTGCCCCCTGAGATACGGAATATCCCTGATCTCCGTGCTTTCCGCCGGGCCCTCAAGACCCTGATGTTTCAACAGGCGGGGCTAAACATATGAACATGTGAATGATTTTTTTTTTTAATGTTATCTAATTCTGGGTTTTATTTAATTGACCAAACTAAGTAATAATTTTAATTAGCAATTTTATGATGTTTGTGTGTCTATATTTTTCTTGACTGTACACTGCCTTGAGTCCTACGGGAGAAAGGCGGTATAGAAATATAATAAATAAATAAATAAATAAATAAATAAATAAATTTTTGCTATCGGTTCTCCGAACCACCTGCCGCCATCGCTACCAGATCGGGCAATCCGGTCCTAACCGGGAGCATTTCATCCCTATTTCAGTCTAATCTCTGCTCCAATGAGCCTTCTAAGAAATGAATGCTGTCCCAAAGGTGATTTGTCAGGAGGCAACTGAACTTTCTGGTTTTTTCTTTGAAGATGTTTCGCTTCTCACCCAAGAAGCTTTTTCAGCTCTGACTCGATGGTGGGGAATGGAAGGATTTACACAAAGAATGCAAACGACCAGCTTGTCTGCAAGGAGTATAAATCCTTCCATTCCCCACCATCCAGTCAGAGCTGAAGAAGCTTCTTGGATGAGAAGAGAAAGGTCTTCAAAGAAAAACCAGAAAGTCCAGTCTCCTCTCGAAAAAAGCACCTTTGGGACAACCATGACCTGGATGACTGAGAATCTCCACAGACAAATGAATGCTGTATAAGCCACCTTGGGAGCTATGGGGTCTCAGATACACAGTAAATACACTACAGTACAAAGGTGTTTGACTTTTTTTTGTCTTTGAATGCAGATGCTCCTGGCTGAGAAGACTGAGGCTTTACAAGAAGAAGTTGAAGAATTACTACGGATACCCACAGATGTTCCATGAGGCTTTTTATTTTTCCGTAAATCCAAGAATCAATAGATTATCTCCTGCCTTGATCACTGCTTGTTCTTACTGTATATATTAATGTAATAAAGTCTATACATCAGAAAATATTTTTTTAAAAAAATAATAATCATGTTTTGTTTTGTACATAATGAAATTACTTTTTTTTTTCAATCTGCATTGTATTTTATCTTTCAGAGATATTGCCATTAATGACAAGATTTTGCATTTCATTTCGGTGTCACTATTTTTATTAGATTTCTTCATGACTCTTAAGATCATCTTGGAAAATTAAGTTTATTCTTTTATTTGAAATCTATTTTGGAGATTATGGAGAGGATTATAATGGCATAATTGACACGGTTTGTCTATATTTGCTCAATTATATATGAAATGTGTTTTCACATAGTTTAGTCTATCTGGGTAATTAGCTCCCTAGCTATGCTCACGCCATATATTAGTGCCACAAATTAGCCAATCATATTTTACCATGGAGTACTATACCAAATCATGTCTAATGGTTAATTCATAATAATAAATAATAATAATAATTTTATTTCTATACTGCCCTTCTCCCGAAGGACTCAGGGCGGTGTACAGCCTATTAAAAACACAAAAAAACATCATTTAAAATAGTTTAAAATTATTAAGAAATTAGGCTAAATTTTAAAACCCCAGAAATTTAAAACCCAATTTAAAATTGTTATGTTGATAACATGATTTGGTATACTGTGCCAATTAATTGGTTTTGAATATTTCATTAACTATGATTATTAAAAAAATAACCCACCCCAAACAAGACTGAAAAATATACATATAAGCAAAATGTATAGATATTTAAAAGGTAGCCATTATAAGCACAGGCAAAACCACACCCACAGCCACGGAAGCTCTAAATCACACATGAACTATAATTATTAATCACAATTGTTCAAGAAAAGCCACCCACGCAGTGGCTACTGGTAAATATGATGGCCTGGTTCACATACAAAGATATCTGACTTTGTTTTCTTAGGGAATTGTGCATTTGTACAAAATATATTTCAAAAAAAAAGATCAAAATGAAAGCACTGGAAGATCGCTGGCTAAAAAGAAAGCCAATACTAACAAACAATATAAGTAGGTTTGAGTGGAGGGAATCTCTGAAGCATTTAAGGAGACAATTGTAAATGTTGGCAAGATTGTGTAATAACTTGACAAAGCTCGGGGGGAAAAAATAAGGAAACAACTGGGATATAAACTTTGCAATATGATAGATGCAAATGCTAATAGGTAATACCTATTTCTTCTTATCCTGCCTGTGCTTGGGCCATCCAAAATGGACTTATGTGCACTTATACAAGGACAAAAAAAATACCCTCTCACTTCTCCCTAGCCACGGATTCTGAAAATCATGTCTCCTTTCCATGATGCTCTTTTATTAGTCCAGCCCAAACTTTCCTTTTCCTGAAGCATCTATCTTGTAAATCTGTTTTAAACTGTAGTCCTGGTGGCTAAAATGTTGGGCTTTCCTGCTCCTATCTCACTTCCCACTATTTGCAACCCCATCCTTCCTCGAGACTTTCAGAGAAAAACCCAGTGTTTATTTCAAGGATGTGGCGTGTGAGAGTTACTGAGAAATGTGTTAATGTTCTTGGAAATTCTGAAAGTTGTGCTTGAGTTGTGCTTGTGCCTGGGTGGCTGTGACATTTTCGTGTGTGGACCAGTGGTGAGATTCAAATTTTATTACTATTGGTTCTGTGGGCGTGGTTTGATGGGCGTGACAAGGGAAGGATACTGTAAAATCTCCATTCCCTCCCCACTCGAAGGGAAGATTACTGCAAAATCCCCATTTCTTCCAGATCAGCTGGGACTCAGGAGGCAGAGAATCAATGGGGGCAGGGGCAATCAGAGGTGATATTTACTGGTTCTCTGAACTATTCAAAATTTCCACTACCGGTTCTCCAGAACTGGTTAGAACCTGCTGAACCCTCACTCTGTCAAAGACCTTGGAGTACTCATTTCTAAAGATCTAAGTGCCAGAGTCCACTGTAACAACATTGCCAAAAAGGCATTAAGAGTTGTTAACCTAATCTTGCATAGCTTCTTCTCTGGTAATGTACTATTGACTAGAGCATACAAAACATTTGCTAGACCAATTCTTGAATACAGCTCATCTGTCTGAAACCTGCACTGCATATCGGACATAAATACAATCAAGAGAGTCCAGAGATATTTTACGAGAAGAGTCCTCCATTCCTCTAACCACAATAAAATATCTTATGCCACCAGACTCCAAATTTTGACCTTAGACAACTTAGAACTATGCCGACTTCAGTCTGACCTAAGCATAGTACATAAAATTACCTGCTACAATGTCCTTCCTGTCAATGACTACTTCAACTTCAACCACAAAAATGCACAAGCAAATAATAGATACAAACTCAAGGTAAACCGCTCCAAACTCGATTGCAGAAAATAGGACTTCAGTAACAGACTGGTCAATGCCTGGAATGCACTACCTGACTTTGTAGTTTCTTCCCCAAACCCCAAAAACTTTAACCTTAGACTGTCTACTGTTGACCTCACCCCATTCCTAAGAGGTCTGTAAGAGGCCTGCATAAGTGCACCAGTCCCTGTCCTTTAGAGGCAGATTTAGTTTCTGCCTCTGGCCCATTGACAAAGGGTGGGGGGCAGGAAGATGGGAGCTGCTTCATCTTCAAAACATGCTTCTCCATTTCTCATCCAGGGAAACATAATATTCTGCCTTTTTAATATTTCCCAAAATATTTCATTCCTCTAGGAAAGGGGTGGATGCTAACTTCCTATACAGATATGTAAAGCAACTCAGAATTCTTATCAATAGCTCTGCAGTCTAAAGAATTATGGGAGTTATTAGTTCACAGATCTGGAAATGATTGAGAAACAGGTTTGTTACAATATCTAAAGCCAGTAAGGAACACATTTGTTTTCTCCCCAAGCTGCTTCGTGAATTGAAAGTTGAATGGGACTCCAATTCTATCACCCTGCTTAAAAATTAGGTAGAATTTAATTCCCGAAAAAGATGCATAAAGCTGTCATCTCTTGTTCCCTAAATCTGTTGGAACTGCATCTCCAGCAATTTCCAGCTAAAATAATTAAAAACTGAGGATTCTGCCAATTCTCCCAATATATTTGAAAGATGTTAAATTGGGGGAGGCTGCGCTGAATCAGAGACCACTGGATTTTCCTGATTAGAGAAGATTAGGAAGGCTACAGATTATACAGAGTAAATCAGGCGATTCAGATTGTATGCTTACCCCTAGTTCAGGCATCTTCAAACAGTTTTGGGCAACTGTATTTGTTTGGAATGTTTATAATACATTTATGGACATGCAAAACTGATTGTTATGGTAGGCAGGCCAGTCACAAAGTCCCAACATACCAAGAAGGCACTGGAAAAGAAGACCTATCTAATATCTATTTAACTTCTAAGGTCCCTCCAACAACAAGACTATCCTTATTCCATAGTTTCTCCAAAGCAGTTTGAAATTGGTCTCAATTGTTTTCATCAGTGCTGGTTGAAAAGTAGAGGCAGACCTTGACTTATGACCACAACTGAGCTCCCAAAATTAATGTTGTTAAGTGAGACATTTGTTAAGTGAGTTTTGCCCCATTTTACGACCTTTCTTGCCTCTGTTGTTAAGTGAATCACTGCCATTGATCAGTTAGTAACCTGGTTGTTAAGTGAATCTGGTTTCCCCATTGACTTTGCTTGTCAGAAGGTTGTAAAAGGAAATTTAGATGACACCGGGACATTGCAATGGTCATAAATATGAACCAATTGCCAAGCATCTGGATTTTGATCACATGATCATAGAGATGCTGCAAAGGTCATAACTCTGAAAAATGGTCATAAGTCACCTTTTTCAGTGCTGTTGAAACTTTGAATGGTCAGTAAATGAACTACTGTAAGTCAAGGACTACTGTATCTGTTTAGATTTCCAGGTTAAAACATAATGTTTAGAAAACATAATTTTCTATTCCTGAAAACATGCCCACTAATGCATTCCACATCCTTTTTTCTGCTTTCTCAAAATGTATTGTTTCTCCCAGTTAATTCCCCTTTCAGTTAACAGCCAAAGAAAACGGCTGTTGCAATTAATTCACACAGATGGCAAGGAGAAGCCACAATGACATCACGGGGTATCATTACCCTATTAGGCAGACACAAATTATGTTGTGACATCACTTGGCCCTTTTACTCATGTCCGGATGCCCAAGAGTCATGTAATACAGTGATATGTAAATACAAAAAGGCATTAAGAGTTGTTAACTTAATCTTACATAGCTTCTGGTAATATTGCACTAGTAACTAGAGCATACAAAACATTTGCTAGACCAATTCTTGAATACAGCTCATCTGTCTGGAACCCGCACTGCATATCGGACAAATACAATCAAGAGAGTATTTTACGAGAAGAGTCCTCCATTCCTCTGCTCGCAATGGAATCCCTTATGCCACCAGACTTGAAATTCTGGGCTTAGAAAAGTTAGAATTACGCCACCTATGGTCTGACAGGTCATAAAATTATCTGCTACAATGTCCTTCCTGTCAATGACTACTTCAGCTTCAACCACAACAATACACGAGCAAATAATAGATACAAACTCAAGGTAAACCGTTCCAAACTCGATTGCAGAAAATACGACTTCAGCAACAGAGTGGTCAATGCCTGGAATGCATTACCTGACTCTGTGGTTTCATCCCTAAACCCCCAAAACTTTAACTTAAACTGTCTACTGTTGACCTCACCCCATTCCTAAGAGATCTATAAGGGGCGTGCATAAGCACACCAGCGTACCTACCATCCCTTTCCTAATGTCCCCTTTTATTTGTATCCTTTTTTAAAAAAAATTTTTTAATTTGATTTATATGCCGCCCTTCTCCAGAGACTCAGGGTGGCTTACAATGCGCTAAGCAATAGCCTTCATACTTTTGTATATTTATACAAAGTCAGCTTATTGCCCCCACAAACTGGCTCCTCAATTTACCTACCTTAGAAAGGATGGAAAGCTGAGTCAACCTTGAGCCTGGGGAGATTCGAACTTGCAGTAATTGCAGGCAGCTGAATGTTAATAACAGGCTATTAGTCTGCTGCGCTACCAGGCCCCTGGTGTACATGATTATGTATTTATAATCATGCTTATGCTTATATATCGTATATATGCTTTACAAACAAATACATAAATAAATAAATAAAATTTGCACATGCTCAAAAACAGGGTGCAAATTTCCTACTACCAAAATGTGCAAAATTAGAAATATGCTTTTTTTTTTTTCTTTTAGGCCATGACCACGTGCCACTAAATGAAAATTTTCTGGACTGGGAAGGGTTGAATTCAGGCCAGGGCTTCTCAAATGTCTCTGCTATAATCATCTCAAAAGGCTAAATCAGGATTTTATTTATAGAGGGGAATAGTTGTTGTCATTCAGGGTTGAAATGAGCACTGATGATGTTACCTAGTTAGGTAATGAAAGGTCTGGAAGGAAACAACCAAGTTCAGAAAGCACAAGGAACCCCTCAGGGTTGGGTTAATCAGTTATTAAATTCATTCGTTCATTTATTATATTTGCTTTTAAATTTATTTTATTGAATTTATGTTAATGAATGTATATGTTGCCCATCTGGCTGTGAAGCAACTCTGGGCAGCTCCCAACATGGTAAAAGCAACAATACAAAACATTATTAAAATGAACCAAATTAATTTTAGATTACAGGTAGTCCTCGACTTATGACCACAACGGAGCTCAAAGTTTCTGTTGCTAAGTGAGACATTTCTTAAGTGAATTTTGCCTCGACATTTATTGCCACTTCTGTTAAGTGAATCACGGCAGTTGTTAAGTCAGGTACATGGTTGTTAAGTGAATCTGTCTTCTCCATTGACTTTGCTGATCAGGTGGTCACGAAAGGGAATCAGAATGACCAGGGGACACGGCAACCGTCATAAATACGAGCCAGTTGCCAAACATCCGAATTTTGTTCAGGCGACCATGGAGATCAGTGTTAAAAAGGGTCATAAGTCACTTTTCCAGTGCCGTTGTAACTTTGAACGGTCACTAAATGAAATTGTGGGAAATCCCCTCCCCACTGGAAGAATGAAATATTTTGGGGGATATTAAAAGAGGCAGAATATATTTCTCCAAAGGAGAAATGGAGAAACATGTTCTTAGAGGCGGAAAGCAGCCTCCAGTCTTTCTTAATAGCCCACAGCAGATGCCGGCACTTAAGGAGAATAACAGGTGTATTGAAAGAGGAAGCCAACTATCTAGATGGCTCCATTCATAAGCAAAGCAAACACTGCCGGCAGAAGTCCATTCAAAACAGGGTATTTCAAAACTCCCCGGAGCAAAGTTTGACAGCTAACAAAAGCCGAGTAATAGGATTATAAGCCCCTTACCCAAAATCCAGCACAGGACATAAGCCGTCAGCCACAATGGGAATTGCCCAACACTCTCTTTAGAAACACATAGCCCATAGTGCACAAACCCCAAACCTTAAAAACACAGAACCATATAAAGAACCCTTCCTCTCACTCGGCTAGTTGTTCAGCTGACCCAGAACTGCACAACTGTCTTTGTGTGGGGTTCTGTCCATCCATTAGCCATCTTTCCAATGAGCCTCCATGTCTTTTCCGATGTCTTTTTCCCAGCTTGGAAACTCAACCAGGTGGATCTTCCTTCCAACGAAGTGTGGTAAGTCGAGGACTACCTGCACTTTGTTGGAGGGAGAAAACCACGAGGGAAGGCCGGGGAAGGGGGGGCACCTGATGAGAGGGAACCTGCCAGACCTCACAGAAAGAGGCAAGGGCAAACTGCAATCCTATTGTTGGAAGAAATATCCACCTAGTTCAGTTCCAAGCTGGGAGAAAGACATTGAAAACATGGAGGCTGATTTATTGGAAAGATGGTTTATTGATGAAGCAGAACCACGTGTGATTCTGGGCAGCTGACCACGTGGAGTTGAGAGTGGGTGGGTTTTATACCTTCTCTGGGCTTTGTATTTGAGCTTCCTGTTCCTGTGCAAGAACATGTATTCTATTGTCAGTTGTCAGATTCCTATGGGGTCATGTACGGGTTATAGTTGGCAGAGAACGAGGTGGCTGGAGGGAGTCATTGAAGCAGTCGGTGTGAGCTTAAATGGACTCCAGAGAATGGTAGAGGACAGGAAGGCCTGGAGGAACATTGTCCATGGGGTCGCGATGGGTCGGACACGACTTCGCAACTAACAACGACAACAAAAAGGTGTTTATCTGAGCTAAATTTGGTTGAGATTTCTAAGGGTGATGCAACGAAGGGCCTTGTGTTCTGAAAGGGTGTGGGGTAATTCCTATTGTGGCCTAATGGCTTTTTCCTGCGTTGGATCTTGAGTGTGACTATTTGCTTATGAATAGAGCTATCTAGATACTTGTCTTCTTTCAATAAGCTCTTTCTCTCTGTGCCGACAGATGCTGTGGGCTATTAAGGAAAGGGGGTGTTGCTTTCTGCCTCTAAAAAAACATGTTTCTCCATTTCTCCCTTTGGGAAAAATCTGTGCCTTTTTAAAATATTACTCAAAATATTTCATTCTTCTAGGAGAGGAGTGGCTTCACAGACTACGCCAAAAAAAAGCGCCATCTGTGGCATCCCTGAAGCCATTTTTGCTTTAGTGAGACTTTTGTTGTTGTTGTTCAAACCATCCTCTCCCAGGATGGTTTTCGGTGGTGGCTTGCTTTAACCATGGTTAGTAACTTGTTTTAACCACGGCTAGTGGCTTGTTTTAACCAGGGTTGGTAGCTTTTTTTAACCAGGGCTGGTGGCTTGTTTTAACCAGGGTTAGTGGCTTGTTTTAATCACCAATGGCTTAACCATGGCTAGTGGCTTTACTTTACTTTACTTTACTTACTTTATTTGATTTATATATCGCCCTACTCCTGAAAGACTCAGGGCGGTGAACAGCCAAACAGTAAAAATACATAGATACAAAATTTAAAAACAAAGTAAAATCGAATTAAACAATTTGGCCCAGGCAGATTAAAACACCCCAATCATTGTTTAAACCAGGGTGTCTTGTTTGAACCAGGGTTAGTGTCTTGTTTTAACCAGGGTTAGTGGCTTGTTTTAATCACCAGTGGCTTGTTTTAATCATGGTTGGTGACTTGTTTTAATCACGGTTGGTGGCTTGTTTTAACCATGGCTAGTGGCTTGTTTTAACCAGGGTTAGTGGCTTGTTTTAATCACCAGTGGCTTTAACCATGGCTAGTGGCTTGTTTTAACCAGGGTTAGTGCCTTGTTTTAGCCACGGCTAGTGGCTTATTTTAACTACAGCTAGTAGCTTGCTTTAACTATGGTTGGTAGCTTGTTTTAACCAGGGTTAGTAGTAGCCGAGGAAGAAGGGATGAGGAGAGCACACCTCAAGCAGGGCGTGAGAGCCGCAGCTGGGCGTGGGCTGGCGTCTCCTTCCGCCTCGCCTCTCCTGAGCCGGCCGTGAGCTCTGGACGACGGAGCGTCCTTCACTCGCGGGGAAGCCGAGCTCCGCAGCGGCTGGGTTGTGTGTGTGGGGGGGGGGAAAAACCGCGCGCTCGCCCTTCTCCGTCAGTCGAGCAGAGAAAGAGCCGAGCCGGCGCCAAACGGAGCGTTTTCTCTCTCTCTCTCTCTCTCTCCGTCTCTCGTGATGCCGCCGCCGCCGCCGCTGCTGTTCCTGCTGCTGCCGCTGTTGCACCTTTGCGGCTGGCCGGTGCGGGACGCGGCGGGGTTTTGGACAACGGAGCCCGGCCGAAGGGAAGAAGACGGGGCGGCCGCGTTGAGCTTCCAGCTGAGCCTCCAGCCGGCGCGGAAAGTCAGCCCGTTTTTCCTCTCCGTCACCCTCGACTCCAACCTCATCACCCACCCCAAGTACATCACCTTCCTCGGGTAGGTAAGCGGGGGGGGGGGGCGACGCGCGGGGACCCCTCTTCCCTCACCAGCCCTCTCTCGCTCAGCCTCGGGCGCTTTGGAAAAACAGCACCTGACGCATGGCTGCCTGCGGCCTCAGAGCCCTAAGCGCCTGGTATGTGTGTGTTTGTGTGTATTTTTTTAAATGCCGGGGGAAAGCCCTAAGGAGTTTTTGTGTTTCAACCACTGGAACCGGAATAACATAACCGAATAACAGAAAGGAAGGAAGGGACCTTAGAGGTCTTCTAGTCCACCCCCACCCCTGCTCAGGCAGAAAACCCTACACCGTTTCGGACAAAGAGTCGTCCAATCTCTTCTTTAAAAAAAAAAACTTTCAGTGTTGAAGATCTCACTACATTCTTGGAGGCAATTGGTTCTGCGGATTAATTTTTTTCCAAACAAAATTGCAAAATTTTCCAAACAAAATTCCAAAATTTCTCCTTAAGTTCTAGGTTGGTGCTTAGTTTCTATCCATTGCTTCTTCTTCTTCTTTTTTTTTAAAATTTATTTTTATATGCCACCCTTCTCTGGAGACTCAGGGCAGCTTACAATGCGCTAAGCAATAGCCTTCATACTTTTGTATATTTCTACAAAGTCAGCTTATTGCCCCCACAAACTGGGTCCTCAATTTACCTACCTTAGAAAGGATGGAAGGCTGAGTCAAACTTGAGCCTGGTGAGATTCAAACTTACAGTAATTGCAGACAGCTGGATATTAATTACAATGCATTAGTCTACTGAACTATCCAGGCTCCTATCCAGGACAAGGACAGGCTCTTGTCCTGCCTTCAGGTGCTTCGGAGAATAGCTTGACTCCCTCTTCTTTGGGGCAGCCTCTGACATATTGAAACACTGCTGTCACGTCACCCCTACTCCCATAGTTTTCATTAAACTAGACGTACACAATTCCAGCAACTATTCTTTATACAGGGGTCTCCAACTTTAGCAACTTTAAGCCTGGTGGACTTTAACTTCCAGCAAAGCTGGCTGGGGAATTCTGGGAGTTAAAGTCCACCAGGCTTAATGTTGCCAAGGTTGGAGACCCCTGCTTTATATGTTTTAGCCTTCAGTCCAGTGGTGAAATCCAATTTTTTTTTACTACCGGTTCTGTGGACGTGGCATGATGGGCGTGGTCTGGCTTGGTGGGCCTGGCAAGGGAAGGATACTGCAAAATCTCCATTCCCACCCCACTCCTGGGGGAAGGATATTGCAAAATCTCCATTCCAACCCCACTCCTGGGGGAAGGATATTGCAAAATCTCCATTCCCACCCCACTCCAGGGGGAAGGATACTGCAAAATCCCCATTCCCTCCCCATTCCTGGGGGAAGGATATTTCAAAATCTCCATTCCCACCTCATACTCTGGGGCCAGCCAGAGGTGGCATTTGCCGGTTCTCTGAACTGCTCAAATTTTCCACTACCGGTTCTCCAGAACCAGCTGGATTTCACCTCTGCCCTGCTTTATATGTTTTAGCCTTCAATCCAGGGGTGGGTTCTACTTAACCTTTACTACCGGTTTGCAACGGGGCGGCGCGCATGCGCAGAAGCGTCCTGATGACGTCAGGGTCGGTGGGCGGAGCCTCCTGCCGGTTTTACTACCGGTTCTATGGAACCGGTCCGAACCGGGGGCAACCCACCACTGCTTCAGTCCCCTAATCATCTTTGTCCTTTGTTAAATAGGAGAGCAGGACTGGTGACAATGGGAAATTATGAACAAGTGTATTGCTGGGTGCAGGAGGATTAATTTTGGGACCTTATGTGAACTCATTGAGAGTAAAGCAGAGCCTTGTTTAAATATTTTTCACTCCATGGGCTACATCAGCCGTGCTACCTTCCGCTGGTGTGGTAAAAACATGAGATGGCCATCCATGTCACTTAAATTCCTTGGGTGAAGGGCAGCAATAACGGATGAAAAAAACCAAACTTTAATGTTCTTCCTGAACTTGTCGATCAGAAAGGTCGGCAGTTTGGCGGTTCGAATCCCTAGTATAGGTCTCCCGCGTGAGGAGGGGGTTGGACTAGATGACCTCCAAAGTCCGTTCCAACTCTACTGTTACTGTTTGATCTTTGCTTTTCAATTTTATTCCTATCCTTTCGGTTCCAAGAACCTTACCCTTAGTCCTGTATAAGATTCTGGTTACTTTGTAGCTTGGGGGAAGGTTGCCCTAATCCAGGAGTCTGCAACCTTAAACACTCAAAGAGCCATTTGGACCCGTTTCCCATAGAAAAGAAAACACCGGGAGCCACAAACCCTTCCCGTGCCTGACTATTTCTTAAGCGGCCACAAAACTAGCATATGTAGTTGAATTCAGCATTCTGTTTTCTTCTGAAACTTTTATTTTCTTGGATTTATGCATGATTGGCCTTCTGGAGGTTGAAAAGCTCAATAAATCGTGTGCTGGTGGGTGTCGCACATTGGCAGTTGTGACGCATATTTTGAGTGACAGGGAGCCACATCAGAGGGGTGAAAGAGCCACATGCGGCTCCAGAGCCGCAGATTGCTGACCCCTGCACTAATCTAAAGTGTGTCATTGTCTGAGCTTTTGGGTGTTGTGTAAACCCAGGAAATAGAATTAATTCCATAAATCTTGGATAAGGTAAATCGAGGTGAGTATATCGCCTAAATGCCAAATATTTCCTGTTTGAAGATCTGGTAAAAATACAGGTAGTCCACAACTTACGGCCACAATTTGAGCCCAAAATTTCTGTGGCTAAGTGAGATGGCTGTTAAGTGAGCTCTGCCCTCATTTTATGACCTTTCTTGGCACAGTCGTTAAGTGAATCACGGCAGTTGCTAAGTTAGTAAAACGACTGTAAAGTGAATCTGGCTTGCCCATTGATTTTGCTTCTCAAAAGGTCACAAAAGGGGATCACATGACCTGGGAAACGTCCATCATCATAAATACCGATTTACCATGCATCTGAAATATAATCATGTGACCATGGGGACGTTGCAATGGTCGTAAGTGTGAAAAATGGTCCCAACTCACTTTTTTCAGTTCCATTGAACTTTGAATGACCACTTGAATGAATGGTTTGAATGACCACTTGAATGAATGGTTAAAGGTGGGTTTCAGCAGGTTCTGACCAGTTCTGGAGAACCGGTAGCGGAAATTTTGAGTAGTTTGGAGAACTGGTAAATACCACCTCTGACTGGCCTCACTCCCATCTATTCTCTGCCTCCCGACTCCAAGCTGATCAGGAGGAAATGGGGATTTTGCAGTAACCTTTCCCTGGATTGGGGAGGGAATGGAGATTTTACAGTATCCTTCCCCTGCCATGCCCACCAAGCCATGCCCACAGAACCAGTAGTAAAAAATTTTGAAACCCATCACTGGTTATAAGTCAAGGACAACCTGTGCTCCTTATTCAGGTGCCCATTTTGCTGCACTGGCGTAGGAGGAATGAGTTGACAACATCCTTTATAATTATCATCCTAGAACAATTGCCCTCTTAATTATCTGCCCAGCTAAAGAACTTGCTTTGCCATTTCCTGCAGTTCCTTCCTGGTGTTTTGGCTGATGAGATAGACGCTGGGGAATCCTGCTGTCCCCAACTCTGCCCACAGTTCTTAAAGGCTCCCTGACATCACTCTTAAATGAATCTAGCAAGAAATGTATTCAGTTCTTCTCCATAGACCTGCACAGTGGTGAAATGTAAAATTTGATTACTACCGGTTCTGTGGGCGTGGCTTGGTGGGGGGTAATGTGACTGAATGGGTGTGGCCAACTTTTTTTTTTTAACTTTTAAAACCATTTTTTCTACAACCTCTTTGGCCGAAGAGGTTGTAAAAAAAAAAAATGCTTTTAAAAGCCTCTGACGATCCCAGCTGAGCCGCGCAATCATCAGAGGCTTTTTTTTAACTGTCCCCATTTATTCGTATCCTTACCCTGTATTCATAATCTTGTTTATACTTATATCTGTTATTTTATATGTATTTGACAAATAAATAAAATAAAATAAAATAAATTTAGAGCAGAATTGGATTAGACCACAGTTTTTCCAACCTGGCAGCTTGAAGTTGTGTGGACTCCTATGCTGGCTGGGGAATTGTGGGAGTTGACGTTTATACATCTTCAAGTTGCCAAGATTGATAAAGACTGGACTGGCCCATCCTTTACATTGTTAGAAGATTCTCCCAAAATATTGTTAGGTTTCTATCTCGGGAGCCTTGGATGAAAAATATACTGTAGCCCTTCCCATTTTTCTCTATAAACAGCATCCCTGTTAGGTAGGTTGATATCTATGGAGATTCTCAGTCATCCAGGTCATGATTGCTCCAAAGGTGCTTTTTCCAAGAGGCGACTGGACTTTGTTTTCTTTGAAGACGCTTTGCTTCTCATCCAAGAAGCTTCTTCAGCTCTGACTGGATGGTGGGGAATGGAAGGATTTATATTCCTTGCAATCATCTGGCTGTTAGCGCCTCTTTCTTGAGGCCACTTGGAGGTTTATCTGTGCCCTCAGGATCACCTGAATAGTGCAAATGGCTATGGATGGGCATTAGGGTCACTGCCTCACTTTGGTTTGGTGGCAGCAGGGCCGCTGATAGAAAGTCCATACAGAGAGTGGTAAGGACAACCGAGAAGATTATAGGAAGCTCGCTTCCTGTTATTCAGGATACTGCTGATAAGCGTTATGTGTTTAGAGCTGAAAGCATTGTTAGAGACCCCACATACCCACTTTACAGTCTGTTTCTGTTGCTCCCCTCTGGGAGGAGGTTTCAAAAGTATTTCTAGCAGGACTACCAGATTCTGTAACAGCTTTGTTCCCTACACCATCTGTCTGGTAAACTTGCAAGATTCATTTTTCTAGCCATGTACATGTATACATCCGAACTAGACTTGTATACATCCAAACTAGACTCTGTTGTTTCTCTGTATCATAATATATGTGTATATGGGCATATGCATAATTTTTTTTGTCATGTTTATGTAGTGTATATTGGATGTGGTGACTCTTTGAGAGATGTATGCAATGAAATTTCATTTTAATGTAAGCTAATGTAAATATGTTTAAAGTGAAAATAAAGTTATTCTAAGTCTTAAGTCTAGGGATGTTATGTAGCTTGGATTAAGCAAGAGGGACAGAGAACATCTGTGGCTGATGTTAGATTTTCTCCCAGTGACATTTAACACCTTAAGCTTTGCACCATGCTAGCTTTCTTTTGGAGGTCTTTCAAATAGAAAAGTGATGTGGAGATGATGGCCATGGAGAAAAGGCTGTGCAATGGACTATAGGGAAGTAGCAGTTTCCTAGGGAGGAGGGAGCACACTCCAAGGAGCAGGTGAGACAAGAAACAACAGAGCCTGGAGGTGGATAAGAGGCAGAAGAAGAGAGAGTTAGGATAGCCACTCCCTAGAATCTCTCTGGATATATCCGTTAGGCTGAGAGTAGTAAAGATTTACTTTGGCAAGATTCTGTCTGTTGTGTGTAAGCAGATAAGGAACTAAATACTGGCTGGAATGTTTTGTTTTGTTTTTAGTCTTAGCCTGACATGGTTATTAATTCACAATAGCTATTATTTGGACAACAGGTTGAACCAAGTCAATGAAAGATCTAGTAGATATACAGGTAGTATTCGACCTACGATCACAACTGAACCCAAAATTTCTGTTGCTAAGTGAGTTTTGCTCTTATTTTATGAGCTTTCTTGTCACATTTGTTAAGTGAATCGCAGCAGTTGTTAAGTTAGTAACACGGTTGTTAAGTGAATCTGGCTTCCCCATTGACTTTGTTCATCAGACAGTCGCAAAACAGGATCACATGACCCCAGGACACTGCAACCGTCACTAAAGATGACTCAATTGCCAAGCATCTGCTCACGTGACCATGGGGATGCTGCAACGGTCGTAAGTGTGAAAAACGGTCATAGGTCACCATTTTCAGTGCCATGGTTACTTTGAACGGTCACTAAATGAATTAAGGTCGACTCAGCCTTCCATCCTTTCTAAGGTGGGTAAAATGAGGACCCGGTTTGTGGGGGCAATAAGCTGACTTTGTATAAATATACAAAAGTATGAAGGCTATTGCTTAACGCATTGTAAGCCGCCCTGAGTCTCCGGAGAAGGGCGGCATATAAAAATAAAAAATAAAATAAATAAAAAAATAAATAAAATTTGTATTCACACAATCCAAAAAGCTTGGTTAAATTCGATCTTGGAAAAGTTATACCAAGTTACGTGAGCCTAGTCCTTGTCCTAGTTTATGATTCAATCCATTGTAGAACCCCAAGCAGCATGCGCGCATGCCTCCCGCTGGCCAGCTGATTTTTGGGTGTTTGCTGCACATGTGGCAAGGGGGGTGAGGGGTTTCATGCACATGCGTGGGGGGCAGGGGGAGCGCGGGGGGCAGTGCCCCCCCTGCAGCCTGTTTTGGGCCTAGCAGACCTCCTGGAAACCCCCCTCCCCCCGGCACCCCATTTTTGGTCCCAGGAGGCTTCCGGGAAGCCTACTAGGCCCAAAATGGGCCACGGGGGGAGGTCACACGCCCATGCACGGGGGGCGGGGCGAGCACAGTGGGTTGCACGCACATGCGCAGGGGGAGCACGGGGATGTTGTGTACGCATCTGCGGAGGCAGGGGGACCATTGCATTATAGGTGTGGGCACGTGGGCATGCCCACTGTCGCGCACACATGCTGCTTTTAGCACCTGAGGAAAACTAGGTTAGCCATCACTGGCTAGGAAATAATAGAGGAGATTTTCACCTGTATATATATGTGTTTTTCTATCGAGACACCTGGTCTACCCCAACATGTAGGAGGGGGCATTCTGCTTCCTTTCGCCTTTCAGCTCCAATGCAGGAGCTGAAGTTGATGAAGGGAGGAGAACTTGTGGCTCAGAAGGTTAATTCAACTGCCTAACATGCAGGAAGCCAAAGTTCGAATCCGAGTAAGGTATGGCTAGCTGATGAAAACTAAAAAGCTTGAAATAGATCTATACTAGTCTCCCTTTATTTCTTTATCAACAAAATATACATTTGATATATATATATATCAAAATATAATTTTGCATGTATATATATATAAAATATATATATCCTCTGCTTAACATATGAAGATGCAGGAATGCACTATGTATAAATTAGGGAAACTCCCTGGGAGCAGTGTGAGAAGAAACACCGGTCCTCCAGCAAATCACCATAATCTGGCATAGAGTTCTTTAAATACATTTCCATTTTGAAATGTAGGCATATTTCAGAAGTCATGGATAGTTCTAGCTGAGAGAAAGGAACTGCAGTGGTGAATTTATGGACATCTGCTAACTAGTTCCCTAGCCTATGGGCTTATCTGAATGAATGTACAAAATTGACAGAGATCCCACTCAAAAGATACAATTTTTATTTGGCCATATGGACGGAGCAAAGAGGCTCAGTGTGCCAAACAGTTAAATATCAGAGGCTGGGAAGATGTCCGTGTCAAATCCATCATTTCTTTAAAAAAAAAAAAAAAAGCATCTATATGAGTATGTCACACTAAAGATAATTCTGGACGTAACAACCATAGTTAGAACCAGAATTTCTGTCGTTAAGAGTATCCGATTTACATCATGCCTGATTTATGGCCTTTTTTGGCACTGTTGCTAAGCGAATCACTGCTGTTGTTAAGTGAAATGCAGTCATTAAGTGAATCCGGCTGCCTCCATTAACTTTGTTGGTCACAAGTGGCCGGGCCCCTTAATTTTGATCATATGACCTGGGGATGCTGGGATGGTCCATAAGTGTGAAGACCGGTTATTGCAAATAACTTTTTTCTAGTTGCGGTTGTAGCTTTGAATGTTTACTAAACGAATTCTTCTAATTTGAGAATGACCTGTAATTGCAGGTTATAAAAATAAGCTGGATCATCATCAGGGATTTTAAAAGTTGAAAGTAGATATATTAAAGATGTTTAAAAAGTACATCATGTACTTTTGGAGTAGCTTAATGTGCTGAACATGCTTTGAACATACTTCGCTCACCAGTCTGTCTGCCCTCTTAGAATAGTTAGAATTAGTTGGAATTAAGATTTCCGGGAGAAATATCAACAACCTCAGATATGCAGATGATACCACTCTAATGGCAGAAAGTGAAGAGGAACTAAAGAGCCTCTTGATGCTGGTGAAGAAGGAAAGTGCAAAAGTTGACTCAAAACTCAACATTAAGAAAACTAAAAAATTAATTAGTAGGATATATAAATTTTTACTGCGGTACAAGATGGAAGACGAGGTAATTAAAGAAACAATGATTAAATGAGTCAAAAATTTTAATTATAATATAGAACTGGAGAGATGGGAGAAAATGTGGCAAATAAATACAAAATTAACTATGTTTGTGGCATTCAAGGAGAACCAGTTGAAGATGTTCTACAGATGGCACTTCCCACCAGCAAGCCTTGCTAAGATGTTCCCAAAACAGCTCGCCAATATGTTGGAAATGCAACAAGATCTATGGAACATATTATCATCTGTGGTGGACTTGCCTGGCCGCAAAAAGTTTTGGGCTAAAATCAAGAAATGGCTAGAAAAAATAACAGATCAACTGATTGATAGGAAACCAGAGACATTTTTATTAGGAATATTCACTAGAAAATATACTAAAGAAATAAAATACTTGATTTTACATATTATAACGGCCACACGAATATCATTTGCACAAAATTAGAAAAATAAAAATACACCAATAGAGGAAGAATTGATAAAAAAAATATTAAGAGTGTGTCGAGATGGACAAATTAACAAAAGAACTTAGAAATAGTGAACAATAAGAACAGGGGAGAAGTTATAAATGTAAAATGTTTATAGGACAAGTTATAAAGTATACAAAATTAATATCATGATTGTTAGGAATTATAATGTAAATAAGAGAAAAAGGGACAAGAAGGAAAATTACAGTATAAGGGGAAATGGGGGAAGATGTAAATACTAGGAGATGATCATTATGAAACAGTTGTAAAAAGAGAACTTATATTATGTGTTTTGTGTTTGTTATATTATGTTGTGTTATAAATAAATAAATAAAAAGAAAACAGAAACTAAGATCATGCCATCCGACCCTCTCAATTCCTGGCAAATAGATGGGGAAGAAATGGAGTTAGTGACAGATTTTATTTTCCTGGGCTCCAAGATCACTGCAGATGGGGACTGCAGCCAAGAAATTAAAAGATGCTTGCTCCTGGGGAGGAAAGCTATGGCAAATCTAGATAGCATACTAATAAGCAGAGACATCACCCTGCCAACAAAAGTGTGTATAGTCAATGCTATGGTTTTCCCAGCTGCAATGTATGGCTGTGAAAATTGGACCATAAGAAAGGCTGAGCGCCAAAGAATTGAGGCCTTTGAACTATGGTGCTGGAGAAGACTCCTGCGAGTCCCTTGGACTGCAAGGCAATCAAACCGGTCAGTCCTAGAGGACATCAACCCTGACTGCTCTTTAGAAGGCCAGATCCTGAAAATGAAACTCAAATGCTTTGGCCACCTAATGAGAAGGAAGGACTCACTGGAGAAGAGCCTAATGCTGGGAAAGATTGAGGGCAAAAGAAGAACGGGACGGCAGAGAATGAGGTGGCTGGATGAAGTTATTGAAGCAGTTGGCATGAGATTAAATGGTCTCTGGAGGATGGTAGAGGACAGGAAGGCCTGGGGGAACGTTGTCCATGGGGTCGCAATGGGTCGGACACGACTTTGCAACTAACAACAATAACAACAAGGACGAGGGCTATCTGTACTTTAAGTAGGAAAGTGAACCTTACCATCCTATCAAAAAGACAGGTTTCCATGTCAAAAGACCCCAAAAGCAGGAGAAGAGAGCCCCCAAAATGTGATCCTTGATTTCAGTATAAATAGGATTTGTATCTGGTAGTTAGAAGTCACTGGCATTCTTTCATAATAGTTTCCTTCCTATTTACTTACATTAAAACTATCAAAGATCTGCAACCTAGTTTCATACTTCCAGTCATATCCTGTCAAGAGAAGGCTAACACACTGCACAAGCTCAATGGCATTCTTTGACCTTGGTTCATGACTGCAGGGTGGCACTTCCCAGGAAAGAAAAAGGAAGTGCATCATTTAAAATAAAGGTAAAGGTGAAGGTTCCCCTCACACATATGTGCTAGTTGTTCCCAACTCTAGGGGGCAGTGCTCGTCTCCGTTTCAAAGCCGAAGAGCCAACACTGTCCGACGACGTCTCCATGGTCATGTGGCCTGCATGACTCAACACCAAAGGTGCACAGAATGCTGTTACCTTCCCACCAAAGGTGGTCCCTATTTTTCTACTTGCATTTTTTACGTGCTTTCGAATTGCTAGGTTGGAGAAGCTGGGACAAGTAACGGGAGCTCACTCCATTACGTGGTGCTAGGGATTCGAACCGATGAACTGCCAACCTTTTGATCGACAAGCTCAGTGTCTTAGCCTCTGAGCCCCCACGCCCCTTCATTTAAAATAGACAGCTTCAAAACCAAAGATGTGCATAGGATTTGCCATGTGCTCAGCTTGAGAAAGGTCTGCCCATGCCTATCCAATTCAGTAATTTAAATAGAAATGTAATTCTTTTCAGCAACCAGGAGAGAAATTGTGTCTTCGTAAACGATGGTTTTGCTTAGTCTGTTGCCCTTTCTGACTGTGTGGATGGGCAAATTTCAATCCCTGGATTTCTTATGGTGCATTCCTTGTCTTGCAACCAGGGATGAATTAGACATCTCCTTCAAAACAGGGGAGGTTTTCAGATAAGAGGGTTGTATTTTTGTGTAGCACTTCAAATTAAGGAACCTAACCCTAACCTTCTGTGAAATAGAAATTGTCCAGCCTTAATTCATGAAGAGCAGTCAGTGGGGATGAAAACACAGGTAGCCCTTGATTTAAGGGCTACCTTAAGCCCTTAAGGGAGTCCCTATTTTTCTACTTGCATTTTTACGTGCTTTCAAACTGCTAGGTTCACAGAAGCTGGGACAAGTAATGGGAGCTCACCCGGGTAGCCCTTGACTTACAACCATTCATTTAGTGACCAAAGTTACAATGGCATTGAAAACAGTGACTTAATTCAAATGATTCCGGTGCTCAAAAATGATAAACAACTAAAAGCATGGCAAACTGGTATCAACAAATTTGTTTGGAACGAGAAAAAACCAAGAGTAAAAATGAAAATTATGCAAGACATCCCAGAAAGGGGAGGTCTCAAACTTCCAAACCTACAATTATATTATGATGCAACAGCTTTGACTTTAGTAAGTGATTGGTTTGGAGGAAAAAAGACTGGAATATTGAATGCAGAAAGTTTTGATTTGGAATTTGGATGGCACGCTTACTTATTTTATGACAGCAAAGTGGATAAAGTATTTAAAAGCCATATACTTAGAGATTCTTTGCTGAGAGTTTGGAAGAAGCACCGAAACAACTGGAATTACAAAATACCGCTATGGCTGGATCTTGGTCATACCTTGTGGAATACAAATATAATGTCACTCGGGGGGTTTTTATATAAAGAGGTTCTTTTTGCAGATGCGGGCAGATGGCAGCTGAAGACATTACAGACATTGTTGGCTGAAGGGATTAATTTAACTTGGTTACAATATAATCAATTGCAATTGAGATGGAAAGAGGACCAAAAAACTGGTATTATGATGTATGAGGAAGAATTAGTTAGACATATAAAAGAGAAAGGCCCAATGCATATTAAAAGACTTTATAATGTTTTGTTAGAAAGGGATTCAGAAACTGAACTAGTTAAAGACTGTATGGTTAAGTGGGCACAAAATTTTGAGGAACCAGTGATGTTGGAAACATGGGAAAAAATTTGGGTTCAGAATGTTAAATTTACACAGTCGCAGAATCTGCGGGAAAATTTCTACAAAATGTTTTATAGATGGCATTTAGATCCAAAAAAATTGTCGTGTATGTACCCTAGTGCCCAGCCTAAATGTTGGAGATGTGACTGCCTAGACGCTACATATTATCATGTTTGGTGGACCTGTAAGAAAGTTAAGGCTTTTTGGATAAAAATTTGGTGGGTCATGCAGAATGTTTTGAAGAGAAAGATTCAATTTTCTCCACAACTGTTTTTATTGGGTATAGTTAAGGGTTTTACATTGGGGGAAACAAAAATGATATTGTACATGATAACTGCAGCAAGATTGTTGATAGGTAAATACTGGAAAAATGAAGCGCTGCCTTCGATTGAGGAATGGACTTTGAAGATGGCCAGTTTTGCGGAGATGGCGAAGATTTCAGCATATTTAAAAGACTGTTCTCAAGAGACTTATGAATGGGAATGGAAGAAGTGGATAGATTATGTTCAGAACAAATATCAAACTAGGAAGTACCAAATAGCTTTTATTTGAAAATGTTATATTAAGATAGAAATATTTTCAAGGTAATCAGGATGAAAATTTATTTGAAACTGCTATATTAAGATAGAAATAGGTTAATGTAATGAAGATGAAAATTTGTAAGGGGAGGGCGGGGTTCAAGTTTTATATACAAAGGAGGGTTTTTCCTTTTATTTGACATGACTATATTGTGAGGAAGTCTGGGGGGAGGGGTGGGTTAGGGTGGGTTAGGGAGGTTGGGAAGTTTGGGGCGGGTCGAGGGGGGGGAAAAAGGGGTGAAAATGTAATTGTAAAACTTTTGCAATAAAAAAAAAAAAAAAAGAAAACAGTGACTTAACGACCGTTTTTCACATGACCTTTGCAGCATCCCTATGATCATGCAGTCAAAATTTGGATGCTTGGCAACTGGCATGTATTCATGATGGTTGCAGGATCCCAGGGTCATGTGATCACCTTATGCCAAGATCCCCCAGGCCTCAGCCCAGCGCCAGGCTGCAGCCTGTTAGGAACCGGGAACCGCAGCATGGGTGGGAGAGCACGTGTGAAGCTGCATTTGTGAAAGGGCGCGTGCACGAAAACATCCCTTCTTCTCCTCCCATCTGCCAAGCCAGAAAGTTTGGAGACCACTGCTTTTGAGACCTTCTGATAAGCAAAGTCAGTGGGGAAGCCAGATTCACTTAACAACGGTGTCACCAATTTAACAATCGCAGCGATTCACTTAACAACTCTTGCCAGGAAGGCTGTAAAACGGAGCAAAGCTCAACTACTGTCTTGCTTAGCCACAGAAATTTTGGACTCCGTTTTGGTCCTAAGTGGAGTGCTACCTGTATTACAGAGCAGGCTGAATTGTCAAATCCTCATTCAGATGAACCTGTAAATACAGGAAGTCTCTACACTAGCTATCCTTCAATTAAAGACAAGCTTTTCCTGCCACTCTATCATTAGAGTGACCTGACGCTGCTTCTTAAAAGTAGTGTATATACTTTGCTGCTTCAGGATGACTCCGCCGTGTCAGCTCTTAAGAATCTGGTCTGCTTCCTTGACTTGGCAGGTAAATCCGTTGTGATCATGTGATCTGCAAATTGCTGGTGTCCTTGAGTTTTTTAAAAAATCTTGATTTAAGAGTTTGAAGTGTTGCATGCCTGAAAGCTTACACAAGTAGCTGGAAGCTGCCGTCAGTTACTCCAGCTTTTTGCAAGTTGGAGAATAAAATAAAATTTGGGATATGTTTAATTTACAATGAATTACTTCTGGGAGAGGTAAGCGTTTAAAAAAATATTTAGGTCTCAGGATCCCTGGAACTAGAACAAAAGCATTGCACAGCAGAACAACTAGGCACAAGGACAGTTTTTTCCCGAATGCCATCATCTGCTAAACAACTAATTCCCACAACACTGTCAAACTATCTAGTAAAGCTGTATTCTATTATTCTTCTCATCTTTCCTATTATCGTCTTGACTATAACTTTGTTGCTTGTATCTTACAATTTATATTGTTTACTTAGTATCCTAGTATAATTTATGTTGATTGCTTATTTAGTATCCTATGACTATCACTAAGTGTTGTATCTTATGATTTGTGATAAATTTTTACAATGACTATGATCATGATTTATCACTTATTGTATTGTATGTACACTGAGAGCTTATGCACCGGAAACAAATTCCTTATGTGTCCAATCATATTTGGCCAATAAAGAATTCTGAAGATAACATGGAGGTTTTTAGAAGAAACTCTGATGGAGGTTTTTTTTAAAAGAATCCCATATCCTTATTTTTGGATAAACAATGATTTTAATGTTTTATAATTACTTAAGCCAGTTAGACTTACTACACTAAATTTGTTCATTGCCGAAGAAAATTCATAGGCGTTGCCGTATTAAAAAGTTTGCAGACAAAATTTAGGAGTGTGATTTTCCAGTTCCTTGGAGCCCCGTGCATATGTTGCCTACCCCTGAACTAAATTAATTACAGTGAATTAAACCCACTGTTTGGGTTTGCACAGCATGATAAACACTGAATTGCTTATTTATTGAATAGATCATACCTGACATGATGTTGTGGCCACCAGTGGCCAGCAGAACTGGTGGCAGACTCGGAGAGTGAGGAGGTTGGGGAGGAACATGGGCCAGTCCTGGAGTCCGGAAAAGGCTCTGATGAGGGCTTTGTGTCAGAGGCAGAGATGGGGCCAGGTCCGTCCGACAGTTATCAGCTACCTTCAGAATCGGAGATAAGTGGGGCTGAAGAACAGCTGGAGCCTATTCCTGATGTGCACATGCGCAGAGCTGCCAGGAGAAGAGTACAGCTAAGGAACAAGGGCCGACTCGGGAGTAAAGGCACAAGGGGACACTGAATGGCCCCTCCCATAGAGAATAAAGAAGAGCGAAACAGGAGTGGAGTTTGCAGGAGACAATTAGTTCATTCCATTAGTGTGAAGAACTGTTCGTGACTCTCAGAGACTCCTTGCCAAGTATTGTCTGCTACACAGTGGCGTTTGGAAGATATCGGCCTGGCAGCTCTCCAAGCCTGATAAGGTCTATGGTTATAAATTCACCCTGGAAAGATTGGTTGCTGGGACTTTGCTGGATGTGAATGAGAGGAATTCACATTAGCTTAATAAAAAGGGGTTTTGTCAGGAGAAGGCGTTTGCTTCGTGCTTTTGTGAAGCCTAGGTCAGAACACAATGGTCACCCGATATACCAATGCATAAATCGTAATTTATAAGCCAAAACACTGGTTTTTGCACAACGTGCTAAGTCAAAACCTATCAAAGGGTGTGCAAGATGTGATGTTTGGGTGGAAAAACACAGCCTTACATCTTTGGCATTCATTTCCCCAGCTCTACAAAACTCCGTACATTAGCAAGAGGCTTGTCTCCTGCCTTCATGAGGTTTGGTGGGACCAAAGGTGACTTCCTAATCTTCGATCCTCAACAGGAGCCAACACCTGAGGAGAAGATTTTTCAGGATTTCCTTAGAAAACAAGGTAGGATGCTATTTGGCTTATTAATGGCAACATATTCTCTTAAGTATTGCTTCACGTTATCCAAACCTACACCAACTCTGAAGACCAAAAACAATTTTAACAATGGGCGGTTAAATCACATACTGGCAACCCAGTGTCATCCATGGGCCCTATGAAAGTTTAGCCTGTGCTGAGTCTAGGGAGATTCTCAGCCACCCAAGTCATGATTGTCCTAAAGGTGCTTTTTCAAAAGACAACTTGACTTTCTTGGTTTGTTTTTTCCTTGAAGACCTTTCGCTTCTCCTCCAAGAAGCTTCTTCGATTCTGACTGAATGGTGGGAGATTCAAGTGACTCAAGACAGTTACAGAAAACCCCCAAGTGGCCTCAAGGACTCTAAGAGAGCGAACAACCCGACCTTTCAGAGTTCTGAGGACCAGATGACTGCAAAGAATATAAATCCTTCCATTCCCCACCATTCAGTCTGAACTGAAGAAGCTTCTTGGATGAGAAGTGAAACATCTTCAAGGAAAAAAAAAACCCAAAAAGTCCAGTTTCCTTTTGAAAAGCATATTTGGATTCAGCCTGTGCTCTCTATGGCCTACAGAGCTCCAGAAACATCTGTTTTCTATTATTGTTCTTGTTAAGAATTTGTTCAGTTTCGATTATGTTTACTGGGAGGAAGGAAATTCCTTATTAAAAGTGCCTCTAAGGATAACACAACAACAGGGGACAAAAGTCTCATTTGTCACTTGTCCCTGTGGCCTCTCCTGCTCTTCAAGATAGGGCAATAGTAGCTTCTTAGTTGATAGCTAGTTAGCTTTCTCTCAGGATCTTTCTCTTTTGAATTTGTATGCCACGGATGCTGTGTATTGACAATCGTTTTCGGTCCTCTGTTGTGAGCTGTAACCATAGGGTAGAGCCTGCTCAGCAGTTTTTACAGTTTGTTCGTTTAAAAATAGTTGTGTTTGCGTTGCTAGAAGAATAGGAGGAACCTAGTTCCTGAATTGGGAGAGAAAACATTTAATTTTTGCAAAGTGGCTTTTTTTGCAAGCACCCCACAGTACAAAGAACTAAGTACTTCAGGCAAAGTGAAAAGTATTTATTGAGGGGCAAAAAGGTACAGACACAAATGTTACATACATACAAGCTTATGCACTGGAAACAAATTTCTTATGTGTCCAATAATACTTGGCCAATAAAGCTATTCTATTCTATTCTATTCTATTCTATTCTATTCTATTCTGTTCTGTTCTGTTCTGTTCTGTTCTGTTCTGTTCTGTTCTGTTCTGTTCTGTTCTACTCTACTCTACTCTACTCTACTCTATATCCTATCCTATCCTTTCCTTTCCTTTCCTTTCCTTTCCTTTCCTTTCCTTTCCTTTCCTTTCCTTTCCTTTCCTTTCCTTTCCTTTCCTTTCCTATTGCATTCCACTCCACTCCACTCTACATGTAATGCATCAGAAAGCAACAATAAAAGTCATTGATTAGACATGTGAATAGACAGGCACTCTTAACATACAATTAGCCCTTGGCTTAGGACTGGTCTCTTAGTGACAGTTCAACGTTATGACGGACCTCCCCAGAGCTACTTATGACCCAGATTTGAAGCTCAGATGGCTGGCCCCCTGGTCATCTGATCACATTTTGGGTGCTCAGCATCCAGTCCTCATTTACTGCCATTTGTATTGTCTCGTCATCACATGATCACAATTTACCGCTGTTTTTTGCTGGAAACCAGTGTTTAATTATAGCTTCCAGCAAAAATGCCCCATAGCGAACAATGGATTCACTTAATGACCATCGCTTTTACTTATCAGCTGTCACAAAAAAGGCCATAAAATTGGCAGCTGTCATATGGTGACTTGCTTAACGACATGACTTACAACCAGAATTCCGGGCTCAATTATAATTGTAAGCCAAAAGGCTACCTCAATATTGCATCTTCCCAGGCTGATTATACTCTATTTTGCATGATGTATATCTCGTGAATAAAATATATCAGACAAAGATGATTTAAGTTATTTGCCTCCAGAATCCAGAGCAGTACATTAATTGGCTCTGGAAGAATGGAAGCACAGATGGAAAATAGGGCTGCCATATCTGGCTTGCAAAAATCTGTGTGATAGCAGGGAGTTAGAAAAAAACTTTGTTGTCATCTGATAGTTTACAAGAAACATACACAACCCAATGATAGATGTGTTTGATAAACAATTTTATTCCACCGGGACCTACTAAATCAGGGGGAAACAGCTATTCTTTTTAAAGGTGGAATAAATTTCAAGATTCAGGAGATTTTGAAAGGTAAGGAAAATGCATATATAATTATAGAAGGGGAAATTTATAATAAAACTTTACCTATAGTATCTATTCCTGTTTTAATTAGGGTGAGACCAATTATTTACAAAAAATTATGAACAAATAATTTTATAACAGGAAGGGGTTTCATTATTTGAGGCATTAAAAACTCAGATTGGAAGGCACAAGAGATTTCAAACTTAATGCTTAGTCTTGGATCCTTTTCCTTTTGGCCTTGTTTTTATTTTTTTTTAAATTGCAACACTCAAGGACTCCTGATATAGGTAGTCACTTATGACTAGTCACTTAAGTGGCTGTTCAAAATTACAACGGATCCTCCAAAGGTACTTATAACCCAGTCAGCAATCCCTCAATGGTCATGTGATCACATTTTGGTTGCTTAGCAACCAGCTTCAGTGGTGAAATGCAGCCGGCTCTATCCGGCTCGCACAAACCGGTAGCGCTGGCGGCAGGTGGTTCAGTGATCTGGTAGCGCTGGCGGTGGGAGGCTCCGCCCCTGCCAAACTGGGACGTCGTCACATCCCGGTTTTGACCCTCTGCGCATGCGCAGAAGGCTTTCCCCCAAACTGGAACGTCATCATGTCCCGGTTTTGACCCTCTGTGCATGCACTGATGACGGCATTTTAAAAGTGCATTTTACCCCTGACCAGCTTGTGGTCACATAACTGTATTTTACTTTTTTCTGTTTTGGCTAGAAACCAGTGTTTTTTCAGTTTCCATCATCTTAAGAGAGATGGCCCTATTTTAAATATTTAGCCACTTTCTTCTTAACAATCCACTAATATTTGAAGAAGGAAACGATGATTTTCCAAGTATGATGGAACTCATACCCTTATCAACCCGAGAGACCTAACATCGAGGAATGCTGGGAGATGTAACTCATTATTTCTGGGATACTACAGGTGCCCATTTCTCCTTAAACGAGAGTCACTTTCTCAACTGGTGAAGTTCTCTCCATGTCTCTTAAACCGGCATCATCTCCAACTCTACACCCAATGATGAGATCTTCCTGTTTCTCTGTCTCCTCCTCTAGCAATGGTGGACATCTGTGCATTCAGAACTGCCCCCTTGGACTTCATAGTGCAACTGCAGTCTCAATGGCTTTTTGAGCAGAAACTCATCTTCCGGGAACAAGTAAAGAACAGGTATAAAAACATCACATTTACAGGTAAGGCCCGTGTGATCATGAATACTATTAAGAAAACCTATTAGTGGAGATTTAAGACTCTGCTCGTTACTAGATATTGGGTTGCCACATAGAAGAGGGAGTCAACCTATTCTCCAAAGCACCTGAACGTAGAACAAGAAGCAATGGATGGAAACCTATCAAGGAGAGAAGCAACCTAGAACTACGGAGGAATTTCCTGACATTTAGAACAATTAATTAGTGGAATGGCTTGCCTTCAAAAGTTGTGGGTACTTGAAGAAGACATTGGACAACCATTTGTCTGAAATGATGACCAAAGTTACAACGGTCCTGAAAAAAGTGACTTATGACCATTTTTCATAGTTACGACCTTTGCGGCATCCCCATGCTCATGTGATTAAAATTCAGATGCTTGGCAACTGGTTCATACTTATAACCATTGCAGTGTCCCAGAATCATGTGATTATGGTTTGCAACCTTCTGACAAGCAAAGTCAATGGGAAGCCAGATTCTCTTAACAACTAGGTTACTAACTTATCAGCTGCAGTGATTCACTTAACAACTGTGGCAAGAAGTGTCATAAAATGGGGACAAAACTCACTTAACAAACATCTCTCTTAACATCAGAAATTTTGGGCTCAGTTTTCATAAGTTGAGGACTACCTATATCAGTTGGTCTTCCATGAATTTGGCTAGTCCCTTTTTAAAACCATCTGAATTGGGAGCAGGGCGTGATAGCTCAGTGGTTAAAGATGCTAAATTTTTCAGCTAGAAAGCTGATAGCCCAGGTTCAAAACCTGAGCATTGCACAACGGGGTGAGCTCCTGTTATTTGCCCCAGTCCTGTCCACCTAACAGTTCGAAAGCATGCAAATGCGAGTAGATAAATAGATACCACTTTGGTGGGAAAGTAACAGCATTCATTGAGCCTTTGATGTATAATCAAAATATTCATACAAGACTGACTCCCTCGGTTAGGAAATGGAGATGTGCATTGCCTCCTAGGGTGGGACACGACTGAATAGGGAAAACCTTTATCTTTACCACATCTGAGGACTGTGAATGTGCCAGTATAATGATATATACAGACTGAAAAAAGCATCAGAAACGGAGCTTCGGAAAAAAAGCCTCTGAAACAGAGCTTTTTAAAAAAAAGCCTCCAAACAGAGCTTCAGAAAAAAAGCCTCCAAGAAGAGCTTCAGAAAAAAAGCCTCCAAGAAGAGCTTCAGAAAAAAAGCCTCTGAAACAGAGCTTCAGAAAAAAAGCCTCCAAGAAGAGCTTCAGAAAAAAAGCCTCCAAGAAGAGCTTCAGAAAAAAAGCCTCCAAACAGAGCTTCAGAAAAAAAGCCTCCAAGAAGAGCTTCAGAAAAAAAGCCTCTGAAACAGAGCTTCAGAAAAAAAGCCTCCAAACAGAGCTTCAGAGGCTTTTTTTCTGAAGCTCTGTTTCGGCGGCTTTCAGAGGCAAAAAAAAAAAAAAAAGCAAGGCACAGAGCTCACAACAAGGAACCTGTTGCTAAAATTCACCTCTGGGAACAGCTGATTGGGGGTATTCACGGGCCAATCAGCTTTTTTCTTATTTTCCTCCCCAAAAAATTACGTGTGTCTTATACTCCGAAAAATACGGTATATTGTTTTGATCCTGGAGGAGTCTTCCCGAGTCTTTAAACAGAATCTAAATTCTCAATAAAATGCTCTTTTACATAAATAGCATTTGGAAATATTTCAGGATTAAAAAGACCAAATTGCATGTGTTTTTTTAAAAATCACGGATGTTTCATAGAGAGAAAAATCATAATAAGGTCATCATTGTTGTGGTGAAATCCTTGTTAAAGAGGAGCAATTGATCAAAGGGTGGATATTTCACCATGCAACAGAGGTGGTATTCAGCCGGTTCTGACCGGTTCGCCCGAACCGGTAGCAGAAATCGTGGGTGGGCCCGCTCACCTGCCCCGGCTCTATGCTATCCTATTTAGGTACGTTTTTGAGGCAGAGTGCATCCGCGGAAGGCTGGGCACTTGCATGGACAACCACATGCTCACATTTGCGAACCGGTAGGGGAAGTAAATGAATACCATCCCTGCCGTGCAGGCAAAATATAGCACCACTTTCAAACTTCTGTAAAAATCAGAGGGGGGCAGGAATAAAAATGATTATCGCATGGATTTGAATTGAATTGGTTTAGATCTTCTGTGCTCATATATCTTGAAATAAAATGGCTTTATTTTCCCTCTCCCAACAGGAAGCACGCTGGATATTTTATACAACTTTGCCAATTGCAGTAATTTGCACCTGATCTTTGGCCTCAATGCCTTATTACGGAAAGACAGCACCCAATGGGACAGTTCAAATGCTCAGCAGATTTTGAATTATACTAATTCCCAGAATTACATCCTGTCTTGGGAACTCGGAAATGGTACGTGCGTAGGTTAGGGATTTCCTGAGCAAATGTATTCAGGTAGTCCTCGACTTACAACCATTCGTTTAGTGACCGTTGGAAGTTACAGTGTCACTGAAAAAAAATGACTCATCGCCAGTTTTCACTCTTAACAACCGTTGCAGGAAACCCCATGGTCACATGATCAAAATTAGGAAGTTTGGCAACTGACATGTATTTATGATAGTTTCACTGTCCCTGGGACCATGTCATCACCATTGGTAATCTTCCCATCTGGCTTCCAACAAGCAAAGTCAATGGGGGAAGCCAGATTCACTTAACAACAGTGGTTCACTTAACAACAGTGGTTCACTTAACAGCTGTGACCAAAAAAAAAGTGAAATGGAATGCAATTCATTTCCATTAGCAATGGAAATTTGGGGCTCTATTGCAGTCATAAGTCGAGGACTACTGTACTTGGTTTTGAGGAAGGGCAATGAACATCTTTATGTTAAATCCAATACTGCCAAGCTTTAATGTGTTGCACATCAACACTTTTTAACTCAACAATATTTGTGCATCCTTTTAAAAAAAAAAATCTGGCACCAGCCCATTACAGTTGTAGTGGAAAACTGCCACTTACCGAGACAAAAGAGTTAAATATGCATTTTACGGTCAAAATTGACATCATGAAAGACAAAAACATGAATAGGATCACCCAATATTCATATTTTTAAAAGCCATACTGAAACAAAGGTAGAAATTGTGCTTTTCATAGCAAGCTTTAGCTGAAATGTTCTGGGGAGAAAAAAAAAATCCTTGTATATCTTTAATTCTAAATGTTCTTTGTGGTTTTCAAGCTTATCAGTTGGTTTTGACGTTTTAGGTTCCATATTTTGGGTTGATTTTTACCATTGTGTAAACATTTAGAGAAGTGCTGTAAAAGTGCTGGAGTTAGGGTAGACCAGGAGTGTCAAACTCAATTTTATTGAGGGCCGCATCAGGATTGTGTTTGACCTCGGGGGGCTGGAATGGGCGTGGCTGGGGTTGGTGTGACCAATTTGACGTCACTCATGTCTGGGGCGCCTGTGGTGACCCGACTGCTCTGCCAGGAAAAACGGGCTCCCAAGCTCTGTTTTTGGCTAGGATAGCCTCCTGCAACTCTCTGGCAGCGAAAATGGAGCTGGGGAGGGGGCACACATTGGCCTTGCGAGCTCTGTTTTAGGCTAGGATGGCCTCCGGCAACTCTCCGCCAGTAAAAACGGAGCATGCGGTCCTTCCGAGCTCCGTTTTTGCTCGCAGAGGCAGCGCAGGCCGGTCCTTCGCTGTTTCCAGGGGAGCCCTGCGGGCCAGATCTAAGTACCCTGCGGGCCGGATACAGCTCCCCGGGCCTTGAGTTTGACACCCCTGGGATAGACACACTTAACAGTGGGCAAACATCTTTATTTATATTTTCTGCAGAGCCTAACAGCTTTTTGCACAAGTCTGGAATAGAAGTCAATGGCCACCAACTCGGTCAAGATTTCATACAACTCCGGCAGCTTCTGAACAATTACGTCCACTACAAAAACGCCAAAATCTACGGCCCCGATTTAGGAAGGTCAAGTCGGAAGCATAGTAAAATTTTGCTTAAAAGGTAAAACGAAAATATTTGGTGCTGTGGATGTGCTAAACAGCCAAACCCAGTGGTGGGATTCAAATAATTTAACAATTGGTTCTCTGCCCTAACGACTGGCTGGATGGGTGTGGCCATGGTGGGTGTGGCCAGGGGGTGTGACAGGCAGCATTTGGCCTCCTGCACCCCCCTGGAAGCGAAAATAGGCTGTAGGGGGCATACTGCCCCCCCCATGCCCTGTTTTGGGTCTAGTAGGCTTCCCTGCAGCCTCCTGGGAGCAAAAATAGGCCGTGGGGGGACTTCTGGAAGGGGAGGGGAGGGGCCAGTCAGCAATTTAACAGTCGGTTCCGCCAAAGTGGGGCGAACCGGTTGAATCCCACCACTGGCCAAACCAGATGCAATATTTAACCATGGTTTTGCTTGAGCTATTCTTTGCTGCTTTTATTGGGGTTTAGTTTCAAACTAAACTTTTTTTTCTGGGAAGGGAATAATGAAGAAATGAGAACCACTTAGCCGGAGTGGAATAATTGCTTACTTTTACAGTATATCTTAGTTGTTTTTAACAACCATTCACTGTTATTTTGATGTGATATTTAATGTTAATGAAGGCAAGAGACAGTGGGAGCGTAGTTTGTGCTCAAAATTTAGGACTCCTAGGACTAAAAGTATTTGTGGATCAGAAATAAAGTTAGCAAGCATTGAAAAAAGGTAATAATAATGCAGGTTGAAACGTTGACTTGGTGGCCGCGCCTTTGCAGTTTCCTTGGCAAGTGTATTGCCGTTGAGTTTCTTTTTTTCATGACATTCTTGATCGCTCAAACTAAGCAGGGCTACCTATGATTAATACCTGAATTTTGCAATGTGTCGGTCAGGCGTGCTGGCTGGGGATTCCAAGACTGTTAACAGCTGTTCAAGGATTAGATACTGTAAAAGGAAATAGCTATTGAAATTGCTTTTGTTTTGCAGTTTTCTGAAGTCAGGAGGCAAAGTACTCGATTCTGTCACGTGGCATCAGTAAGTAAGTTCATATCTAGCAATTCAAGCATAATGACCAGTTGGATGAATGTGTGTGTGTGTGGGGGGGGGGGGGGAAGGGTGACACTGTTAGGATTTTTTTTGTTTTTGTTTTTGAAGGGAAATAGCATTGAGGAAACAGATTGGATTTAGCATTTAGCAATAGCATTTATTTATTTATTTGTTTATTTATTTATTTATTGGTTCGACTTATATGCCGCCCTTCTCCGGAGACTCAGGGTGGCTTACAATGCGTTAAGCAATAGCCTTCATACTTTTGTATATACCTGCTTAGTAGGGCTTTCGCCCCCCCCCCCCCCAAGCGGTGTTCTTTTTATAGAAAGTCAGCTTATTGCCCCCACAATCCGGGTCCTCATTTTACCTACCTCGGAAGGATGGAAGGCTGAGTCAACCTTGAGCCTGGTGAGATTTGAACTTGCAGTAATTGCAGGCAGCTGGCAGCTAAGTGCTACTTAACAGCACTTTAGTCTGCTGCGCCACCAAGGCTCAGTTAGGCTTATATACTACCCCATAGCATTTTACATCACTCTCTGGATGGCTTACAACAAGGATGTCAAACTCAAGGCCCGTGGGCCGGATCCGGCCTACAGAGAGCTTAGATCTGGCCCGCGGAGCCGCCCTAGAAATAGCGAAGGACCGGAGCTCGGGAGAAAATGGAGCTCGGGAGGGGCGTGTGCGGCCTTCCCAAGCTCCATTTTTGTTGGCAGAGGCTGCAAAAGGATCCCCCCTAGCCCTGCCCGGATCCCCACAGGTATCCTCGACACAAGTGATGTTCAGTTAGCCACACACCCCCTGGCCACGCCCACTCTGGCCACGCATCCTGGGCCCCCGAGGTCAAACACAACCCTAATGGAGCTCTCAATGAAATCGAGTTTGACACCCCTGCTTTACAATGTGTACAATGCATACAATAATAATGCATACAATAATAATATAATAATAATGCATACAATAATAATATAATAATAATGCATACAATAATATGCATTATTTGCATATTGCCCCCAACAATCTGGGTCCTCGTTTTACTGACCTTGGAAGGATGGAACCCTTGAGTCCTGTCAGGATCAAACTCCAGGCTGTGGGCAGAGTTTGCCTGCAGTACTGCACTTTAACCACTGCACCACCAGGGCTCCTAATGGTACTGTAATCTAGATTTAGATTTGCAGTGTTTTTCAATCTGGGCAGATTTGAGATGTGTGTAGTTCAACTCTCAGAATTCCCCAGTCAACATGTATGTTTCCATGCCTTTGTTGAACTTCTTTTCGGAACGCTAAGGGCCCATTGCAGAGGTGGGTTTCAGCAGGTTCTGACCAGTTCTGGAGAACTGGTAGTGGAAATTTTGAGTAGTTAGGAGAACCGGTAGTAAAAATTCTGACTGGCCCCGCCCCCATCTATTCTCTGCCTCCCAAGTCCCAGCTGATCGGGAGGAAATGGGGATTTTGCAGTACCCTTCCTCTGGAGTGGGGAGGGAATGGAGATTTTACAGTATCCTTCCCCTGCCATACCCACCAAGCCACGCCCACTAAGCCATGCCACGCCCACAGAACTGGTAGTAAAAAAATTTGAAACCTACCACTGGCCCATTGCTTCTGTGACATCATTCAAAGAAATGATCTAGCACGATTTCTTCTTTCCTTTATCTGTTTCTTTTAAAAATATTTATTATTATTAATTTTAAAAACCCTACATGAGCCAAAACAGGCCTATAAACTCAAAAGGTAGCTACATATTCATCTATCCATGAAAGCAGGTTGAATAACAATAATTCCTTCCAGGTCCCATCTTTAGTATGCTGGCTGGAGACTTCTGGGAATTGAAGTCTTATCTTAAAGTTGCTAAAGTTGAGTAACACTGCACTCAAAAAAAACCAATTCAAACCTGACCAGACTCAGATTACTTCTCTATTATTTAAAAAATGCTTGCTTGGATCTATATCCAGCCTCTTCTCCAGGAGTTTAAGGTGATGTGCTTTAATATTCTCTCCTCTAGTTTTTCTTCACAATAAACTGAAGTAGATTGAGAGATTCTGGCTCAAATCACCCAGTGAACTTTCATAGATGAGAATAGAGTTGACCTTGGTCTTGCTCTATCATCTCAACCACCATAGAACACCGTCTCTTGAACTGGCGTATCTTCATGGTGGCACAGTGGTTAGAATGCAGTATTGCAGGCAAAGTTCCTCCACTGTCTGTAGTTCGATTCTGACGGGGCTCAAGATTGGCTCAGCCTTCCATCCTTTTAAGGTCGGTAAAATGAGGAGCCAGATTATTGGGGGCAATATGTTGACATTATAAACTGCTCTGAGAATGCTGTAAAGCACTTTGGGGTGATATATTTCATTTCATTTCATTTTATTAAATTTGTATACCGCCCTACTCCCGAAGGACTCAGGGCGGTGAACAGCCATAATAAAACATATAAATACAAAATTTAAAAAAGAGATAAAACAAATTAAATA
Organism: Arizona elegans; assembly: GCA_022577455.1. Classification (NCBI taxonomy): domain Eukaryota; kingdom Metazoa; phylum Chordata; class Lepidosauria; order Squamata; family Colubridae; genus Arizona; species Arizona elegans. Next base: position 5,310,432 of record JAKOOJ010000009.1, on the reverse strand, counting down.
AATTTGGCTGACCATTTTAAAACCCCAATAATTTAAAACCAAATTTAAAATTTCCATTTAAAAGAGGAGAAGTTCAGGTCAGGCCAGCTTGTTGGAATAAGAACGTCTTAAGCATGCGACGGAAGGTACGCAGATCCGGGATCCTCCGTATCTCTGGGGGGAGCTCGTTCCAGATAGCAGGTGCCCCCACAGAGAAGGCTCTCCCCCTGGGGGCCGCCAGTCGACATTGTTTGGCCGACGGCACCCGGAAGAGCCCCTCTCTATGGGAGCGTACTGGTCGGTGGGAGGCTATTGGTGGTAGCAGGCGGTCTCGCAGATAGCCAGGTCTTAAGTGCTTAAGTGCTATCACTATAAGTCTTAAGTGCTATCACTATCGCTATGCTGGCTAGGGATTATGAAAATTATACTCCCAAACATAGAATAGGGGTGTCAAATTCAAGGTGCTTACATATGGCTTGCAGGGCCGCCCTGGAAACAGTGAAGGATCATCCTGCGGTGCCTCCAACAGCGGCAGAGGGCAGCCCTCCCAAGCTCCATTTTCACTGGCAGAAGGTTGCAGGAGGCCATCACAGCCAAAAAAACAGAGCTCGGGAGCCTGTTTTCGCTGACAGAGCACTCAGGCCACCACAGGTGCCAACACGAGTGACGTCAAGCTGGCCACGCCCACTCTGGCCCCACGAAATCAAACACAACCCTGATGCGGCCCTCAATGAAATCGAGTTTGACACCCCGATTTAGAAGAACGGGAGATTTGGGAAATCTACTTTGAGATGGTTGCATTTTGTCGCTTTTCTCAAAACGGTAGCCTACACTAGATGTATTTCTATGTCTCCTGGAGAGAGTATACTTGAGTATAAATTAAGACCTGTGGACATTATTCCTCAGCAGTGTCTTGATTCGTTGCAGTTACTATATTAATGGACGAACTGCCACGAGAGATGATTTCCTGAATCCAGATATACTGGATAGCTTCAAGACCAATGCAGAGGAAGTGCTTCAGGTAAGCAGCATCTAAACAGTGTGGCAAACGAATTGCAAGGTTGATGTGTAGAATAGATCCCAATCAGACAAGCATTTTATGGGGAAATAGATGAATTAATTATCTATAAATAATAAATTATGCTGATGCCCTCTGAACATATGAGTAGTTCTTCACTTAAAACTATTTGTTTAGTGATCATTCAAAGTTACAATGGCATTGAAAAAGTGACTCGTAGCTGTTTTTCACACTTTCAACCATTACATGAGCCACGGTGGCACAGTGGTTAGAGTTCAGTACTGCAGGCTATTTCTGCTGACTGCCGGCTGCCTGTAATTCTGCAGTTCGAATCTCACCAGGCTGAAGGTTGACTCAGCCTTCCAATCTTCCGAGATGGGCAAAATGAGGACCCAGATTGTTGGGGGCAATAGGCTGATTCTGTAAACCACTTAGAGAGGGCTATAAAGTGATATATAAGTCTAAGTGCTTTTGCTATTGCTACAGCATTCTCATGGTCATGTTGTCAAAATTCGGACACTTGGCACCTGACTCACATTTATGACATTTGCAGAATTCTGGGGTCACATGATCCCCTTTTGTGACCTTCTGATAAGAGAAGTCAATGGGGAAGTCAGATTCACGTAACAACCATGTTACTAGCTTAACACCTGCAGGGAGTCACTTCATAAATGTGGCAAGAAAGATCGTAAAATGGGGCAAAATTTACTTAACAAATGTCTTGCTTAGCAATGGAAATTTTGGGCTCAATTCTGGTCACGAGTCGAGGACTGCCTGTCCTCGGCTTACAACTTCCAGGAGCACAGCTGAGTTAAAATTCTTGAAGCTGTAGCTCATGTAGTTCTGAAAATGAGAAGGTTGAGGAAGACTTTAGTATAATCTCTTAAGAGCACAATACAAACATGCCAGCAGCTCACAGGTGGTCCTCAACTTACGACAGTTTGTTTAGTGGCCGTTCAAAGTTACAACAGCACTGAAAAATGTAACATGACTTTTTTTTTTTCATAGTTACCACCTTTACAGCAACCCCATGATCATGTGATCAAAATTCAGATTTTTGGCAACTGGTTCATAATTAAAACCGTTGCTGTGTCCTGGGATCATATGATCACCTTTTGGGACCTTCTGACAAAGTCAACGGGGGGGGGGAGGGCAGATTCACTCAACAACCAGGTTACTAATTTATCAACTGCAGTGATTCACTTAATACAGGGGTCCTCAAACATTTTAAATGGGGCCAATTCACAGTCCCTCAAACTGTTGGGGGGGCCGGACCAGATGGGCAGGTGTGACTAGTTGGTCATGTGACTGGGTAGCCAATTTAGCAGTCCAAACAATACACACAAATTAAACTTTAATTTGTTATGCTCCTGGGGGTGGAAAGCAGGTAAGTGAAGGGATGTGGCTGCCTTGGGGTGTGTGTGTGTGTGTGTGTGTGTGTGTGTGTGTGTGTGTGTGTCTCCCTCTCATTCTGTCTCTCTCTCTGTCTCTCTCTGGAGGCCGGGAAGGCCAAAGATGGCCCCATTTTTGGCCTCCCTGGCCTCCAGAAGGCTGGTGGGGGCCGGCAGGTAGGTGGGGTGATGTGGGTGGGACAGGCTGGTGATCCCGCACAGGCCCTAGTTTGAGGACCCCTGACTTAATAACTGTGTACAAGAAAAGTTGTAAAATGGGGCAAAACTTTCTCTTAACAGCGGAAATTTTGGGCTCAATTGTCATAAATCAAGGACTACCTGCATATGAAATGGTTGTAGAAGTGTCAACAATTTCTGTGTATCCCACCTGCTTTATCTAACAAAACCCCTGAAATTTAGTTCCCGCATTCCTTTCTACATCTGTACTTCTTTTTTCCAAAATATCCTTCAGATTGTGAATAGCACAGTACCAGAGAAGAGAGTGTGGCTGGGAGAAACAAGTTCAGCCTTTGGAGGTGGAACTGCTAATTTGTCAAATGCGTATATTGCTGGTTTTATGTAAGTATTATACTGCTGGCTTAAAAGAACCGTCTCTTGTGGCATAGCAGGATCTCACCCAGAACATTATGTTGGCCAATATATAATATGTATATATTATATATTGCTATTATATATATTATATATGTAATAGCAAGTCTTTATTGACCAGACAGAAAAATATTGTTATGATCTCTGAGGAACATCAACATCTAATCATCTGGTAGTCTTTATAAATATAGAGGACATGTATACTTACATTGTATACATGGGACATGGTGGCTCAGTGGCTAAGATGCTGAGCTTGTCGATCAAAAGGTCGGCAGTTCAGCGGTTCGAATCTCTAGTACGGCGTAAGCGGGTGAGCTCCCGTTACTTGTCCCAGCTTCTGCCAACCTAGCAGTTCGAAAGCAGTAGAAAAATAGGGACCACCTTTGGTGGGAAGGTAACAATGTTCCGTGCGCCTTTGGCGTTTAGTCATGCCGGCCACATGACCACGGAGACATTTTTGGACAGCACTGGCTCTTCGGCTTTGAAATGGAGATGAGCACTGCCCCCTAGAGTTGGGAACGACTAGCTCATATCTGCGAGGGGAACCTTTACCTTTTACCTTTTTATACTTATCATGATGACATGTGACCAAGTATAAAGAGACCATTTTTCTACATCTATAAAATGCCCCCCCCACCAAAAAAGCCTATTTTTATTAATCTGAAGTATTGGTGTATTGGTGTACAGTTATACAGTCTTTCAAGCTATACAGGACATTGCTTCAGATTGCCATATATTTAAAGAGTTCTGTGAAACTCCATACACTTAGGAAGGATGGGGTTGCTGATTACTCCACAAACACAATAAAGGACAATCGCTTAAATTGAAAATCAACTCCTTGAAGAATGCAAATTTGCAGTGTTGTTCTGCTTCTCTCAACAGCTCTCGGATCTAAGCTGGAAAAAAATGCATAACCACTGAAGGGCAGGGAATATAATTTTTTGCCTCTGTTTGCTGCCATTCACTTGATTGTCCAGAGTTTTGCAAGCCCACATAATAGAATAGAATAGAATAGAATAGAATAGAATAGAATAGAATAGAATAGAATAGAATAGAATAGAATAGAATTCTTTATTGGCCAAGTGTGATTGGACACACAAGGAATTTGTCTTAGGTTTATATGCTCTCAACGTACATAAGGAGAATAAAATACATTCATTGAGAATAAAAAGATACAACACTTAGTGATAGTCAAGGTTACTAATAAACGATCAAATCGTACTAGGAAACAAGTAAAAACAATATAAATTGAAAGATTCAAGCACATGGTTATAGTAATAAGTGGGAAGAGATAGATCCTAGTAAGGAAGAAAAGAATAATAGTAATACAGTCTTAGCAAATTATTATAAATAATTTTATAATTATATAAAATTTTATAACTGAGTAAAAAATAGTAAATTATTACTTTATGTCTCTCAGATACCATTACAATATGGTCAGTTACACCACTGTGATTAAATAATATCCAGAATAAACTCTTAATTCTGGTAAATGATTCAAGAATATTAGTTTAACTATATTGTTCTAGTTTTTTGGAAGCTATTTCGCTAAAACGTCTTCCTGCTGTAGCTACAACAGTCCCATATCCCTTCATCTGAATTACCTTAAAACTGTTTGAATGAAAGGTTTGCGCATTATTATTATTATTTCTTTTATTCATTAAACATGAAACTCAGTCAACTGAACATTTACATGTATCACAAATACCATTGACTGGTGCTGATGGTTGATACGGGCTGCTGCCAGCATCCTAGGTATCAACCAAGTACCATCTTAAGATGTACAATGTTCCAAGTAGCGCAGTTTTTTGCAGTTCCACTGGTGTTATTTAAGGAAGCTGCAATTTGTTGATGTATTTTGTAAAAATTTTGGACATGGTACCAAGTGCCCTGATGACAGTGGGTATCACTGTTACATGTTTCATCCATAACCGCATAGTTTCAATGGCCAGGTCGCGATATTTCGTGATGATGATGATGATTACGATTGTTCACTGCACAGTCAGCCAGATGTTTAGACTGGATTTGGCATATTTTATCCACCTACCAAGTCCTTCCAAAGGATCTGGAATAGGCAGATGTCGATGTTTTATGACAGGAGTGTCAAACTCACAACCCGCTGGATGTGTCATGCTCTGGCCACGCCCACCGTCGGTTCAGCAAAGGGGGAAAAAGTCGTGCTGCGTCACGTAATGACGTGAGTTTGACATTCCTGTTTTATGGGATATGGTCACAAGATGTAAGCTATTCCAAGTGAAGCTGCCTTTTGCTCTTGACTGAAGGTGAGTTTGTCAAATGCCAATAGTGTTCAAGTCGCGCTTTAGTTGTTTTGGGATTCCATCTAAGGCACCAATTGGTACTACCTTTGATTCCCAATTATTATTAACTTGGCAGGTGGCTGGACAAGCTTGGACTATCAGCCCAGCTGGGCATTGATTTAGTGATGAGACAGGTTTTGTATGGAGCAGGAAACTACCAGCTGGTGGACGCCAACTTTGAACCTTTGCCAGTATGTATACAACTGCCTTAGTCGTTGGACGTCAGTGGACTATTTGCCAAAATAGCCCCGTATTGTCTATTTTGTAGGTATTCGGTCTTTCAAGTCACCCCCTTTGACCCTGAGACGGGGGTGAAATATTACTGGTTCGCTCCAGTTCGGGCAAACCTGTAGTAAAAAAAAAGCTACCGGTTCGGGCAAACCGGTAGTTTAAAAAAATCCTGCTTTCTAGCAAAGCTAAATCGTGTGCCACAGCTGATCTCCCCTCGCTTCTACTTACCTTCTGAAGCTGCCTTTTGGCATGTGCTGTCCATGCACACACGCATGTGCACATTTGGTGCACACAGCACACATGCGCGGCCAGCAAACCGGTAGCAAACCGGTTCGGATTTCACCCCTGCCCTGGGACCTTTATATGCAAAGTGTGTATTCAGCCGTGAAGCCATATCTGCTCCCCTTCAGATGGATTCATTCGTCTATGAATGAACAGGTTGTACTTGCTGGCTTAACAAAATACCATTCCAATCTCTCCATAACACAATTATTATTATTATTATTATTATTATTATTATTATTATTATTATTATTATTATTATTATTATTTATTACATTTATATCCCGCCCTTCTCCCCGAAGGGACTCAATGCTTCTGTTTGAAAGGAATGAAACAGGCCTCATCTAATGAAGAGGTAGCAGTCCATTAAGTAACAGAATCAATCTAGATATAGCTGAAACAGTCTAGATCAGGGCTGTCAAACTCGCGGGCCATGCACAGGATGTGTCACGCACTGGCCATGCCCACGCCCGGTTTAGCAAAGGGGGGGGAGTCATGATATGTCACATGACACCACATGTTTGACACCTTTAGTCTAGACAGCTCAATTTATACAATACATTAATCCATGCTCTTAAAACAGACTGAGAGTGCAGTTCTACATATTTTAGGTTATTATCTTGTAGAAACCCACTTGGTATATTTTCAGAAGTAAGACCACTTAGTGCTAAACAAATACAACAAGATGCAGAAAGTAGAAAGTGAGGGTTTTTCTTTTTTTAAATTTTGATTTATATGCCGCCCTTCTCCGGAGACTCAGGGCGGCTTACAATGTGTTAAGCAATAGCCTTCATTCTTTTGTATATTTTATACAAAGTCAGCTTATTGCCCCCACAAACTGGGTCCTCATTTCACCTACCTTAGAAAGGATGGAAGGCTGAGTCAACCTTGAGCCTTGGAGAGATTCGAACCAGCAGGGTTGGGGTGAGAGTGGGAAAGCTTTTCTGCAGAAGAGTTGACTTTCCAAGGAGATCTACCAACTAGCTCAACAGTAGATTACCTGCTTTACAGGCAAATCTAGATTCAACCCAAATATCTTCAGTTTAAGGTTTGGAGAGATTCTTCCCTGAAATCATGGTGAACTGTGTTTGCATTTCCCCAATGTGGAATTCCAGAATTCCAGGCCTGGATGGATGACGTTCCATCTAAAACGCATATCTAGAAAGCCTGACGTTGAGGAAGATTTGCGTTGACAGTCCTGAAACAAACTGAATATTTACAACAGTTTCCTATTAAATCTCATTCATATGAGTGTATGGAAATACAGGACTGGAAAAAAAAAAGATTCGTGGTGTGATAGGCACTAGCCCAGTGATAGCTAACCTTTTCCGGACCGAGTGCCCAAAACTCACATGCATGTGTGAATGCATGCCTGAAACCCCAAAGTGCAATGTGTGCGTGGCCCTTGCGCCTGCACCCCACCCCTCACTCATGCACGCACACCTCACGCATGCACGGCAGAGACCTGAAGACCAGCTGGCCAGTGGGAGGGTGTGCAGATACGCAGCAGAGCTAAACTGGGTCAATGGCTCGCGAGCCATCAGAGAGGGCAGATGTGCCATCGGTTCTCCATCACAGCACTAGCCACTAAGTATTTATGACATTCTCCCAACTTGTAGAAAACTGGAATAACATTTTCCTTTTCAGTGGTTGAGCATTGACTGGATTGGTGTGGTTTTTTTTCCAGGGTTAAAGGACTTTCCTTGCCAGACTTTTCTTGTCTGATCAGCTAAAAGCAGGGACAATGTGCCGTGTGTTAAGGATATTGTTGTGTTACCAACCAGTAGAGTGTAGAGCACAGAGAAACGTTGCTGAGAGCAATGAATAAGAGATGTGCAAACTGGTTTATCAAAAGTTTCCTTTATAGTGAAAAAACAATCTCATAGTCTTTTAAATCAATCCAAGTCTTTGCCAGTTAAATCAGTCCAGTGATGCAAAATCTTCTTACCACACAAACAGTAGTTGGTTAGAATAACAAACTCACTCTGGTTCACAAACCACGATGGTAGCAGAACCATCCAACGATGATAGCACAATGATAGCAACTCCACACACTATGGTAGTTTATCATCAACTGAATATTTTACAATACCTTTCTTAAATACGTTCACAACCAGTGATTATCTAATTACAGCATGACTCAGCATTACAATGAATCAGCAGAAAAACTTTAAAGTCACACAATATATATTCATATTAAAGTCACAGAACACATATATTGCCTGGACAACTTGTTAGGCTCAAACCATATCCTAACATTCTCCCCTTTGGACAGGTCAATATATACAGTTTAGATTCTTAATCCATAGCTTTCACAACACGTTTTATGTTTATTAGCACCTTGCACTTTGGTAAAATTATGTCTCGCCTTTCTTTAACTTGTTCTTTTATGAGAGGTCCTATATCAATGCTGTCTTTTTTTAAAAAAACACCTTGTAGGACTATTGGCTGTCCCTGTTGTACAAGAAACTGGTAGGCTCCACAGTTCTGCGTGTTGCCATCACTGGCTTAGATCCAAAGAAGCTTCGCGTGTATCTTCACTGTACAAATACGCACCAGTAAGTATTCAGTGCAACAGCTAGTCTGCTTTGAAGTCCTCTAAAATTACAAGTGGCCTGAGACTGTGGTTTTACCCAGGGGGGATATGTTCAGGGTTAGCGGCAACAATCTGTGCCCTAGCCTGCCGTTCCCACTGAGGATAGCACAGGGGTGGGCTTCAAAAATTTTAGCGAGGGGTTCTCTGTCCAGTTGCTGGGTGGGCGTGGCCATGGTGGGTGTGGCCTAGTCAGCCTCTTGCACCATGGGGGGGAGGCGTTTTTGCCCTCCCCAGGCTCTGGAGGCTTTTCTCGAGCCTCCGGGAGGGGGGAAAACAGCCTCCCCAGGCTCTGGAGGCCTTCTGTGGCCCATTTCCAGCCTTCTCGAACTTCCGGTAGGCCTATTTTTCACCATCCCCGAGCCTCCATGTGCTCCCTGCACTTACCTGCATCCAAAATGGGCCGCATGAGGACTCCTGGGAAGGGCGGGGTGGGTGGGCGGGGCCAGCCAGAAGTGGGATTTGATGATTCTCCAAACTGCACAGAATCTTAGGTAGAGGTTCTCCCTAACCCCTGCGAACTCTCAGCAGCTCAACCCTGAGCATTTCCCAACTTTAGCAAAGTTAAGACATGTCGACTTCAATTCCCAGAAAACTACTGGGAATTCTGCAGAATGCATGTTGGCCCAGGGAATGTTGGGAATTGTAATCCAAATGCCTTAAAAATGGCTGAGGTTAAGAAACACAGCTGTATTGTAATGTGTTTGTACTGTGTGACTTCTATTAACCTGTTGGCTTTGTCATTCCAGCCCAAAGTACAGAGAAGGTGACATCACTTTATTTGCCTTAAATCTCTACAACAGCACCAAGCGCCTCTACATACCAGCTTACTTTTCCAAGAAGCAAATAGATGAGTATCTTTTACTACCTTACGGAGAAGATAATTTACTTTCCCGGTGAGTAGTTCATCTTGCCACCTCATTCTAAATAGTGGCTTTGGGGGAATAGGTAAAGATAAAGGTTCCCCTCGCACATACGTGCTAGTCGTTCCCGACTCTAGGGGGCGGTGCTCATCTCCATTTCAAAGCCAAAGAGCCAGCGCTGTCCGAAGACGTCTCCGTGGTCATGTGGCCGGCATGACTAAATGCCAAAGGTGCACGGAACGCTGTTACCTTCCCATCAAAAGTGGTCCCTATTTTTCACTTGCATTTTTTACATGCTTTTGAACTGCTAGGTTGGCAGAAGCTGGGACAAGTAACAGGAGCTCATCCCGTTACGCGGCGCGAGGGATTCAAACCGCTGAACTGCCGACCTTTCAATCAACAAGCTCAGAATCTTAGCCACTGAGCCACGGTGTCCCACATTAGGTTAAAACAAAAGAACAAATCTTATCTACAGAAAACTTACAATCCTGATGCATGAAGTCTATATTATGCCTATCAACATTTGAAAATAAGTAACTCGGCAGTTTTGTAGATAATTCTAAGAAATTCAAAGGGATTCATTCCTAGCAAGTTGTATAAAGATAGTAGTCCTCAATTTATAACCATTCATTTAGTGACTGTTTGAAGTTACAACGGCACTGAAAAAAGCGACTTCTGCCTGTTTTTCACACTTATGACTCTTGCAGCATCCCCATGGTCATGTGATCAAAATTCAGGTGCTTGGCAACTGGCATGTGTTTATGACAGTTGTACTGTTTTGGGGTCATGTGATCAGCATTTGCAGTGTTCCCAGCTAACATCCTACCATACAAGCAAAGTCAATGAGAGAAGCCAGATTTGCTTAACAACCACATTTCCCTTAACAACTACAGCGAACTGTTTTAACAACTGTGGCAAAAAAAAAAAAGGTTGTAAAATGAAGTGAAACTTACTGGAAATTTTGACCTTAATTGTGGTCATAAGTCAAGGACTACCTGTACAGTATTTTTCTGAAAGATTAGCTTATTCCCTAAACAATTTAAAATGAGACTGCCAGCTTTGTTTCATTAAGTAATCAGTAAAGATTTTTTTTTCCTTTTGGAAAAAAGGAAACTAATTCATCTTAAATTTTAGGGTGTTTTTTTTTCCTTTTTATGTTAATGACAAGCCCCTAATGGCAGAAAATAATTCAGAAAGAAGGATTCACAACGAGTCGCATTAATTAGGATCCCTGTCAAGAACATTAATATATTGGACATTGAATAAACCCAACACTTATTTTTAAGACAGGATGTCTGTGAACAGCGTGAATCTCATTTTCCTCACAATGAGAAACTGAAAGGCGAGCCATCCTTTTTTCAAACAAGATATTGAAATATCTCCTTGCTAATAGTTAATAAAATTTGGACAGGCTTCTATTTCTTTCCCAGCTCTACAGATCTCTCTTGTAGCAAACACAGTGGAGTTGTAGATGGTCTGATTGAAAGTTCAGACCTGTGGTGAAATCCACTTACCTTCGCTACCGGTTCGGGAAGGGAGCGCAAGCATGCTATCCACACACGCACTTCTTCTGCACATGCACAGAACCTTCTGCGCAGATGGTAAAAAAAACAGGACATAATGACGTCCTGGCGGTTGCCGGAGCCACCTGCCACTGGCGCTAGTGGTTCGGTGAGCCAGATAGAACCAGGATTTCACCGCTGGTCCAGACCAACTTACTCAAACTTGACAATTTTAAGATGTGTGGACTTCAACTCCCAGAATTCCCATGCTGGCTAGGGAATTCTGGGAGTCAGAATTGTTTCCATGGCTTATAATTTTTTTTTTCAGTTTGAATGTGAATTTATAATACGATTCTTTCCTCTTGCAGGTCTGTGCAGCTGAATGGCTGCCTCCTAAAAATGCCCAATGATGAGATGCTACCAGTTTTGCAGGAAAATCCACTTATTCCTGGACACAGCCTCGATCTCCCAGGTTACTCATATGGATTTTATGTAATAAGAAATGCCAAAGTATTGGCTTGCATTTAATAAGTTAGTACACATTTTCCAAACCCGGAAGACAAAGACAAAGATTTTATTTGAGATTGACTACTTCAGCTCAGAGAAAGACAAAATGTTTTGTATTTTTCTCCAAACACATGTTCAATTGTTCCCTTTTTTACAAGTTAGTAAAGCTTTTTAATTTAAGAAAAAATCCATACCAAAAAAAAAAAATCATAAGCATTTTGTAAAAATGAAAAGTCTATATTTTCTTACGGGCAATTTCCCCTCCTTTCTTTTCTAAAGTCAAGGAACTGCATGACAACATTTGGGAAACTCCTACAAGTCTTCTCATTTGCAAATTATAAATTAGGTTGCTTTGTATTTGCCCTCATCTTTATTTCAGGTAAAATAAAATTTGTCACAGACTTTCTCCAAATATTTTCGGGGCAGAAAGCAAGAAGAAATAAAAGGTAAATCATTTACTTCACGCTCTACCGCCATTCGAGCTTATCTTTGAATTCTAAAAAAAAGGGTACAAAGCACTTTATTTCCTCAGATGCTATCTAAGGAACTTAAGACTCTGGTATCAAACAAGGAAATGAATGGCAAAGGTGTAGATTATAGAACTGCTGTGAAGGAATAATAGAACAGGTCAGTCAGTCAACGTTTAGGAAAATCGACTGAAGACTATCAGAAAGCATGTTCCAGACAGAATCAAAGTCAGTGACTATATTATATGTATATATATCTATATCTATATCTGTGATCGATCAAGCTCTGTTTTCGAGTTGGTTGGCAATCAGATTCTAATCTCAGGTCCTTGGTTTTAAAGGCAAGGAAACCAAGAAAAGTTAATTTCTCAGGGTGGAATCTTTCAGCCACAGGTGCTTTTCATTTATTGGAAGACAAAAGGTCTTCCAGTATGGACCATTTCACTGGTCACCATGCAAACCAGGCATTGCCTTTGTTGATCAGAATATGGGGTCTTGCACTCCCATTGGTTTGGATTCAGTTTTTCTGGCCTCTGTGTAGTGCTGAGAAAATGTTTTGTTTTTACAACTCTAGACACTTCTGGGCTGCTAATTGGGGCAGACAGCGCTGAGCAAGATGGACTAAAGGGCCGATCTGGCCCTCTCAAGCGTTTCTAGATGTTTGTATAAATATATATATATATATATATATATATATATATATATATATATATATATATATATATATATATATATATATATATATATATTTATTTTCATTTGACGTGTGCCTCTGTTTTGGATTATTTGTACATTTTGAAATAAAAGTTTTTATATTGATACCAACCATGTGCGTTTCTTAGTTATTTACTCTGCTGCGCAAAGAAAACAAAGCTTAAAAGTAGATGGTGTTGAGCCCAAATTTGACATGTGCATAGCCATTGTTGTGGGCTGAAAGCGGCCTACGCAGATCGTGGCTGATCCCGACGACGAGGAGGCTGGTGTGGTGTCGCGCCAGCAGCCTGCGCAGCCGGCGCTCGCGTAGGACAGCGAGGAGGCTGAAGAGGATGTGGTGCCAGAGGCAGAGACTCAGCCAGGGCCTTCAGAACCTCCAGAGGCTCCTTCCAAGTGGAGAGAGCGAAGTGGAGGAGCCTCTTCTCAATGCTCGAGCACGCAGGGCTGCCAAAAGGCATGAGTGGCTACTCAGGAGGAGGTCTCCTCGAGAGTAAGGCTTGAGGATACTTGGCCACTCCCCTAGCCTATTTAAATCACACGCCGTTAGTATGTTTCTTGCTAGAAACAACTTGTAATTATCAGCATTTTTGGAAAAGTCTTATCGTATCTTGTTTTCTGGCCTGGTTGCCAACCTTTGCCAGACTTTGGTTTATTCTTACTACTTAATAAATTTGATAAGGACCGTTGGTGTGTGTCAATATCCTTGGGAATCCAGAGCTGGGGCAGAACAGCCATTTTCTTTAGCTCTCTAGTATACTCATATATTCCTTTCTCTTTACAATGTGAGGGGGGTTTCTGGCAGGGGTGAAATCCAGCAGGTTCTGACAGGTTCTGGAGAACCAGTAGCGGAAATTTTGAGTAGTTGGGAGAACCAGCAAATACCACCTCTGGCTGGCCCCAGAGTGGGATGGAAATGGAGATTTTGCAGTATCCTTCCCCCAGGAGTCAGGTGGGAATGGAGATTTTGCAGTATCCTTCCCCTGCCACGCCCACCAAGACATACCACGCCCACCAAGACACACCTATAGTAAAAACGTGGATTTCACCACTGGTTTCTGGGCTCGCCACATGCTTGGGGTGGTGGGGGGAGCGAATAGACAGAGAGGATTGTTTTGGCTAGGTGACTTTCTGTTCCCGTGGGAACAGAGGCTGCTCCTGGTGAGAATGGAAGGTGGAGTTTGAAGACTCCAGGAAATGTGGATTTGAGTGTTTATTGGAGAATGTGACTTTTGAGGGATGTTTCAAACTTGCAATATTATGTGGTGTAATTCTGGTTTGTGTCAGATCCAAAATTACAACAAACTGCCAATTTGTTGACTACTTAAATAAAAAGAATTTGTCTGGAAGATGGACTTTGCCTAGTTCTTTTTTGAATGGGTTCCAGCACTTGGAAACCTGACAAATGGGGGAAGAAGAGACCACCACAGGAACAAAAAAACCCCGTAACAAACACCCTTCTACTAAGTTCCTCAATGAACAACCTCTGGTAGAAATATAAAATATCCTTTATTTTTAATTGGGAAATAACACTGGTTTCCATGTGCTGCCAAACTGACATTTTGCTCTTTGATAATAAGCATTATCTAGAGCATATTCCAAGAATATCTACACATCCTTTGAACATTGGCCCAAATGTTCTTTAATCATTCCGGAAAAACGTATCGTCATGATGCAGCCTTCCTCTCCCCACAAAGTTAAATATATAAAATCATGTATTCAATTTTGATACCGCCCAACTTCATCTGTCTGGTCATTATCTCATTCATAGCTAAACCATACCACAGCATTTATAGAGCAAGACTTATGTTGGCCAAAGCTAGGAAGCTGAACAGTCTATAGTGAATTAGGCTTAAGAACAATTTTCTTGGCACTAATTCACTATAAAGGTTAACAAATAGGGGGTGCCAATATGTTTTAATGTTTAACACACTTCATCATTGGTTTCATAACTAATCCATAATAAAAAATATAACCATAATAAAGATAATGTCTTAGTAAGGATTTTGCTTTATTATTGCTGTTGGTGACTCAACTGAATATATCATTCAAATAAAAAACCAAAATAAATACATAATTTGTCCAGCATCCTAAAAGCAAACAGATTTTGCAGACACTTGGTGCAATGTTTCTCAACCCTGGGATCTTTAAGATGAATAGACTTCAATTCCCAGAATCCCCCAGCCATCCACCCATCTTAAATCCTTGGTTGTATAAACACAGGCATAGAATCAAAATCCACATGAAGTATTAGTACCGCTTTATAAAGCCTTAGTAAGACCACAGCCAGAATACGGCATCCAGTTTTGGTCACCACATTGCAAAAAAGTTTTTGAGACTTTGGAAAAAGTGCAAAGAGCAATTAAAGGCCTGGAGACTAAAACATATGACTAAAACATATGAAGAACGGTTGATGGAATTGGGTTTGGCTAGTCTAGAGAAAAAAAGGACAAGGGGGGTGGGGCATGATAGCAATATTCCAGTATTTGAAAGGCTGCCACAAAGAGGAGGGGATCAATTTATTTTCCAAAGCACCAGAAAGCAAGACAAGAAACACTGGATGGAAATTAATCCAGGAGAGAAGCAACCTGCAATTAAGGATAAATTTCCTAACAATGAGAAAAATTAAGCAATGGAACAGCTTGCCTTCAGAAGTTGTGGGTGCTTCATCACTGGAGTCTTTTAAGGAGAGACTGGACAGTCACTTGTCTGAAATGGTATAAATAGAATCTTATGTTTGAGTAGGGGGTTGGGCTAGAAGACCTCCAGGGTACCCTTCAAGCTCTATTCTGATTAATTAAATAACCCAAGCCTGTAGAGATTCTCAGTCCAGGTCATGGTTGTCCCAAAGGCACTTTTTTTCAGGAGGCAACTGGACTTTCTTGTTTTTTCTTTTTCTTTTGAAGATATTTCGCTTCTCCTCCAAGAAGCTTCTTCAGCTCGGACAGGATGGTGGGGAATGGAATCCTGCCTCCTGAAAAAAGCACCTTCGGGATAAATAAGGCAAGGTTGAGAAACACCAGCTTTGTGCACATTCCTTGCAGCAGGTGTTTCAACAGGTACAGGAGACTCCCTCAAACTGCAGGTCCGTTTTGAGGCATTTAGAAATAGAATAACAGAGTTTGGAAGGGACCTTGGAGGTCTTCTAGTCCAACCCCCCTGCTTAGCAGAGGAAACCCTATCGTACCACGTCAGACAAATGGTTGTCCAATCTCTTCTTAAAAACTTCCAGTGTTGGAGCATTCACCACCTCTGGAAGCAAGTTAGCAAATAATCAGTGGAACAACTTGCCTCCAGAGGTGGTGAATGCTCCAACACTGTAAGATTTTAAGAAGAGATTGGACAACCATTTGTCTGAAGTGGTGTAGGCTTTCTTGCCTGAGCAGGGGGTTGGACTAGAAGACCTCAAAGTTCCCTTCCATCTCCGTTATTCTATTCTATTCTATTCTATTCTATTCTATTCTATTCTATTCTATTCTATTCTATTCTATTCTATTCTATTCCATTCCATTCCATTCCATTCCATTCCATTCCCTATTCTATTCTATTCTATTCTATTCTACTCTATTCTACTCTACTCTACTCTACTCTACTCTACTCTATTCCATTCTCTATTCTATTCCTATTCCTATTCCTATTCAAGTTGTTCCACTGATTGTTCAATTTCCCCAGTTTTGCAGAAGAAAGGCCTTTAAACCAGCCCACGCTCCGAATCTTTCCTTTCGGCACATTCCCTCCACCTCGCTTCTTATCTCGGGGCAAGACTGGAAGCGCCCTCCAGATCAGGGCTCTCCAACCTTGGCAACTTTTAAGACTTGTGGACTTCAACTCCCAGAATTCCTCAGCCAGGCTCAGTTCAGCTAACTGAGGAATTCCTTAGCTCAGCTGGCTGAGGAATTCTGGGAGTTGAAGTCCACAAGTCTTAAAAGTTGCCAAGGTTGGAGACCCCCTGCTCCAGATAACGCTGGCTTACTCCAAACCAGCAGTACCCGAAGGCGACGCAGAGCCGGAACGCAAGGGTAGGACCTTTCTTTTTCCTCCCTCTTTAGGTCCCGCTTCCGATTGGCTCTTGGAGGAGGAAACTAACCCCCTCCACGGTGACGTCATGGCAAGAGGTGTGGGGGGGTAATCCGGGCCCGGAATGGGGCTGGTGCGTCTGTTCCGCCGGGCAGCCCGGCCGCTATGCCGCTTTCAAGCCCCTTTTCCCAGCCCGGGAAGGGCGGGGGTGCTTTGCCCTTCGGCGGCTCTCCGGACTCTCTCGGGCCCTACTTCGAGCTGGGAACCGGCGCGTCCTCCGGGGTCGAGGACCAGCCTAGCCGGGACGCTTTCCTCCTCGGCGGCTTTGGTGCAAACGGCACCGCTCTGGCTCCAGCCTTACCTCCGTCTCATGCGGCTGGATAAACCCATCGGTGAGTTTTTTTGCAGCCTTGCCGGGTGGAGCTCAGCATCTCTTTCCCTCCTCGCTTCGTTTTGGCTTTGCAAAGCTGGAGGAAAGGGAGAATTTAGAACAACGGAGTTGGAAGGGACCTTGGAGGTCGTCTAGTCCAACCCCCTGCTTAGGAAGGAAATCTTACTTAACACCACTTCAGACAGGTAGTCCTCGAGTTAGGACCACAAAGGAGCCCAGCATTGATTTTTATCCACCCGGATTGGGGCTTAATGGTGCGGATTTCTGTGCGTGGAGCAGGTCCCACCACCACCACCATCGATGATTTCCTATCCCCCCCTGCAAAGCCCAAATAACGGACCATTTATTTGGGGGTTTAGTAAGGCCCATGGGTAGTCCTCGATTTATAATGATTCGTTTAGGGACCGTTCAGAGTTAGAGTGACGCTGGAAAAAAGTGACATGGCCGCTTTTCACACTTAACGACCGTTGCTGCAGCATTCCCATGGTCAGGTGATCAAAGTTTGGGCACTTGGCAACTGGCATGTACTTATGACGGTTGCACTGTCCCTGGGATGTGATCCACCATTTGTAACCTTCCCAGCCATCTTCCAACAAGCAAAGTCAATGGAGGAAGCCAGATTTGCTTAATGGCCGCATGGTTCACTTAACAACCGCAGCGATTCGCTTCCCAGCGGTGGCAAAGAAGGTCGTAAAAATGAGGCAAAACTCACTGGACCACTGCCTTGGTTAGCCACAGGAAATTTGCGGTTCAATTGTGGTTGAGGACTGCCCATATATCACATGAACCCAGGGTGGTTTATTTATTTTTTTAAAAAAATGTTTTTAATTGGAATTTTTCAAGACGATAAAAGTATAAAGAATTAAATTAAAAAATAAAAGTATATTTTTAAAAAAAATGTAGAAAAAGAAGGGTGGGGGGAAAGCCACACTCAGCTCTTGCTAATAAACCAGATTCTTATATTACTCCCTTCTTTTGTGTCCCTCTCATGCAAATGGTTGTAACACTAACAGAGTTGGAAGGAACCTTGGAGGTCATCTAGTCCAACCCCCTGTTCACGCAGGAGACCTATACTAGGGATTCGAACCGCCGAACTGCCGACCTTTCTGATTGACAAGCTCAGTATATTAGCCACTGAGCCCCCTAGCCCCCTATTGTAAATGTTGGCTGGTTTTGGAGCAGTCAAAATACAGTTATGTGGAGGGGGGGGCATCATAACGTTGAACAGTTGCTAACAACCAGCCGTAAATGGAGGGCAACATGTAGTTCCATAATTCCCTCAGTATTAACAGCAATGGCTGAACTTCACAGTGAAAAACCCCTTTAGGGCACTACCCTCAGTCTAAAATAATTAAACCAAGATCAATGCAGGTTTGTTCTTAAACTTTCAGAGACTCAAAAACTCCAGAAGTGTGCTTGTAGTCTGAGAAGACCTGAAAACCATAGAAATGTGATAGAAAATAGGTTTCTGTGGTGATTTTATTTCATTTTCTAATGCTTGTGGTATGACTCTAATGCAGAGGTCTTCAAACTTGGCAGCTTTAAGACTTGTGGACTTCAACTCCCAGAATTCTCCAGCCAGCATAGCATAGTTGGCTGGAGAATTCTGGGAGTTGAAGTCCACAAGTCTTAAAGCTGCCAAGTTTGGGGATCCCTGCGTCTAATGCATCATTATGAAATATCTCTGTAAATGTAACGGAATCAAGTAGGGAAGCATT
This sequence comes from Arizona elegans, assembly GCA_022577455.1. Taxonomy (NCBI): domain Eukaryota; kingdom Metazoa; phylum Chordata; class Lepidosauria; order Squamata; family Colubridae; genus Arizona; species Arizona elegans. The sequence continues at coordinate 5,291,835 of JAKOOJ010000009.1, read as the reverse complement.
AATCCCTTACAACTGCATAGATGAAGCTTTTGCTATTGAAAATATCGCTTTGTTTTGTTTTTGTATTTCTTTCATTTGTCTGGGGATTATATTTATTGCAGGCCTGTTACTGGAGTTGAATGACTTAATTTGGCCTCCAGAGGGAGTAAAATGCTTTCATAAATAACTGTGATTGTAAAAACACTAAAGGCTGTTAAATACTGAACAATTTTTCAGGACCAGCTGGCATTTTTCTCTTGCCCGGAGGTTAGTTTTCCCAAATGAAGCATCCACTCTATTGTGTCTCACAATGAGATTGGTATAACGTTTTTCTCCGTAGGAAAAACGCCAAATTAAAAAAAAATGTGACAAGAATATTGAATGGAATGGAATGGAATAGGAATAGGAATAGGAATAGGAATAGGAATAGAATAGAATAGAATAGAATAGAATAGAATAGAATAGAATAGAATTCAATTCTTTATTGGCCAAGTGTGATTGGACACACAAGGAATTTGCCTTTGGTGTCTATGCTCTCAGTGTACATAAGGAGAATAAAATACATTCATCGAGAATTAAAAGATACCACACTTACTGATAGTCAAGGTTACGAATAAGCTATCAAATCATACTAGGAAACAAATAAAAACAATATAAATTGAAAGATACAAGCAACATGGTTAGAGTAATAAGTGGGAAGAGAAAGATACTAGTAAGGAAGAGAAGAATAATAGTAATACACTCTTAGTAAATTATTTGACAGTGTTGTGGGAATTAGTTGCTAAGCAGAGTGATGGCATTCGGGAAAAAACTGTCAAACTAGCTTAATCAATTAATCAAACTAGCTTAAGACTTAAACTAAGGAACTGATTATTTTTGCATGCATCAGTATACATTCTACACCTCTCTTTTTCTGTTCCTTGTCTGACTTCTTATTTTTAGGGACTTGGCTGCTGTATCTTCCTTGTACCTGGAGTATATCCTTGGCAGCTGATCCCGGTTGTTGGCCATCCTGGGACCTCCTGTTACTTTTTGGTGCTGGCTCAGTTCTGATGCGTGGAGCTGGCTGCATTATAAATGACATGTGGGACATGGACTATGACAAAAAGGTAGAAAAGATTCAGACCTCATCCTATTTGCTAATTAAATAAATGGTCATTATAAGGAATGTAAGTTCCTGTCCTTTCTCTCTCCCTCTTTCCCTCTGTAGAAATTCTCAGAGAGATAGAGTCTAGTAGTTGCTAAGGTATCAGGTTACAAAGTGGGAGGCTCTGGGTTCAAGTCCCGCCTTAGGCATGAAAGCCAGCTAGGTGACTTTGAGCCAATCATGAGGAGACTATGAGTTCTAAGGTAAAGGTAAAGGTTCCCCTTGCACATATGTGCTAGTCGTTCCTGACTCTAGGAGGCGGGGTTCACCTCCGTTTCAAAGCCGAAGAGCCAGCGCTATCCGAAGACATCTCTGTGGTCATGTGGCTGGCATGACTCAACGCCAAAGGCGCACGGAACGCTGTTACCTTCCCACCAAAGGTGGTCCCTATTTTTCTACTTGCATTCGAACTGCTAGGTTGGCAGAAGCTGGGACAAGTAATGGGAGCTCACCCCATTACGCGGCACTGAGGATTCGAACCGCTGAACTGTCGACCTTTCAATCAACAACTCAGCATCTTAGCCATTGAGCCACTGCATCCCTGCCTTAAGTATGAAAGCTGGCCTAATGTCTTTGGCCCAATCACCAGGAGACTGTGAGTTCTAGCCTCATCTTATTCATGAAAGCCAGCTGAATGGCTTTGGGTCACTCACTTTAACTCAATCCAATCTTCCTCACAGGGTTGTTGTTGTGGGGAAAACAGGAGGAAGAAGGTATGTTGGTTATGTTCGCCACCTTGCGTTATTTGTAATATAAATAATAAAGGGGAGATGCAAATAAATTAAACTATAGTCACATCAGAGGCTTTCTATGATTTCCTTGAATAACCTTCCAATGCCAGCTACAGCTTTATTTTTTTAAGTGTCCATACGTTATCTTTAAACTTGCTGAACAGGAAATGCCCAAAATTTAATTTCTCTCCAAAAGTGTTTATATTGATTTATTTCAGCCCTGGATCCTTATCCTTAAAGGCTCACTTTGAATGATGAAATCTGTGATATACTGTATTTTTCAGAGTATAAGATGCACCGGAGTATAAGACGCACCTTAGTTTTTGGGGAGGAAAATAAGAAAAAAGCTGATTGGCAGGTGGATCGGTTTCCCGGAATACCCCCAATCAGCTTTCCCTAGAGGTGAATTTTAGCAACAGGTTCCTTGGTTGTGAGCTCTGTGCCTTGCTTCTTCTTCTTCTTTTTTCTATCTCTGAAACTTCTGAAACTCTGTTTCAGAAAAAACTTTTTTTCCTGCCTCTGAAAGCTTCCGAAACAGCTTTAGAAAAAAAGCCTCTGAAACTCTGTTTGGGGGCTTTTTTTCTGAGGCTCCGTTTCGGATGCTTTTTTCAGCCTCTGAAACCTCCGTTTGAGAAGCTGGGCAGGGCTACATTCGGAGTATAAGACGCACCCAGATTTTTACCCTCTTTTGTGGGGAAAAAGGTACATCTTATACTCCGAAAAATATGGTAGCTAAAAAAAAATCATGCAAATGCTAGTTTAAGTCTCGTTATTTTACCACTTTCTCCCAACCTTTAAATATCTGGACTAGAGAGAAGCAACAGGTCTGTTCTAAAATGCCCATGCCAGACCAAATTTCCAGCCTCCTTTTTCTTGGAAAAGATAATAGTCCAGAGTGCATCCTGTTGATGCACTCTGAGTTTCCAAGCAATTAGAATGAATGCATGTTGTCTTGTGTATTTCTGGACACCTATAATCATCCTGACTCAATAGATAATTTGTTTATTTCACTTCTGATAGTTATTGTCTTTAGGAGAAACTATATAAGCTTATTTAACTGTGGTTTGCTGTGGTTTATTCAATAAACCATAGTTAAATAAAGCTTATATGGTTTCTCCTGAAGACATCTGAAAGCGTATTTGAAATTTAAGCAATGTTAGAAAGTCATATTGTAAAGACACAGGCATTCTTTCTACCCTATTGGTTCATCATAACTCTGACTGGTGAAAACAAGCCAGGTTCAGAAACCATGATTTATAGTTCTCTCTGGATTTGGGCATCACGCAAGTTGCAACTTTTCTGAAACAACAAAATATATTGGAATGATTCCTCAAAACTGCATAGAGTGAAAAAAGGTGAACATGAAAACAGAAGCTTGTTCTATATAATACTGGTATTTGATGCTATTTTGCAAAAACTTACTTTAACCATTCACAACACAACTCCATAACGTTGTTTGTGTGTTTTGGATGATCTGATGTGTAAGGATGTTTCCTACTATACACAAATCACATCACTGTAGGATTACTCGGTAACCATGGTTTTAAATATCCTAGTTTAGTGTATTTAAATAGCTCACTTCCTGAGGAGGGGGAATGCCAGACACTCAAAAGCCAGAAAGGAAAAACATACAAAGTAAATACGAAGGACCCTATAATGCTAAGAGCCATAATGTACACACAAAATTGTATGTCAGGCCTGGAAGCCATCTTTTTCATTGGATCTTCAGGCGTGCCATATTTACTACTGTGGGAAACTGGGAAGGGGGAATTGTATGGAGCCAGGGTGAGATATATAGTCATAATAACATTCCTTTCTCAGAGAGTCAAGGACATCTTGCCCTGCACCGGAGGGGTGTGACTGGGAGGCATCTCCAGTTGTGACGGTGCTTGGATTTTACCATGTGATGGACATGTGGGTGTTGGGCAGGGACTTGAACTTTCCTTTGGGTGGAGAAAACTTGGAAGCTTTCAGATTCGGTTTTTCCCAGATGTGCCAATATGACACCTCTAATAAAATGGAACTTTGAGGAAACTCAAGCCTCGGAGTTTTCTTTTGTTGGGGGTGTTAATTGGAACCCTGACATTGTGTTTGGCTTATCTGCAAGTGTATACAATAATGCTTTTAAAATGTATTTAACTCCATATATCCATATATGCTAGTATACAAACACAACCACAGATAAGCCAACCCTTGAATTTTAAACCAAAATACCATGAAAAAAATGTATACTTATAAGCCAGTTCTGAAAATGAAAGCATACAAATTTTCAAAAGTCAGCTTATCTGCAGGGGGTGCATTTTTCACAGTATTTTAGTTAAACATTTGAACTTACCTGCAACTTTTCTGCAGATGAGCTTATAAGGAGTATATACTGCGGATGAGCTTATAAGGAGTATATACTGTACGCATGGGCTATAGAATGAATGGATCCTGTAATTGATATATATGTGTGGTCAGTGATGGAATGCAGCCTCTGAAATAATTGTTTGTATTTTAGGTGGTGAGAACTGCAAATCGGCCATTGGCAGCTGGAGAGCTCACACATTTTCAAGCCCTTGTATTTCTCAGTACACAGCTTAGCTTGGCTTTGGGTGTCCTGCTGTGTTTAAATTATTACAGGTAAGTTCATTGTAAAGAGTTGATTGCATGGGTCATTGGTGACAATAGGGACCTTCTTAATTATGTGTTGTCCCAGTTTAATGTGTTTGAAAACATGAGTTCCATACACGAAAATTCATTTATCATTTTACGGGATAGTTAAGGAATTCCAGGGTGAGCCAAGGCTAGCTCATCATGGTCTTCATGAATGAATGTTGGTTGTCCTGCCCAAAGAGATGTCTGCAAAGTATACTTAATACGTTCCCTGCTTCCATATTTATTGCAAAATACGTCCTTTTCTCCTACTTTTTTAGAGGCTACTTGAAGAAAACAGTGATTTGTCATTTAACACTTCCAGTTTTTTCACAGCATTATTTTAGGCGCTTCTTCTTTATTTCTCGTGGTGACTTATCCGCTAATGAAGAGAATAACTTACTGGCCACAGTTGTATTTAGGTAAGTCCAGCAACGTCCATTTCATATGAATGGGCAGCTTATACCGACTTGAATTAATTAATTGAATTAACATGAGAAATAATTTGTCATTCTTTCCTCATCCCCCGTGGGAGTTAAAATGTTTTATTCTCAGGATATTGGATACTTCCAAAACATTTTTATGTTATAGTATAAAAAACCAGTTTGGTCTAGTGCCAGGGGTATCAAACACAAGGCCCATGGGCCAGATCCGGCCCACAGAGTGCTTAGATCTGGCCAATGTGGCCGCCCTGGAAGCAGCGAAGGAACAGCCTATGGTGCCTCGGCCAGTGAAAACGGAGCTCGGGAGTACTGTGCAGAGCCCTCCCAAGCTCCGTTTTCACTGGCAGAGCACTCAGGCCACCATAGGTGCCCCCAACATGAGTGACGTTGAGCTGGCCACTCCCACCCAGGCCACACCCACCTGGCCCCCAAGGTTAAACACAACCCTGATGCGACCCTCAATGAAATTTGAGTTTGATACCCCTGGTCCAGTGGTTAAGGCACCAGGCTAAAAAGCAGGACACAGTGGGTTCTAGTTCACTTTAGGCATGAAAGCTGACTGGGTGACTTTGGGCCTATCACCAGGAGATTCTGAGTTCTAGTCCTGCCTTAGGCATGAAAGCCAATTGGGTGGTTTTGCATTAATCTCTTTCTTTCTCTCTCTCTCTCTTTCTCTCTTCCTCTGTACAACCCACCTGACAGAGTTGTTGTTTTGGTGAAGATAGGAGGAGAAATCAGTAATGTGTGTGTTCACTGTCTTGACTTATTTATAAAAAAGAATAAAGTTGGGATAAAAATCTAATAAACAAGCAAATAAATAAAAACAGGAGGCTGTGCCATACATTCACAGGACATGTTCTGCAGAGAGCATTTGAAGTAGAGTAGATTAGAACAGAACAGAACAGAATAGAATAGAATAACAGGAGTTGGAAGGGACCTTGGAGGCCTTCTAGTCCAACCCCCTGCTTCAGCAGGAAACCACTTCAGACAAATGGTTTTCCAACATCTTCTTAAAAACTTCCAGTGTTGGAGCATTCACAACTTCTGGAGGCAAGTTATTCCACCGGTTGATTGTTCTGTCAGGAAATTTCTCCTTAGTTCTAAGTTGTTTCTCTCCTTGATTAGTTTCCACCTATTGCTTCTTGTCCTGCCCTCAGGTGCTTTGGAGAATAGCTTGACTCCCTCTTCTTGGTGGCATTCCCTGAGATATTGAAACACTGCTATCATGTCTCCCCTAGTCCTTCTTTTCATCAGACTAGACATAACCAGTTCCAGCAACCGTTCTTCATATGTTTTAGCCTCCGGTCCCCTAATGAATCAGACATGTCTCTTTGAATTGTTGGGGCAACTGTGGACTCACAGAACTTAGGCAGCTGCTTCCAAACTGCTCCCTGCTGCATCTCCATAAACAGTCATCACATTTGATTTTGGAAAGCAAGCCTCCCAATCTCTTTGTAGTAGTGGAGGGAAGAACAGACGTTGGCTGACTGTCTTCATAAGACTGTTTTGACCCTTCTTCGCTTCTTTTCGTCAAGTCGCTGATCAAGAGAAGTGGAATGAAAACAATTTGCCTTCTGTTATGAGTCAGGCTTAGCGACGGGAGGCTCACTACTTTGTGTATTGGAAATTACTTCCTCATTAAGTTGGACTGACTCATTTTCCTCAAATATGACGAAAGAAAATAATGCACCCTTCCATAAAAATGCAGCCTAATGTATATTCATAATGCCTCATTAATCATTTATACATCTAGGAGGACTTGAAAAATAGAAAACTCTGCTACTTGGCTCTCTCTAAAAATATTGAATAAACAATAGCCTAATCTTCTTTATATATACATAGCCCTCAATTCACCACTGTAATTGAGCCTGGAATTACAGTCATAAGTCATGCCAATCATTAAGTGGACTACCATGTGAACAGACCCAATTTTGGGACTTTTTTTTGCAGTGGTCATTAAGTGAATCACCATAGTTGTTAAGCAAAACTATTGTCCTTGATGGGCATTGTTTGCCAGAAATGGAAGCAAACATTGGCTTCTGACAAAAAAAACATTATAAATTGGGGTCACATTGCCGCAGGAAACGTTTGCCAAACACCCAAAATGCATTCACATTAGCATGGGGTGTGTGTGACTGTTGGAATTTTGAATCTGGGTTATAAGTAGCCCTGGGGAGGTCCGTTGTACCTTCAAACGGTCGCTAAGCGACCAGTCACAAGTCAAAAACTACCTGTGATTGAAATCCACTTCTCTATGTCTACTTTGCATTAAGATGGGTAGTTATGAAATGAAAAGACTAAAAAATCGTCACCAGCATCTTAGCGTCGGCGGAGAATGCGTATTTTACCTCATCTATGTTAGTTTTTTAAAAATCCCAGAAGAAGGGTTGGGAAGACGCTCTTCCATATTGTTGCCAAAGAAAATGACATGAACTTGTCCGTATATCGCTGGAGTTGAGCGCCATTTGTGAGGAGTATTCATTTTTAACACTTGATGTTATGGATCCTTAGGAAATGTATTAAGTATGGTTTCTTCCTGAGGTCCCTTGACCATTAGTAGTTCAGATTCTTGTAGAGAGCTCAAGCTTATAATAAGTCTCTCTCTCTCTCTCCCTCCCTCCCCCCCCCCTCTCTCTCTCTCTCTCTCTCTCTCTCTCTCTCTATATATATATATATATATATATATATATATATATTTGAATTGCCTGGATCTCATGATTTCCCCTGGTGCTTGACACAGTGTCTCTAAAATTATTTATTTATCAGATTTATATAGCCGCCTGTCTTACAAACATGACTCTGGACAGTGTACCATAAAATAGGAAGTCTAAACAAATATAAATAAGACCATGGGAGAATCCACCAACACCCTATACAAATGTCACCATGTCACAAGGCAGAGATATATAATTGAGTTTCATCAACACATTGATAATATGTCACCTCATGGGAACAGATGATCTCGCCCAATGGCTTCGTGTAGATGTTAAACAGGAACGGAGAGAGTATCAAACCCTATAGAGCAGGGATCTCCAATCTTGGCAACTTTAAGCCTGGCGGACTTCAACTCCCAGAATACCCCAGACAGCTTTGCTAGCTGGGGCATTCTGGGAGTTGGTCCTCCAGGCTTAAAGTTACCAAGGTTGGAGACCCCTGCTCTAGAGCCACGGTAGCACAGTGGTAAGAATGCAGTACTGCAGGCTACTTCTGCTGACTGCCGGCTGCCTGCAATTCGTCGGTTCGAATCTCCCCAGGCTCAAGGTTGACTCAGCCTTCCCTCCTTCCGAGGTGGGTCAAATGAGGACCCAGATTGTTGGGGGAAATAGGCTGACTCTGTAAACCGCTTAGAGAGAGCTGTAAAAGCACTATGAAGTGATATATAAGTTTTAAGTGCTATTGCTATTAACGACTGCAATGATTCAGTTAACAACTCTGGCAAGAAAGGTCAAAATGGGGAAAACTCACTTAACAAATGTCTCTCTGAACAACATAAATACTGAGCTCATTTGTGGCCGTAAGTCGAGGACTACCTGTGCTCAAAATATAATACTCAGAAGTATTGTCACTTCTCAGTGTGTATGTGTGTGTGTTTAGCCAACGATGATTATGACTTGCTCTTCCTTATTTCTTTTAGGTTTGGTCTTCAATTGGGGAGCCTTACTTGGTTGGGCTGCAATCCACGGTTCTTGCAATTGGTCTGTTTGCTTACCCCTGTATTTTTCCAGCGTCTGTTGGACTTTGCTTTATGATACTATTTATGCTCATCAGGTGACTCTTTTCCCACGTGTTCATTATAAAAGATATTGAAATGAGAGAGTGTGGTTAAATGAGGTTGCTATGGGAAACTTGTTCCCGTTGAACTGGAAACACGGGCAATTTGAAATGGCAAACAATGCATGTTTGCAGCTGCTTTTATTTGTTTTCGGTTCTCATTGATGCCAGGAACTATGTGGGTAGTCAAGGACTCCACCTGGCCATTGGATGAACTTTGGGGTTGATTCCTGATGATGTGGGGGAGAGATCTAACGTATGGCCCCTACTTTATGGGATACCCAGGAGACAGAACTCTCCCCTGACCTGTTTAACATCTACATGAAGCTGCTGGGTGAATGATCCAGTGATTTGGGGTGAGGTATCATCAATATGATGATGATACCAGCTTTATATCTCCACTCTGGGCCATCTGTGTGATGTTGTACATGTCCTGGCCCACTGCCTGGAGGCTGCGATGGTCTGGATAGGGTACAATTGAGTTTCAGCATAACCCAAGCAATCTGAGTGGCATTGGGCATTTGGACCTTCCAATGACAAGGTTTTCCCCACTGTTGATTGTGAATGGGGTGGCACTGCCCCAGATTGGACCTGGTGCGTGATCTGCGGGTCCTTTTGGACTCATGGCTTCTGCTAGAAGAGCAGGCGGCAGCTGTAGCCAGGAGGGCTTTTGCACACCTGAGGATCTTGCACCAGTTGTGTCAATTCTTGCATCTTGGCAACGTTAAGATATGTGGACTTCAACATGCTGGTTGGGAAATTCTGGGAGTTAAGAGTCCACCCATCTTAAAGTTGAGAAACACTGGTTTTATAGTATATAAATCTACAATATTATGTGATAACTTTATTTCATGATGATGTACAGTAATAAAAGATGCATTAACACCCTTAAAGACCAACATTTTACCAGAAATAATATTTAACAAAGAAACAGGAGATGAAAAGCACAGGCAGAAACACAAGCCAAATTTCTTGAGGTTTTTTTTTCTGTGTTTTGCATAACATTGCTTATACTATAAAAGATTCATAGCGTTGTCTGCCGGATAGCTGAGTTGTCTCTTGAGGTCATAAATACCAAATCTTTCATCCTTGGGGTACAGAAAGTAAGAACAAAAATTTGGAAAGCAGGACTTCTTGTATAATCATATTTCCTAAGCAAACAACTTAGGACCCGCCCTCGGTCTTCGGAGAGGGGCAGCATATAAATTGAATAAATTAAATAAATAAATAAATAAGCTATAAATATAAACTGAACTATTTAATATAAACACATTTAATAATTTAGGTGCTCAGCACCTTGGTATTCAAGGCTAATAGACATCACCTTTTGATTTTACTTTCTTCTCACCTTTAAACCTAAAAGGACACTAAACATTTTGTTTGTTCAAAAAAAGCCCCCATTTTGATATTGCGGAGATGTTTTGACCTTGCCAGAGAAAGTATGAGGGGTCCTTGGTGCTCTCTGAATTGAGTTGCTTGCTTGCATTTCATTACCCAAACTAGGTAATATCATTCATTAGTCTAGGTCAGGGGTCCTCAAACTACGGCCCGCTGAAGCCATTCATCCGGCCCGCTTGGGACCTCAAGGCTATCCTGCCCACATCGTCCCACCTACCCACCGGCCCCCATCCACCTTCTGGAGACCAAGGAGGCCAAAAATGGGCCCATTTTGGGGCAGCAGAGTGGTTCTGGAGGCCAAGGAGTTCCCCAGCCTCCAGAGAGGGGGGGGGCTGGAGGGAGACACACACACACACACACACACACACACACACACACACCAAAGTCCCTCATACACACTCCAAGGCAGCCACATCCCTTCACTAACCAGCTTTCCACCTCCAAGAGCATAACAAAGTAAAGTTTAATTTGTGTGTATTGTTTAATGAACTGCTAAATTGGCCACGCCCACCTAGTCACATGACCACCTAGCCATGGCAACCCAGTCACATGACCAGCTAGCCATGGCCACCCAACAGGTCCAGCCCGCCAACAATCTGAGGGACCATGAATTGGCCCTCTGTCTAAAAAGTTTGAGGACCCCTGGTCTAGGTTTAGCACTGATAATGTTACCTAGTTTGGTAATAAAATGTCTGCAAGAAAACAAGCGAGTTCAGACAGCACCAAGGATTCCTCATTTCAGCCGTGATCTACAAATATTCTCCTTTATTGGTAAGAGCAGGTGTAAGACTAGAAATAAAACCCTTCTGAACTTGGGCTACTTCCAAGATGCACAAAATAGGCTGTTTCATCCCAAACATTTGAAAAACAAAACATTTTCCGCATCTAAAACACCCACAATTAATTTTCTGCAAACATTCCACTGTCTAATTCAAAATATATTGCCTTTTTAAATTATTGTTCCCACGTTCTTCACGGCTGCAAGTAGGCAGTGGGATGGTTTTTTGGCTGCTGTACGCCTCAAACTAAACTGCCTTTGTGGTTGGTGTTTTTTTTTTTTTAATTAACAACTTTCCAACTTTCTGTTTTAGGATAAAAGAGACGATCTTGCTATCGGTGTGAAATCTACAGCGCTGCTCTTTGGGGAAAAGACAAAATACTGGCTGGCAGGCTTCAGTTGCACAATGCTTGGTGGACTAACGCTGGCAGGAATCAATTGCGGTCAAACCTTCCCCTACTATGCAGCGCTGGCAACCGCGGCCGTCTGTTGGGGAAACCAGGTTAGATGAGTTTAATGTTGGTTGAAGCTTGTGCTGCATTCCAGGCTGCAGGACAGGGTTCAGCAGTGGAATGGAGGTGATAGATGGGACAAGAGCGAAGGGCCCAGTTGAAGGAAAAGGAAAGGGCATTTATAGAATCATAGACTCATAGGGCTAAATGGGACCTCAGAGGTCTTTTAGTCTCCAGGTCTCCAACCTTGGCAACTTTAAGACTTGTGGACTTCAACTCCCAGAATTCCTCAGCCAGCTTCGCTTAACAACTGTGCATAGAACTCTGGGAGTTGAAGTCCACAAATCTTAAAAGTTGCCAACATTGGAGACCCCTGTTCTAGTCCAATCCTTTACTCAAGGTAGGAGTCCTTATACCAGGGGTATCAAACTGGATTTCTTCGAGGGCCGGATCAGCACTGTAGTTCTCTGCGGGCTGGCCGGGGAGGGGGGCAAGGAGCGGGGTGTGGGGAGACGGGATGGACGCCTCCTGCAGCACTCTACTGGCCAAAAATGGGCCCCCTGCGCTTCATTTTTGGCCTCCAGAACTCTGCCAGCCAAAAATGAGCCATGCAAGCCCCCCCCTCCCCCGTGCCTCATTTTTGGCCTCCTGTAACACTCTGCCGGCCAAAAACCGCCTGCATGAAGTCCCCATGCGGCCCGTTTTCAGCCTCTCCACCCTCCAGCAGCACTATTTCAGCCAAAAACAGGCCGCACATGCCCCCCAACCCCCGCAGCCTGTTTTGGCTGGCAGAGGCACCGTGGGCCGATCCTTTGATATTTCCAGGCCGGCCCCATGGGCCAGATATAAGCCCCCTGCAGGCCCATGGGCCTTGAGTTTGACACCACTGCCTTATACCATCCCAGACAGAGGTGGGTTTCAGCAGGTTCTGACCAGTTCTGGAGAACCGGTAGCAGAAATTTTGAGTAGTTCGGAGAACTGGTAGTAAAAATTCTGACTGGCCCCGCCCCATCTATTCTCTGTCTCTCAAGTCCCAGCTGATCAGGAGGAAATGGGGATTTTGCAGTAGCCTTCTCCTGGATTGGGGAGGGAATGGAGATTTTACAGTATCCTTCCCCTGCCATGCCCACCAAGCCACGCCCACAGAACCGGTAGTAAAAAAATTCGAAACCCACCACTGATCCCAGACTAATGGCTGTCCAATAAAGCTAGTGCTTTAATGGTCATCTGAGGTAAAAGAGGACTAGAAGACTTGACCGATTCTAAAATTTGAGTAGGGGCAAGTATTGATGAATTATTTTGGTCTCTTTTTCCAGATATTCCATTTGGACATTAACAATCCTAAAGACTGCTGGGACAAGTTTTCTTCAAACCGCAATCTAGGGATTTTGCTTCTCACAGGAATTATACTTGGAAACTTAAGGAAAGAGAAAGAAGAAGGAAGGGATGCTTTAAGCAGCAGCTAGAGCAGAAGAAAAGAATGCTGTTTTACAAATAAAAACAAACACGAGTCCTTTTTTAAAAAATCTGCCCCTTTATATTTAACAGATATGGTGCTTTATATTAAAATTCTAGAATGGTGGTTATTAGCTGCAGATTTGGTTGTTTTTGTGTTTGAACATATCTTGGCAACCATTCTGAATAAATTGAGATTTCACAGTAAAATGTTGAGATTAATTCTGCAGAGCTACATCTGAAGTTTTCCATTGTAAAATTATAAAATTGTGAGTGAATTAAACAGGTAAAACGATGTAAAAAAAAAATCAATCTTCCGACACTAAAATAGTACTACTGTGTAGTCGAAACTGCTTATAGAAATGTAAACAATAAAATGACTGGTTTTATAGTATTGTCACTTATGACATTTGAGAGTTCTATATCCATATATCACTCATTTTAAAAATGTATCTATCGGATAAAAGGGACATCTATGAAATGATAGTTCATGTTAATTTATCAACCACCAGCAGCCTGAATATGTAGAATTACTGTGTGCACAAAAGTGCTTATTTTAATGGTTTTAAGGTAAAGGTTCCCCTCGCACGTATGTGCTAGTCGTTCCTGACTCTAGGGGGCAGTGCTCATCTCCATTTCAAAGCCGAAGAGCCAGCGCTGTCTGAAGATGTCTCTGTGGTCATGTGGCCGGCATGACTAAACGCCAAAAGCGCACGGAACGCTGTTACCTTCCCACCAAAGGTGGTCCCTATTTTTCTACTTGAATTTTTTACGTGCTTTTGAACTGCTAGGTTGGCAGAAACTGGGATAAGTAACGGGAGCTCACCTAGGGATTCGAACTGCTGAACTGCTGACCTTTCGATCGACAAGCTCAGTGTCTAAGCCACTGAGCCACTGCGTCCCTTTTAGTGGTTTTAGTTTCATACAAATAATTTTTTAAAAGCTTTACAAGTTTTAGTCTATAGAGTAGGGGTGTCAAACTTGATTTCATTAGGACCACATCAGGGCCACGTGTTTGACCTGGGGGGGAGGGTGCGTGACCAGCCCAACGTCACTCGTGTCAGGGGCTCCTGTGGTGTCCCAAGCTCTGCCAGTGAAACGGGTTCCTGAGCTAGCTCCGTTTTCGGCTGCCACAACCTCCTGCAACCTTCTGCCAGCGAAAACGGAGCTTGGGAGAGCCGTGCATGGCCCACCTGAGCTCCATTTTCACTGACGGGCACTGCGGGCCAGTCTTTCATTGTTTTCAGATCTAAGCACCCTGTGGCAGGGGTGAAATCCAGCAGGTTCTAACAGGTTCTGGAGAACCAGTAGTGGAAATTTTGAGCAGTTCAGAGAACCGGCAAATGCCACGTCTGGCTGGCCTCAGGGTGGGGTGGGACTGGAGATTTTGCAATATCCTTCCCCCAGGAATGGGGTGGGAATGGGGATTTTGCAGTATCCTCCCCCTGCCACGCCCACAGAACCGGTAGTAAAAAAATTTGGATTTCACCACTGCCCTGAGGGCTGGATCTGGCCCGCAGGCCTTGAGTTTGACACTCCTGCTGTAGAAGGTCCAAGAATTGCTAACAAACTATGGTTTGTTTTTTAAAACTATATTAGCGTGTTACGCAAACTCAACTAATTATGACTTTCTCTGTCGTATTGAACCAGGAGTTTCTAACTTTTTCTATATCCGGCACCCCTAGAACGTTTCTGATATCTTCTCACACCCCTTACAAAAGTAAATAATTATACACTATAATTTTGAAACTTCTAAACCCAAGTTTTCGCACCCCCTGGAACATCATCTCACACCCCCGGTTGGAAAGCCCTGTATTAAACGAACAGGGTTTAGTGGGGTGTATAAACTGGACCAGCAAAAGAGTTTTGCATTCATCCCTCTTTCAATTCACTGAATTGTACAGGTAGTCCTCAATTTACAGCCATTTACTTAGTGACCATTCCAAGTTACGACAGCACTGAAAAAGGTTTACTTCCAACCGGTCCTTGCCTTACAACTGTCATAACATCCCATGGTCACATGATCAAAATTCAGGTGCTCGTCAACTGGCATGTACAAGTAGTCCTCGACGTACGACCACAATTGAGCCCAAAATATCTGTTAAGTGAGAAATCTGTTAAGTGAATAAGTCATGTCGGTTATTAAGCGAGTTATTGTGTGACTGTACCCAATGTTATGAACTTTTTTGAATCCCACTATCTGCAATGGGTGTTTTTTTGGCAAAAGGCATCATAAATTGCATTCACCTGACCATGGGACACTGCAAACGGTCATAAATGCAGGCCAGTTGCCAAGCATTCAAATGCAATCGTGACAGAAGGGCACCTGTCATAACTTTGAATTCAGGTCATAGGTAGCTCTGGGGAGGTCTGTTGTAATTCTGAATGGTCATAAGTCGAGGACTACCTGTAAGCTGGATTCCAATGGCAAGTTTAAAACATCTTGAAATTTAACTGCAAAATCCTTTTTCGCCGGAATCCATTACTGCTCATTTCAAGATTAGGCATTACAGTAGGGGTCAGTGGTAGTTTCCTGGCTGGTTTGCTTGCACATCCAGAGAGAAGCAAAGGATTTCTCATTCAGATGTTTGATTAAAACTTTGTTTGTCCAAACCATCTCGCTCCTGATTTATCCCATTGGGCCTGGCATTAATTCACGATACCAGTAGTAAAGGTATTGTGGCAGGACTGAAGCAGTGGTGGGTTTCAAATTTTTTTACTACCGGTTCTGTGGGTGTGGCTTGGTGTGGCTTGGTGGGTGTGGCATGGCTTGGTGGGCATAGCAGGGGAAGGATATTGTAAAATCTCCATTCCCTCCCCAATCCAGGGGAAGGTTACTGCAAAACCCCATTTCCTCCCGATCAGCTGGGACTTGGGAGGCAGAGAATAAATGGGGGCATGGCCAGTCAGAATTTTTACTACCAGTTCCCTGAACTACTCAAAATTTCTGATACCGGTTTTCCAGAACTGGTTAGAACCTGCTGAAACCCACCTCTGGACTGAAGCTCATAAGTTGAAGAGATTGTTGCAAATTTATCATCTCTTAAACTGCTGGCTTTAGAAAGCTATCATGCAGTATGTTCAGAGTGAAAAAAAATGCATTGATTTCATGCATGCATATTACATGTGGGTAAGAGGATTTGTATTTTTTAACTTTTTAAAGTTAGTTTCACTCCTTTTTTTTTTTTTTTAGAATAGAATTCTTTATTGGCCAAGCGTGATTGGACACACAAGGAATTTGTCTTAGGTGTATATGTTCTCAGTGTACATAGGAAGAATAAAATACATTCATCAAGAATAAAAAGATACAACACTTAGTCAAGCTTACTAATAAGCTATCAAATTGTACTAGGAAACAAATAAAAACAATATAACTGAAAGATACAAGCACATGGTTATAGTACTAAATGAGAAGGGATAGATACTAGTAAGGAAGAGAAGAATAATAGTAATACAGTCTTAGTAAATTATTTGACAGTGTTGTGAGAATTAGTTAAGGAAAGTGATGGCATTCGGGGAAAAACTGTCCTTGTGTCTAGTTGTTCTGGTGTGCAATATTCTGTAGCGTCGTTTTGGGGGTAGAAGTTGAAACAATTTATGTCCAGGATGCAAGGGATCCGTAGATATTTTCACAGCCCTCTCTTTGACTTGTGCAGTATACAGGTCCTCAATGGAAGGCAGGTTGGTAGCCATTGTTTTTTCTGCAGTTCTAATTCTAATTATCCGTTGAAATCTGTTTGTTTTGTTTGGTTGCCGAGCCAAACCAGACAGTTATGGATTTCTGTACTGAGGCTAGTTGGTATCATAGATTGCTAGGAATGCCCACTGGATCATTCCTGCCACAGAACTACTAGCTGACCAGGGTCAAAAAATTCAAATTGGTCATCATATTCGAGACCGAACACTTTTTTTATATACGGCTAACTTTATACCCCTGGAGTGAGAGAGTCTCTGGCAATCATAAACCATGCTATTACTCTGAATTATCTGCTCCTGCTTTAAGGTTTAAATGAAAAGCTCAGAATTAAAAACCGCAAGCAGCTAATTCCATGTTACCTGCAGCTTCTAGGAGAGGATCAAATTATGAATAAAGAAATGCCGCTCTTTTTAATTTTTACTTTTTGTAATTTGATTCTCTTCCCCACAGGCCATTTGAAAAACTATTGTAGGTACTTCAGACGTTCTTAATTTAGTGTCCCAAAATGATGAGGAATATAATTTGCTGTAGTGCCTAAATAATGGATTAATTAATTTCAGTCAATTCCACATTGGAGTCACCTCTGTGTGAGTTGGGTAACAGCTACTATGTATAAATGTGCTTAATAAACATTAAACAAGTGGTTTAATATTTTATATCTTTTATACCTGACAAGACACGACTGGGAAATCTTCCAGTAGCCAAAAATAGCCAAGTACAGCAGTACTCCAAAAGTTTTGTTTGTGGGATTTTGCATTCGCAAAAACTGTTTTGAGTATGCCTTTCCCCCCCCCCCCAAAGTATACCAGTAATTGCCTATCCCTCCAGTCACAAAACTATGCAGCCTAACAAGAGTAGTGTAAATTGCACAATTATTCTTGGAAATAGTATCTCCGTAGGGTGTGGCAGGTACGCTTTCAAGAGTAACGCTGAGGTAATTTCTGTGCTATTAATGTCATTGAGTTTTTTTCCCTCAATTCTTTGTTGAGCTTGGATGATGTCCCCTGATAAATACGATGCCCTGCCTTGGATTTGGCTGACGCAGAGAGTAAAAACACTTAATGCTTGCTAATTTGGTCTTTCTGTATTTGTTTCACATGAATTATTTGCCAAGCCCAGCTTTGAATGGATGAAGTTAATGGTGAATTCCTTGCCTTTCACAACTGCCTTCCTGTCACATCCTCTGTACAGAAAAAAGAATAAACACAGCATGACAGAATAGTATCATCAACCCAGAACAAAATGCCTTTCTGTAGAGTGTGGCTTTTTGAGTTGGTTTTTGTTTTTTTAAAAGCTTTAGCGTAGGGTAGGATAGGGTAGGGTAGCGTATGGTAGAATGGAATGGAATGGAGTAGGGTAGGGAAGGGAAGGGTAGGGTAGGGTAGGGTAGGGTAGAGTAGAGTAGAGTAGAGTAGAGTAGAGTAGAGTAGAAGAATAGAATAGAATAGAATAGAATAGAATAGAATAGAATAGAATAGAATAGAATAGGGAATGGAATGGAATGGAATGGAATGGTCCAACCTCCTGCTTAGGCAGGAAACCCTATACCAAGGGTGTCAAACTCAATTTCATTGAAGACCGCATCAGCATTGTGTTTGATGTGGGGGTGGGGGCGTGGTGTGGCCAGGGTGGGCATGACCAGCTCAACATGACTTGTGTTGGGGGCACCCGTTTTCACTGGCAGAGGCACCACAGGCTGGTCCTTCGCTGTTTCCAGGGAGGTCCCATGGGTCAGATCTAAGCACCACGTGGGGTGGATCTGGCCCACGGGGCCTTGAGTTTGACACCCCTGCCCTATACCATTTTAGAGAAATGGTTATCCAATCTCTTCTTAAAAACTTCCAGTGTTGGAGCATTTACAACTTCTGGAGGCAAGCTGTTCCACTGATTAATTGTTGTAACCATTAGGAAATTTCTCCTTAGTTCTAGGTTGCTTCTCTCCTTGGTTAATTTCCATCCATTACTTCTTGTCCTGCCTTCAGATATTTTGTTATTAATGTGGTTATATAGACGGCAGGCTAACAATAGATTTAGTAGTTGAGTAGTTTCAAATTCTTTTGGCCTGTTTTGTAAGGGGTGGGGAAATTAATATTGTCGTATTATATTAATCAGCATTCAATTAGGGAGGATGTTAGGTGTATGTCTGACAGAATTTCTATTGTACCATTATAGCTGACATCTTGACTTCTTTGACCAAACCCTGTGGAGGTCCATTGTTCATTCTATAAGAACAATAAAGACTTGTTGTTTCCCATCTTTGGGCATTCAAAAGTTTAGTATCATTAAGTAACTTGTCCAGAGACGCAGCTTAGCAATGCTGACCCATATTTTTAAGTCAGCTGCTGAGAACATGTCGATTATATTTCTGCAGGAAGCGGGATTAGTTTTGTGTACTTCTATTCTTATTTTGGGGCATTCAAAAATAGATTAATCATATCAATGTATCAGTTTAATTTATCAGATTAAATTACCGTACTTTTCGGAGTATAAGACGCACTTCCCCCCCCAAAAAAGTGGGTGAAAATTGCAGTGTGTCTTATACATCAAATGTTGTTGAAGCCCCGCCCAACTGTCAGCCCCCACCCTTCGGCCATTTTATTGCAGCCTGATTTAGCACAAACAGCTGATTGGCGGTTGGATCGGCCTCCCGGAATACCGCCAATCAGCTGTTCCAGGCTGCGGGGATCGCCAGAGCCCATCGCCACATCCGCATGTTGTATTTTTGGCCTCTGCGCATTGTGTTTTTGGCCTCCGCATACCCCATTTTAGACCCGTTCCAGGTTGCGAGGATCGCCACAGTACATTGCCGCTGATTGCCGCCTCTGCGCGTTGGGTTTTCAGCCACTACACGCCCCGTTTTTGGCCTCTGTATGTCGCATTTTCAGCCAGTTCCTAGCGGTGGGGATCAGCGATGGCAATCACCATCACTTGGAACCAGCTGAAAATGCGATGCATGGAGGCCAAAATTGGGGCATGCAGAGGCTGAAAACATGACATGCGGAGGCCGAAAATGCAACACGCAGAGGCAGCGATTGCAGCGATGTGCTGTGGAGACCTGCGCAGCCTGGAACGGGTCTAAAACGGAACGTGTGAAGGCCAAAAACACAATGCGCAGAGGCCAAAAATACAACACGCAGAGGTGGCGATGGGCTCTGGCGATCGCAGCTTGGAACAGCTGATTGGCGGTATTCCGGGAGGCCGATCCAACCGCCAATCAGCTGTTTGTGCTAAATCAGGCTGCGATAGCGTGCTGAAGCTGACCAAGCTGTTTGCTGTTTGCTGCGAGGACGCTAGTCAGATGAATACCGATGGATGCTGGTAGGCAGAGGCAGAATTTTTTTTCTTGTTTTCCTCCCCAAAAACTAATGTGTGTCTTATACTCAGGAACGTTTTATATTCTGAAAAATACGGTAATTTAAAGTTAGATTCCCCCCCGCCCCAATTGCAGAACTACAGGATAAACTTCTCTAAATATAGGAACACAATTATTGCTGGTGTGCAATACCATGCTGAGTGTGACACTAAGCCATTCCATTTTTGCCATTATGCAAGGGAGAGTCACCTCAACCTCTAATTTACTATTTTGTCATGCAGGACTAATGACTGTTTTTGCGCATTATCAGGTTAAGATCAATTAAAGTAACCATCAATTATCTTGCCCAAATATAAGCAACGTCCCATGATTTAGCATCACATCAAAGGACCTTGGCCTTTTTCATGTGCAGGTGACATATTGGTTAGCTTGTCTTTAAAGAAAGAAACTTCTGCTTGAGGGATCATACAACAGAAAGGTATGTGTAAAGGGTGTTTTTTTTTTTTCAATTGATCACTCAAAAAGTTCTAAATTTATTTGGGTAAATGCTAACCAGGTAATCTTTAACTCAGAACGATAAATTAAAAGGCAGGGCAGGTTGGGGAAACTATGAAAGATTCCCCCAGAAAATTAGCTCTAGACAACAAGCTTCAAGACTTTTTAAGTTGATTTGTTAATCATTATTAACACACAATCCTGAATCAAACTATTTTGAGATCTCAGGTTTATTAGAAGGAAACCATATTTCATGAGGTATATCTCCAGTTTGATGCTCATGGTTTCTTTCAGTTTTGGGCTCCGTAAATGAACGAACTGGCTAAGAATTATGGCTAATTCTTCAACATTAGCAAAGACATTTTTTGTTGTTGTTGAGTTGTATCTTTAATCTTCTCTATTCCAAATGTGCATCATTTGGAAGATGAATTTGTCCCAAATATAGAAAGTGAATGAAATTATTTTATCTTAGTGATCTTGAATGATTGCCTATGTACGTGAAAGATCAGTGGCTAAGTCACTGAGCTTGTCGATCAGGAAAGTCGGCAGTTCGGTGGTTCGAATCCCTAGTGGCGTGAGCAGGGGGTTGGACTAGATGACCTCCAAGGTCCCTTCCAACTCTGTTATTGTTACTGTTAGACTATACACTCAGCCGATGCAAATATCCAAATTCTGAATTTTTGCACTCTGTGCTACAGAAACAAGAAAGATTCTATATCTAAATACAGTCACATTAAAAAGAACTTTCCATTATATTGAGGGGGAGGAAATATGGTAGAAGCCTGCTGAAAGGATATTTTATGGGGGAGTATCACATGTATGATTTAATGGCTCTGAATTCAAATCTTTGGTGCACTTAGAAAATGATAAATGCTAATGGGGGCTTGTTTAAAAGCTGATAAGCTTGCTTCAATGCCCTATCTGTCCTTCATCATCTGAAGCTGAGCTTTTAATCTTGCTGGTGAGAACAGGAGGACAGGGAGTAGGCACAAACTGCGGCTTATCTACTTGAGTTTGAACTTCTAATAATAACTAGCCCTGGAGGTTACCATGAGGACAAAACACGTATGAGCATTGCTTCACCTGTGAATTGTGTTGAGCTTCCTGGCATCTAAAATGTTGAGCAATCTTGCTTTCTTGGGCTTCTTTCATAAAATTGTTTAGTCTCGAGGTGGACAGGGTTTTGCTGCCTGGGGGTGACACCAGGGGTGGGTTCTACTTACCTTTACTACAGGTTCAGAACGGGGCCGCGCACATGCACAGAAGCTTCCTGATGGCATCCGGGTCGGTGGGCGGAGCCTCCCACTGATTTTATTACCGGTTCTTGCGAACCAGTCCAAACCGGGGGCAACCCACCACTGGGTGACACCCAGTATATCGGGAGAGGAATTCCAAGCAGCAACCACACAGTTAGATTAATGGTGCAAAACAGACAGGGCTGCACTATGTAGATCAGGGGTGTCAAACATAAGGCCCTGGGGCTGAATCCGGCCCGCGTGTGCTTAGATTTGGACCATTGGGCCACCCTGAAAACAGTGAAGAACCGGCCCATGGTGCCTCTGCCAGCGAAACAGAGCTCGGGAGGGCCACACATGACCCTCCCAGAGCTGTTTTCGCTGGCAGAGGGCTGCAGGAGGCCGTCACAGCCAAAAACTGAGCTTGGGAGCCCGTTTTTGCTGGCAGAGCACTCAGGCCACCACAGGTGCCCCCCTGATACAAGCTGGACATGCCCACCCTAGCCAGTCCCCCCTCAAGGTCAAACACAACCCTGATGTGGCCCTCAATGAAATCAAATTTGACACCCCTCAGCAGTGGTGAAATCCACTTATCTTCGCTACCAGTTCAGGAATGGGAGTGCGTGCACCTCTTCTGTGCATGCGCAGAGCCTTCTGCGCATATGCAGAGGGTCAAAAACAGGACTTAATGCCGTCCAGGTGAGTGGGCGGAGCCTCCCGCCACCGGCGCTACCAGTTCGCACAAGCCGGATAGATCTGGCTGGATTTCACCGCTGCCCCTGAGGTAGGTAAAAAGGTGTATGATTTTTCTGTTTTTATTCTGGGGCGAGAAGTAAGATGCATGAGAATTCACACAGGAATGTATTTCGATTGTATTAAGTTTATTTTAGGATTTACAGTACAGTTGTCATGTTTTCCACCTCAAAATCCTGCACCAAGTTCCAGAAATTGTAAACAAAGGTAGTTTCATAACTACAAATGACTGACATTAAGTGTGAATGGAGATTCTCAGTCATGCAGGTCATGGTTTTCCCAAAGACTGCTAACGGCCAGATGATTGCCAAGAATATAAATCCTTCCATTCTCCACCATTCAGTCAGAACTGAAGAAGCTTCTTGGATGAGAAGTGAAACGTCTTCAAGGAAAAACAAAGTCCAGTCGCCTTTTGAAAAAAGCACCTTTGGGACCGACATTAAGTGCTTTAAATCCCAGTGATTTCAACATGCTGTAAAGTGTCTTCTTAACCCTCTGTTGAACTCAGTGGGAATTAAATGTGTTCCTTGTTGTCTGACTGGCAATTTCTGTGTGGCACTATTGATGAGAGCGTAGGATGGTGAACATTTACCATCATCCCTTGAAGAGAAAAGAAAAGTCATTAGGAAGAAACCAGACCAACAAAAACAAGGTGTGCATTAAATCTGCATAAGCTATTTTAAATGCATGGGTGTGGATTTAGAAATACAGAAGATAATTTTAATAGAAATGTAATGTGAATCCCATTCATCAAATGGAAGACTGCAAGCAAGCTTCTACAGGTGCTAATTTTGTGGGACAGTCCTTCAAACAGAAAGAACAAATGGAAGGGAGTATCTGTAGCTCAGGGTTGAACTGTAGAGTCCATGACTCTTAGTTGTTTGCTTACAGATGTTCTATTAGCCAACTAGTGTAGTTAACGTTATCAATGATCAGTGCTAATCTAAAAGATTAGATCAGCACTGATTTAAAAGAATTAAAAACAAATGCATTTTCTCACGAGAAGAATTCTTTACAAATAATCCCAACATTTTATTTCAAATTGATCTGGATCTTTAGTCTATTTGTAACTTTCCAAAAACAAAGTTTTATCAGCCTTCTGCTGTTTAATAAAAAAATTAATAAATGAAGTTCTTAAACTTGTAGTTAAAACTTCTTTGGCTACTGATGGAGAGAAACGCACTCGGTGCTGTAAAACCTGTTGATGCAAATAACCGAAAAGCAATTTCTGAAAGCGATTAGAAAAGGAAATATACAAACTTAGTGTCCTTTCAAAGGCATCAACCAAGGTTTGAGCAAAATGGCTATTCCATTTTTTCTCAGAACATTAAAACATTCTGGAGATCACTATCTCGTGGTCTCTTCATGAACAGCATATGTCTGGACTCTGGAGCACTTGTGGGTGATCTCGGGTCCTTTCCTTGTCCGGAGAGGAATTCGCTTCTCAACGGCTCTTTATTCTTTAGAACTGTCTTCAGTCCACCATTTCTTCCCCAAATTTCCATGTAACATTTCATATATTAATTACCTACTAAAATATATTCTCCTGTAGTTAAAAAAAAATTGCACTCAATATGCCTCAACTATGAGGCACCAAGCCCTGCAACAAATTGATGCCGTATTTCCTTTAAGAAGTGGAAGTAAAAGTTTAGTATTGGGTTTGCTTTTGAGGTAAATTTTGAGGAAAAAAATTAAGCTGTGTCCACTGGAACAGCATTGGCTACCAATAAGATAACCAGTTTTGGAGTAAAACTTCATTCTTAAGATGAGTTCAAAGTTAATGAAGGACTTACTCTGGATGTATAGATACATTAGATTATTCAAACAATTTTTCTCCCCAGTATTATCTTGGAAAAATGATGATGGAGAAATTTCTAACTTATAATATAAATTGAGAGCAAACCAGGGGTGAAATCCAGTAGGTTCTGACAGGTTCTGGAGAACCAGTAGCGGAAATTTTTAGTAGTTCGGAGAACCGGCAAATACCAGAGTGGGGAGAGAATGGGGATTTTGCAGTATACTTCCCCTGCCATGCCCACCAAGCCACGCCCACCAAGCCACGTCCACAGAACCGGTAGTAAAAAAAATTGGATTTCACCACTGGAGCAAACCTTATTAGCACTGATGATGCTACCTAGTTTGGTAATGAAATGTCTGCACCGGAACATCCAAACTCAGAAAGCACCAGGGACCTCATTTCAACCCTGAACTATGAATATTCTCCTTGATTAATTCCTAACTATGTTTACATCGTGAGTAAGAGGGCAATCAACAGATCCATCGGTACTTTTTCCTTGCATCACAGTTTAATTCTTTAATGAGGTCAAAGCCGTGATAAGTAGAGCTTCACAGCAGGAAAGAATATCTGCATGAGTAGATGTTTTTCAATAAAGAGTAATAAATGCAGTTTTAAGAGTCGGGAAGGGAAAAAAAGACATGAAGGTAAGCAAAAGAAACCAGCAAAACTATTCCAAAAGCTTAACGAAATTCTGAAAATAAAAATGAAGAAATGTAAAGCAGGCACACAGCCCAGAACTGTCAATCTGCTGTCAGAAAAGCAAAAGTTCAGAATAATTTTTTTTATGTTGTCAGCACTCAAGAGTTTTGCCCTCAAGAAGCAATTTAGTAAAACGTATTTAAATACAGTTCAGTACACTTATTTTTTTCAGTCTACGTAAATATGATGGTAGGGAATAATTTCATTCTTCCCAAGAGGAAAAAAAAATATAGGACAGATCTTGGTCCCTTCCTTGAAATGTCATTTCCATTGCTTTTTCCCCACTTTCACTGGGAAGTGATCGTTTTAAAAAAATTAGAGTTGATGTTTTTCTGTTAACCAGCAATGACTCAACAGACAACTGTTAGATTTTTTTTTTAAAAAAATTTCTTACTCTTCATCTCTTTGTGACAAGGAAAAAAGAATTTCACCCCCTGCCAGCTATTGGCTATAGCAGGGGTCTCTAACTTTGAAAATTTTACGACTTGTGGACTTCAACTCCCAGAATTCCTCAACCAGCATGTGCTGGCTGAGGAATTCTGGGAGTTGAAATCCACAAGTCTTAAAGTTGCCAAGGTTGGAGAGACCCCTGGACTACAGCAGTGGTGGGTTGCCCCCGGTTCGGTCTGGTTCAAAAGAACCAGTAGTAAAACTGGTGGGAGGCTCCGCCCACTGCCCCAGATGTCATCATAGGCGATCTGCGGCGATCCCGTTGCGAACCGGTAGTAAAGGTAAGTAGAACCCACCCCTGAACTACAGCATCCCAGAACTCAGGGTGATTACACTTACTCAAATACATTGCTTGTTAAAATCCAATGCCAAAATAAATGAAATGAGGCAAATCAGGAGCTACACAACTACAATCACCGGCAAAAGTCTTCCCCAATCTGCTGACTACCTGGTGGTTTGGCCCAGCCTGGACTGAGGGTTTTTTTGATTATTTTAATGGGTTTTAATATATGTTTAAATTATATATTTATACATTCATGTATTTTATGTTGGGATATTTATGTATTTTATGTCTTATTGGGTTGTTTTTATTTGTTGTGAGCCGCCCTGAGTCCTATGGAGATAGGGCGGCATACAAATTATAATAAATAAATAAATAAATAAATAAATAAATAAATAAATATAGCACTCAAAGTTGTTCAATTCAGTAGACTGATGGATATCCAGAGGTATTTCACGAGAAGAGTCCTCCACTCCTCTGCTCCCAGCAGAATACCACCAGGCTTGAAATTTTGGGCTTGGGCAACCTAGAATTATGCCGCCTACGGTCTGACCTAAGCATAGTACACAAAATTATCTGCTACAATGTCCTACCTGTCAATGACTACTTCAGCTTCAACCGCAATAACACACGGGCACACAATAGATACAAAGTTAAAGTAAACCGCTCCAAACTCGATTGCAGGAAATAGGACTTCAGTAACAGAGTGGTCAACGCCTGGAATGCACTACCTGACTCTGTGGTTTCTTCCCCAAACCCCCAAAACTTTAACCTTAGATTGTCTACTGTTGACCTCACCCCATTCCTAAGAGGTCTGTAAGGGGGCGTGCATAAGTGCACCAGCGTGCCTACGGTCCCTGTCCTAATGTCCCCTTTTATTTATATCCATTTCATTTTATTCATAGTTATGTTTATACTTATATCTGTTATCTTATATATGTTTGACAAATAAAATAAAATAAAATAAAATAAAATAAAATAAAATAAAATAAAATAAAATAAAATAAAATAAAATAAAATAAAATAAAATAAAATAAAATAAAATAAAAAAAATAAAATAAAATAAATAAAATAAAATAAAATAAAATAAAATAAAATAAAATAAAATAAAATAAAATAAAATAAAATAAAATAAAATACAATACAATAAAATAAAATAAAATAAAATAAAATGTAGCCCCAAGCCAGCTTTGGAGAAACTTTTCAGTGGCTTTTCAGACCAATGCTTCAAATATTCACGAAGCAAGAATGACAACGCTGCTGTATTTTGAAGACGCAGAAGATGTTGTAAGGCTTACATGAGATTAATATCTACCATGCCACAGAAGCTGAAACTATCAAATGCTTTGGCTTCCAAATGAAAAGAGAGGACTTGTCGGAAAAAAACTCCGGTGTTGGGAAAGATGGAAAGCAAAAGGAGAAGGGGATAGAAAAAGAGGAAATGGTTAGAGAGTGTCATCGACATAGTGAACATGAGTTTGGCAAACTCTGGGAGATAGTAGAGGATGGGGGGGCGGGGCGATTGGTGTGCTGTGATCCATTGGGTCACAAGGACACAACTTAGCAACTAAACAATTATCATGCAACCAGACATCCATAGTAATTTTCATCCTGCACCCTAGAAAACGCTAGCATTCCATGGAGAAAATCAAGGATTCTTCCATTAAAGGATTTCGAGTGATTATTTGCTGTTCCAATCTTTTGGAAGAACTTCTAGGACCAAGAAAGTATTGGGTTTGTTCCCTGACTTGGCCTACTTCATAAGATTTCCAGTAAAGCTAAGCACTTTTTGCCTTTTCTGGAAACCCACGAGTTCTTCCGAAGGCAGTCCTGTGCTCCTCAACATAAACAACAAAACAGAAAGCATTTCTTAAAAAAGCAGAAACTTGGAAGAAAATTAGGAACTCAGATGAAGAAGTTGGTTTTTCTTACTTCGCCATATCGAAGACAGAGGCTGCGACCAGAAGAATAGTTCTAGAAGTAGGTCAACAAAGTTCAAATCATTTTAGCAATAAAGAAGAACATAGCCTGCATGCTAATTGATAACACCTTCACCAAGGGGAATCCTCTTCTATTCCTAAAGTCAAGATAGGAAGAATTAATATGGTGACTCTCCACATAGGTTAGGGATGCAATTCTCTGTAGCCATGCTAGCCAAGAACTCAAGCTGAGGAAGGTCCCCTCCTTCCAAAGACCAGGGAAAAAGAAGTAATTAAATCATCTAGTGACAAAAGCCAACAGAGATCATTTAGTTGGGTATAACTATGGTAACTTTACGACTTGTGGACTTCAACTCCCAGAATTCCTGAGCCAGCATGGCTGGAATGCTGGGAATTGAACAGATCCTAAAGTTGGCATACCGGTAGTTGCCTACCCCAATTTAGACCAAACTGAGACATGGTCAAGTCAAAGTCTTTCATC
Organism: Arizona elegans; assembly: GCA_022577455.1. Taxonomy (NCBI): domain Eukaryota; kingdom Metazoa; phylum Chordata; class Lepidosauria; order Squamata; family Colubridae; genus Arizona; species Arizona elegans. Next base: position 5,263,906 of record JAKOOJ010000009.1, on the reverse strand, counting down.
AACCAAGGTTGAGCTGTAAGTTATCAGATCAAATGATAATCAGATAGAATTTGAAGAAATCCTCCTGGGGTTCTTTGCAATTTTCTTGTGCTTTCCATCATCTGGAATGACATGGTTTTATTTGAAAATGGCTATACTTGTCTTCAGTTAGGGACGCGGTGACTCGGTGGCTGAGACGCTGAGCTTGTCGATCGAAAGATCGGCAGTTCATTGGTTTGAATCCCTAGTGCCGCGTAATGGGGTGAGCTCCCATTACTTGTCCCAGCTTCTGCCAACCTAGCAGTTCAAAAGCACATAAAAAATGCTAGTAGAAAAATAGGGACCACTTTTGGTGGGAAGGTAACAGCGTTCTGTGCACCTTTGGCATTGAGTCATGCCACATGACTACGGAGACGACTTTGGACAGCGCTGGCTCTTCAGCTTTGAAATGGAGATGAGCACCGCCCCCTAGAGTCGGGAATAACTAGCACATATGTGTGAGGGGAACCTTTACCTTTTACCTATACTTGTCTTCTACGTGTCGAACGTCTACCATAAGCACTTCAGATGGTCAGAGAAGGAGCATAGTCTTCAGTATACTTTCTCAGCTTGCAAATAAATTCCACACGAATGAGATAGTTTTGCAAATTTTCAGCACTTTGAATTGGACTCAGAAACAAAGCAGCAGCTAGTACAGCTTATATAACATTCATGCTATTCTGCTATAACAGCTTCCTCCTGTGAAAAGACACACTTTGCACCAGCTGTAACTTCCAAGCAGCCTTCAAGGGCAGTCCCAGATAAAGCAAATAATAGCAGTCCAATGCAAGAGGATACCTGCATGAGTCATTGTGGTCAGCACATCTTGCTCCTAGAAAAGACTTCAGCCAAAATTGGGTGGAAGGCTGAGTGATTCCAGAGAGGGTGTGGAGAATGCAATAAATGTCCCATTTGATTGCTTTTACAGTGTTTACAATTTTATGGTCATAGAATTTTGTTTGATTCAGTTCCTGCTGGGAACAGTTTATTTGAACACTTGTGTGGCTTGTAATTGTTGCATATGGCTTAGAATCTTGAAAGGAAGGGGAGAGAGATATTTAGAGAGAGACATTGTTCTCTTGGACAGGACTTCTACCTGTTGATCCAGCAAGAGTGATGAATAGAATAGAATAGAATAGAATAGAATGGAATGGAATGGAATGGAATGGAATGGAATGGAATGGAATGGAATAAGGTAGGGTAGGGTAGGGTAGGGTAGGGTAGAATAGAATAGAATAGAATAGAATAGAATAGAATAGAATAGAATAGAATAGAATAGAATTCTTTATTAGCCAAGTGTGATTGGACACACAGGGAATTTGTCTCTGATACATAAGCTTTCAGTATACATACAATTAATAACAAAGTAATATAAACATAAGATACCAGTAGGAGAAGGTACTAGAAAAGATGAGAAGCATAATAGTAATACAGCCCCATTACATGGGTAACATCCTTAGATATAGGACAGGGCTGTGGGAATTTAGGTGTTCAGCAGAGTGATGGCACGAGGGAAAACACTGTCTTCATTTCTAGTTGTTTTGGCATGCAATGCCCTATAGCGCCGTCCTGAGGAGAGGAGTTAGAACAGTTTATGTCCAGGATTTGAGGGATCTATGGATATCCAGGAGAATTCCCAGATTGCATATCGACTCCTTCAAAAGGAGCGTTCCTCATTTAGAGCCCCAGATTAAACTAACTTGGCATCAGACAAGAACATATATATATATATATATACAAAAGTATGAAGGCTATTGCTTAACGCATTGTAAGCTGCCCTGAGTCTCCGGAGAAGGCCGGCATATAAATCGAACAAATAAACAAACAGACAGACAGACAGACAGACAGACAGACAGACAGATAAATAAATAAATAAACTGCATGGATAAATACTAACTCCATGCAAATATCTTTCATTTCAACAAGTCTCCCCAAAGCCTTCACACAATGGGTCAAAGCAGGGATGAAATCCAGCATGTTCTGACAGGTTCTGGAAAACTGGTAGTGGAAATTTTTAGCAGTTTGGAGAACCGGCAAATACCACCTTTGGCTGGCCCCAGAGTGGGGTGGGAATGGAGATTTTGCAATATCCTTCCCCCAGGAGTGGGGAGGGAATGGAGATTTTGCAGTATCCTTTCCCCAGGAGTGGGGAGGGAATGGGGATTTTGCAGTATCCTTCCCCTACCACGCCCACCAAGCCACGCCCACAGAACCGGTAGTAAAAAAAAATGGATTTCATCACTGGGCCAAAGCTTTCCTTGCTTGTCCTGCTCAGCCTTGGGTAGAGATATATCACTATATACCGCATACTGATGGATGATCAATCTCTCTATGGTTAAATGTAAATGTTAAAAAATGGGGAGAAGAGGCACTAAGACCTCCTTTGTGCAAACTTTGTACACTGGAGGGGCCACAAATAAAGGTCTCAGAGGCCAGTTTTGACTCTGGGGACATCAAGTTGGTCGTCCCTATCCTAGCTACTAAGTTTATTCAGAAAATTTCAGTTGAAAGAGACATAGTAAATGCCCAATGGCATTTCGGCAAATCTTTAATGGATGTTTACTTTTCCACCCTAGATTGGAGCACCTCGCCACAAGTGGTACAATGGAGTTGTCACCTATTGTCACTCAACCACAATGTCACAGTACCACAAGGAGCTTTGAGTGGCAGTCTGAGCTCTGTGACTGCGGCGATGACTGTAACATCTGTGAGTGAATCCTTACATGATGGAGTTGATCCTTGATAGCTTTGTTCCTGAATTGTTCTTCCTTTAAATGTTGATCCAGCTCTGTGAGCAAAGATTTTCCACACTCGTTTCCTGTCAGTGTGTGATGGAATCAGAAGTTCAGAACAAGTTAAATTGATTAGTTAGGTGTTGTTAAGTGGGTGTCAGTTCTTAGCAACCACATAAATAGATTTTCTCCAGGGCAAAGTGTCTCCAACTAGGTCCTTCCAACAACATACCCATAGCCACTGAGTCTATCTAGGGGTGGGATTCAGACAGTTCGGACCGCTAATTTTACATCTGGTTCGCCAAACCAGTAGTTGCAAGGACTGGCTGGCACCGCCCACCCTGCCCTTCCCCCCCCCAGGAGTCTCCACACGGCCCATTTTGGATGCCAGGTAAGTGCAGCACCTGTGCAGAGGCTCTGAGACGGCGAAAAACGGGCGTCCCGGAGATTCCAGAAGTCTAGAAACTGGCCCATTTCCGGCCTCCAGAGGGTCTCTGGAGCCCAGGGGAGGCCATTTTTGCCCGCCCAGAGGCTAGAAAAAAGCCTCCGGAGCCTGGGGAGGGTGAAAACACCCTGCTCTGTGGTGCAGGAGGCCAAATAGGCCACACCCACCATGGCAATGCCTACCTAGCAATCGAGTGGAGAACCGGTTGCTAAAATTTTTGAATCCCACCCCTGAGTCTATCCATCTGCTCTCAGTGTTTCTCAACTTTGGAAACTTTAAGATGTGAGAACCTAACTCCCAGAATTCCCCCATCACCATGTAAGAAGGATGCAGTGTCCATCCTGCTGATGAAGAAAAAGTGTGGGATGATACCTCCTTGCAAATCTTCTCCTGGGTGATTGCAGTGTAAGAATTCTGAAGCGATACACCCATTAGTGTGACATACCTCTTGCTAACACATAATGATTCCAGATATTAATAAGCAAGAACTCTAAGTCACGAACACCTTGCTGATCTAGAAAACGGTGACACAATGCAGTTGGAAATTTCTGGCTCACAGGAGGCTATTATGAAAGTCTATTGTTCCTTTAAATGTGCCTTCCTAAATAGCTTCTCCCAATGTTGAGTCTTCCGGAAGGGTGGAGATGACAACTTTTGCAATTCTGAGACATCATGGTTAGAGCTATTAAACATGTCTACGTATTTCGTAGTCCCCACCCTTCTGGAATGCACCCGCTTGGAGAATTCTATTCTAAGAACAAGCAGGGAAGCATGGTGTTTACATTTACTACACGAGCCACGATGGCGCAGTGGTTAGAGTGCAGTATTGCAGGCTACTTCTGCTGACTGCTGGCTGACTGCGATTTGGCAATTCAAATTTCACCAGGCTCAAGGTTGACTCAGCCTCCCATCCTTCCGAGGTCAGTAAAGTGAGGACCCAGATTGTTGGGGGCCAATAGGCTGACTCTGTAAATCTCTTAGAGAGGGCTGTACAGCACTGTGAAGTGGTATATAAATCCAGGGGTGGGCTTCAAAAATTTTAGCAAGGGGTTTTCTGCTCTGTTGCTGAGTGGACGTGGCCATGGTGGGCATGGCCTAGTTAGCCTCCTGCACCCTGGACAGGGGCAGGGGGGAGGGCGTTTTTGCCCTCTCCAGGCTCCGGAGGCTTTCCTTGAGCCCCTGGGAAGGCGAAAACGGCCTTCCCAGGCTCCGGAGGCCCTCTAGAGGCCAGAAACGAGCCCGTTTCTGGCCTTCCCAAACTTCCGGTAGGCCTGTTTTTCACCCTCCCCGAGCCTCTATGTGCATCCTGCCCTTACCTGCATCCAAAACAGACCGCGTGGGGACTCCTGGGAGGGGAGGGGCGCAGGGCCAGCCAGGAATGGGATTTGGGGGTTCTCCGAACTACACAGAATCTTAGCTAGAGGTTCTGCCGAACCCTTGTGAACCCCCACCAGCCCACCTCTGTATAAGTCTAAGTGCTATTGCTATTGTTTTCACTTGAGGTTATAAAGATAAGTTTTCTTTGATCGCTTCCCTAGGTCTGTGTGGAGCTTTCTGCTACTGTTGCCTGGGGTGCATCGTGGCCAAAGACATGGACGAGTGTTGTTCCTGTGGTCCTATGGTGGCCATGAGGACACGATATCGCACTTTGTACAGGATTCCGGTAAACTCATTGATCGTCGCGATGTTTCTCTTTTTCTTCTTCTTTCCCATTAATTGTATTTTAAAAAAGAGTTTTTCTTGCAAAGTAAAAACAAAACAAGTTTAGGCCTAAAAGAAAAGTGATAAATTAATAAGAAAATGAAAAAGAAAAATGAGAGAAAGAAAAATACAGGTCATCCTCAGCTTATAACCATTCATCTAGTGACCATTCGAAGTTACAATGGCACTGGAAAAAAAGTGACTGATGGATGTTTTTCACACTTACGACCGTTGCGACATCTCCACAGTCACGTTAATAAAATTCATGCACGTGGCAACTGGCTCATATTTATGACGGTTACAGTGTCCTGGGGTCATGGGAACCCTGGAAGCAGGGGTGAACTCTATTTACCTTCCCAACCGGTTTAGAAGTGCACACGCCATGCATCATGTATGCGCTTGGACCCTCTGTGCATGTGCAAACTCTTCTGCACATGTGCAGAGGGTAAAAAACAGGTTAAAACCAGGAAGTAATGACGACTGGGTGGGTGGGCGGAGCCTCACACCGCCATTGCTATCAGTTCTCCAAACCACCAACCGCCATCGCTACCGATTCGGCCAAACCGGTCCGAACCGGGAGCATTTCACCCCTCGGTGGAAGCCAAATTCACTTTACAACCGTGTTACTAATTTAATAACTGCAGCATTTCACTTAACAACCGTGGTAAGAAATGTTGTAAAATGGAGCAAACTCACTGAACAGCTACCTTGCTTAGCAACATAAATTTTGGGCTCAGTTGTGGTTATAAGTCGAGGAATGCCTTGCAGGTGTGAAATGCTCCCGGTTCGGACCGGATCGCCCGATCTGGTAGTGATGGAGGCAGGTGGTTCGGAGAACTGGTAGCAAAAATCCCTGCCCTCCCCATCCTTTTTTTCTTTTAAATGCCTCTGACGATCCCAGCTGAGTTGTCTGATTGTCAGAGGCATTTAAAAGAAAAAAAACCTCTGACGATCAGGCAACTCAGCTGGGATCGTCAGAGGCTTTTGAAAGCATTTTTTTGCAATCTCTTCGCCAAAGAGGTTGTAGAAAAAATGGTTTAAAAGTAAAAAAAAAAAAGGCCACGCCCACCCAATCACATTACCACCACCACCCCACCAAGCCATGCCCACAGAACCAGTAGTAACAAATTTTAGATTTCACCACTGATGCCTTGTATATATAAAGGAGCAGCTTCTATTGTTTTTTCCCCCCCCAAGTCATAAATGCATTTACATTTTATCCAATCTCTTTAAGGTTCCATTGTGGGCCTCTTCTTTCCCTATTCTTCTCTTTCTAATCACCAAAGCTATAAATCATAAATTCATTTTTTTTTTCTGCTTTCAGCAAAAAGTCCATAATGGCCTGACCTATGTAATTTCCCTTTCTCATAAAATTCAGGAACTTAATTTAATTTGCACTTTAGTATATTTATTCTTCAAAGCTCAAAGGTATCCTTTACAATATGGCCAGAAGTCAAGAGTGACGTGTTTATTACAATACATTTTTTCTTTTTTTTATTGTTGTTTTAATGGTTGACTTGGAATGTACTTTAAAGTTATTTGGGGACCTGAACTGTCAGTGACTCAGGTTAAACATCAGTGAACTTTCACCCTTAAAGATGAACAAATATATTCAAGCGTACATTTGTGTAGATCATTGTCCACACAATGAAGTGTATTTTGATCCATAACAACTTACTTAATAACACATGCATTATTTATCTTTAAGGTGCCACTTGGCTCCTAGGCTGCAAAAGATTTCTGTGGCTACTTTTATGAAAATTATACGTGAGAAATATAACTTCTCACTTCTATAAGTGAGAAAAATTGCTGTGGTTGACATATGAGAAGTGCTAGAGACCAAGCTGGTTGATAGACTAATGCTCAAATTTCTTTAAAGCCTAAGAAGGATGGCCTGGACACCAATACTCTTAGACTGGTACCAATAAATGAGAATATTTGAAGGGTTGAAATTTGGGATCCTTGGTGCTCTCTGAGCTTGGTTGTTTTCTTGCATTTCATTACCCAAGCACTGATTGGGTTATAAAACATCTTCAAGAAAGCAACTAAACTCTTTGACTGGCGTTTAGAATAGATAGAATAGAATAGAATAGAAATTTTTTATTGGCCAAGTGTGATTAGACCCACAAGGAATTTGTCTTGGTGCATACGCTGTCAGTGTACATAAAAGAAAAGATAGGTTAATCAAGAATCATAAGATACAACACTTAATGATAGTCATAGAGTATAAACTATAAGCAATCAGGAAACAATATCAATATAAATCGTAAGGATACAAGCAACAAAGTTACAGTCATAAGTGGCAGGAGATGGGTGGTGGGAACGATGAGAAGATTAATAGTAGTGCAGACTTAGTAAATAGTTTGACAGTGTTGAGGGAATTATTGGTTTAGCAGAGTGATGGCGTTCGGGAAAAAACTTTTCTTGTGTCTAGTTGCTCTGGTGTGCAGTGCTCTATAGTGTCGTTTTGAAGGTAGGAGTTGAAACAGTTTACATCCAGGATGCTGAGATATTTTCTCAGCCCTCTTTTTGATTCGTGCAGCATACAGGTCCTCAATAGAAGGCAGGTTGGTAGCCATGGTTTTTTCTGCAGTTCTAATTATCCTCTGAAGTCTGTGTCTTTCTTGTTGGGTTGCAGAACCAAACCAAAGACAGTTATAGAGGTGCAGATGACAGACTCGATAATTCCTCTGTAGAACTGGATCAGCAGCTCCTTGGGCAGTTTGAGCTTTCTGAGTTGGCGCAGAAAGAACATTCTTTGTTGTGCTTTTTTGATGACTTTTTTGATATTAGCTGTCCATTTTAGATCTTACGATATGGTAGAACCTAGAAATTTGAAGGTCTCTACTGTTGATACTGTGTTGTCTAGTATTGTGAGAAGTTTAGAGAAGAGGACAACAATGGGATGGTTAGAGATGTATGAAGAAGAGGGCAGATGTCTTATTAGAAGTCCTTCCACTATCTCTAACCACGGACCACAGCTAAAGAATGCTCCAAAGAGCCACATAGGAACGGAGACCAACAGGATGAAGAAGAAGTTGAGATTAGTCCACTCTTGTTTGGCTTTGTTAGAGTTGAAGGACAAAGTGTCTCAGTTATCTGTTCCCTCCAACCTCACTCTGACCAGAAATTAACTATGTCTACCACAAGATATCACAAAATAGTTCCACTGTAAGAAAAAGGCACCCATTTGTTTCATGATAGGTTTCAAAGTTCTCAGTTTCAGGTGTATAAAAGTCATGGTCACTCCACTGGTGATTGTCCCTGCCATACACGTATGTACCACCTGCTCCACCCAATGTAATGATTTACATGCACTTTGGAATGAAAGTTCCATTTTTTAAAAAAATTTGATTTATATGCTGCCCTTCTCCGGAGACTCAGGGCGGCTTACAATGTGCTCAGCAATAGCCTTCATCCTTTTGTATATTTATACAAAGTCAGCTTATTGCCCCCACAACTGGGTCCTCAATTTACCTACCTTAGAAAGGATGGAAGGCTGAGTCAACCTTGAGAGTCGAACCTGCAGTAATTGCAGGCAGCTGGTCTTAATAACAGGGTGCTTTAGACCACTGTACTACCAAGGCTCTCTCTTATCACACTGACGATAGCAGTGTCCTGATATTTGAGGGGCTGCCATAAAGAAGAGAGGGCCAAGCTATTCTCCAAAGCACCGGAAGTTGTGGATGCTCCAACACTGGAATCTTTTAAGAAGAGATTGGATAACCATTTGTCTGAAATGGTAGAGGGTTTCCCACCTAAGCAGGGGGTTGGACTAGAAGACCTCCAAGGTCCCTTCCAATTCTATTCTATTCTATTCTATTCTATTCTATTCTATTCTATTCTATTCTATTCTATTCTATTCTATTCTATTCTATTCTATTCCATTCCATTCCATTCCATTCCATTCCATTCCATTCCATTCCATTCTATTGAGATTGGACAGCTGTCAGCACTCCAAACTACATTCGTTTCAGTACTGACATAAGAAGGAGAAGACGGGGCAGCTGGCAAGAGGACGCTTGACTTTTCACCTACTTATTTTCCCTGAAGATAATATCCCCTAGGAGATGGGATGGGAGGGGGGGGGACATTCCTGGGAGCTGAAGTAGTAGATATGGGGAGAGTGATTTGGAAGATGGCCAATGAGACGCAGAGAATTGGGGAATGGAAAGGGAAGGTTTGGGGTCAGGAAGTCAGTGTTGGCTACGACAGAGTCGGGGACAGATTGTCGTGCTTAATAAATGAAAGAGTTCATCAAAGACTATTTGTTTGGAAATGCAATTTATTTGAGACGACACCGAAACCTGACAACAACCATTTTTCTGAAGTGGTGCCTGAGCAGGGGTTGGACTAGAAGACCTCCAATGTCCCTTCCAACTCTGTTATTCTGTTAAATGTCCAAGGCATGTTGTTTGAGTTTCCCCAACCAATTTTCAGCCAATCTAGTCCAGGTCTGCTTGGTTTTTTTGCTATCTGCCAAGATTTACTAGGTGTTGCATTCCGTTGTGATACTTTGCTTATCTCAGAGCTTCCAAATGTGTTCCTTCTTGCTCAGTCCATCTTCCAAGAATGTATATGGGATGTGTTGACTTGAAACCTGCTCCAAAGTATCTATTACATCCCATATCAGCTGCTTTGTCTGACGGTCTGTCCAGTTTAATGAGGTTGGACTGTGTCTTTCGTGGGTTTCACAGAGAAACAACATCCGTCACACCTAAGATTACGACAGGGAAGACAGAAATCTCCAGATAAATACAGCTCAGAGCCAGCTTTCGGACTGCTTTCATTGTATTTATTTATTATTATTATTTAAATTTCTATACCGCCCTTCTCCAAAATAGGACTCAGGGCAGTGAACAGCCAAAGTAAAAAACAATATATACAAAATTTAAAAGCAGTTTAAAATAATTAAATATTTGGCCGAAAATTAAAACAACCCCAATTTAAAAACGATTTAAAATTCACTCAAGCCAGCTCAAGTATACAGTAAACTATCAGTCAAAATATAGAACTGGATTCAGGATTGTGATTTCTTTCTCTCTTTTTTTTCTCTCTTTTTTTTGCTCCTCAGGGAACGATCTGCTCAGACTGTCTCACAGTCACTTTCTGTGGTCCTTGTAACCTTTGCCAGCTCAAGAGAGATATCAACAGGAGGAAGCAGTTAGGGATTTTCTAGGTAGGTGTGCAAATACTTACTATCTGTGAAGGTTGGGTTGATTGGGTAATAATAAACATGAGCAATTTTCCACTGTAATCCCTGTTCTTTTCTGCTAGGCTGGTCAGAGAGTAGCAGGACACATGAAGAAGGACCTCAACTTCTCAGGACCTCAATAGATCTCCTGCAAAGTTCTGCACCGTAGAAGCTCCATTTGCACCACTGGCAGGGTTCCCACAGGGCTTGTTTGCTTTGGGCTTAGCGTTTTGTGGTTTGCATTGTGATTTACAGATCATAATTAAAAGTGTGTCAGCATGTGGTTTTTAATTCAGCAAATTGTGCCTTATTTAATAAAACTGGGAATAACGTGTGAGACTGTTGTCCAGAGCTGGGTGTTCCAACTCTTTTCGGGTACAACGTTATAAATCAGGGGTGGGCTTCAAAAATTTTAGCAAGGGGTTCTCTGCCCGGTTGCTGGGTGGGCATGGCCATGGTGGGTATGGCCTACTCCTGCACCAATGGGGGAGGGGGTGTTTTTTCCCTTCCTGGGCTCTGTATGCTTTCCTCAAGCCTCCGGGAGGGCGAAAATGGCCTCTCCAGGCTTCAGAGGCCCTCTGGAGGCTGGAAACGGGCCCATTTCTGGCCCACCTGAACTTCTGGTAGGCCATTTGTCACCCTCCCTGAGCCTCCACGTCGGGCCACAAGAAGGTACCATGGACCATTCCTCTCTCCAGGCATTCTCAGGGTTAAACTGGATAAAGGTAAAGGTTTCCCTTGCACATATTTGCTAGTTGTTCCTAACTCTAGGGGGAGGTGCTCATCTCCGTTTCAAAGCCGAAGAGCCAGCGCTGTCTGAAGACGTCTCCGTGGTCATGTGGCCGGCATGACTAAACGCCAAAGGCACACAAAATGCTGTTACCTTCCCACCAAAGGTGGTCCCTATTTTTCTACTTGCATTTTTCATGTGCTTTCGAACTGCTAGGTTACTCTCTGGGAGACTCAGATAGCTATTTCTGCCTTTTAAGGCGTTACCTACGTAAACTTAGTTTACGTAGGTAAAACCTGGCTAGAAAGAATATGCACATAAAAGCCTACAAAAAAGAAAAAGACACACACACACACACACATATATATATATATACATATATATATATATATATATATATATATATATATATATATATATATATATATATATATATATATATATATATATATATATATATATAAAACTATTTTAAAAATATGAGTTCCAGGTATATTAGTAAAGAAAGAAGCAGACATCCTGCAAGCTCCGGAACCTAAAATTTTAAAATAATTAAAATTTTATTTAACTAAGCTTTCGTCAGCCATCATGCTGACATCGTCAGAGTATTAAACTACCATTACAGAGATCTCTGCCTTTATATGCCATTAATCAATTTGGCCCTTGCCCGTGTAATAGGCCCTTCCAGCGTCTCCCACTTGTAATCAACTGTATTGTTTTGGCTGTCGTCATGCTAGATCATTAATGGATCATTCTCAAACTGTGGATTATGGGAGTGGAAGTGTTGGACCTTCCACTCCCGTAATCCAGATGAAGGCCATGTTCTTTGAGGATTAAGGGAGGGGAAATTCTGCACTGATTGGACAACATTGCTTATAGTTATTTCTTCCACTGTTGGAACATCAAGTTAATGTAGCTACTGTATTAAAAAAAAAAAAAAAGAACAAAACCAAGATTTTTCACATAGCAAGAAGATTTCCTATCCTGGAGATAAGCAAAATCAACAAGAGAAAGTTTTTTCCCCCCACTGTGCTTTGTTAACATAAATTTAGTGAAAACTAAAAGATCTTTCAAACACTGAAAATCAGCTGGAATGTGAAAAATTCCTCACAAGTTTTGAGTGAACTTGAGGATCACTTAATAAATTACTAGGCAGGCAAAATTAGATTTCCTGGAAATAATATTGGCTGTTCTTGCTGTTTCGCCCAAAAGGAAGCATAGATTATACTGGTGTAGTCTTTAATGGCTGGCATCAATGAACCACTGATGAACTTTTGGGTTGAATGATGAGTGAGCTGTTTTGTGGTGCTTCATCATAGCATTTTTGCCTGTGAGCTTGCAAGAGGTATACTGCAAAACAGCTCATTCTGCTTCTGAAGTTACTAACCACAGCTGCTGGAGAAACATCAGGACAGAAAGAAAACCCAAACCAAACAACAACAACATGCAACTTGGGTGTCCTCCTGGATTCACGGTTGAGTTTAGAAGATCATATAACAGCCGTGACCAGGGGGGCGTTTGCCCAGGTCCGCCTGGTGCACCAGTTGCGCCCTTATTTGGACCGGGATGCCCTACGCACAGTTACTCATGCGCTAGTCACCTCCTGTATTGACTACTGCAATGCTCTCTACCTAGGGCTGCCCTTGAGGACCATCCAGAGGCTTCAGCTGGTACAGAATGCAGCTGCGCAGGTCATGATGGATGGTTCCCGATACGCTGATGTTACACCTCTCCTGCGCAACTTGCATTGGTTGCTGGTTGTCCTCCGGGTGAGATTCAAGGTGTTGGTGATGGCCTATAAAGCCCTACATGGCTTAGGTCCAGGATATTTGTCGGACCATCTGCAACCAGCAACAGCTCCCCATTGCCCGGTGCGTTCTCATAGGGAGGGCCTACTCAGGGTGCCGTCGGCTAGACAGTGTCGACTGACGACCCCTAGAGGCAGAGCTTTCTCTGTGGGTGCTCCCACCCTCTGGAACCAACTTCCTCTGGGGCTCCGGTTGGCCCCTGACCTCCGCATCTTTTGCCGCGATTTAAAGACATGGTTGTTCAGCCTGGACTGGGGGGGTTAACATGTATTTTAACATGCTTTTATTCTATTTATTTTATTTTATTGTTGTGAGCCACCCTGAGTCCTATGGAGATAGGGCGGCGTATAAATTAAATAAAATAAATAAACAAACAACAACAACAACACAAAACCAAATGGCGAAAATCTCAGCGTACCTGAAGGACTATACACAAGAAACATATGTATCGGAATGGAGAAGATGGATTGATTATATTCAAAATAAGTATCAGACAAGAAAATATCAAATAACTTATGAATGAACATTAAGTATTAGAAGTATTATGTTACTTATAGTGGAGTTAAGGTTTCAGGGGGGGAGTTAGTAGTCTGAGGATAAGTAGGTTAATCTAGTTTATGATTGTTAAATGAAATACCTTGTATTTTGCTCTGGGAAGTCTGGGGGAGAGGGTGGGACGAGGGGAGGGAAAGGGTGGGGGGAACATGGGGGGACGAAAATTTTTGGTTTTTTTTGTAAAACTTTTCAATAAAAAACAACAACAACAACACAAAACCTGAAGGCAGGACAAGAAGCAATGAATGGAAACTAAGCATAGAGAGAAGCAACCTAGAACTAAGGAGAATTTTTTTCACAGTCAGAACAATTAATCAGTGGAACGGCTGATGTTGGGTGTTCCAACATTGGAGGTTTAAAAGGAGAGATTGGACAACAATGTGTTTGAAATGGCATAGGATCTCCTGCTTGAGCAGGGGGTTGGACTAGAAGACCTCCAAGGTGCCTTCCAACTCTGTTATTCTGTTGTCCTCTTAAAACCCTGGACCTCAGTCATCTTTCCATCCAGTAGCTGATCACTGCTTCCTAATTTCAGACTGGATTGAATTACAACCAGAATTTCTTTGGATGAAAATATTTGTGTCAGGTTTCGATGTCATCTCAAATAAAGGTTTGACCCCAAACCTTCCCTTTCCGTTCCCCAATTCTCTGCGTCTCATTGGCCCTCTTCCCAAATCACTCTCTCCATATCTACTTCAGCTCCCAGGAATGTCCCCCCTCCCATCTCATCTCCTAGGGGATATTACCTTCAGGGAAAATAAGTAGGTGAGAAGTCAAGCGCCCTCTTGCCAGCTGCCCCCTCTTCTCCTTCTTATGTCAGCACTAGAGTAAATGCAGGCTGAAATGCTGACAATTTGTTTCTGTCCTGTATCCCTTTGGTTCATTAGAGAAAAGGATGGCCTGGAAAATCCTAAAGCTTTAAATATATGCCAATGGTGAATGTGCAGGACATCAGAAAAGCTTGGGAGATGAGTTGGGAAAGGAAGCTGACAAAATATCCTGCTTCTTCCAGTTCAGTCGGAGAAATGTTTCCAGTCTGGGTCTTTTTCACAGCTACTTTCCACACCACCTTTAAAAAAAATCATATATTGAGCAACACCTTTGCACCTGGATGATGCAGAGGCCCTGTGAAGTCATTGGCTTTTTTATTGTAGACAATTCAAAGGCACTCCTGTTCCTCTGTACATGCCAGATGGTTTTTATTGTTCTCCTTTAAGTTAACCACAGCTTCTAATGTATACTCCGAATAAACAAGGATGGTATTTTACGAGGGCAGGGGTAATCAAGTCTTCCGTGGCTAGTTGCCAGACTTTTGTATTAGCTTACTTTATTGGTATAAGATCCAGAATATGTATCTGATTTCCAGAATAAAAAAAAAAAAGCTACATAAAACGATGGAGACTCAGGTCTCCTCATGTTTATTTATTCTCCTTTGTGGATTTTCTCAGGAAAGTCAAAATCATGAAAAAATTGTGGGAACGTGAGGCTGTGTTCCGTGGTGAATAAAGGGCAGCCATTCTAGCATTTCAGACCACCTAAAAGTAATCCTGGATAGTAAAGAAAGGAAAATAACTATAAAAGTAGGCTAGTTAGAGCAACAGTCTTACGTATGACGTGTGAGGGTTGGACACTAAGAACGGCTGATTGAAGAGGAATTGAGGCCTTTGAACTCTGGTGTGGCGTAAATAATTACGTATACTATGGACAGTAAAAGCAGCTAACAGAGAGGTGCTAAATCGTTTAAAACCAGAAACATCACTAGAAGCCAAAATCATAAGACTACGTCTGATTTATTTTGGACATGTTATGTGTGCGAACCAGGGGTGGGTTCTACTTACCTTTACTACCGGTTTGCAATGGGGCTGCGTGTGCGCACTCTTCTGCGCAAGTGTAGAAGCTTCTGAGCATGTGCAAAAGCATTTTGATGACATCGGGGTTGGTGGGCGGAGCCTCCTGCCGGATTTACTACTGGTTCTATAGAACCGGTGCGAACTGGGGGCAACCCACCACTGGTACGAACTCATTGGAGAAGGCGGTAGTACTAGGAATGGTTAGTGGAAGAAGAAGGGGCAAGCAAAGAACAATCTGGCTTGATAACATCAAATAGCAATAGCACTTAGACTTATACACCACTTCATAGTGCTTTTACAGTCCTCTCTAAGCTGTTTACAGAGTCAGCTTCTTGCCCACAACAATCTGGGTCCTCATTTTATCCACCTCAGAAGGATGGAAGGCTGAATCAACCTTGAGCTGGTGAGATTTGAACTGCCGAACTGCAGCTAGCAGTCAGCTGAAGTAGCCTGTAGTACTGTACTCTTAACCACTGCACCACCTCGGCTTTTAAAAACCTGATACAAAAATGGACATCCAACGACTGAAAGAATTTGTGCTTGACAGGGTAGCATGGAGAGCAATTGCCTAGAAAGTCACCAAGAGTCGGACATGGCTAAATGGTTAAAAAAAAACGGAAGGAAGGAAAAGGGAACTAGTCATGTCAAGGAAACAAATCAGAATCTAATCCAAAGGTCACATCTGAGCTGCCGAAAGTCCCACTTGCTTTAAAGCAGCCACAAAGTGCATCTTTATTTGTTCTACCCTGTGTTAACCCAGAAATGGTTCTCAGCAATCATGGGATCAAAGAAAGGGGAAGGAGCCAGACCAGGAAGCAGAAATAACCCAGTTTTTATATGAAATAATCACAGTTTCTATTTGAATTATTTATTTTGAAATACCATGTTTCCCAGGGGTGAAATCCAGCAGGTTCTGACAGGTTCTGGAGAACCAGTAGCGGAAATTTTGAGCAGTTCGGAGAACCAATAAATACCACCTCTGGCTGGCCCCAGAGTGGGGTGGGAATGGAGATTTTGAAATATTCTTCCCCTAGGAGTGGGGAGGGCATGGAGATTTTGCAGTATACTTCCTCTGCCACATCCACCAAACCATGCCCACCAAGCCACACCAGGCCCACCAAGCCATGCCCACAGAACCAGTAGTAAAAAAAATTGGATTTCACAACTGATGTTTCCCCAAAAATAAGACTGGGTCTTATATTAATTTTTGCTCCAAAAGACACATTAGGGCTTATTTTCCAGTTAGGTCTTATTTTCGTGAGAAATACGGTATTAAATGTGCTTGTCTGGCTGACAATCTTAACTGGGGCTTATTTTGGGGGTAGGGCTTATATTACGAGCATCCTGAAAACTCACGATAAGGCTTATTTATTTATTTATTTATTTATTTATTTATTTAGTCGCATTTCTATGCCGCCCAACTCCCAAGGGACTCTGGGCGGCTTATTTTTCAGCTGGGTCTTATTTTCGGGGAAACGGGGTAGTCTCCTTGAGATTCAAAGAAAAACATGTTAATTAACACTGTTTGATAGAATCATGAAACCTTTCAGTATTTGTCTGCTTTATATATTCAACCTTGATGCATGTAATTAAGTATTTCAAAAATATAATATCTCCCTACCATCAGCTCAGACATCTTGGGTAAATAAGATCAGATTCTTTAAAAAAAAACTGTAACTAAGCTTTAAGGAATTGGGTATGTCCAGTTTAATAATAATAATAAAAAAAGGACTAGGAGTGACATGATAATGTTCCAATATCTCAGGGGTTGCCACAAAGAAGAGGGGGTCAAGCTATTCTCCAAAGCATCTGAAGGCAGGACAAGAAGCAATGGATGGAAACTAATCAAGGTGACAACCAATCTAGAAATAAGGAGAAATTTCCTGACAGTGAGAACAATTAACCAACAATTAACTAGGGGGGACATGATAGCAGTATTCCAGTATTTGAGACACTGCCACAAAGAGGGGAATCAATTTATTTTCCAAAGCACCTAAAGGCAGGACAAGAAACAATGGATGAAAACTAATCAAGGAGAGAAGCAGCCTGGAATCGAAGAGAAACTTCCTAACAGTGAGGACAATTCACCAATGGAACAGCTTGTCTTCAGAAGTTGTGGGTGCTTCATCACTGGAGGTTTTTAAGAAGAGACTGGACAGCCACCAGTCTGAAATGGCATAGGACAGTGATGGCTAACCTTTTTGCCGTCGCGTGCCAAAAGCGGGGAGAGCGGGGGGTCGCTGGGGGTCACGGGGGGTCACAGGTGTGTGTGCCCACATCCATAATTCAATGCGCCCCGCCCTCCCATGCATGCGCATGTGACCCCCCCACACTTCCCCCTGCTTTTGGCACGCAATGGCACAGTGGGCCCGGTAGGCCCGTTTTTCCCCCCTCCCCAGGTTCCAGAGGCTTTCTAGGAGCCTGGGGAGGGCCTTCTAGGAGCCTTCCCCATCCCCCCTCCCGGAGGCCTTCCGGAGTCCAAAAACAGCCAGTTTCCTGACTTCCGGTGGGACCGGAAGGCCTGAAAATCAGTTGGCTGGTACGCGCAAGCGCGCTGGAGCTGAGCTAGGGCAACACTCGTGTGCCCATCAATATGGCTCCACGTGCCACCTGTGGCAGCCATGCCATAGGTTCGCCATCACGGGCACAGGATCTCCTGCTTGACCTCCAAGGTCCCCTTCCATCACTATTCTGATTCAGTTGAATGGCTTGGTTTTAGAAGTCATGGGTACACCATCACTGGAGGCTTTTAAGAAGAGACTGGACACCCTTTTGTCTGAAATAGTATATGTACATAAAAAGACAAGATACCTTTGTCAAGAATCATAAGGTACAACCAGTGGTGAAACGTAACATTTGTTAATATCCGGTTCTGTGGGCGTGGCTTGGTGGGCGTGGCTTGGAGGGTAATGTGACTCAGTGGGCGTGGTCAACTTCTTTTTTTTTTTACTTTTAAAACCATTTTTTCTACAACCTCTTCAGCTGAAGAGGTTGTAAAAAAATGCTTTTAAAAATTAAAAAAAAAAGCCTCTGATGATTGTGCGGCTCAGCTGGACATGGGGGAGGGGCAGGGATTTTTGCTACCAGTTCTCCGAACCACCCGCCATCATCGCTACCAGATTGGGTGATCCGGTCCGAACCGGGAGCCTTCACCCCTGGGAACATTTCACCCCTGGGTACAACACTTAATGATAGTCATAAGGTACAAACAAGCAATCAAATCATATTAGGAAACAATCAATATAAATCGTAAGGATACAAGCAACAAAGTTACAGTCATACAGTCATAAGTGGGAGGAGATGGGTGGTGGGAACGATGAGAAGATTAATAGTAGTGCAGACTTAGTGAATAGTTTGACAGTGTTGAGGGAATTATTGGTTTAGCAGAGCGATGGCGTTCGGGAAAAAACTGTTCTTGTGTCTAGTTGTTCTGGTGTGCAGTGCTCTATAGCGTCGTTTTGAGGGTAGGAGTTGAAACAGTTTATGTCCAGGATGCGAGGGGTCTGTAAATATTTTCACAGCCCTCTTTTTGACTCGTGCAGTATACAGGTCCTCAGTGGAAGGCAGGTTGGTAGCTATTGTTTTTCCTGCAGTTCTGATTATCCTCTGAAGTCTGTTTCTTTCTTGTTGGGTTGCAGAACCAAACCAGACAGTTATAGAGGTGCAGATGTCAGACTCAGTAATTCCCCTGTAGAATTCTGACCAGTATTCCTGAAACTGTGCTTAATGTTTTAATATTGGGACACTTCCTCTTTGCAAACCGCCTGATTCAACTGTCTTCTCCTGAGTCACAGATTGTCTTTAGCAACACCAAGAAACCAGAACTGCATCCTCCCCCCCCCCCCCCCCATGGAGCTGAAACCCACAAGTATCTCTTTGAAGGGCTCCAGATCCTATCTTTGGAAATTCCTTCATTGTTCCCAAAATCCCATCAATGTCTTAACAGTTGTGTCTCTTCACCTCTCTCCTATTTACCCTAAAACTGCAAAGGTTTTAACATTGGCTGTGGGTGATACTGAAATCATGTGTTGTTGTTTTTTTAAAAAAACTTGTGCAACATCTTCCCTTTACTCTCAGGGATAAATTCTCAGCTTTCATCACCGTTTCCTCCCACAAGGACAGTGTGGAAGTAATCTCACAATAATAGGAAATGCAGCAACGATTCTCAAATGCTTCCAGTTTGCTAAAGAAAGGACTTCTTTTTCATTTGGGTTGTGCATCAGTTCCTATATTAGTAGAGGACGGACAAGTTCGTTATGATTGGGA
Source organism: Arizona elegans (assembly GCA_022577455.1). Lineage (NCBI taxonomy): Eukaryota > Metazoa > Chordata > Lepidosauria > Squamata > Colubridae > Arizona > Arizona elegans. Next base: position 5,244,607 of record JAKOOJ010000009.1, on the reverse strand, counting down.
ACACTTTCTCATTTAAGATTTCCTCCAATTTACATTACCTTTTTGGAAACACATCACATTCCTTAATGTTCTAATGGGTTTTCCTTCACAATTCAGTGGGCAAGTACTGTCATTGTTGAGGTCACCTTCCCAAGACACTAAGGTTTGTTTGGGGTTCGTTTTTTTGGTTTTTTTTGTCAAGCATATATAAGATTACAGATAAAAGTATAAACATGATTATGAATACATGAAATGGATATGAGTAAATGGGGACATTAGGACAGGGACGGCAGGCACGTAGGTACTCTTATGCATCCCCTTACAGACCTCTTAGGAATGGGGTGAGGTCAACAGTAGACGGTCTAAGGTTAAAGTTTTGGGGATTCGGGGAAGAAACCACAGAGTCAGGTAGTGCATTCCAGGCATTGACAATTCTGTTGCTGAAGTCGTATTTTCTGCAATCGAGTTTGGAGCGGTTTACCTTAGGTTTGTATCTATTGTGTGCTCGTGTATTGCTGTGGTTGAAGCTGAAGTAGTTATTGACAGGTAGGACATTGTAGCAGATAATTATATGTACTACGCTGAGGTCAGACCGAAGGCGGCATAGTTCTAAGTTTTCTAAGCCCAAAATTTCAAATCTGGTGGCATAAGGTATTCTGTTGCGAGCAGAGGAGTGGAGAACTCTTCTTATGAAATATCTCTGGACTCTCTCAATTGTATTAATGTCCGATATGCAGTGCGGGTTGCAGACAGATGAGCTGTATTCGAGAATTGGTCTAGCAAAGGTTTTGTATGCTCTAGTTAGTAGTAGAATATTACCAGAGAAAAAGTTTTGCAAGATTAGGTTAACAATTCTTAATGCCTTTTTGGCAATGTTGTTACAGTGGGCTCTGGCACTTAGATCTTTAGAGATGAGTACTCCAAGGTCCTTGACAGAGTGAGGGTCGTCTACAAGGTCATATCCACCTAGCTTGTATTTTATGTTCCGATTTTTTTTTTGCCAATGTGTAAGGCAGAGCATATGTTGGTGTTGATCTCAGGATGAAAGGATTAAAAAGTACCAATAAAGAAGAATTATTTGTAGTACAGGTGTCAAGTTTCCAAAAGATGCCCTAATTAATTCATGAGCCACGATCCAAACTTCAAAGGAAATATATTCATTTATTAGGAGCACCATTCCGGCAATACTCGGATGCAGTTAGGACTGATCCCACGTAGATTTACATTCCCCTATGACCCTGTCTCTCCCCTCCTCTCTGGCCATGTCATAAATCACATTCTCCAATTAACCACTTTGGCTGGCTGTGAAACCTAACACCCTCCTTCTGATTGCGGTCAGAAAGAATGTATGGAATTCACTTCGGTTCTCCCTCCCTCCTGCTCATGGCAACTTGAAAGCTTTGCAAGTTGACAGCAGGGTTGAAATGAGGGGTCCTTGGTGCTTCTGAGTTTGGTTGTTTTCTTGCAGGCATTTCATTGCCCAACTAAGTAACATCATCCATACTGGAGCAGCATTTCACCACTACTGATGATGAGTAATGAAATGTCTCAATTGGATAATGAAATGTCTGTAAGGAAACAATCAAATTCAGGGATTAAAAAAAGTCCAAGCTCATGACAAAATGTCCCAGCTAGACTTCTTCATGAATGTTAACATCATTTCCCATGGAACAAACTCAGATCAGTATTTGTCATTATGCTATACCATATATCTTAATTAGCACACCAATCTTGCTTTATCATTCACTGACTTGGGAAATGTCAAAGGAATCCAATGTTAAGTAACATGAAATATACATTTTATGATTTAAGCATGAAATTAATTAATCAGGCAATATCATTTTTCTGTTTGCTGGACTCATCAAAGAATTCTGGAAAAGATGACCTTTTCTTTTAGGTACCCTTTGGATCTTAAAAACCTCCCTAAAAATTACTTTCCTCGAAACTTCTACAGTAAAGCATCTTGGTTAGTTAACATTTGTTATCTTGATTCCCAAGACAAGGTTGACACATCATTTTAAATCATGCTTCATTTCATCATAATTCATCGAGCGAGCTGGGTGAATTCAGATAAAGGTATAAACTATAGTTTCCAAATATATGTTGATGGTACTCAGTTGCCCTTCTTAATCCTGAGCAGAACTGGAGATGTTGTTGAGATGCTATCTCTCTATGCCTAGAGGCTGTGTGGGTCTGAATGAGGAAAAACAGGCTTGGCTTGAATACCATCATAGATTTGATGTCTTCTCAAAAGCAGTCATAGAGAAGAGCAGAGAAGAGCAGAGAAGAGCAGAGAAGAGCAACAAAGATGATTAGGGGACTGGAGGCTAAAACATATGAAGAACGGTGGCTGGAATTGGGCATGTCTAATTTAATGAAAAGAAGGACTAGTCTAGGGGTGACATGATAGCAGTCTAAGAAGAAGAGTGATATTATGGAGAATGCTTTAGAAGAGAGCAGATGTTAGGAAGACTTGAATGACTAGTTTGATGAAAAGAAGGACTAGAGGAGACATGATAGCAGTCTAAGAAGAAGAGTGATATTATGGAGAATGCTTTAGAAGAGAGCAGATGTTAGGAAGACTTGAATGTCTAGTTTAATGAAAAGAAGGACTAGGACAGACATGATAGCAGTGTCCCAATATCTCAGGAGCTGCCACAAAGAAGAGGGAGTCAAGCTATTCTCCAAAGCACCTGAGGACAGGACAAGAAGCAATGGGTGGAAACTAATCAAGGAGAGAAGCAACTTAGAACTAAGGAGAAATATTCCTGACAGTGAGAACAATTAATCAGTGGAACAACTTGCCTCCAGAAGTTGTGAATGCTCCAACACTGGAAGTTTTTAAGAAGAGATTGGACAACCCTTTGTCTAAAATGGTATAGGGCAGGGGTGTCAAACTCAAGGCCTGAGGGCTGTATCTGGCCTGCAGGGTGCTTCAATCTGGCCTGTGAGGCAGGGATGAAATCTACTTACCTTCTCAGCCAGTTTGGAAGTGCACGCGCCATGCGTGCACACTCTTTGCACGCATATCATGTGTGCTCTTGGATCCTCTGCACATGCGGAAACACTTCTGCGCTTGCGCGGAGGGTAAAAAACAGGTTACTTCCTGGTCAACGACTTCTTCAGCTTCAACCACAATGATACATGGACAAACAATCGATACAAACTCAAGGTAAAGCGCTCCAAACTCAATTGCAGGAAATATGACTTCAGCAACAGAGTGGTCAACGCCTAGAATGCTCTATCCGAGTCCGTTGTTCCATCCTCAAACCCTTACAGCTTCAACCTCATACTGTCTACCATGGACCACACCCCATTCCTAAGAGGTCCGTAAAGGGGGCCTGCATAAGTGCACCAGCGTGCCTACCGTCCCTGTCCTACTGTCCCCATTTACTTGTATTCATTCCTTCGTTCATGTCCATGTTCATACTTATGCCCAGTGGTGGGATTCAGCCAGTTCGCACTACTTTGGGAGAACCGGTTGTTAACTTTATGAGCAGTTTGGTAAACTGGTTGTTGGAAGAAATCATTAGGGCAGAGAACCGGTTGTTAAATTACTTGAATCCCACCACTGCTTATGCCTGCTATCTTGTACATGTTTGACAAACTAATAGATAGATAGATAGATAGATAGATAGATAGATAGATAGATAGATAGATAGATAAAAGTATTCCTAACAGACCAAATATCTTGCTTTTGTGTAATGAATTGGATGTTTCTAACGTTTTCTTACTTGTTTTACTGTATTTGTTTCAAAATGTTTTTTACATTTTTAATCATGAGGTATTTTATGAACCGTAAGCCTCCCAGAGTCCTTGACTGAGATGGGCAGCCATAAAAATTGAACAAAAAACAAACAAGCAAGCAAACAAAAAGCACCATCAAGCCACACGAGACAGAATTACTCTAAGGTGTCCAGTAGTGGGTTTCAATTTCGGCTGCTACCAGTTCGCTCGTGGGTGTGCGATGCTTTTGCTCATGCGCAGAGACGTCTGGGCGGGTGGGCGGAGTCTCCCGCTGCCGCCGCTACCAGTTCACCCGACCCGGAGTGAACTGGTAACAACCCACCACTGAAGGTGTCTTTATCTGGGAGTGCAGGAGAATCTTCTCCCTTAGTCTGATGCGAATGAGAGGCAGTCTCTAGATATGTCAACCCTGTTGTGACCCATTTCCTTGGAGAGAAGTCAGGTCCCCACAGGATCTGGGCACAGGGGAAACAGGGGAAGGACAGGGATTGGAAACGAGGACAAGAAATTTCATCCAGATATTATTGTTCACAGACTGAAGGATGGGTGGAGGGCAGTTGAATCCAGCAAAGGAAAAGGGCCATAGAGAAGAGCTTTATTGATATGCTTAAATACACAGATATGGTCACCAATCTCACAAATGCAATTCTGGACAGCTAACAAAAATTAAAGCTGTAACGTAACCCAAAGGAGGGAAATGTCACATGGTCCCCAGACTCTAAATCAAGTTTGTATGTCTTGTTTGGAAGTTAGGTATCTGGGTTTTAACTGTCCCATGAATTCAATGGAGTTTCCTTGAACTGATCTAAGAATTCCTTCCTTCCTTCCTCCCTCCCTCCCTCCCTTCCCTTCCCTTCCCTTCCCTTCTTTCTCTTTTTTTCTCTAGCTGTATCTCTCCATGAAATGTTTTTATTTATTTGATCTAAGAATTCCTTCCTTCCTTCCTTCCTTCCTTCCTTCCTTCCTTCCTTCCTTCCCCTTTCCCTCTCTCCCTCCCTCCCTTCCCTCTCTTTTTTCTCTCTAGCTGTTATCTCTCCATGAAATATCTGTTTATTTCCTGCTTTTATTTATTCAGTCTAAGAATTCCTTCCTTCCTTCCTTCCTTCCATCCTTCCTTCCTTCCTTCCTTCCTTCCCTTCCCTTCCCTTCCCTTCCCTTCCCTTCCCCTCGCCTCCCCTCCCCTCCCTTCCCTTCCCTTCCTTTCCCCCTCTTTTTTCCCCCTCTAGTTATATCTCTCCATGAAATGTCTGTTTATTTCCTGCTTTTATTTATTCGGTTTTCCTTCCGTATGAATACTATTGGAGTCTCAAGGTTTAATGAGATATGACTTATCTTCTTGCAAAACACCCTTTAACTGCAGTTCCAACTTCCTGCTTGAGAACCAACTACAGTTACAAAGGTTGGTCAGTCTCTTAACTGTCTCTATAGTTACTGTTAACTTCAAGGAAGCAAGATCTCCCATTCTCTTCTAAGCACAAGGTAAGTGGCATGCATAAATACCATGTCAATCTATTAAAATATTATTTTCTGTCAATGTTTAAAAGAATTTGAAAGTTGACTAGAATTTACCCTGGAAGGAACTCTACTTAGGGGTCCACTGTAACAAAGCTTACTTTATAAAAATTGTAAAATTAAAGACAAGCCTGTGATTAATGTTGTTTTTCTACACTATGTATCACTTTAAAGGTGCAGGCATACAAATCCATACCAAGAGAAATATTTGGGTTTCTCAAATATTTTGTGTAAGTTAAAAAAAAAAACGAAAAAACACCTTGCAAACACAGATGGGAAATCTAGTTTTACGTACTATAACAGCTTAGCCGCAAAAGAAGGAAGTGATAGCCAAAATTTAGGAAGAACAGGATTAAATTTCAAGCAATGTTGGACTAAAGTCACACCTGTGTCACAGCTCTGTGGAATTTAAGTGGAATTTGTTTTTGAAACACAGTTTGGCCAATTGTGCTCAGAAATTTAAAAGGTAGATACCGAGATATGTTTGAAACTTAGTTCAGTGAACCTTGGTCGTGTAGCGGTTCAATCCATGTGGATTCGCCGACAGATGTCAATCAGCCCTTGATGTGCCAGTCATCAACAGGTGAAACCATACACTAATTTTGCGATTCTGTTTTAGGCTACAGGTAGGATCCACTCTGAGAGATCCCTTAGGTTGCCGCAATGAGCTTATCCTGCTTAGAAAACGATCGATTGTCTTCATAGGTGCAAATATTAAGCCTAGTTTTAAAGAGAGCCATTTTGGTGTAGTGGTTAAGGCATCAGGCTAAAAAAAAAAAAACACCAGAAGACCATGAGTTCTAATCTTGCCTTGCACCCTTGGGCCAGTTACTTTCTCTCAGCCCTAAGAAGGAGGCAATAGCAAACCCCTTCTGAAAAACCTAGCTAAAAAAATCTGCATGGACTTGTTCAGGCAATCTCCTAAAATCGGACACAATTGTGTGTGGGGGGAAAGTAGCTATGTGGTTTACGGGAAATTGTGCAAACCATGTTTATTTGTTAGAACAAGTGCACTGTGCAAAACTGGGAAATGGATTGTCTCTCTTTGATGAAATTAAGCATTTATTTATTTATTTATTTATTTATTTATTTATTTATTTATTTATCTATCAAATTTCTATACCGCCCTACTCCCGGAGGACTCAGGGCGGTGAACAGCCAAGATAAAATACAGATAATACAAACATTAAAAGTCCCTTAAAATTATTAAATATTTTGGCTGAAACACCAATTAAAACACCCAATTTATAAAAGAAATCAAACGATTTAAACATTTAAAAGGGAGAGGCCAGGCCAGCCTGCTGAAATAAAAATGTTTTGAGAGCACGACGAAATGTGCGCAGATCCGGGATCCTCCGTATCTCCGGGGGGAGCTCGTTCCAGATGGTAGGTGCCCCCACAGAGAAGGCTCTCCCCCTGGGGGTCGCCAGTCGACATTGTTTGGCCGACGGCACCCTGAGAAGCCCCTCTCTATGGGAGCGTACTGGTCGGTGAGAGGCTATTGGTAGCAGAAGGCGGTCTCGTAAATACCCCGGTCCGATGCCATGGAGCGCTCTAAAGGTGGTAACCAAAACCTTGAAGCACACCCGGAAGACCACCGGGAGCCAGTGCAGCTTGCACAGGAGGGGGGTCACATGGGAGCGCCACACCGCTCCCATAACCAACCACGCGGCCGCATTCTGGACCAGTTGGAGCCTCCGGGTGCTCCTCAAGGGGAGCCCCATGTAGAGAGCATTGCAGTAGTCCAGGAGGGAAGTAACGAGAGCATGAGTGACCATATTTAACGAGTCCCGATCCAGAAAGGGACGCAACTGGCGAATCAGGCAGACCTGATAAAAAGTCCCCCTGGCCAAGCATGTGATAGTCAGAAGATATCTTCTTTAGCCTGGCTTCTGGGTTCCTGAAAACTTTTTTTTTTTTTCTCAAACGAACCAGATGATCAGTGGAGATCAAAGTAATATTTATTCGATCCAAAATGTTGTAGCTTTGGATGGGTGACCATGCTAGGCCTGCTTTTCCAGCAGGGGTGAAATCCAGCAGGTTCCGACAGGTTCTGGAGAACTGGTAGCGGAAATTTTGAGCAGTTCGGAGAACCGGCAAATACCACCTCTGGCTGGCCCCAGAGTGGGGTGGGAATGGAGATTTTGCAATATCCTTCCCCCAGGAGTGAGGAGGGAATGGGGATTTTGCAGTATCCTTCCCCTGCCACACCCACCAAGCCACGCCCACAGAACCGATATTAAAAACTTTGGATTTCACCACTGCTTTCCAGCCTCTTTGTATAAGTCTTTTTGTTTAAAGCTTTAGCCAGTCATTATCAATGGAATAGAACAGAACAAAATGTGTTAGTTTATAACAACAGTTCCAGTTCTATCAATACAAACCTTTTCCTCCTGTGTAACCTTCCTTCTTTCCCTATTCCGTTACATCCTGTTTCTTTATCTTAAAAAGTGAAAGCTGATGCCCCTTTATTTCAACGCGTGTCTTTATCTAGAGCTTAAGGGTGTTTTATCTTTACTACACATGTTTTCTATACACATGTCTTTTACATGAGTATGCTATGTGATATCTCTCTTGTTTGCAATGGAGAAGTCAGCTTTTACATGGTGAAAATGTTGCCTCTACTTGGAGATTTCCTTTACCTTAACTAATGAGAGTAGTGGGCAGCTAACCAGTGGTGAAATTCAAATTTTTTTACTACCGGTTCTGTGGGTGTGACTTGGTGGGCGTGGTGTGGTGTGGTGTGGCTTGGTGGGCGTGGCAGGGGAAGGATATTGTAAAATCTCCATTCCCACCCCAATCCAGGGGAAGGATATTGCAAAATCTCCATTCCCACCCACTCCAGGGGAAGGATACTGCAAAATCCCCATTCCCACCCCACTCTGGGGCCAGCCAGAGGTGGTATTTACCCATTCTCTGAACTACTCAAAATTTCTGCTACCGGTTCGCCAGAATCTGTCAGAACCTGCTGAATTTCACCCCTGGGCTAACTCCAAGGATTTCCATTTTAATTTTCTTCAAAGCCTTGATAGCCAATATGGTTGGAATTACAGGTAGTTCAAAGTACATTGGTTTAGTGAGTGCTCAGAGTTACAAAGGTACTGAAAAAGGATCGTTTTTCAGTTAGGATCTTTGCAGCATCCCCATGACCTTGTGATCAAAATTCAGACACTTGGCAAATTGATTCATATTTATGACCGACGTTGGGATGTTGCTGTGTCCCAAGGTCATGTGATCCCCTTTTGTGACCTTCTGACAAGCAAAGTCCATGGGGAAGCCAGGTTCACTTAACAACCATGTTTTTAATGTAAATACTGAAGTGATTCAGGAACTATAAGGGTCAGACAGAAGCCAGAGAACTGCTCAAGAAAGTCATATAGTCATATGTACAGTTGCAGAGACTAAACTGATCTTGAACCTGATAACAGCAGCAAGATTGCTGATAGCACAACATTGGAAGAAAGATTTTTTTGCCTACTATTGATGACTGGATATTGAAAGTAACTAATTTAGCTGAAATGGCTAAAATTTCAGCATATTTGAAGGATCATACACAAGAAAGGTATATACAGGACTGGAGAAGATGGATTGATTATATTCAAAATAAGTATCAGACCAAAAAATATCAAATAGCTTATGAATGATTTCTTTTAACTGTACAAGCGCTATATAAGCGATATTAGAAGTTTTATGTCTAAGAAGTAGGACTTTATCTATGGGGGGTTAAGAATTTGTTTTAGGGGGCGTTAGTTTAATGATTGGTTAAGCAATTTAGTTTATTGTTTAAAGTTAATAGAAATACCTTGTGTTCTGCTCTGGGAAGTCGGGGAGGGGGAGGGGGGGTTGGGTGGGAGGGCTGTGGGGAAATTGTGTTTGTTTTAAAACTTTTTCAATAAAATAAAAGAAAGTTATATAGCAACATAAATAGAGTAGAGTAGAGTAGAGTAGAATAGAATAGAATAGAATAGAATAGAATAGAATAGAATAGAATAGAATAGAATAGAATAGAATAACAGAGTTGGAAGGGACCTTGAAGGTCTTCTATTCCAACCCCCTGCTTAGGCAGGAAACCCTACCCCACTTCAGACAAATGGTTATCCAATCTCTTCTTAAAAACTTCCAGTGATGGAGCATTCACAACTTCGCTTCGTGCGCATGCCCACCCAGCTTGTGTGCATCCAGTTCACACACACAAACCTGCCTTCCGTGCATGCGCCCTGTCTTACACGCATGTGCTTTGCTTGTGCTTTGCTTGTGCCTTCCGTGCATGCACCCAGCTTCAAAAACATGCCTAAATAGTATGACATAGAGCCGGGGTGGGTATGCCCACCCGCGATTCCCACTACCAGTTCGGGCGAACCGGTCCGAACCGGCTGAATGCCACCTCTGATGGTTATTAGATGAAACCATTGACTTTGCTTGTCAGAAGCCAGCTGGGAAAGTCATGAGTGGTGATCGCATGATCCCAGGATGCTCCAACTGTGAAAAATAGAGGATAGTTGCCAGGTGCCCAAATTTTGATCATGTGACCATGGGGATTCCGTATTTATACAGAATTTATATCTCTGAGGACCTCTCATGGACTATGAATGCTAACATGCTTGTGAAGAAGGCAGAGAAGAGGCTGTACTTCCTGAGAACGCTCAGGAAGATCAATCTATCTCAGCATCTCCTTCTGTCCTACTATCGCAGCACCATTGAGAGTGTCCTGACATATGGCATTCTTGCATGGTATGGGAGCAGCTCTGTAGCGGACAAAAAAGCTCTACAGAGAATCATTAAAACTGCCCAGAATATCATCGGACTCCAGTTACCAGCCCTGGATGACATCTCCGATCTCGCTGTTTGAGGAAGTTGCATAACATTCTCAGAGACTCTTCCCATCCTGCTTACAATCTTTTTGGACTGTTGCCTTCGGGCAGAAGATACAGAAGAATTAAAACTCGGACCACACGTTTTTTGAATAGTTTTTATCCCAGAGCTATAATTGCACTCAACAATGAACTAAAGGGCCACCATCAGTGAGCTGTTGGACAGCATTACTTGGTCTGCTGTATCGATGTTTGGGTGGTTTAGGGGTGAGGAATTTGTGATGGGTGGGAGTGTGTTTGGGGATTGTTATGTGTGTTGGACCTGGTCCTTGGGTGTTAAGTGAATTTCGTTCTATGGGTATACTGTGTATACACGTACAACGATAATAAAGTTATTTATTTATTTATTTAAAGATTGCAAGTGTGAAGACTGGTCATAAGTCACTATTTTTCTGTTCTGCTGTAATTTTGAACAGTCATGAAACAAACCGTTGCAAATTGAGAACTATCTGTACAGGGTGGATTTCAGCTTTTCTAGGCTCCTTCTATATTGCCTAATGTTTTTAGCTGACTCAAAGTAGGAAACCGGAAATCAAAAACCTGGATTTCCATTTGGAATAAAAAATCTTTTTATCCTGTGGTACAGGGAGTCCTCCATTTACGACCACAACTGAACCCAGAATTTCTGTTGCTAAGTGAAACGTTTGTTAAGGGAGTTTTGCCCCGTTTTACGACTTTTCTTGCCACCGTTGTTAAGTGAATCACTGCCGTTGGTAAATTAATAACACGGTTGTTAAGTGAATTGGGCCTCCCCATTGACTTTGCTTATCAGAAAGTCGCAAAAGGGGATCACATGACCCCAGGGACACAGCAATTGTCATAAATACGAGTCAGTTGTCAAGCGTCTCAGTTTTAGTTCATGTGACCATGGGGATGCTGTGATGGTCGTAAGTGTGAAAACGGTCATAAATCCCTTTTTTCAATGCCATTGTAACTTTGAAGGGTCACTAAACGAACCATTGAAAATCGGCTACCTGTATAACGCTGACCTCTTCATCCTTCCTGGTCATAGAAAAAAAATAATTAAGGAAAACCAATTGTGTTTTTCATCAAAGAGTAAAATATATTGAAGATCCATATTAAAGCAGCCCTTTTATGAGGGAAAAAAACAAAAAGATTCATCCTTTTGCAAAGTTCTGAGTTTCCAAAATCTCTTCATCAGGGAAGATAATAAAAATATCCCCAGGATGACTGGATAGGAGAGGAAGGAATTGAGTTGCTGGCTGGGGAATTCTGGAAGTTGAAGTCCACCCATCTTAAATTTATCGAAGTTGAGAAACATTGTTCTGTGATGTGCTAGAGCAGTGATGGCTAACCTTTTTGCCATCGCGTGCCAGGAAGGGGGGCCGGGGGAAGTTCACGTGCATGCGTGCCCACACCTAATTCTATGCGCCCCACCCCACGCATGCGTGCACAACCCCCCTTCCCCCCTGCTCCTGGCATGCGATGGCCCGGTAGGCCTGTTTTTCTTTTCCACTGGCTCCAGATCCTCTCTATGCATCTGGGGAGGGTGAAAACAGCCTTCCTCACCCCCTTGGAGGCCCAAAATGGTCCATTTCCCAACTTCCAGTTGGACAGGAAGTGACTTTTTTGCTGTCCCCAGCCTCCAGAGACTCCTAGAGAGGCATGCGTGCCGGAGCTGAGCTGGCGTGCCAGGCGACATGGCTCCGCGTGCCACCTGTGGCATACGTGCCATAGGTTCGCCATCACGGTGCTAGAGTAATTTGCAACCATTAGGTCTTACTAGGTACAGAAGTTATGGAAGTTTTCATCCGTCTCTCCCAAAAGCTATGACTGGTGGGAATATTTGTTGCAGGTGATGGACCAATGGATTCCCTGTCTGTTAAGTGGCTCAGTGTCCACTAGGTGGCTCAGTGGCTAAAACACTGAGCTTGTCTATCAGAAAGGTCAGTGGTTCGAATCCCTACCTGCCTGAGCAGGAGGTTGGACTAGATGACCTCCAAGGCCCCTTCCAACTCTATTACTGTTACTGTCAAAAAAAAAAAAAAAATTCCCCAGCTTTCCTGCCCAAACCATAAAGCCAGTTTAAAGTGGATTGACCTCACTTTTTAATCAATTTTAAATTAAGTTCTAATCAGGATTAGTGCTGAGCAGAAAAATTCCGCAGTATGTCTTGTTGTTGTTAGTTGCAAAGTCGTGTCCGACCCATCGGGACCCCATGGACAACTTTCCTCCAGGCCTTCCTGTCCTCTACCATCCTCTGGAGTCTGTTTAAGCTCATGCCTACTGCTTCAGTAACTCCATCCAGTCACCTCATTCTCTGTGGTCCTCTTCTTCTTTTACCCTCAGTCTTTCCCAGCATTGGGCTCTTCTCCAGTGAGTCCTTCCTTCTCATTAGGTGGCCAAAGTATTTGAGTTTCAGCTTCAGGATCTGGCCTTCTAAAGAGCAGTCAGGGTAGATCTCCTCTAGGACTGACCGGTTTGATGGCCTTGCAGTCCAAGGGAGTCTCAGGGGTCTTCTCCAGCACCAGAGTTCAAAAGGCCTCAATTCTTTGGCTCTCAGCCTTTCTTATGTCTTTCTTAAGTCTACCATGCCTAAAATATGTTTGAATTTGAATTGTTTCATTGAAGAGAGTTTTGGAGAAATGAGTGTCATATTTTGGCAACTGGACATTTATAGGTTGGACAAGAGGTATATAAATAATTTGTCTTTCATTGTCTGGAAATCTCTGCCATTGCAAGCAAACTCCTTGACATCCAATTTAATTCCTGAAAAAGTTTAAAAGTAGAATTTAGAAGTCTTATAGAGTTCTTTTTCCCCAGCAAGAGTACTACAGTTCTTATTAAAGGAAGACCCATCCTTGATAAACTGGAAATGTTCAATTAAATTAGATAATCCCCAAATTTCTCTTCCTGCCAACACCCAGAGGCTATTTTGCAAGATGGAAAACTGTCACTTTTATGGCAGTCCATTTATTTTATTCCTCTCGTTTGCAAGTTATAAAAGAAATTAACTTTTAGTAAAGATAAAGAGATCAAGCACTGGGAGTACAATAATTTATGATTTATTTCAAGCAATAAAGTAATTAATCTATTGTGAATTAGGGAAAGGAAGGGAGTTCTTTCATTAAGCTGGCTAAATTTTCAGCATTTTGAATATTTTCAAGGTTATGATTTTCCCATGTGAAATAGCCACAATCTGCTTTGAAAGCTTGTATGGACTATGTTCTGATTTGCTGACTGTATTTTTAGTCTAATAAATTGCTCAAGATCACAATTATTATTTATTTGACTAAGACACTGGAGGGATGGAGAAACAGCAGAGAAGTGGCATAATATACAGGTAGTCCTTGACCTACAAACACAATTGGGCCCAGGATTTCCATTGCTAATCAAGGCAGTTGTTAAGTGAGTCATAACCAATTTTACGACCTTGACTCCATGGTAGAAGTGAAAGGTTCAGTTTTACTAAGTTCAAGCTGTTATAGCAGAAGCAAAACTGGATCTGAATATTCCCATGCAAAGCCACATCCCTGGACCCCTCCCCTTGACCAGTCCACTAGTGTCCAGTCACGCTCATTTTAGATCTTTGGGGAATGGCTTTGAACTTTGGGAAACAGCCTCTTCAATGTACCATATTTTTCGGAGTATAAAACACACCACAGTATAAGATGTACCTACCTTTTTAGGTGAGGAAAAGAAGAAAAAGAAATCTCCCTCTGCCTCTGAGCAATTTTGCCTCCTTGCAGCAAACAGCAAACAGCCTGCTTTACTTTCAGTTTAGTTTTCAGCATAGCTTGATTAGTAAAGGGAAAAAAAGTCTGCTCCAGCAATTTACCCCTTTGCAGTAAGCAGCAGAGCCCTGCGCAAAACAGCTGAGAGCAAATCAGCTGAGAATTGGGAGGCTGATCCAATCAACTTGTGCTAATTAGGTTGTGCTGAAGCTGAAAGGAACTGTTTTTTCTTGGTGTTTACTTGCAAGGAGGTAACTGCTGCAAGGCAGAGGCCAAAGGGTGGGGGCCAGTGAGTGGGCGGGGCTACATTCGGTGTATGAGACGCACCTAAATTTTCACCCCCTTTTAGGGGGGGGAAAGGTGCATCTTATACTCCAAAAAATATGGTAGTTTCACATTCCGCTCTCATGGTCTGTCCCTGGTTGGCCAGTTTATTCTGGTTTGACGCCCCTGGTTCCTGTCACTCTGTCATTCCCTCCCTTCCTCCCGTTGCCAATTCCCCCTTCCCCATCCTCCTCCCACCTCCCCTACATTTTATGGCGGGATACCAGCGAAGCAAGATATGCTGAAGATAACAGGCCTAACCCTGGGTTTTGGCTAAGGAAAAGAAACCACTTCCTAGTCGTGGGATTTAGTTGTTTGCTGGGAGATAATAGGCAATGTTTTAATTATTTGGCAGCTCTGTTTTTTTAACCTCCTTTAGTAAACTCGGTGTCTTTCAATTGGAAAACAAATGAACTAAAAATAAAACACAACGAAACTTGGAACAGTCAATAGAATTACAGAGTAAGGGAATAAAGGTACAACCAGGCCAGTCATTACATAAACCATTCAGAAATCTTTCTTGGCAAGTACACGCAGAGTTCAAGAAATCTGGCCAGAGGGAAAACCAGGTCTTCAGGGCCCTGCAGAAGGTCAGCAGGATCAGGACATCTGAACCTTGGAGAGACACAAGGGCTATCGATAGATTCATACTCAATGTCATTCGCTCTAATCTTGATTGTAGGAAATACGACTTCTGCAATAGAGTAATAAATGTCTGGAACGCTCTACCTGATCCTGTTGTTAGTCTCGCTAACCCCCATACCTTTTACCTTAAACTATCTACCGTGGACCTTTCATGTTTCCTAAGAGGTCCCTAAGGACCTCACCGCCCTGAGTCCTTTGGGAGTAGGGCGGCATACAAATTCAATAAAATAAATAAATAAATAAATAAGGAGGTGTGCATAAGCGCACCAGCATGCCTTCTGTCCCTGTCCTGTTCCCATTTATATGTACCAGTGGTGGGTTTCAAATTTTTTTTACTTCTGGTTCTGTGGGTGTGGCTCGGTGGGCATGGCAGGGGAAGGATACTGTAAAATCTCCATTCCGTCCGCAATCCAGGAGAAGGTTACTGCAAAAGCCCCATTTCCTCCTGATCAGCTGGGACTCGGGAGGCAGAGAATAGATGGGGGCAGGGCCAGTCAGAATTTTTACTACTGGTTCTCCGAACTACTCAAAATTTACGCTACCGGTTCTCCAGAACTGGTCAGAACCTGCTGAAACCCACCTCTGATATGTACTCATTTTATGTGTTTATGGCTATGTTTTGCTTATTTATTTCCTTTTATTTGTGCCAAATTTTTTCATGTGTCCAGGTCTATAGCTATACTTGTTTCCTTGTACTTGTTGACAAATTAATGAATTAATGAATTAATATTCCATGGGTCAGGCTTTGAGACAGAGAAAACACATTTCCTGGGTTCCCCAGGTGATAATGTTCATACAAGACACCTGAGTCTACTCATCTTTCCAGATCTTATGGGACAAGTAGAGACAATTGGAGACAGGTAGCCCCACAGATAACTCTGCCTTGGGCCTTGAAGAGCTTAGTAACAACCAATCATTTAAATCAGGGATGAAATGCTATCGGTTTGGACCGGTTCGCCCGAACTGGTAGTAATAAATGCTACTGGTTCGGGTGAACCGGTATTTCCGACGATCAGCTGTGCCGTGTGATTTAGATTTGCTAGAAAGCAGGAAATCACAGCTATTCCCCACCCCTCGCTGTTCTACTTACCTTTGAAGACTCAGAAATCCTCCTTTTTCAGTGCTGCATGGTAGCGCCTGCGCGCAAAGCATGCATTTGGTATGCACTGCGCATATGTGCATGAAGCACGCATTTGACAAACACCGCGAACGCACACGCGAAGCAAACCGGTAGCGAAGCGAAACGGTAGCAGACTTCAAAGCATTTCACCCCTGATTTAAATGGTTTTTTTTTAAAAAAAATATTTTATAAGTTTTAAAAGTAAAACAATGGACATTGCTCAACGTCTCTGATTTCTAACATTTGTGTCAAATTCAAGTTAAGTAATATATTCCTTAATCTATATACAAATTTACGTATCTCCTATTTCATTATATAGCAAGTATACGGTATTTTACTTCCTAAACAGCTATACATATATTTAGTAAATTTAAATGGTTTTGAAGGGCGACCTCATGTAAAGTGCACTGGAATAGTCCAAAGAGAAGATGAGTGACTTGAAAATGATCCTTTGATCTGGCACACATTTCGCACACAAGGAAGATCTGCGTACACAAGAAAGATCTGACCCCTGACAAGGGTTGCCATCTACTCTTCCATCAGGAATGGAGAACATAAGACAATCCATAGACTATTTGCCGTGGTGGCGCAGTGGTTAGACTGTAGTACTGCAGGCTTCTTCCGCTGACTGTCGGCTGCCTGCAATTTGGCAGTTCGATTCTTACCAGTTTGAGGTTGTCTCAGCCTTCCATCCTTCCGAGGTGGGTAAAATGAGGAACCAGAGTTTTGGGGGCAAGAGGCTGACTTTGTAAACAGCTTAGAGAGGGCTGTAAAACACTGTGAAATGGTATCTAAGTCTAAGAGCTATTGCTATTGCTATATACCAGTTCTACTCTGGGGAAGGGGAAGGAATTCTTTAATCTAGAATCAAAGAAAGAAGTTTTTAATGCTGGAAAGGTTAGACGCCCCTGCTCCATCCATACCAAAGAAAACTTTCTTCCTACAAATCATAAGGTTGATTCCTGACGAAATCTGAGCGTATCTATTCATTTCTCACTATACATCCTTTAACAAACTGTAGTTTATCCCTTGTTTGCATTTATTTCACGTTTTCCGGCAGTGGTTTCATTACAAAACCGCTAACTTTTCCACGGTGGCTGAGCTTCTTGCTGTCGACGTGATCCTGGGCCGTTTATAAAATGATAAAAAGATAAGATATAAGGCCATTGAAATTAAAAGAGATTACATAGAGGCCAGTGGTGGGTTTCAAAATTTTTTACTCCCGGTTCTGTGGGTGTGGCTTGGTGGGCGTGGCATGGCTTGGTGGGCATCGCTTGGTGGACGTGGCAGGGGAAGGATACTGCAAAATCCCCATTTCCTCCCGATCAGCTGGAACTTGGGAGGCAGAGAATAGATGGGGGTGGGGCCACTCAGAATTTTTACTACCAGTTCTCCGAACTACTCAAAATTTCCACTACCGGTTCTCCAGAATTGGTCAGAACCTGCTGAAACCCACCTCTGATAGAGACTGAAAACCATGAGGATGGCCAACACTGCGGTGGGGGGGGTCTTCTCTCTTATCACATGGGCCACCTGCAACATAGATCACCCTCATCAGGGCTCCATGCTCTTCCCCAAGGCCAAAGACATGGGGGTGGACAGGTGGACCTCACCTTCACCTTATAACATGGTTTGCACACTAGAAACCCATAGAAAGGAGAGATCAATGGTACACTCTGAACTTGGTGGGTTTTTTTTGCAGACGTTTCATTACCAAACTAGGTAACATCATCAGTGCCCTCGTTTGATAATGAAATGTCTCCAAGGAAACCACCAAGCTCAGAAGGCACCAAGGACCCCATAGATTAACCCTGAGCTATAAATATTGCCTTCTATCAATAAATGGTACATTTTACCTCATCCCCACCCCACTTCAATTCTGTTTTAATATTTCCAGATTATTTCTACCAACTTTTAAATTGTAGTGCAAACATTCCTTGGAAGTCTCAGCAATTAAAAGATGTGTCCTTTGTGGGCAGTAGGTTTATTTATTTATTTTATTGTATTATTCATATTTCTATGCCGCCCACTCTCCGAGGACTCTGGGCGGCTTACAACAATCGACAGTATACTAAATAGCATATTGCCCCCAACAATCTGGGTCCTCATTTTACCCACCTCGGAAGGATGGAAGGCTGAGTCAACCTTGAGCCGGTGAGATTTGATCCGCTGATCTGCTGAACTAGCAGTCAGCTGAAGTAGCTGCAGTACTGCACCCTAACCACTGCGCCACCTCGGTGCAGGTTTATTTATTTATTTATTTATTAAATTTATATACCGCCCTATTCCTGAGGGACTCAGGGCGGTGAACAGTGAACGATAAAAATACATGTAATACAAACGTTAAAAAAAAAACCAATTAAAATATACTAAACACTCTGATCCTAGGTAATTCAAGACATCCCAGTTTAAAACAAAATCAAAAGCAATATAAAGGCAAAGTTAGGCCAGGCCGGCCTGCTGAAACAGGAATGTTTTGAGGGCACGGCGGAAAGTGCGCAGATCCGGAATCCTCTGTATCTCTGGGGGAGCTCGTTCCAGATGGTGGGTGCCCTCACAGAAAAGGCTCTCCCCCTGGGGGCCACCAGTTGACACTGTTTGGCTGACGGCACCCTGAGAAGCCCCTCTCTATGGGAGCATACTGGGCGGTGAGAGGCTATTGGTGGCAGAAGGCAGTCTCGTAAGTACCCCGGTCCTAAGCCATGGAGCGCTCTAAAGGTGGTAACTAAGACCTTGAAGCGCACCCGGAAGACCACAGGGAGCCAGTGCAGCTCGCGCAGGAGGGGAGCCACATGGGAGCGCCATGCTGCTCCCATAACTACCCGCACGGCTGCATTCTGGACCAGCTGGAGCCTCCGGGTGCTCCTCAAGGGGAGCCCCATGTAGAGAGCATTACAGTAGTCCAGGCGTGAAGTGACGAGGGCATGAGTGACTGTATTTAACGAGTCCTGATCCAGAAAGGGATGCAACTGGCGAATCAGGCGAACCTGATAAAAAGACCTCCCGGCCACAGCCGTCAAGTGTTCTTCTAAAGACAGCCGTGAGTCCAAGAGGACGCCTAAGTTGTGAACCCTCTCCGTGGGGGGGCAATGACTCGTCCCCAGTAGTCAGTGATGGCACCAACTGACTATATCGGGACGTCGGAAACCACAGCCACTCGGTCTTGGATGGGTTGAGCCTGAGTCTGTTCCTCCCCATCCAGATCCGTACAGCCTCCAGGCACCGGGACATCACTTTAAGGGCATCATTGGGGTGGTCTGGGGTGGAGATGTATAGCTGAGTATCATCAGCATACTGATGATACTTCACCCCAAAACCACGGATGATCTCACCCAGCGGCTTCACATAAATGTTGAACAGAAGGGGTGAGAGAACCGACCCCTGTGGCACCCCACATACAAGGGGCCTCTGCCCCCCTGTCAACACGGACTGCGACCGATCAGAGAGAAAGGAGGAGAACCACCACAACACGGTGCCCCCCACCCCTAACTCTTCCAACCGGTGCAGCATGATACCATGGTCGATGGTATCAAAAGCTGCTGAGAGGTCTAATAGGACCAGGACAGAGGAGCAACCCCTGTCCTGGGCCCTCCAGAGATCATCTACCAATGCGACCAATGCCGTTTCTGTGCTGTTTCCAGGCCTGAAGCCCGACTGGAACAGATCTAGATAAGCCGATTCATCCAAGTACTGAGGAAGCTGTCGTGCTACCACACTCTCAACAACCTTTGCAACGAAGCGAAGGTTGGAGACTGGACGGTAATTAGCCAACACTGTTGGGTCCAGGGAAGGCTTCTTGAGGAGAGGCTTCACCACCGCCTCTTTCAAGGTGGCAGGGAAGGCACCCTCTCTCAAGGAAGCATTTATAATCCCCTGGAGCCAGCCTCGTGTAACCTCCCAAGAGGCCAGCACCAGCCAGGAGGGACATGGGTCCAATAAACATGTGGCCGCACTCAGTCTGCCCAGTATCTTGTCCACGTTTTCCGGAGTCACAGAATCAAACTCTTCCCAGGTAATATTCTCAAGACTTGCCTCCATCCTCCCTCCCGAATCTACCCAGTCAGAGTCCAAATTTTCCTGAATCTGAGCAATTTTGTCATACAGATATTGTACAAAGTCCTCGGCTCTACCCTCCAAGGGGTTCTCCCGCGCTTCCTGGTGGAGCAGGGAGCGGATCATCCTAAACAGGGCAGCCGAGCGATTATCTGATGACGCAATAAGAGCGGAAAAATAGTTACACTTTGCTGCTTTTATTGCCACCAGGTAGGTCTTAATATGAGACCTTACCAGTGTTCGGTCAGATTCAGAACGGCTGGCCCTCCAACTGCTCTCCAGGTGTCTTTTCCAGCGTTTCATCTCCCTCAGTTCCTCGGTGAACCAGGGAGCCAGGTGAGATTGACGCCGGTTAGAGGCCGCAAAGGCACGACCCGGTCTAAAGCTCCAGTGGCCGCCCTATCCCAGGCAGCCACTAGGTCTTCAGTCGAGCCGTGTGCCAGAGCCTCAGGAAATGGCCCAAGCTCCGTCTGGAACCTATCCAGGTCCATCAGGCGCCTGGGGCGGAACAATCTCATCGGTTCCACCTCCCTGCGGCGGGGTGTGGCGGTTCGAAGGTCAAAGCGAAGGAGGGAGTGATTTGACCATGACAAGGGCTCGATCGCTATATCCCCAATCTCGAGACCACTCAGGCACTGACCAGAGACAAAAACCAGGTCCAGCGTGTTTCCCCCCGTGTGAGTAGGGCCATGAACTAATTGGGTCAGGTCCATGGCCATCATGGAAGCCATGAACTCCTGAGCCACCTCAGACGCCTCACCGATGGATTGATGATCGCTGCTGCAGAAATTAATGTTGCTTCAAGATATTGTTTTTCCTAGAGTTATTCTATACCTATCATTTAAGTGGACTCTAGTAATCGGGGAAAATTAAAACCCCAGCCATTGTAGTTTATTGATATACCCGTATATACATGCTGTTTTTCACTTATTTAATAAAAAAAAATGAAGCAAGGATCACCTACCAGATCTTGCTTCTTGTTCTTCTGGTTGTGATGGTTTCGTATTTATTTAGGTGAGGCTTTATTCTTGATTTTGTAAATAGTGCTGAAATTAGCTAGAAGGCGGCTTCCACAGAATTTAAATAAAACAAATGCTAAACAAAGGTGATTTATAGACCAAAGCATATTGTATTTGTTACATTCTGGTTCTTAGCAGCTGTTTTCCATGCCCACAAGGAATGCCACGCTGGAGATATTCTTGAGATATATCCGGCTTTCTTGACCTTTAAGTTATTCCGACTCCAACTCCCAGAATCCTTTGGTCAGCATGCTGACTAGATCAGGGGTCTTCAACCTTAGCAACTTTAAGACCTCTGGACTTCAACTCCCAGAATTCCCCAGCCAGGTTGAGGAATTCTGGGAGTTGAAGTCTACAGGTCTTAAAGTTGCCAAGGTTGGAGACCCCTGGATTAGATAATTCTGACAGCTGATGTCCACTCAGGTCAAAGTTGAGAAACAAAGGGATAGATTAACATAATCATAATATGGTTTAAACCCAACACATTCCTCAAACAAATATAGCCACCACTTTGGTAACAATCCGTCTTTAGATCTTCACAAAAGGGTCTACGAAGTGGATTCCTTAGATTGAGCTAGCTCAAGGGTCTCCAAACTTGGCGACTTGGCGACTTGTGGACTTCAACTCTCAGAATGCCTCAACCTGGCTGGGGAATTCTGGGAGTTGAAGTCCACAAGTCTTAAAGTTGCCAGGTTTGGAGACCCTTGAGCTGGCTAGCACATTAGGATATTGGTTGGGATTATTTTATTTCCCTTTAAAATATCATGTTCTTTCTCTTCTTCTGAATTAGGAGCCCTTCAAGATGAATCCTCACGTGGTTATGAGCCAGCCACAGATGGTAGTCACCCAACACCAAAGCCCTGAATGGCAAACTGGCTTACTTGATTGTTTCAATGACTGCGGAGTGTGTGAGTAACTATGTATATATCTCAGGATGGAGATAGTTGTAGACTCGTTGGAATTCTTGAGTAAATCTTAGACCAAATTCTTCTCCAAACCGGAAGAATGTTATGGTGGAAATACATTTTCATTGGTATTGTGACTACTACAATGTTTACTACAAGTAGGGCTATTGTACTTCGCTTGGGAACAGGATGATCAATGTATCTTCCTGTTATTTATTTATTATCTGAAAATAAACATCATTTTAAAAAGTATTATTAATTACTATCAAGCTACAAAAGGCAACTTCCGTTTTGACCGTATTTGTTCCTACAGGCATGCTTTCAGTTAGATAAAATGGGCCTTCTATCAGATTTGCAAATGATGATTAGCACAACTACTTACAGCGCCAGGCACCACAGGTAGATGTGTGAACAGAGGCACCTTCCAGAAAAAAAATACTCTTCAAAACGTATTTATTGCATGAATGTGCTCTAAAGTTTCTCAATAGATTTCCATTAGTATGAAGATCAGTTCCCCTTGTTAGAAGAAATATCTTCTGGGTTCAGCTCCAAGTGGGGAAAAAGACACTGGAAACATGGAGACTACTTGGAAAGATGGTTTAATGGTGGACAGGATCACATGGTTTGAGTGCCTGAACAGAAAAGGGCCGAGATGCAGTGAGTCCCCGGGTTTTATGCCCTCTCTGGCTTCGAACTTCCTGGGGCCCAGAAAGAGTATCCTGATTGGTTGTCAGACTCCCAGGGGGTGGGGGTCTTAGCTAGCCTTGCTGGCTGATGTAATCTTCCCAGGTGCCATGTGGTGAGTTTCTGTTGCTAGATGAGTCCTATTGTGTTGCAGATGATGGTCCATTGACAAAGATCGAGTTTCTGCCTCTGGCCCATTGACAAAGGATGGGGGCAGGAATATGGGAGCTGCTTTGTCTTTAAAACATGCTTCTCCATTTCTCATACAGGGAAACATAATATTCTGCCTTTTTAATATTTCCTAAAATATTTCATTCTTCTAGGAAAGGGGTGGGTGCTAACTTCCTACACCCTTTTATGCAATTTTGGAAGAATAAGGGACAATCTATCTCATTCTCCAATTTAATGTTGGTTTGGCTCCTGTGGACAAAGGATAAATAAATAAAACAGTAGAGATGAAGTATGCATGGCCTTATGTTTTTTAACATGATGCCTCTAAGAAAACTACAGGAACCATTTGTAAACGTTTCTTCTTCCTTTTCCTAGGTGTGTGTGGATTGTTTTGTCCCCTATGTTTGGGATGCCAAGTTGCCGCGGATATGGATGAATGCTGTCTCTGTGGTTTAAGCATGGCCATTAGATCTGTCTATCGGACAAAATACGGCATTCCGGTGAGTAGAAGATCTCTACAGTACTTCCCTTCCTCTTTTCATTTTGATCTTGCAAATGCCTGATTTAACCTGGTTGGCCTTGGAGATTGTCAATCATCCAGGTCATGGTTGTCCCAAAGGTGCTTTTCCAAGAGGTAACTGGACTTTTTTGGTCTTTGTCCAGAGATGGATTCTACTTACCTTTACTACCGGTTCGCTTGTTCCGCTCGCGCGTGTGTGCTTCTGCGCATGCACAGAAGCTTTCTGATGACATCAGGGTCAGTGGGCGGAGTCTCCCGCCAGTTTTACCGAACCAGGGGCATCCCACCACTGTTTTTGTCTTTGAAAACATTCCGCTTCTCATTCAAAAAGCTTCTTCAGTTTTGAAGAACTGAAGCGAAACATTTTTAAAGAAACATTTTTTTAAAGAAAAAAATATTAAAAAAACATTTTTAAAAAACCCAAGAAAGTCTAGTTGCCTTTTGAAAAACCACCTTTGGGATGTTAAGCTGGTTCTTGAATTAACCCTTTTCTGAATTTGTAAAGGTAAAGGTTCCCCTCACACATATGTGCTAGTCGTCATTCCTGACTCCAGGGGGCAGTGTTTATTTTTGTTTCAAAGCCAAAGAACCAGCGCTGTCCGAAGACGTCTCCGTGGTCATGTCGCATGACTAAACACCGAAGGCTCACAGAACGCTGTTACCTTCCCGCCAAAGGTGGTCCCTATTTTTCTACTTGCATTTTTTATGTGCTTTCGAACTGCTAGGTTGGCAGAAGCTGGGACAAGTAACGGGAGCTCACCCCATTACGCGGCACTAGGGATTCGAACCGCTGAACTGCCAACCTTTCGATCGACAGGCTCAGCATCTTAGCCATATGTGCGAGGGGAACCTTTACCTTTAATCAAAGTTGCCTTTTTTTGGACTATGTGTATTAATTAATTAATTAATTAACTGGAGGATTCCTTTCTGAACTGTGAAATTCAAGTCTGAGAATTCTCAGCAGTGATTATCTTGGCTGGGGACTTCTGAAATTTGAAATCCATACATCTAAATGACGAGCAGTTGGAGAAGGATGTTCTACAGT
The DNA here is from genome assembly GCA_022577455.1 of Arizona elegans. Lineage (NCBI taxonomy): Eukaryota > Metazoa > Chordata > Lepidosauria > Squamata > Colubridae > Arizona > Arizona elegans. The sequence goes on along the minus strand of JAKOOJ010000009.1, from coordinate 5,220,317 downwards.
CTGAAATATTTATGCACGCCATATTTGACATAGGAACAGCCCTCAAGCATTTCATTGGTTTATCATGTGACTCTCTCGTCTACTTGCAAAAGAATCGTTCTGCTCTTAACCCATCTTTCTGCTTAACAGGGATCCCTCTTGGGTGATTTTTTCGCAACAATGTGTTGCCATCTTTGTAGTGTTTGCCAACTCAAGAGAGACATCAATCAACGAAAAGACAGGGGAATCTTCTAAGAAGGTTGGTTTTTACTCACTGGACATAAACGTGCTAAGCCTCAGGCATGCAATCTGAGAAGCTAGGGAAGAATTACAATAGGATACAAAAGCAGCACAGGTGCTTTAATGGCATCACAAACTCATAGGTCTAAAAATACAGGTAGTCCTCCACTGACAACAGTTCATTTAGTGACCGTTCAAAGTTACAATGACACTGAAAAAAAGTGGCTTCTGACCATTTTTCAAACTTCTGACCAGGGGTAGTATTCACTTACTATCCCTACCAGTTTGCAAATGTGAGCACACGCACACACTCACTTAGCTCGCGCGCACCCCGTCCACGCATGTGCCCGGCCTTCCACGCATGCGCTTTGCTGGCTCAGTATAGAGCCGGATCGGGTGGGCTACCAGTTCAGGCGAACCGGTCTGAATCGGCTGAATACCATCTCTGCTTCTGACCATTACAGCATTCCCATGGTCTCCTAATTTGCATTCGGATGCTTGACAACTGGTTCATATTTATGACGGTTGCAGTGTCCCCGGAGTCACGTGATCCCCTTTTGTGACCTTCTGACAAGCAAAGTCAAGGGGGGAGCCAGATTCACTTAACAACTGTGATACTAATTTAACAACTGCAGTGATTCACTTAACAATGGTGGCAAGAAAAGTCGTAAAATGGGGCAAAACTCAATGAATTCCTCATATAGCAACATACATTCTGGCCTCGATTGTGCTCCTATTTCAAGGACTACCTGACTAAAAGGATGTTTTCCAGACTTCCATTACAGGGAAGTACAGGTAGTCCTTGACTTACGACCACAATTGAACCCCAAATTTCCATTGCTAAGCAAAACAATTGCTAAGTGAGTTTTGCCCCATTTTATAACCTTACCACAGTTTTTACGGGAATCAGCATTGTTGTTAAGTTAGCAACATGGTTGTTAAGTGAATCTGGCTTCCCCCTTGACTTTACTTGTCGGAAAGTTATTTTGGTCGTGTGACCATGGGGATGCTGCAATGGTCGTAAGTATGAAAAACAGTCACAAGTCACTTTTTCCGGTGCCGTTGTAGCTTTGTGCAGTCAGTAAATGATGGTTATAAGTCGAGGACTATTTATATGGTCTAAAAGAGAGCAGAAGGTTTTGTTGCCAAAGGAAGCATTTTCATTATTGGACTTAACTGGAAATGTGCTAGTACCGTGTTTCCCCGAAAATAAGACATCCCCTGATAATAAGCCCAACTGGGCTTTTGAGTGCATGGGCTAAAATAAGCCCTTCCCGAAAATATTTAAACGCACATGCAGCTGGTCCCCGCCATTTCCTCTGGTTAGGGTTAGGAAGACAGAGCTGGAAATCAGGTAAGATGGCAAGAAGAGCCCCGTTTTGCTCTACACGCCCCAAAATAAGACCTCCCCGAAAATAAAGCCAAGCACTTGTTTCAGGGTTCAAAAAATATATATATGACAGGGTCTTATTTTCGGAGAAACATGGTAGGAACCCACTGACATAAGAAAGTCTCCAGAGTCAATTAATGTTCATTATTCTAGGATCCTGTAAATTTACAGCAAAAAATGAAAAATCATTAAATTCTTTTTTTATTCATTTTTTATTAGTTACATTTCTTAGTGCTTAATAAACATTGAGTTGTCTCGGTATTAAATTTGCTTAACAATACATATTACATTTTCAGTCTCCACCCCTTTTTTCCAACCACTGATAAAATAGATTCCATATTTGGTAATATTCCGTATCTTCTTTCTATTTCATTTTTAATGTCAGTCTGTCCATTTCTGCACACGGCTAGTATCCTCTTAATTATTTCTTCATCTCGTGGTATTTCTTCATTTTTCCAGCATTGCGTAAATACAATCCTTGCTGCTGTCAAGACATGCAATATTAAATGCATATTTTTCTTATCAAGTTTACCTGATATTATACCTAATAAAAATAGTTCAGGCTTAAAATCTACATGTTTTCCAATCATCTTTTCTAGCAATTTATGTATTTGCTTCCCAAATTTTTTTTGCTTTGCCACAAGTCCACCACATATGATAGCATGTGTCCATTTTTGATTACATTTCCAACATTTGCTAGACATATTTTTAAATATTTTAGCTAACCTAGCCGGGGGTAAGTGCCATCTTAAAAAAAAAATCATTACCATATTTTTTGCTCTATAAGACGGACTTGACCATAAGATACACTCACATAAATGTGAGGACTGGTCGTTAGTCCCTTTTTTAGCACTTTTGCAACTTCAGACAGTCCCTAAATAAATAGGTCATAAGATACACTCCTGTTTTTGGCCTCTGCGCGTCCCATTTTTGGCCTCCGCATGTCCTATTTTTGGCCTCCGCACGTCCCGTTTTCTGCCTCCGCACGTCCTGTTTTTGGCCTCCATGCGTCCCATTTTTGGCCTCCGCATGCCCCATTTTTGGCAGTGCAGAGGCTGAAAACAGGGTACGCAGAGGCCAAAAATGGGACACGCAGAGGCCAAAAACGGCCAAAGGGTGGTGGCCAGTGGGTGGGCGGGGCTTCGGCAATATTTGCTCCATAAGATGCACAGACATTTCCACCCACCCAAATGTGTTTTATGGAGCAAAAAATATGGTATATTCTTTACTCCTGCACCGCAAATCCAATCAAATATGCCTCCAGAACTCTGCCTTCTAACTTTGTATTATAGATAGTCCTCAACTTCTAATTCATAATAAGGACCAGAAAATTCACTATTAAGCAGTATGGTTAAGTGAGGCATCATGGGACTGCACCAGATTTTGCAACCGTTTTTTGCCATGGTTGTAAAATGAGACATCATGTGATTATGACTTGCAGCTTCCTGCCGGTTTCCCATTACTTGATGGAAGCCGACGAGATCGTAAATTGAGATCAGGTGACTGCAGAACCCTACAACTCTACAACAAAGTGTGAATTGATGGCCAAGTGCCCAGATTGTGATGACTTGCCCACAGGGATATTGTGATGGTCATAAATGTGAGGACTGGTCGTTAGTCTCTTTTTTCAGCACTTTTGCAACTTCAGACAGTCCCTAAATAAATAAGTCATAAGTCAAGGACCACCTGTAGTTTGATATGCTAATATTTGGATAGAGAGTACAATATTTTCAGCAAAATAGAGTAAGAAAGGTTTTAAAAAATAGAAAAATTCACCCTGCCCACTCCCACCCCCAACTAAAAGAATTAGAAATGTTTGACTTTGAATTTTCTCTTTTCTCTTTCAGATTTGGCTGTATTCAGCAGTGCATGTCCTACCATCTCAAATCCATTTTATGCTTTCCCAAATTATTTTTCATAATCAAACCAAATCATTCTTTAAAATGATCCCCCGTCAATGTGTTCTGTGCAAGATAATACACCGGATATAAAATAATACAGCATTTTGAAAAAAGATAATGTGTGTAGTTTTCTTATTGGAAATTTATTAAGAATTAAAATGAAATCTTATGCCGTTTACTCACCCACAGGTTGGCAGAAATACAAATACACACACACACACATATAAAAATTTGCTGTCTGACAGAAAATCTGTATACTGCCTCTGTTTCAGGTCAATACAGTTGTTTGATATCAAGGAAATGGGTGGCAAAGTGCAATTGATTTTATATACCTTACAGCAATTATTGGATGCTATTGTCTCAATTAAGGGACGTGGTGGCTCAGTGGCTAAGACGCTGAGCTTGTCGATCGAAAGGTCGGCAATTCAGCGGTTCGAATCCCTAGTGCCGCGTAACGAAGTGAGCTTCCGTTACTTGTCCCGGCTTCTGCCAACCTAGCAGTTCGAAAGCACGTAAAAAATGCAAGTAGAAAAATAGGGACCACCTTAGTTGGGAAGGTAATAGCGTTCCATGCGCCTTTGGCGTTGAATCATGCCGGCCACATGACCACGGAGACGTCTTCGGACAGCGCTGGCTCTTCAGCTTTGAAACGGAGATGAGCACCGCCCCCTAGAGTCAGGAATGACTAGCACATATGTTCAAGGGGAACCTTTACCTGTATTGTCTCAATTATGGTGAAATGAAAGCAACTCTGAAGAGAGAATGAAGGTGTTATTACGGCATTTTTTTGCCATATTGAGATAAAAGTGGGAAAGTGGGAAAAGTTGGCTTCAGATGCATTTTAATTCCAAGCAGAAGCAGTGTTTCATGTACTTTCGGATTAGGTACCCTAATAAGTAGTCCTCCACTTATCACCACAATTGAGCTAAGCGAGACATTTAAGTGAGTTTTGCCCCGTTTTATGACCTTTCTTGACACCATTAATAAATGAATCGTTACAATTGTTAACTTAGTCACATGGTTGTTAAATGAATCTGGTTTTCCTGTTGGCTTAGCTTGTCAGAAGGCCGCAAAAGTGGGTCTCGTGACCCTGAGACATTGCAACTGTCATAAATATGAACCAGTTGCCAAGCGTCTGAATTTTGATCACATGACCATGGGGATGCTGCAATAGCCATTAGTGTGATAAACGATCCTAAGTCACTTTTTTCAGTGTCATTGTAACTCTGAACGGTCACTAAACGGATGTAAGTTCAGGACTATCTGTATTTATTTTTTCAGAATTGAATGATTCATTTAGAAACTAGGTTATCTTTTGTTTTATATAGGGCTTTCAATGTATGCAGAGTTTTATGCTATCAAGTACAAGAAATGAGCGATTGTCCATAATGTCAGGAAAACAGTAAAAAAAAAAAAAAAAGAAAGAAATAATAGACGAGGATAACTTTAGATGAAAAGCTATTTTCAGAGTTTGGAGAAATATTTAAGGCAGGACATCAGTACATGCACAATAGTAACTATGGGTTATATGCAGTGGTAGGATTCAGCCAGTTCGCACCACTTTCTGAGCAGTTTGGCAAACTGGTTGTTGGAAGAAATCATTAGGGCAGAGAACCGGTTGTTAAGTTACTTGAATCCCACTACTGGTTATATTTAACAAAGCAAAATTTCAAAATGAGCATGATAAATATATGAACATACCAGTGATGAAATTATATTTTTTTTTACTACCGATTCTGTGGGCGTGGCTTGGTGGGCGTGATGTGGCTTGGTGGGTATGGCAGTGGAAGGATACTGCAAAATCTCCATTCCCACCCCACTCGGGGGCCAGCCAGAGGTGGTATTTGCCAGTTCTCCGAACTATTCAAAATTTCCATTACCGGTTTGCTGAACTGCTCAAAATTTCCGCTACCAGTTCACCGAACTGCTCAAAATTTCCTCTACCGGTTCTCCAGAACCTGTCAGAACCTGCTGGATTCACCCCTGGAACATACCCAAACTGCATATTACTACTCCTATTACTACTAATAGTAATAATGTTACTATTGCTAGTTTTATGATAGATTTATAGACAGTATGATCACCCGATCACTCCATCCATTACAGAATTATGATATGAGACATCCTTCAAATAGATTGCCAGATAGCATTGATATTCTGTAAAGCTCACACGTTACATATCAAGACTTCCACAGACAGAGCCCTCCTCAGAGTTTTCTCCAGACTCCAGGACTCCATCCCAACCTCCTCACTATCCAAATCTGCTGCCAGATCCGCTGGCCACTGGTGGGCCACAACATACAGCTGATAACTCAGTGGTATGAGGAAGGACCCAAGATTCAAATGTTGGAATTAATACATACAAACGCCAAGATCTTTAGGTGTCTTTAGGTGGGTGATGTCTTGTACAATAGGCATGGATTCCTAAATATCTGCATTGAATCTATTAATTTAATCTTCTTGTCTGCTTTGTTGCGCAAAGCATAGAACACAGAATAATAGAGTTGGAAGGGACCTTGGAGGTCTTCTAATCCAACCCCCTGCTCGAGAAGGAGACCCTATACCGTTTCAGACAAATGATTGTCCAGTCTCTTTTTGAAAGCCTCCAGTGATGGGGCACCCAAGACGTCTGAAGGCAAGCTATTCCATTGGTTGATAGCTCTCACCGTTAGGAAATTTCTCTTTAGTTGTAGGTTGCTTCTCTTCTTGGTTAGTTTCCAGCTATGGTTTCTTGTCTTGCCTTTTCGTGAATTAAACAGAGAATCCAATTTCCATACATGTATAAAACAAAAGTTTCACATCTATGCATACATTGATAATCTGCCTGGAAGAAAGAGGAAGCTATGTAACTTCTCGTTTTCTCCTGATGATCTTATTGCTGATAACGGTTCCTACTCAACGGTTCCTACTCAGTTCCTATTTAACAATAGGAAAACACTAATTGTTTTCTTTGTTGTTAGGAAATGTGTTGAGTTAAGGGGATCCTCTCAGGGGTGAAATCCAGCAGGTTCTGACAGGTTCTGGAGAACTGGTAGTGGAAATTTTGAGTAGTTTGGAGAATTGGCAAATGCCATCTCTGGCTGGCCCCAGAGTGGGGTGGGAATGCAGATTTTGCAATATCCTTCCCTCAGGAGTGGGGAGGAAATGGGGATTTTGCAATATCCTTCCCCTGGAGTGGGGTGGGAATGGACATTTTGCAATATCCTTCCCCCAGGAGTGGGGAGGGAAAGGGAATTTTGCAATATCCTTCCCCTGGAGGGGGGAGGGAATGGGGATTTTGCAATATCCTTCCCCTGGAGTGGGGAGATTTTGCAGTATCCTTCTCATGCCACACCCACCAAGACACACCCACCAAGCCACACCACACCCACCAAGCCATGCCCACAGAACCTGTAGTAAAAAAAAAATGGATTTCACCACGGGATCCTCTTATGTATTAACTTTCTAGAGAGGATGAGTTTGAAAGATTGGAGTGAAGCGTTTGAGATGAAGCTATGTTTCAACCAAGTGGGGAGAAAAATATGTATATATGGAAGATTCCAGAACAAGCGTATTGAATTACTCTGGATTTCACAGGAGAAACCGCTGCACAATAAATCTATTTGTTAAAAAAAAGAAGTTGGAATTGAAAGAGATAAATATCTCCAGAATTGTTGGGGCTTACATAAAATGTAATAAAACCGTTGCTGGAATAGATACCACAGCTCAGAAAGGTTCCCTCAAATAAAGGAGGATGCCATCATAGTTAGCAATAATGAATATATTAATAAGAGATGCTTCCAAAACTGAAATACTGGTCCAAATGAATAAAATGGATTATAAAAGAACACAATTCTCAAAGTCAGGACAAATAGAAGGGAAAATTCATGAGCTCCTGCAAATTCTTGTAAGAGAAATCTGAAACTTTGACTGTCTCAAAATATATATGTAATATATTCTCTGTCCCTGTCATGCCTCCAGCATAGAGTTTGTGTATTTTTATTGATGCTGTTCTTTAACATGTATTGAGCTCCATCTGGTGGACAAACACAATTTTTTCATTGTTTGGAAAGTTGGTTTTGGTGGTGTTAGAGCACCTCGTCCTCCCATCATTCTGGAAAAAAGGTGCATCCTGAGGAGCCAGACTCCATTTTGTAGCATTCTGAGGTAACAGAAACATCTAGAAGAGTCCAGCTTAGTCCGTGACACATGTTCTTCTGAGGACAAAATCTATATCCCCTACATGGCATCATTGTTTCACCTCATCCTGTTCTTTAATAAAGTATCAAGATCTACGTTTATAGTCTCACTTCTTGGAGTCTACAAGGAGTCTTGGAGTCTTTACTTGTATATTGAGCTACACACAGGGTAACCTGTAGTGAGGACAGAACAGTCCCAGTGGCTGGAAAATGGGCAACAGAAAACCAGTTTTAAAATGGGATTCAGAGAATCCAAGAAACTGCAGGAAAGAATACCTCCAGAAGAAGAACCCTTTACTTTCTGGAGAAAAGAAGTTCCATCTCACTAATGTTTTTCACTTTTTTTCAGGATGCTGTCAAACGGCTGCCTTCAGATACAGCCTTTTGAGATTTTCAAAAGGTTTTCAATAAAGCCTAACATCAAGACTCCAGAGCAACATTAGCAGCTCTGGAGGAGATATAAGAGTCAGGGTGTCCAAAACAATTGTTTTAGAATGAAATCTCCTAGCACTTAGCAAGTTAGTCAAGCCAACTGGTGATACCAAACTATGAAGGGTGGTTCAGACTAAAAAGGATATGGATGTGATCTCAGAGTAAATAAACAAGGGTAAAATGGTGTCATTGGGAATCAAGAAAAGAAAAGAAAAGAAACAAAAAAGGAAAGGAAAGGAAAGGAAAGGAAAGGAAAGGAAAAAGAAAAGAGAAAAGGAAAGGAAAGGAAAGGAAAGGAAAGGAAAGGAAAGGAAAGGAAAGGAAAGGAAAGGAAAGGAAAGGAAAGGAAAGGAAAGGAAAGGAAAGGAAAGGAAAGGAAAGGAAAGGTTTATTTGGATTTATATACCGCCCTTCTCTCGAAGGACTCAGGGCGGTGAACAGCCAAAGATAAAACACATACAATATAAAATTTAAAAACAATTTAACACATATTAAACAAATTTGGCCCCTACTAATTAAAACACCCCTTTTTTTAAAAAAGCAAATTAAAATTAAGCAATTAAAGAGTTAGGCCAGCCCAGATTGTTGAGGGCACGGCGGAAAGTACGTAAATCTGGGATCCTCCATATCTCTGGGGGGAGTTCGTTCCAAAGGGCAGGTGCCCCCACAGAGAAGGCTTTCCCCCTGGCGGCCGCCAGTTGACACTGTTTGACCGATGGCACCCTGAGGAGCCCCTCTCTGTGGGAGCGTACTGGCCGGTGAGAGGCTACCGGTGGCAGAAGGCAGTCTCGTAGGTACCCAGGTCCTAAGCCATGGAGCGCTCTAAAGGTGGTAACCAATACCTTGAAGTGCACCCGGAAGACCACTGGGAGCCAGTGCAGTGCGTGCAGGAGAGGTGTTACATGGGAGTGCCATGTCGCTCCCATAATCACCCGTGCGGCTGCATTCTGGACCCGTTGGAGCCTCCGGGTGTCCTCAAGGAGAGCCCCATGTAGAGAGCATTACAGGAAAGGAAATGTTTCAAGGAGAAACAAAGAAAGTCCAGTTGCCTTTTGAAAAAGCACCTTTAAGACAGCCATGACCTGGATGACTGTGAATCACCATAGACAAAAAGAAAAGAGGAGAGGAGAGGAGAGGAGAAAAGAAAAGAAAAGAAAAGAGAGAAGGGAAGAGAAGGGAAGAGAAGGGAAGGGAGGAGAGGAGAAGGGAAGGGAAGAGGAGAGAAGAGAGAAGGGAAGGGAAGGGAGGAGAAGGGAATGGAAGAAAAGAGGAGAGGAAAGGAGAGGAGAGGAGAGGAGAGAAGAGAAGAGAAGAGAAGAGAAGAGAGAGAGAAGAGAAGAGAAGAGAGAAGGGAAGGGAAGGGAAGACAAGAGAAGGGAAGGGAGGAGAAGGGAAGGGAAGGGAAGGGAGGAGAAGGGAAGGGAAGGGAAGGTTGGAGAAGAGAGAGAGAGGAGAGGAGAGGAGAGGAAAGAAGAGAAGAGAAGAGAAGAGAAGAGAAGAGAAGAGAAGAGAAGAGAAGAGAAGAGAGGGGGAAGGGAAGGGAAGAGAAGAGAAGAGAAGAGAGAAGGGAAGGGAAGAGAGGAGAGGAGAGGAGAAGAGAGAGAAGGGAAGGGATGGGAATGGAGGAGAAGGGAGAGGAGAGGAGAGGAGAGAGAGGAGAGGAGAGGAGAGGAGAGGAAAGAAGAGAAGAGAAGAGAAGAGAAGAGAAGAGAAGAGAAGAGAAGAGAAGAGAAGAGAAGAGAAGAGAAGAGAAGAGAAGAGAGAGGGGAAGGGAAGGGAAGGGAAGGGAAGGGAAGAGAAGGGAAGAGAAGAGAAGAGAAGCATCTGGTGGTGTGTAAACAAGAAAAGGATCTTGCAAATATCAATCCAATTATCAAATGACCTTGGAAGATAGGAGGAAGACTAGGCAAAGGTCAGATAAGAGGCATCTGAGCCCACTGACAAAATGGGGCATGGCAAACATCTCAGAAGTGACCCTTTAGTGTTTTTTTTTCTTGGACTAAAGGTGGGGAGGAGGGAAAGATTTAATTGCAGACTGGGAAGATTCTGTTAATGCAGCCTTACAATAAAGAGAGAACTGGTACTCCTGCATTTGATTCTTGTCTGGACTGCCCTGACACAAATACTCTATTAAGGATCCTGAGGAGGATGTCTTGTTGCACGTGGAAAACAATGCTATCTTGCCTCGTGGTCCGAATATTAAATTAGGCCGTTCACCAGCTTTAGAAAATCTGGAACGATTTCAATACTTCCTCACAAAGTGCAGGGCAGTGAAGACATCATTCCTGATTCCATCTCCGAATAGATTTTTCATAGGCCAAAAGACGGTACAGAAACCTGGTGTGAAAAAGCCAATTTCCACACAAGATCAAAGAAAGACAAAACATTTTTTTAAAAAAATTCTGTATAGAAGCAGAAGGGGACGTCTCTTGGGTTTCATACCCAAGGAACTTGCTGGAAATCAGTTTGAGTTATTTGTATACAATTTACCACAGGAGACAAAAATAAGAGAATTGCTGATTGATTACAAAGTTACATGACAGACGCCCATTCTCACAAAGCAAAGCTATCCCATAATATTCGATTAACTTCTTACTCCTATTTCCTTACCATATAATTGGACTATCCCTTGGTGTGTTTATTTACTATGCTAATAATAAACTTTGCTCATTTTCGGATCCTTGTCTGAACTGCTTAAGCTAAATATTATGCCATCTTCCTTAATTCCAGTATTGGGCTCAATTGCATTTGTAGCCACTTATAGAGTGGCCATCCACTCTGGTTCTTGCTGACAGAAAATGTTACTTCTTGCAGGCAAATGCATGGCTCATCTAGCTGAAGTTAATTCAGAGCTTAGAAAAGTCCCTATTATTAATAAAAATTAGAAAATGTCCACTTGTCCTACATTATATATTCATGTTTAAGAGTTGTTTTTGAGAGCCAGTTTGGTCTAGTAGTAGTTAAGGCACCAAGTGAGAAACTAGGAGACTGTGAGTTCTAGTCCTAGTACCTTAGGCATGAAAGCTGGCTGGGTGACTTTGGACCAATCCGGTATGCAACAGCTTGGTGCGGTCAACTCACCATGGCCAACTCACTGTAGGACAACTTGCCATGACCAACCCACCGCAGAATAACTTGCTGTAGGACAATTCAACAATTCGAGTATTTAAAAATACTGTATTTTTCGGAGTATAAGACAAAGCTTTTCCCCGCAAAAAAGAGGGTGAAAATCTTATACTTCGAATGTAGCCCCGTCCAGCTTCTCAAACGGAGGTTTCAGAGGCTGAATAAAGCATCAGAAATGAAGCTTCAGAAAAGAAGCCCCCAAACAGAGCTTCAGAAAAAAAAGCCTCCAAACAGAGCTTCAGAAAAGAAGCCCACAAACAGAGTTTCAGAAAAGAAGTCCCCAAACTTCTGCTTTCAGAGGCAGAAAAGAAAGTTTTTTCTGAAACAGAGTTTCAGAAGTTTCAGAGGCAGAAAAAAAAGCAAAAAATAAAGCAAGGCACAGAGCTCACAACCATGGAACCTGTTGCTAAAATTCACCTCTGGGGACAGCTGATTGGGGATATTCCGGGAGGCCGATCCACCTGCCAATCAGTTTATTTTCCTCCCCAAAAACTAAGGTGCGTCTTATACTCCAGTGCGTTTTATACTCTGAAAAATACGGTAATTTTAAAAATATTTAATTTTTTTTGTCATTCACATTTCATTTTGTATTTCCTTTTGCATACTTTCCTTAATGATTCTCTTTCACCATTTCTTCGATATTAGTGTAACTCTTGTCCTGCAGTGAGTTGACCTCAGAGAGTTGGCCATGGCAAGTTGGCCGCTTTGAGTTGGCCACGCCGAGTTGTCCTAGACCTAGACTCAAGTCACTAGGAGATAGTGAATTCTAGTTTCACCTTAGGCATGAAATCCATCTGAGTGGCTTTGGGCCAGGCACCCTCTCCCATCCCATAATCTCAAGCTCGGTTGACAAGCTCGTCAGTCAATTCCTGTCACAATCAATGGATCGACACTTAGGTTGATCTGACAAAAAAAAACCCGAAACATCTAACTTTGCGCTTGTCGGAAAATGCTAGGAAGATTTTTTTTTTTTTTTGTAAAGACCTATCTTCAATGAGCAGAAATCCATTTCAGTATTTTTGATCTGCAAGTACTTTTCTTTAACATAAACATCTAATTACTTTGCTGGGAAACTGCACAGGTTTCCAGTTGCTATGCTGAAATACCTCTGTAATTATCTTTTGATTTGACAGAGAACACACCACAGCTGCTTCTAAGTGCTTGGTTAAGTGGTAACTGTGTCACCAAATGCACCGCTCTGTACTATTACAAGCTAATAGGATCTAAATAGGAAGACTTGAAAATTTGGGAGCTCCCTGGAAAACAAACAGGTGGGTAATCTGATCATTAATTTTCGACTTTTCCAAATCGGAAGATGGTGACAAGAAAGGGTTCCTAGCAGAAGAAGACTTCTAACTCCTCCAAAGCATTATCACAGGTCAGAAACAGAATTAATTTATTTGATTCCCCCCCCCTTAATCCGATTTAGTTGCCAAAGATGGACTGATGCAAACTTGCAGAAGGTGCTGAGAATTAAGAGGATCAGAATACAAGGGAACAATCTGGCGCATAATAATGGCCCACGTTAAAATGATAAGGACGGTTTCATGAAGTAATTCAGTATTGTATTTTTAATACGTACTACTAATCATTTTGGAATGAACCTTAATACGACTTGCTTTAAAACCCCATTAGCTTTGGATCACATCTGTGTTGTAGGCTATTGTTTTCAATGTCTTCAAAATAGATTTTCATATCAGGGAAGTTTATAAAAACTTTAGAATGTATAGCTATAGAACTCAACATATAATTGTTTATCTGACTCAGAGTGAATACCAATTCTCCAGGTCTAGGTTTACTTTACTATCCTTTATAATTGCTCCCTCTGATTATCACCGAGTAGCACTTATTTCTAAAATTTCTTAGATTTGGGGGGATTACAAAGCCAGACATTTTAATGGGCAAGGTAACCCTTTTAATAGGATTCATTTGAATGCAGAGTCAAAGGCACAAACATGGCACAGGTCTGCAATTTGCAAAACAGCATGCCGGGATTTTTTTCCACAAGGAAGAATAATTTGAACACATGCACCTTCAATTTCTCTCACATGACTCTTCAATTTACCTGGCAGAGTTTGCAGTGGGATATTTAAGGTTTCCATCCCAGGCCAGCACTGTTCAACATCTTTATCTATGGACATTCTCAATCATCCAGATCATGGTTGTCCCAAATATGTTTTTTCAAGAGGCAACTGGACTTTCAACTGGGGTTGAAGTCTACCAGTCATAAAAGGGGCATCGTTCCCCAACCCTGTCATATGTAGATGGTTAGCTGATACCTGGTTGATTTTGTCTTTATTTGGAAGCTAAAAATAATTTCAGGTTAGGAAACTGGCTGGGAACCCTCTAGCACAGGGGCATCAAACTCGATTTCATTGAGGGCCGCATCAGAGTTGTGTTTGACCTCAAAGAGGAGGGGTGAGTGTGGCCAGGGTGGGCATGGCCAGCTCAATGTTACTTGTGTTGGGGGCACCTGTGGGGGCCTGAGTACTCTGCCAGTGAAAACGGGCTCCTGAGCTCCGTTTTTGGCTGCAAAGGCCTCCTGCAATCCTCTGCCAGCGAAAATGGAGCTCGGGAGGGCCACCCGCCCGCAGCTTTACCAAGCTCCGTGTTCCCTGGCAGAGGCACCGTGGGCCGGTCCTTCACTGTTTCTAGGGTGGCCCCACGGGCCAGATCTAAGGACCCCACAGGCTGGATCCGGCACCCAGGCCTTCAGTTTGACATCCTTGCTCTAGCAAATAATAGGATTAGAGATAAACAAGAGACTGCAAGTTTCTCCTGAGCCATGAAAGCCAGCTGGGTAACTTGGGCCAGCCTCTGTCTCTTAGCCCAATCCACCTTACAAGGTTGTTGTTTTTTTATGGGGAAATTGGAGAAGGAATGTGTGTTGCACGTTTGCCGCCTTGAATTATTTGTAAAAAATAATAACAAAGGCAGGATACAAATCAAATAAAATGGTCAGAGGTGTTGGAAGAGTCAGAAATAGTGAGGGATCTGCTATTTGACTCCTAGAATCTGAAACAGAAAAAAGACAGAAATATCAGAATGGTTTCTAAAGACGGGACAAGGAAGAGTCGATTTAAAGATAATTTCTAAGCATTTTCATCTAAGCCGAGTTTCATTCCTCCTCCTCCTCCTACCATTTCTTTTGTTTTTTTCCCTTAAGTTTGTTTTTTTTCCCCACTTGACTGAAACAAAAATTACTTCCTCATTTTAAAAAACTATCTAGCCAATTGTCTAGCAGGGTAATCCCCTGTCAATTTTAAAACATAAAAGCAGGAGTCAGCCAGTGGGCAGAGTTTATTACAGCTTGGCAAAGAGAAGCCAAAAGAGGAAGAAGACGGGGAAAAAAATGCTTGAAATCTTGCTTTGTGTGATAAAGCAAAGAAATATTGGAGTAGGATTCATATGCTAATACAGAGAATTCTCTTAAAGTGAATATAGAAAGAATATAGAATATAGAAAGCTCCTGCACGAGCTGCACTGGCTCCCGGTGGTCTTCCGGGTGCGCTTCAAGGTATTGGTTCTCATCTTTAAAGCGCTCCATGGCTTATGGCCTGGGTATTTACGAGACCACCTTCTGCCACCGGTAGCCTCTCACCGGCCAATCCACTCCCACAGAGAGGGTCTCTTCAGGGTGCCGTCAGTCAAGCAATGTCGACTGACGACCCCCAGGGGAAGAGCCTTCTCTGTGGGGGCACCCGGCCTCTGGAACGAGCTACCCCCAGGAATACAACTGATCCCGGACCTCCGTACTTTCCGTCAAGCTTCGAAGACCTTCCTATTTCAGCAAGCTGGGCTGGCTTAAAATTTTAATGGGTTATTTTATGGGCATAGGGTTTTAAATTTTGGGAAGCCAATTTGATTTAATTCTGTTTTAATTTATTTTAATTTTTATATTGTATTATTTTAATCTTGGCTGTTCACCGTCCTGAGTCCTTCGGGAGAAGGGCAGTATACAAATTTAATAAACCTAAACCTAAACCTAAAACCAGGGACTTTTCTTTTGATTTTAATGGGAAAAGACTTGGAATTTTCTTTTGGAACTTTGGTATCATATATGTTGATGGCAGCAAGTTTACTTTACGCAGAGAAATGGAAGGTCACCTCAATCCCCACAATGGATAAATGATTTCAAGAACTGATGGAGTTAGCAGAGATGGCTAAATTGACTGTTTTGATCAAAGAAAAAAAATACAAATAACTTTATTTCTGCTTGGAAACCGCTGTTGGACTTCGTGCTTGAGGCAGAGAAAAAAAATGAAAGTTTGATTTTGGGTTTTACCAATCAGATAGATTTGTTGTTATAGAAATGTCTAGTTTATACTATTATGTAACAGTAAAAAGTTGAGATTAGATGTGAATGCCTTATTCTACTGCACTAAAGGGAGTCGGAAGTCAATGCCTTTTTTTTTCTTTTTCCCCTTGCTTTCCCCCACTAACCATTTCGCTTTTCCTTCCCGAATTTCCCTACTATTTACTTTTGTATTCTCTTTGCATGCTATATTATAAAATAATAAAAATTGTATAATAATAATAATAAAAGAAATCTTGCTTTGCTGGAAATTTTTCTGCCTTTGCTTTTGTATTTATTCTAACCTAATAAAGTTTTCCAAGTTTTTATCTCCCTGGATCAAATTTGCTTGCTGAGAGACCCTCTTGTGAAATTTGTATTATATTTCAGAATGTGAATCCACTTAAAAAAAAAAAAATTGGGGGGAGTAGATTCAAAAGTAACACAGATATAAAGGTGACCATTTTTACAGAGGAAAGCTAAGGATAAATTAAGCATTTCATTTCTAGTTCTCACCCTTACATCTTCCCAATGTCTAAATTTTGAAATGCTTGTTTATTTTTATTTATTGAATATCTATACTGTCTACTACAATTTAAAGAGGAGAAACAAGAAAAAAATGCAGTTTTTCTGTGGCCGTGAAGAATCTCTGCTGCTTGCAACACAGGGGATTCAGCACCAGAAAGCAAGACAGGAAACGATGGATGGAAACTAATCAAGGAGAGAAGCAACCTGGAACTTCCTAACAGTGAGGACAATTAACCAGTGGAACAGCTTGCCTTCAGAAACTGTGCGTGCTCCATCACTGGAGATTTTAAAGAAAAGACACTGGACAGCCATCTATCTGATAGCTAACCTTTTACATCAACGTGTGCCGGCCTGCGTGCCGGAAATAGCACACAAAACCATCCCGCCTGGACCGTGCAGCCTTGTTGGCCTTCACGCGCACGGGAGCACCAAAACCCAGAAAAGCAGCGTTCCATCACGCATGTGCGAGCCAGCACCCAACGTCCGGTTTCTGGCATGGACGCACGCCCGATGAACAGCTGCAACGTAAACCTGGATGTTTGGGTGCTGGTTCATGCATGCGCAATGGAACGCTGCTCTTCCGGGTTTCGGTGATCCCCGGTGCGCGACGGCCAGCTGACTGGCATGCATGTGTGCACAGGAACGCGGAAGAGGAGCCAGCGGGGCCGCGCATCCCTTGCGGGATGGTTCAGCGTACCGCTTCTGGCACACGTTCCATAGGTTCGCCAACATGGGTATAGGGCAGTGATGGCTAACCTTTTTGCCATCGCGTGCCAGGAAGAGGGGGGGACGTTCACGTGCACGCGTGCCACACCCATAATTCTATGCGCCCTGCCCTGCCCCTGGGCACATGACCCCTCCTCCCCCGCTCCTGGCACGCAATGGCCCAGTAAGTCCGTTTTTCTTTCTCACCTGGCTCCAGATCCTCTCTATGCATCTGGGGAGGGCAAAAACAGCCTTCCCCACCCCTTGGAAGCCCTCTGGAGGCCTAAAATGGCACGTTTTCCAAGTTTCGGTTGGACAGGAAGTGACTTTTTTGCTGTCCCCAGCCTCCAGAGACTCCTAGAGAGGCTGAGAGCTGAGCTGGCATGCCAGGCAACATGGCTCCACATGCCACCTGTGGCACGCATGCCATAGGTTCACCATCATGGGTATAAGGTCTCCTGCTTGAGCAGGGGGTTAGATTACAAGACCTCCAAGGCCCCTTCCAACTCTATTCTGATTGCTTGGTTGGTTGATTGATTGATAAGACACTCTGCAGATATTAAAATTTGCTTCCATCCCTTACAGTTGTTCCTATAAGACTATATGTTAACAGCGCAGCATGGAAAAGCATCTTTGGGACAACCATGATCTGGAGGATTGAGAATCTTCATAAACAAAAAAAAAAGGAAGATGTAGGATAGAAAGTAACACTGTCATACTAGAATACTAGACTGTCTTTGACTATCAGCCATAGGACAGAGCATTGCTCTGCTTTCAGAAAGTGAGATAAGTCAATGGCTTCCCAGCAGCCACCCAGTTTCAAGATCACAAAGCACAGGGACTAGAACTAAGGGAAGAAGGAGCAATTGGCTGAGTGCAGAGGGAACCATTATTTCAAAATGACAGAGGCCAACTGGACATTCAGTATGGCTCTGTCCCAGGTTGAGAGAAAGATTCTCACAGTACAAATTTGTGTATCTGAAAACCCTCATCCAGAATCCAATCTAGCAACCAGATTCCATTCAGTGGAGTTGGGACTGAAATCATGATCTACCCAGCCTGTTCGTTAATCTCTTCTCTTTTTGGCTCTCTTTTTTCCTTTTTCTTAGAATATTGCCCACAATGAGTGTTCAGCCAAAGGTTGTCACTCAGCCGCAGGTGGTGGCGGCCCAGCCCAAGACAAACAATTGGCAAACGGACTTATGTGACTGCTTTAGTGACTGTGGAGTCTGTAAGTGACCAGGCCAATAACTGAAAGTGGGGTTCTCAAAGTCTTCTTAGGAACTTGGGAAGATTGGGCTGAATATCCCTACAGACTGGAGAGGTTGCAGAAATAAATTATTCTTTATAATTTGAGCAATGGATGTTTAATTATTGAACAGCCCCCTGGATTGGAATTAGGATGGCGAGATATAAAAGGAGACACGTCTTCTATGTTATTAAAAGTTGTGTGTGGAACTTTAAAGGAGATGTTCAGGCTGAGCCCGAGGGTGGGGTCAAAACGCACCATCAGTTTGGAGTTGCTATGCTCCAGGGGTGGGTATCACTTATCTTTGTTACCGGTTTGCTCGCACATGCGCAGATCATATTTGATGACATTCGGGCAGGTGGGCGGAGCCTCCCACCGCTGCTACTACCGGTTCTCCTGAACTGGTGTGAACCGATAGCAACCTACCACTGCTATGCTCCCACAGGAGATCTAAATCCACCCCCTTCCCCCATGAATTCTGTTTACTCTTATTTAGCGCCAATCTGCCTTGACCATTAGTAGATCAGATTCTGGTATAAAGCATGAAGTAAACTCTATTCTGGCACCTGATTTCTTGTGCCTGATACTACACAACTGAAGAATTATGCTAAAAAGTGTGTTGTTGTTTTTTAAAGAAAAGAATATGATGTTCTCCTGAGGTTTTGAATTTTAATTTTCATAAACTTGCTGTTTTCAGAGCTTGGTTGTTTTCTTGCACATATTTCATTACCCAGATAGGGAATATGATCAATGCTAGGACAGCAATCATGCTAGTACTAAAGCTGTTACTTACTTGGGTAAAGAAACATCTGCAACAAAACAACCAAGTTCAGAGAACATCGAGGACAAAACAGCTCACCTGTGAGTTACAAATATTCTCTTCTGTTGGTAATTGTCAGGCACAATTAATCAGATCTACGTAGGAAGAATTCAATTAACTATTTTATTACTGTAGCTATAACATAGGAAGACTGGTGGTTTGCACCTGGGTCAGACTAGATAAGGTTAAACAGGAGCCCTGGTAGCGCAGCAGACCAAAGCAGACTAAAGCACTGTTATTAACATCAGCTGCCTGCAATTACTGCAAGTTCAAATCTCACCAGGCTCAAGGTTGACTCAGCCTTCCATCCTTTCTAAGGTAGGTAAAATGAGGACCCAGATTGTGGGGGCAATAAGCTGACTTTGTATAAAATATACAAAAGGATGAAGGCTATTGCTTAACGCATTGTAAGCCGCCCTGAGTCTCCGGAGAAGGGCGGCATATAAATAATAATAATAAAAAACCCAGCATTCAAGGAAGATCAGACTTCACTCTCTTATGCCCACGTAGGGATTCCAGATTAGTTCCCTGTTTGATTCCACTCCCTGGCTCAGCCAGTCTCTTTCCGACAGTAATTTCCTTAAATCTACAATGGAGTGTGCTATTAATTTAATGCGATTTGTACATCAGTTTTTCTCAGCCCTCCCCTCTGCTATGTCTTAACTAGCATTTTCATTTGCAGTTTTGATGTTGCAGAAATAGTATAATTTGCACTTTCTGGGCCATAAATCTTATGACATTCAACACTGTGCCAAAATATTTCTACAGGGTTTTTTTTTTTCTTCCTCTCTATAGGTCTCTGTGGATGTTTCTGCTTCCCTTGTTTGTCATGCCAAGTTGCTACAGCTATGAATGAATGTTGTTGCTGTGGTGGAACTGTCACTATGCGAGCTGTTTACAGGACAAAATACAATCTCCCTGTAAGTAGATTATCTTGCTTAAGACTAGACAAACATCAGGTTTATAAACTCTAGTTAAAAAAACAAACAAACTGGAATCTTAAGAAATACTTGTGAAATTGGAGAGAAATACCAGCTCAGAAACGGACAGGGGCAACCAACTTGCTGTGGGATAACTTGTCATGGCCAACTCATCACAGGACAACTCACCAAAGGAAAATTCAACAATTCAATTTAATTATTTAGAATAATTATTTTAATTTTGGTCATTCACATTTCCTTTCATCCCTCCTTGGTCATCCTTTCTTCAGTGATTCTTTTCCATCATTTCTTCAATATTAGTGTAATTCTTGTCACATTGCAAGTTTTCCCTCAGTGAATTGGCCGTGGAGAATTGGCCTTGGCGGGTTGGATGTGGCGAGCTGTCCTAGACCCGCTCAGAAAGGAAGCACCTACACAATCCAGAAATTTGTGAGGAAAGAACCCTGACCTGGGAAGTGAACAGATAGTTCTTTCATCTGTTATCTGCAGCCGACCATAATCTTTCAGAATTATGGGAATGAAAATAAAAATGGCACTTGTTCAATGTCAAACATAACCGTATTTTTCAGAGTATAAGACACACCTTTCCCCCCCCCAAAAGGGGGTGAAAATTTAGGTGCGTCTTATGCATTGAATGTAGCCCCGCCCACCCACTGGCCCCCACCCTTTAGCCTCTGCCTCCCAGCAGTTACCTCCTTGCAGCAAGCAGCAAGAAGAAACAACTCCTTTCAGCTGCAGCACAACCTAATTAGCACAAGTTGATTGGATCGGCCTCCCGACTGTCAGCTGTTTTGCTCTCAGCTGTTTTGCGCGGGCTTCTGCTGCTTGCTGCAAGGAGGTAAACTGCTGGGAGCAGATTTTTTTCTTCCTTGTGCTAATCAAGCTATGCTGAAAATGAAAATGAAAGTAAAACAGGCTGTTTGCTGTTTGCTGCAATGAGCCAAAATTGCTGGGAGGCAGATTTCTTTTTCTTGTTTTCCTCACCAAAAAAAGATAGGTGCGTTTTATACTTTGGTGCATCTTATACTCTGAAAAATACAGTATCACATCTACCTGACCCACAAGGATGGGAAGGCAGAATATGTTACAAGTCCCGTGGATTAAGGATTGTCATCTGTGGCACCAATGAAAAAAGATATTCTTGGTGGTAGCCCCTCAGTGCCCCCTTACCCTGCTGCTTTGTAACTTTGAAGGGTCACTAAACAAACTGTTGTAAATCAAGGACTGCCTGTATTTTGCCATCCAACACAGAATTAGCTTTTCATGATTCCATATCTCTACATCATGATTTTAGTGAAAAGGTTATGGATTCATTTGGTTTCTTTTCTTTTCAACAGGGATCCATCTGTGGGGATACCTGTGTTGTGGCGTGTTTCCCCGCTTGTTCTCTCTGCCAAGTCCAGAGAGATATCAAAAAAAGGAAAGAAATGGGGATATTCTAGAAGACTTCATCCTAAACTCCTTTACATTCATCCTTTTTTCATTAGAATTCTGAGAAGTAAGATGCAGTATAGTAGCTTGTAGGAAGTACCATTATTTAAAGGCACCCTTGCTTTGTAATTCTAAGCATATTCTTAACTCCGAAGTTAAATTTTAGTACTGATTCAAAGCTCAAAATCCAGTCACACAAAAACCTGCTGTTGTTTGTCCTGTCTTGGCTTGATCTCCCTATTTCATTCAAAATGGAAAACAAAACCTTTTGGTTGCAGCTGCTTTTAAACAATTAGAAATTTTTAAAAACCGTACTAGACCTTTGAAGATTTATCAGTGTATCTATCATTCTGCCGTTCCTATTTTAAGGCTACTGGTGATTTTTTTTTTTTAATTTGATTTATATGCCGCCCTTCTCCGGAGACTCAGGGCGGCTTACAATGCACTAAGCAATAGCCTTCATCCTTTTGTATATTTATACAAAGTCAGCTTATTGCCCCCACAACTGGGTCCTCAATTTACCTACCTTAGAAAGGATGGAAGGCTGAGTCAACCTTGAGCCTGGTGAGATTCGAACCTGCAGTAATTGTAGGCAGCTGGTCTTAATAACAGGGTGCTTTAGACCAATGTACTACCAAGGCTCTTGGTAGTACATAGATAGATTTTGGTAGATTTTGGTTTGCAAGATGTAGTAACTGGAGAATATAAGGTAAAGTTACAATCTAGAGCCATTACCCATAACTAGCCTACCTGGAACTGCTTGTTGTCCAGATGCGAGGTACTAGAATCATTGTGATTCCCAGCCATCACAGCTTTAATTAAAGGAGATATAAAACAACATATATGGAGAACACCATTTTAAGAAAAACTAGTGTATGTGATTGTTTAGCTAGTAAACTTTGTTATTCTTACTCTCCTAGCTACTTTCCTAATGCTGATGTGGGAAATGCTGGGCAGGCTGGAGGGAGGAGTCAAGTAAGGGCCTAGCTTGGAGTCCTTGAGCAGCCACAAGTGCATAAACTTGACCTCCCCCAAGATCCACAAAGCCTTATCCGGCTATTCCCACAGGAACACAAGCTGTCTAGTGAGGTTCTTGTAATATAGTAGGTAGACCATAAAATTACTGATTTTCATTATTCCTGAGTGGCTCCGGATGATTACACCTGACAGCTGGATCTCTGTCCATTTCCACCATTACCATGCAGCTTCATTTCACTGAGACTATCATATATCATAGTAAAATTAAAGTTCTTTTACTTGAAATTCTTGAAGTAGATTTACTCTGATTGTTTACTCTGATTGTCCCAAAGGTCTATTTTTCAAAAGGCAAGTGGACTTTATTTTTTTTTTCAAAAGCAATGGAGGAACATTGCTTTTGAAAAATCACCTTTGGGTTAGGGCAGAAATATCAATTATGTCAAGAAACAATTGACCTGATCTGCCATTTGTTCCTCTCTAGTAATTTGACTCTGTAACCTTGATTGTCTACAAATCTAATGATAACATAATCTGACTTTGCTCAGGGCCTTTATCTGCTTAATAAAACCCTAACTACAGCTACTCCTCGATTTAGGACCACAATTTTGCCCAAAATGTGGGGTGGCTAAGTGAGACATTTGTAAAGTGAGTTTTCCCCATTTTATGATCTTTCTTGCCATAGTTGTTAAATGAATCACTGCAGTTAAGTTAGTAACCCAGTTGTTAAGTGAAACTGGCTTCCCCATCGACTTTGCTTGTCAGAAGGTCGCAAAAGGAAATCACATCACCCCGGAATACTGCAACCGTCACTAACATGAACCAGTGGTCACACATCGAAATATAAATCACGTGACCAAGGGGATGCTGCGACAGTAATAAGTGTGAAAAATGGTCGTATAACTTCAAACAGTCACTAAACAAATTGTTATAAGTTGACCACCTGTATTGAAGAACTGGAGGCATGCTCGTTTACATTGTTTCTGTTCTTTTAAAAAAAATTATCCTTGTATCTTTAAACGCGCTGTGAAACTCACAGTAGTAAAAGTTACGTGGGCAAAAGTATAAAATATATCCCAGAAAATTTTGTTGACTACTACTTCTCAGATCTGCTCTGGCTGCTCTGAGTTTTCCTTTCAGCTGGTGCTTCTTGGTTTTCTTAAAGGGGTAGGGCTGACTTAAGTCTTTTGGCACTGCTTTAGTGGTTCCTGGCACTGTCTTTTGGGGTGTACTTTCCACACTACCTTTACAGTCCCTTAAGCTGGTTTTACTATTAGCAATACGTGCAATTTTGCTTAAATCCTACCTTTCTTATAATTCTAAACCCTATTACATTTCTTAGTACTGGTCCCTTCAGATGTATGATTCCTACAAAAACAACATTTAGCTAGTATTGCTTGTTTTACACGCCCAACCATCCTTTTCCTTTTCACACCTTAATTCTACCTTCATTTGGTCATGGTGGAATTTGATTCACAGCTGTGATCAGAGGTGTTGGAAGGGTCAGAAATAGTGAGGGATCTGCTATTTGACTCTTAGAATCTGAAACGGAAAAAAGGCAGAAATATCAGAATGGTTTCTAAAGACGGGACAAAGAATCAATTTAAATATAAATTCTTAGTATTTGGGATTGAACCAACATCATACTGTATTCATCTATGCATTGTAGCCTGTTTATGGTAAAACCAAGGGACAAAAGTAAATTATCCAATAAATTATCCAATAAAGTGATTTCAGCACCCTCAAATATAACAATCTGAATGCATTCTCTTTTTTAGCAACTTGGATGTTATAGAACTCTGCATATTTCAGAAATAAATGGGCCAGAGCCATGTGTGAGAATAATTTATTCATACTTTATATGATGGCCCAAAAGCCATCACTTATCATTAAGTGATGTTGCAATTAATTTGGGAGAAAGGCAGTCTGGAAAATTTTACTGTTTGCTCAATTATATTGAATATGCCATTCTGTATGGAGAATTTACCTAGAAATTAATAAAAATAGCCTTGTGTTTCTTATCTCATGTTTTGTGTGTTTCAAATATAATTCTGCTCTACGGAAAAGCAGTATGTGCTATTTCTTTAGGCTGTTTTTATGGTGTTATTGTTATTTTATTGATCTAAAGGCTGAGATTTTCATCTGTATATATAAAATGGGACAGGACGATACAGACAAATCTTTTATTTTTGTACTGGAATTTCACAAATAAGATAAATTGATGCAAATGTCACTCTTAGCATTTCCCCTGGTTTTCTATCAATTCAATGGAAAGAATGAACAATCTGATTCTGTGGTTTTTGTTTTAATTTCCTTTGAGTCAATGTTGGCTCCTGGCCACTGTCAGAAACCAGTTCCTGCAGTTTTCTTGACAACGTTTTCAGAAGCAGTTTGCCCTTGCTTCCTTCTTGGAGCTCAGAGGTCTGACTGGCCCAAGGACTCCCAGCTAGCTTTGTCCCTAAGGCAGGACTCGAATTCGCAGTCTCCTGGTTTCTAGCATGTTGCTTTAACCATTACATAATTCTAAATGATTCTGTGTAGGTAAACTTTAAAGCGTTGCTTAGCAACTGAATCCCTTTCACTTATCTGTTGTAATACATCTTTTAAATGTGGTTTAGTTTTTCTAGGTTTTTTTCCCTTCTTTAAGTTTTTTCCTTCCAGGGAAACCACATTATGTCAAGTACAAAAAGATTGAGAAAATAATCTAAGGTTAGAAGAAACAAAAAGCAGAATTAAATCTTATTTATACCATTACAATATCCTTGCTTCCACCCTGATCCTACCTTAATTTATAGGCTGGCTTTTGTTCTTTGAACTTCTGTCTTTTTGAGGATCTCATCAATTCCGGCCAACCGTCCTTTTCCTCTTCACACATTAATTCTACTTTCATTTGCTCGTTGTGAAATTTGATTCACATTCTTTCTCTCCCGATTTTTTTCCACCATACCTTCAAGCAGTGGTGGGATTCTGTTAGTTTGCACCTATTCGGGAGAACCGGTTGTTAATTTTCTAAGCAGTTTGGAGAACCGGTTGTTGGAAGAAATCTTATTTTGATTTTTTCCACTTTACAGGGCTAATCCTGTAAGGAAGGCAGGAAGGAAACATTCTGGTGTTGTTTCTAGCCTAATCTTTATTGCCCTGCTTACAGAAACTGCTTCTCTAGTTAACCATTATTACATTGTAACAGCTAAGGCGAAGCACCCATCGACGTGAGTGATGTTGAGTTGACAACGCCCACACAGTCACATGACCACTAAGCCATGCCTATTCAGCTGGTCAGTAGAGCAGAGAACCAGTTGTTAAATTATTTGAATCCCACCACTGCCTTCAAGCCAGTTTCTTCACAACTGTGTGGACCGGCCCCTGCAGTGCCTTTTCTCAGCAAGATTTCCAAAGTGGTTTGCCATTACAAGTAGACCTTGACTTACAACCAAATTTGGGATTGGAATTTCTGTTGCTAAGCAAAGGCAGTTTTCAAGGAAATCATTTTATGACCTTTTTTTTTTGCCAAGGTTGTTAAGCGAATCGCTCCAGTTGTTAGGCGAATCAGGCTGTCATTAAGTAAAACTGCTTCCCACATTGACTTTGCTTGTTGGAAGCCACCTAAGATGGTTGCAAATGGGGATCACATGACCAGTAAAATATAGTCTGGTTGCCAAAGGTCTGAATTTTGATCACATGACCACGAGGATATTGTGGTTGCTATGAGAACTGGTCAGGGGTGGGTTCTAAATTTTTTTACTACCGGTTCTGTGGGCGTGGCTTATTTTGTGGGCGTGGTGTGATGGTCATGTGACAATTCTTTTGGATTTATCAGAGGTACTGGTCTACCAGGCTTTTAACTGCTTGAAGAGCTGTACCGGTCTACCCATTTATTTTTGCAGGCACTGGTCTACTCATTTGTTTTTGGAGGCACTTGTCTACCACCACACTGCCTTTTAACACTGATCAGTTGTAGGGCGGCCCTTTGAAGCCCCGCAGCAAGAGTTTAAACAGTTTTTTTACTTCTAGCTGATCAGCTGGGACTCAGGAGGCAGCAATAGATTGGGGATGGGGCCAAATAAAAGGTAAGAATAACTGGGGGCAGGGGGGGCAGAACCAGTTCAGTGACATCATATCATCACCGCTACCGGCTCGGCGGAACCAGGCGGAACCGGGAGGAACCCACCACTGGACTGGTCGTTAATCACGTTTTTCAGTGCCGCTGTTAAAATAGAAAAATGAGGAATTTCACCCTTGAATAGCACCAGATTATTAATTGTGTCATTGTTTAGAGAAATGTTGAATGGCACAATAAGATCCAAGACTGCACCTACTTGGGTTGGCAATGTGGCATAAGATTGATCACCTTATCTGCTTCTCAAGGAGAAAACAAGGAAATTGTGGTAATCATGCATAGTTGATGACTAACTCAATTGTATACCTGGATTGTAAAAGTATATAAACTTGACTGTAATAGCCCTTCGGGGTTCAGAATTTGCTTGAGCTGTCGCTGCTGAAACTTGCACAATAAATCTTTCCCTTCGACAAAAAGCTGGTGTGGTCTCTTTTCTGTAACACTGTAATTTTGAAGGTTGCTTAATCAATGGTTCTAAGTCAAGGACTATCTGTGGTCAGATTCTGTGTTAGAAGGGTCAGAAATGGTGAGGGATCTGCCATTTGACTCTTAGAATCTGAAACAGAAAAAAGGCAGAAATAATCAGAATTGTTTTTAAAGACGGGACAAGGACGAATCCATTTAACTATAAATTCTAAGCATTCCCAATCATTACACCTCAAGATATCTTCTAAACCAAGTTTCATTTCTCCTCCTACCATCTTTCCACCCCCCCGCTTAAGTTTGTTTTTAAAAAAAAAAAAAACAAGCAAACAAAAAACACCCTTCTGGCTGAAAGAAAAATTACTTCCTCGTTTAAAAAAATAGCTGGCAAATTGTCTAGTAAATTAATTCCCTTTCAGTTTTAAACCACAAAAGCAGGAGGCAGCCAGCGGTCACAGCTCGGCAAAGAGAAGCCAAAAGAGGAAGAAAAGAAGAAGAAAAAGGTTTGAAATCTTGCTTTCTTTGAAATTTTTCTGCCTTTGCTTTTATATTTATAAATACAAAATAAAGTTTTCCGAGTTTTTAATCTCCCTGGATCTAATCTGGTTGTTGAAAAACCATCTCTTGTGCCATTCTATATTACATTGCAGAATCTGAGTCCTCGTTTTTTAAAATTTGGGGGAAAATAAGAGTGGATTCCTGAAGTAACACAAATATAGTCATTTTTGAAGAGGAAAACTAAGAAGTGACTAGGATAAATTGTTTCATTTCTATTTGCCATCTCCTTACATCTCCCCAGTGTCAAAGTTTTTGAAATGCTCATTTTTATTTATTGAACATCCATGCTGCCTATTTAAATATCCATATTGTATTTAAAATGAGGGTGTCTTGCCTTCCGCCTTGAAAGAGGCGGTGGTGAGGCCCCTCCTCAAGAAGCCCTCTCTGGATCCGGCTGTTTTGGCTAACTACCATCCAGTCTCCAACCTTCACTTTGTGGCAAAGGTTGTTGAGAGTGTGGTGGCGCGACAGCTTCCGCAGTACCTGGATGAAGCTGTCTATCTAGATCTGCTCCAGTCTGACTTCAGGCCTGGGCACAGCACGGAAACGGCATTGGTCGCATTGGTGGATGATCTCTGGAGGGCTCGGGATAGGGGTTGTTCCTCTATCCTAGTCCTGTTAGACCTCCCATCGACCATGGTATCATGCTGCGCCGGTTGGAGGGGTTGGGGGTGAGGGGCACCGTTTTACAGTGGTTCTCCTCCTATCTCTCTGATCGGTCGCAGTTGGTGTTGGCAGGGGGGCAGAGGTCGACCCTGAGGCGCCTTATTTGTGGGGTGCCACAGGGGTTGGTCCTCTCACCCCTCCTGTTCAACATTTATGTGAAGCCGCTGGATGAGATCATCCGTGGTTTTGGGGTGGAGTTCCATCAGTACGCTAATGATACTCAGCTGTACATCTCCACCCCAGGCCTTCCCAATGATGCCCTTGAAGTGATGTCCCAGTGCCTGGAGGCCATGCGGGTCTGGATGAGGAAAAACAGGCTCCGACTCAACCCTTTCAAGACCGAGTGGCTGTGGCTGCCGATGTCCCGATATAGCCAGCTGGTGTCATCGCTGGCTATTGGGGGCGAGTTACTGGCCCCCATGGAGAGGGCTCGCAACTTGGGCGTCCTCCTGGACACACAGCTGTCTTTAGAAGAGCATATGATGGCCGTGGCTTTTTATCAGGTTCTCCTGATTCGCCAGTTGCATCCCTTTCTGGATTGGGACTCCTTATGCATGGTCACTCAGGCACTCGTCACCTCCCGCCTGGACTACTGTAATGCTCTCTACATGGGGCTCCCCTTGAGGAGCACCCGGAGGCTCCAACTGGTGCAGAATACGGCCGCACGGGGGATTATGGGAGCAACGGGGCGCTCCCATGTGACACCCCTCCTGCGCGATCTGCATTGGCTCCCGGTGGTCTTCCGGGTGCGCTTCAAGGTGTTGGTTACCACCTTTAAGGCGCTCCATGGCTTAGGGCCTGGGTACTTACGAGACCGCCTTCTGCCACCGATAGCTTCCCACCGGCCAGTACGCTCCCACAGAGAGGGACTCCTCAGGATGCCGTCAGCCAGACAATGTCGGCTGGCGACCCCCAGGGGGAGGGCCTTCTCTGTGGCTGCACCTGTCCTCTGGAACGACCTGCCCCCGGAGATACGTAGGATCCCAAATCTCCGTGCTTTTCGACGTGCCCTTAAAACTTTTTTATTTCATTAAGCCGGGCTGGCTTAAACACCCCCCTTTAGATATTTTTAATTGTTAATTTGATTTTAGTTGGGGTGTTTTAAATTATTGGGCCAAAATTTGTTTAATTCTTTCTTTTAAAAAAAATTTAAATTTTGTATGCGATGTTTTTATTCTTGGCTGTTCACTGCCCTGAGTCCTGTGAGAGAAGGGCGGTATAAAAATCTAATAAAATAAATAAATAAATAAATTAAATAAAGGGGAGAAACAAGAATGGAATGGAATGGAATGGAATGGAATGGAATGGAATGGAATGGAATGGAATGGAATGGAAAAGAACAGAACAGAACAGAACAGAACAGAACAGAACAGAATAGAATATTTATTTATTTATTTCATTTTGTCACATTTCTATGCCGCCCCACTCCCAAGGGACTCTGGGCGGCTTACAACAGAGAATAAAACAATGCAACAATATCCCATACAAAAGTTAAAAGAAGACATTAAAACATTAAAACGTTAAAACATTAAAACACATACACTCCAATTTGTGGCCGGGTCTCGCAAGATCACTATAACGAGATCAACAGCCCCAGGAATGGAACGGAACGGAACGGAACAGAATAGAATAGAATAGAATAGAATAGAATAGAATAGAATAGAATAGAATAGAATAGAATATATGGAATGGAATGGAATGGAATGGAATGGAATGGAATGGAATGGAATGGAATGGAATGGAATAGAATAGAATATATGGAATGGAATGGAATGGAATGGAATGGAATGGAATGGAATGGAATGGAATAGAATAGAATATATGGAATGGAATGGAATAGAATAGAATAGAATAGAATAGAATAGAATAGAATAGAATAGAATAGAATAGAATATATGGAATGGAATGGAATGGAATGGAATGGAATGGAATGGAATGGAATGGAATAGAATATATGGAATGGAATGGAATGGAATGGAATGGAATGGAATGGAATGGAATGGAATAGAATAGAATAGAATAGAATAGAATAGAATAGAATAGAATAGAATAGAATAGAATAGATGGAATGGAATGGAATGGAATGGAATAGAATAGAATAGAATAGAATAGAATAGAATAGAATAGAATAGAATAGAATAGAATAGAATAGAATAGAATATATGGAATGGAATGGAATGGAATGGAATGGAATGGAATGGAATGGAATGGAATGGAATATATGGAATGGAATGGAATGGAATGGAATGGAATAGAATAGAATAGAATAGAATAGAATAGAATAGAATAGAATAGAATAGAATAGAATAGAATAGAATATATGGAATGGAATGGAATGGAATGGAATAGAATAGAATAGAATAGAATAGAATAGAATAGAATAGAATAGAATATATGGAATGGAATGGAATGGAATGGAATGGAATGGAATGGAATGGAATGGAATAGAATAGAATAGAATAGAATAGAATAGAATAGAATAGAATATATGGAATGGAATAGAATAGAATAGAATAGAATAGAATAGAATATATGGAATGGAATGGAATAGAATGGAATGGAATGGAATGGAATGGAATAGAATATATAGAATGGAATGGAATGGAATGGAATGGAATGGAATGGAATGGAATGGAATGGAATAGAATAGAATAGAATAGAATAGAATAGAATATATGGAATGGAATGGAATGGAATGGAATGGAATAGAATAGAATAGAATAGAATAGAATAGAATAGAATAGAATAGAATAGAATAGAATAGAATAGAATAGAATAGAATAGAATATATGGAATGGAATGGAATGGAATGGAATGGAATGGAATGGAATGGAATAGAATATATGGAATGGAATGGAATGGAATGGAATGGAATGGAATAGAATAGAATAGAATAGAATAGAATAGAATAGAATAGAATAGAATAGAATAGAATAGAATAGAATAGAATAGAATAGAATATATGGAATGGAATGGAATGGAATGGAATGGAATGGAATGGAATGGAATGGAATATATGGAATGGAATAGAATAGAATAGAATAGAATAGAATAGAATAGAATAGAATAGAATAGAATAGAATAGAATAGAATAGAATAGAATAGAATATATGGAATGGAATGGAATGGAATGGAATGGAATGGAATGGAATGGAATGGAATAGAATAGAATATATGGAATGGAATGGAATGGAATAGAATATATGGAATGGAATGGAATGGAATGGAATGGAATGGAATGGAATAGAATAGAATAGAATAGAATAGAATAGAATAGAATAGAATAGAATAGAATAGAATAGAATAGCAATAAGGGAGAATGTTTGTAGTTCAGGGTTGAAACGAGGGGTCCTTGGTGCTCTCTGAGCGTGTTGCTTTCATGCAGACATTTCGTTACCCTAACTAGGTAACATCATTAGTGTAGTAAGGAGGGCTGTTTGCTGTCAGTTTATATTCTGGTGGATTGCCTGTCTGTGTGGGTGGATGGGGGCAGTCTTAGAGATTCTTTGGTTGGGCTGTTTATTGATGGCTCTTTGGCAGTTTCTTGACTGGGCTACGGCTTACTTGATTGTTGGTCTAACGTTGACCTTGGAGTTAATCTATGCTGATGTGGGTGCTGATTGCTGGTGGAGAGGTGCTGGAGTCTTTTTGTTCTCTTTTGGGCTGGTGGATGGTCTCTTTTGCATAGTCTATGAAGTTGTTAATGTCTATGTGTCTGTTGATGGTTGGTTTGTCAGAGTGAATTTCAGGAAATTCCCTGGCGTTTTTTTGGATTGGCCTGGTCTAGGATTTTCACATATTGCAAACAGCACATTCTATTCTATTCTATCCTATCCTATCCTATCCTATCCTATCCTATCCTATCCTATCCTATCCTATCCTATTCCCGACCCTAGTCTACTCTCCCTACTTTATTCTATTGCTAGTCATCGGCCTACAAACACAATTGAGCCCAAAATTTATGTTGCTAAATGAGATATTTGTTAAGTGAGTTTTGCCCTATTTTATGACCTTTCTTGCCACATTTCTTAAATGAATCACTGCAGTTGTTAACTTAGTAACAAGACTGTTAAGTCAATCTGGCTTCACCATTCGCTTTTTTTTTTTTTAATTTGATTTATATGCCACCCTTCTCCGGAGACTCAGGGCAACTTACAATGCGTTATGCAATAGCCTTCATACTTTTGTATATTTATACAAAGTCAGCTTATTGCCCCCACAAACCGGGTCCTCAATTTACCTACCTTAGAAAGGATGGAAGGCTGAGTCAACCTTGAGCCTGGTGAGATTCGAACTTACAGTAATTGCAGACAGCTGGTGTTAATCACAATGCTATAAGTCTGCTGAGCCACCAGGCCCTTTTGCTTCTCAGAAAGTTGCAAAAGGGGATCACATGATCCCAGGACACTGCAGCTATCACAAATGTTTCCCAATTGAAACTATGGTTAAATCTGTATATATGTTGCAAAATGAAAGTATTTTCGCCATGTCTATTTACTGGCAGTTTAATTTCGCAACATATACTTAGGAACTGCACTTAACAAATGTGGCAATTAGCACTACCAATAGTAGAGTAGAGTAGAGTAGAGTAGAGTAGAGTAGAGTAGAGTAGAGTAGAATAGAATAGAATAGAATAGAATAGAATAGAATAGAATAGAATAGAATAGAATAACAGAGTTGGAAGGGGCCTTGGAGGTCTTCTAGTCCAACCCCCTGTTCAAACAATATACCACTTATATACCACTTCAGACAAATGGTTGTCCAATCTTTTCTTAAAAACTTCCAGTGTTGGAGCATTCACAACTTCTGGAGGCAAGTTGTTCCACTGCTTAATTGTTCTAACTGTCAGGAAATTTATTCTTAGTTCTAGATTGCTTCTTTCTTTGATTAGTTTCCATCCAGTGGTGGGTTTCAAAATTTTTTACTACCAGTTCTGAGGGTGTGGCTTGGTGGGCGTGGCTTGGTGGGCATGGCAGGGGAAGGATACTGTAGAATCTCCATTCCCTCCCCAATCCAGGGGAAGGTTACTGCAAAATCTCAATTTCCTCCCGATCAGCTGGGACCTGGGAGGCAGAGAATAGATGGGGGCGGGGCCAGTCAGAATTTTTACTACCAGTTCTCCGAACTACTCAAAATTTCCACTACTGGTTCTCCAGAACTGGTCAGAACCTGCTGAAACCCACCTCTGTTTCCATTCATTCAAGAAGAAAACCTAATTTGTCTATGGCCATGAAGGGTCTGTGCTGCTTGCAATATGTGACAATCCTAGACCAGGCCAAATCCAAAAAAACACCAGGGAATTTCCTGAAATTCACTCTGACAAATCAGCCATCAACAGACACATAGACATTAACAACATCTATAGCAGTGGTGGGTTCCTCCCAGTTTGGTCCGGTTCAGCTGAGCTGGTAGTGGTGACAATATAACATCACCGAACCGGTTCTCCCCCCCCCGCCCTCCCCCCCCCACGTTATTCTTACCTTTTATTTGGTCCCATCCCCAATCTATTGCTGCCTCCTGAGTCCCAGCTGATGACTAGAGGGAAAAAAACTGTTTAAACTCTTGCCGCTGAGCTTCAAAGGGCCGTCCTACAGCTGATCAGTGTTAAAAGCAAACAAATGAGTCGGGTCGTAAGTGCGAGGACTGGTCGTAAGTGTGAGGACCTTCCAAAAATGACTCTGATCAGCTAGCCACGCCCACCTAGTCACATGACCTCCAAGCCACACCCACAAAATAAGCCACGCCCACAGAACCGGTAGTAAAAAAATTTAGAACACACCCCTGATCTATAGACTATGCAAAAGAGACCACCCACCAGCCCAAAAGAGAACAAAAAGACTCCAGCAGCTCTCCACCAGCAATCAGCACCCAGACCTGCATAGATTAACTCCAAGGTTAACTTCAGACCAACATAGGAGAACAAACACATCAGGACTAGATTCAGAAGTCCATCTGCATTTAAAAGACACAGGCCACTCTGTTGAAGACAACAAAGTCCATATTTTGAAGAGAGAGGATTGCTGGTTTGAAAGAAGGGTTAAATTTTGACATCTATGTCAAAATTGAACAGCCCTCTCTCAACAGAGGGGGAGGGATAAGACATCATCTATCTCCAGTCTACAACACAGTCCTTTCAACAGTTCCAAGAAGGCCCCACTCAGATGGCCCTGAGGACACAAATAAACCTCCAGGTGACCTTAATGACCCGCTAAAAGAATGCAAATGACCAGCTGTCTGCAAGGAGAATAAATCCTTCCATTCCTCACCATCCAGTCAGAGCTGAAGAAACTTCTTGGATGAGAAGTGAGCCATCTTCAAAGAAAAAACAGAAAGTCCAGTTGCCTCTTGAAAAAAAGCACCTTTGGGACAACCATGACTTGGATGACTGAGAATCTCCATAGACATCAGACCAACAATCAAGAAAGCAACACCTCAATCAAGAGATTGCCAAAGAGCCATCAGTAAACAGCCCAACCAAAGAATCTCTAGACTGCCCCCACAGGAAAGACACCAGAGTATAGACTTTTAGCTATACAATTTGGTATAAATCCTTCCATTCCCCACTATCCTGTCAGGCGACGAGTGAACAGTGGCTCAGGAGCAAGGCCGGAGCCAGGCAATGGCACATTCCCTGACCCGGTCAAGGCAGGCGGTGAGCAGGTGGAGGCTCTGGGGCCTTAGGGAATGGCACGTGCCTGGGTCCCAGCCTCCAACCCAAGGTGAAGGGCGAGCGAGCAACCTGTTTACCTTTGGTGAGCTGAGCAGAGTGGGCGAGGCACGGAGGTGATTGACAAGGCGATTAGCTGGGCTGCATGGTGAAGGCAACATATATAGGGCGGGGGTGGGCAGGGTGACCAGCAAGCGGGTGGGTGAGACGAGCAGCGAGCAGGTGACCGGGCAGGCATGGGCAGGGCCAACCAGAAGTGGTATTTACTGGTTCAGCAAACCAATTCAAATTGCCAGTACCAGTTCACCTGAACCAGTTGGAACTGGCTGAATACCACTTCTGAATGGAGCTCTCCGTCCCTGTGCTCACTTCTCCCTGTTTGTGGGCTCCGAAAGGAGCCAAAATCACCTTGGAGCTAAGGAGGGTGTCCTGTGAAGTCGTAGGTGGGAATACAACTCTCCTGCAGAACTCCAGGGCATTTTCTTCCCTCTATGCCACAGCGAAGAGAAGAGGCTGCATCAGATGGCTGCCACAGAGCCAGAGGCAGCTTAACATCTAAGAAGAGTGCTGGAGCGGATTTGGTGAACAGTGTCTGTAACTGGGTGAGAAGAATCCTTTTTATTGAAAGTGTAACCTCAAAAGAATATTCAGGAAAAGAGAGTCTCATAGTTATCTATAAAGTGGATGTGACCTAACATCTTGAGCAAAACTTTAAAACTTTAAAATGGAAGGGAAAGGAATCAAAGAAGAAAATAGAAAATTTGTTAAAAATATAGAAAATTGGATTTTCTAATTGGATTTTCTAATTGGCTTGGGCTAGGCATTTTAAAATGCTGGAGCTATTTACATAAAAAGCTAATATCACATTTATATTTTGGAGTACTATAGCAAAACTGGATAAAAATCGTTAAGATTGAAATCTGATTTAAGAGTGCCACCTGCTGTCAAAGGAAGGTACAACATATTCCCAAAATTCTGGAAAGACTTGGCTTCTGGATATGTGAAAATAAGAAAAACTTTATTACTAAAAGGACCCCTGAAAGTTTCAATATAAGACTGAACTGGCAGAGAGATTTATGAAGGTTCCATTTTTGGATTATCTAGAGAAACTGACTGATTAATTTTGGATAAAGACTCTTGGGCATTGGACATTGAACTTTTTGAGAAGTGGCTTTAGGTTTGAATATAAGATTGCTGGACTATTGGACAAAAAGAAAGAAAAGAAAGAAAAACAAAAAATGAGTGGAATTTGGGAAGAAATCATGTCGATAGCCCAGAGTATTAAAGATACCTTGACAAGAAGATGCGAGGGGATTATGAATAAAATGCAGATCATAGATGAAAAGCTGGAAATTATGACACAAAGGACAAGGAGAAACCAGGAGGCCCAGGAAGTGGAGGAGCTAACTGAAAAAGCAGCTGGGAAAATAGAACAGACAAAACAACAAATAAAAAGTAATGACAAGAAGGAGATAAAAATAAAAACAATAATGATTAATGAAATAAAACAAGGGGAGAATATTTTAAGAGAAGCTAAACAAGAACTGGAACTACAGGAAGATCTTTTTGGGAGTGAGATAGGGGTAAGAGTAGACAACTTGAAAATTAGACAATGGAACAGGGTAGAGAAGGGAGAAATGTTTAAGAGGATTGGCCAAGAAGTGGAAGCATATAGAGATAAAGATCCAAGAGAGGAATATGGGAGACAAGCTAAAAAATGAATAATTAAAGCTTTAAAGCGGGTGAGAGATGATGGATAAAAAAAGGGAACATTTCTTAAAAACAATGGTGAGATAAGTTAAAATAGGGCTGGAAGCTAGGGAAAGGGGAATTAATGTAATATATATTTTTACATTACAAAGTGAATTAACAACAAGAAGGGAACCTAGAATCTTAATGATGGTAATTCTGAATATGCTTAAACAATATGGTGATGGTTATAAAAATAATATATTGAAATATTGAATAATTGAACAATCAAAGATCATAATTTAACATAATTATGTGTATTATTAGTAGAACTATGTAAGTTTCTTAAATATAACAAATAGGATTACCAACATTTTATTTGTAATAAAAGGGATGATGTGTGGAATTTGACTGATATAAAAACAATATATTGAAATATTGAAAAAGATAATAATGAAAGATTATAATTGAACAAAAACATGTGTATCATTATTATTAGAATAATAATAATAATGGGATATTATAATTAATTAGAATTATATAGCTGAATGAGTGAATGTGTGAGGTTGGGGAATTCATAGCCTATAGAGAGGTTTCATGAGCCAGAGAAACCCAATTATGAACTTTGGAACCCAGGAATACCTGAATTAGGTGGTCATTGAAGGTAAACTTGGTTTGGCTTCTCCTGTACACAAAAATTTCAAGAACAGGACAGGTCATCCATTGATTCTGTAAGTAATAATACAGAGTTGGAACTTGGAAGGGACCTTGTAGGTCTTGTAGTCCAATCTCCTCCTCAGGCAGGAAATCCTCTACCATTTCAGACAAATGGCTGTCCAATCTCTTCTTAAAAACCTCCAGTGATGGGACACCCACAATCTCTGGAGGGAAGCCATTCCACTGATTAACTATTCTGACAGTCAGGAAATTTCTCCTCATTTCTAGGTTGGTCCTCTCCTTGATAAGTTTCCAGCTGTTACTTCTTGCCCTGCCCTCAGGTGATCCCATAACTAAGAAGAGACCAAATGGCTGCCTTAAAATACCTTCACTCAGAAAGCAGCAGCTTCTCGCCACGTTTAAATGCCAAGACACAAATAATTATTCTTGTTCTTAGTACATGAGATATGAACTCTTCTCTCTTATATAAGAATTTGAGGGGTTAGGAATAGGTTCCAGGGTCATCTATGAAGCTGAACAATGGGAAGTGTAGAGGAAAGAAAAAAGAAAAGGAGGGGGGAATGCATTTATTTATCCAACATCTGGTTAAACAGTAAAGTTGATTTCCATAGGACAAGGTGACGTTCACCAATTCAGATTCTTTTAAGGATGAGTGAGATATGGGAACCAGTTTCGTTAGAAATCAGGAGGTTGTGAGTTTCAACCTGGAATTAAGGAGAAACTTCCTAACAGTGAGGACAATTAACCAGTGGAATAGCTTGCCTTCAGAAATTGTAGCTGTTCCATCACTGGACATTTTTAAGAAGATACTGGACAGCCACTTATCTGAAATGGTATAGGTTCTCCTGCTTGAGCCGGGGGCTGGACTAGAAGATCTCCAATGTCCCTTCCAGCTCTATTCTGATTGATTGATAAGACACTCTGCTGATACTCTATCCTATCCTATCCTATCCTATCCTATCCTATCCTATCCTATCCTATCCTATCCTAATCCTGCCTTAAGTGTGAAGTCAGTGGGTGACTCTGGGCCAGTCCCTCTCTCTCAGTCCTAGGAAGAAGGCAAGTGTAAAACTTCCCAAAAATCTTGCACAGAAAACTGCATGAATTTGTCTTGAAAGCATAGGCAAAAAAACAAACAAAAAAAGGAGAATCAAAGATGCTTTTCCAAAAGGCAACCGGACTTTCTTGAGTATTTTCCTTGAAAACGTTTCACTTCTCATCCAAAAGCTTCTTCAGTTCAGAACTGATGAAGCTTCTTAGATGAGAAGGGAAATGTTTTCCAGGAAAAAAAAGATCAACAAAGTCCAGCACCTTTGCGACAACCATGACCTGGATGATTGTGAATCTCCATAGACAAAAAAAGGATAATAACTCTATCATACTAGAAGACCAAGACCAAAACCAACTCTATCATACCAAGACATACTAGACTGTCTTGGACGATCAGCAATAGGAAAGAGCATTGCTCAACTTAATTTGCTTTCAGAGAGTGAGATAAGCCAATGGTTTCCCAGCAGCCACCCAGTTTCAAGATCCCAAAGTATAGAGACTAGAACCAAGGGAGGAAGGAGCAATTGGCTGAGTGCAGAGGAACCACTCTTCCAAAACAACAGAGGACAATTGGACATTCAGTATGGCTCTGTTCCAGGTTTAGAGTTTAAGATTCTCACAGTACCAATTTGTGTATCAGAAAGGCTTCATCCAGAGTCGAATGGTAGCAACCAGATCCCACCCTGTTGTTGTGACCCCGACTCCCGAGCCTGTCCTAACAGAGGAAGAGGACTCAGAAAGTGATGGGGAGGAACTGACAAGGCCTCCCTCTCCAGGACCCTCCTTTTTGGCAATGCCTCAGGTTCCATCCGAAGGCCAGGAGAAACAACCTAGGATGTGCCAGAAGGAAGGCATATCAGAGCACCAATTGATAGGGAGTGAGGAGGATGAATCCTGGCTTGATCCCAGGCAGCGTCAGAGGGAGAAGCATGCACAGCAACGGGAGAGGCGAGGGAGGGCCAGAGATTGAGCTGAGTCACGGAGCCAGGCCACACCAGGAATAAAAGTGGGTGGGATTGCTCTTCAGGCTTTGTGACGGACAAAGTTAAAGCCTGCAAGTCACATCGTGATCTCTGAAATTCAGCTTGGATATATTTTGGACTGAACATTGACTAAACTTTTGTCTCATGGATAATTTGTTGCTCCTGGAACAGACTGAAGATAAGTCCTCTTCTGCTTTATGGGAATGAAACCTGTCGTGGCAGGCATTCGGCAGTTTGCTGCCAAAACCTTGGTCTGCCAAAAAGTCTAATCTGTTTACCTAATAAAATATTGGCAGACATGCTTGGTATTACGTTTGCCTGTGTGAGGAGGGGGGACAGAACACTGTGGAGTTGGGACTAACATCACCTTCTACCAAGCCTGTTCATTCATCTCTTCTCTTTTTGACTCTCTTCTTTCTTTCTCTTTAGAAAATTGCCCATCATGAATGTTCAGCCAACGGTTGTCACTCAGCCACAGGTGGTGGTGATGGTCCAGCCCAACAGAAACCATTGGCAAACAGACTTATGTGACTGCTTTAGCGATTGTGGAGTCTGTAAGTGACCAGAGCAATAACTGAAAGTGGAGTTCTCAAAGCCTTCTGGGGAAGATTGGACTGAATATCCTTCCAGACTGGATAGGTTGCAAGAAATAAATTATTCTTTATAATTTGAGCAATGGATGTTTGCTACCGGTTTGCTCGCACATGTGCCGATCATATTTGATGACATTCGGGCAGGCAGCCTCCCACCGCCGCTGCCGAACCGGTGTGAACCGATAGCAACCTACCACTGGTATGCTCCCACAGGAGATCTAAATCCAGCTCCCTCCCCCATGAATTCTGTTGACTCTTATTTAGCACCAATCTGCCTTGACCATTAGTAGATCTGATTCTGGTATAAAGCATGAAGTAAACTCTATTCTGGCACCTGGTTTCTTGTGCCCGATGCTACACAACTGAAGAATTAAAGAAAGCAATATGATGTCCTCCTGATGTTTTGAATTTTAATGTTCATAATGAGGGGTCCTTGCTGCTTTTGGAGTTTGGTTGTTTTCTTGCACATGTTTCATTACCCAGGTAGGGAATATCATCAGTGCTAGGACCAGTGGTGAGTTTCTACCGGTTTGCCCCGGTTCGGGCAAACGGGGAGTGGCAATGGTGAGAGGCTCTGCACACCTGCCCAGACATCATAATGGATCAGCCTGGTCATCTCCTTCATGTAGAACGTTAAAGTTCCATACACAACTTTTAATGGCATAGAAGCCGTGTCTCCTTTTATATCTTGCCATCATCATTGCATGCGCAGAAGCGCAGCAAGTGAGCGAAGCGATTCTGAACCAGTAGCGAAGGTAAGTGGAACCCACTACTGGCTAGGGCAGCAGCACTGCTACTACTAAAGATGTTACTTACTTGGGGAATGAAATATCTGCAAGAAAGCAACCAAGTTCAGAGAGCACCAGGGAAACAACAGTTCAAATGTGTAGTTACAAATATTCTCTTCTATTAGTAATTGTCAGACACAATCAATCAGATCTATGTGCGAAGAATTCAATTAGCTGTTTTATTACTGTTGCTATAACAGGAAGCGTTTACACCTGGGTTAGACTAGATAAGGTTAAACAGCATTCAAGGAAGATCAGACTTCACTCTCTTATGCCCACAGAGTGGTTCCAGATTAGTTCCCTGTTTGACTCCCCTCCCTGGCTCAGCCAGTCTCTCTTCGACAGTAATTTCCTTAATTCTCTTTCATAATAGTTGAGAATATCAGTATACAGAAAAATGCAATGGAGTGTGCTTTTATTTAATATGGTTTGTACATTAGTTTTTTTCAGCCTTCCCCGCTGCTAAGCATTTAACTAGCATTTCCACTCACAGTTTTGATGTTGCACAAATAGCATAATTTGCAGTTTCTGGGCCATAACTCTTATGTCATTCAACACTGTGCCAAAATATTTCTACAGGAGCTTTTTTCCCAGGGGTGAAATCCAGCAGGTTCCGACAGGTTCTGGAGAACCGGTAGCGGACATTTTAAGTAGTTTGAAGAACCGGTAGCAGAAATTTTGTGTAGTTCAGAGAACCGGCAAATGCCACCTCTGGCTGGCCCCAGAGTGGGGTGGGATTTTGCAATATTCTTCCCCCAGGAGTGGAGAGGGAATGGGGATTTTGCAATATCCATTTTGCTTTTTCTTCCTCTCTATAGGTCTCTGTGGATGGTTCTGCTTCCCTTGTTTGGCATGCCAAGTTGCTGCAGCTATGAATGAATGTTGCTGTTGTGGCGCAACTGTGGCCATGCGAGCTGTCTACAGGACAAAATACAATATCCCTGTAAGTAGATTAACTTGCCTAAGACTAGACAAAAGTCAGGCTTATAAATTCTAGTCAAACCTCCCAAAAAACCCCAAACTAGAATCTTAAGAAATACCTGTGAAATTGGAGAGAAATACAAGCTGAGAAACGGAGTGGGGCAACCAACTTGCTGCGAGATAACTTGTCATGGCCAACTCACCATGGGAAAATTCAACAATTCAATCTAATTATTGAAAATATGTTTTAAAAATTATTTTAATTTTTGTCATTCACATTTCATTTTGTCCCTCCTTTGGCATTATTTCTCCAGTGATTCAATTCCATCATTTATTCAATATTAGTGCAATATTCTTGTCGCAAGTTGTCCTATGGTGAGTTCTCCTACAGTGAGATGGCCACAGTTAATTGGCCGTGGAGAGTTGGATGTGGCGAGCTGTCCTAGACCTGCTCAGAAAGGCAGCGCATACACAATCCAGAAATTTTGGGGAGAAAAAAACCCTAACCTGGGAAATAAACGGATAATTCTTTCATTTGTTATCTGCAGCAGACCATAATCTTTCAGAATTATAGGAATGAAAATAAAAATGACACTTGTCCCACACCAAACATAATTATCCCATCTACCTGGCCCATAAGGATGGGAAGACAGAATATGTTACAAGTCCCATGGATTAGGGATTGTTATCTGTGGCACCATGAAAAAAGGCCTTCTTGGTGGTGGCCTCTCAGTGCCCCTGCTGCTTTTCTGAAAGGCGCTAAAAACACGGTTTTGTCAGTGGGCCTGAGGACCACAAATAGAAATGGAGCCAATCATGTGGTGAATTTGATTGTGTTGTTGCTGCCACTGGCGATGGGTGAAATGGATTTTTTAAAAAATAGTTTTACATAATGTAATGGATTTCTGTTGTTAAGTGGGATTTGTTAAGTGAATTTTGCCCAATTTCACAACCTTTCTTGCCACCATTGTTAAGTGAATCATTGCAGTTGTTAAGTTAGTATTATTTATTTATTTGTTTTATTAAATCTTTATACCGCCCTTCTCCCACTGGACTGAAGGCGGTGAACAACCAAGAATAAAAACATCACATACAAAATGTAAACTTTTTAAAAAAGAATTAAACAATTTTTGGCCCAATAAATTTAAAATACCCCAACTAAAATCAATTAACAATTAAAAATATCTAAGGGGGGGTTAAGCCAGCCCAGCTTGATGAAATAAAAAAGTTTTAAGGGCACGGCGAAAAGCACGGAGATCTGGGATCCTACGTATCTCCAGGGGCAGGTCGTTCCAGAGGACAGGTGCTGCCACAGAGAAGGGCCTCCCCCTGGGGGTCGCCAGCCGACATTGTCTGGCCGATGGGACTCTGAGGAGTCCCTCTCTGTGGGAGCGTACTGGCCGGTGGGAGACTATCGGTGGCAGAAGGCGGTCCCGTAAGTACCCAGGCCCTAAGCCATGGAGCGCTTTAAAGGTGGTAACCAACACCTTGAAGCGCACCCAGAAGACCACCAGGAGCCAGTGCAGCTCGCGCAGGAGGGGTGTCACATGGGAGTGCCCCATCGCTCCCATAATCCCCCGCGTGGCCGCATTCTGTACCAGTTGGAGCCTCCGGGTAACACAGGTTTTAAGTGAATCTGGCTTCCCCATTGACTTTGCTTGTCAGAAGGTCACAAGAGCTCATCACATGATCTTGGGACATTGTAACCGTCATAAATATGATCCGGTTGCCAAGCGTCTGAATTTTGACCACATGAATCCTAGGCATACTGCAAAGGTCGTAATTGTGAAAAATGATCATAAATCACATTTTTCAGTGCCATTGTAACTGTAAATCCCATGGATTAAGGATTGTAACTTGTTGGACCATGTCCCCCTACCCTGCTGCTTTGTAACTTTGAATGGTCACTAAATGAACTCTTGTAAGTCGAACTGTTCCATCCAACACAGAGTTAGTTTTTCATGATTCCATATGTCTACATCGTGATTTGATTAAAAAGGTTATTGATGCATTTGGTTTCTTTTCTTTTCAACAGGGATCCATCTGTGGAGATACCTGCATTGTGGGGTGTTGCCCCGTTTGTTCCCTCTGCCAAATCCAGAGAGATATCAATAGAAGGAAAGACATGGGGATATTCTAGAAGACTTCATCCTAAACTCCTTTACATTTGTCCCTTTTTTTCATTAGAATTCTGAGAAGTAAGATGCGTTAAAGTAGCTTGTAGGAAGAACCATTATTTAGAGGCACCCTTGCTTTATTCTTTAACCCAGAAATTAAATTTTAGTAGTGATTCAGACTTCAAAATCCAGTCACAGAAAACTTGCTCTTGTTTGTCCTGTCCTGTCCTTTGATTTTTCTTCCTATTTCTTTTAAAATGGAAAAGAAAACATTTTGGTTGCTGTTGCTATTAAACAAATGGGGGGGGGACCCTACTAGACCTTTGAAAATTTATTCG
Organism: Arizona elegans; assembly: GCA_022577455.1. Lineage (NCBI taxonomy): Eukaryota > Metazoa > Chordata > Lepidosauria > Squamata > Colubridae > Arizona > Arizona elegans. The sequence goes on along the minus strand of JAKOOJ010000009.1, from coordinate 5,176,540 downwards.
TGGATCTACCCTTTTGCCTTTCCTGTTTTAAGGCTACTGGTGATTTTGGTTTGCAAGATGTAATCACTGGAGAATATAAGGTAAAATTAGCCATAACCAGCTTACCTGAAAGTGTTTGTTCTCCAGAAGTGGGCGACTACTTGGCTGGGATTTCTGGAGCTCTTAATAAAAGGAACATTTATTACAAACAGCGTGCTTGTCGTATTTGGGAGCCAGGCAGGGGTGGGTTTTAAAATTTTTTACTACCAGTTCTGTGGGCGTGGCTTATTTTGTGGGCGTGGTTTGATGGTCATGTGACAATTTTAAGATTTAGCAGAAGTACTGGTCTACCAGGCTTTTAACTTCTTGCAGAGCTGTACCGGTCTACCCATTTGTTCTTGGAGCATTCCGGTCTACCCATTTGTTTTTGGAGGCACCGGTCTACCCATTTGTTTTTGGAGGCACTGGTCTACCCATTTGTTTTTCGAGCGCATTGGTCTACCACCACACTGCTTTTTAACACTGATCAGCTGTAGGGCAGCCCTTTGAAGCCCTGCGGCAAGAGTTTAAACAGTTTTTTTCCTTCTAGCCGATCAGCTGGGACTCGGGAGGCAGCAAATAGATTGGGGGCGGGGCCAAATAAAAGGTAAGAATAACGTGGGGGTGGGGGCAGGAGGCCCCAGCTCCCGAACAAAAAGAACCGGTTCGGTGACGTTATATCGTCACCGCTACTGGCTCAGCCGAACCGGGCCGAACTGGGAGGAACCCACCACTGGAGCGGGGCAGTGGTGAGTTGCTCCTGGTACGGCCTGGTTCGGGTGAGCTGGTAGTGGTGACGATGTGACATCACCGAACCGGTACTCTTTGCCTGGAAGCTTGGCCCTCCCACCTGCCCCCGCTTTATTCCTACCTTTATTTCTTGTTTTTTAGCCCAGCTGATAGGCACAGCAGAGTGGATTGCCGCACCTCAGCTGGCGAGAAACCTAACGCGCAAAGCGCATGCGCGAAGAGAACCGGTAGTAACACCAGTTGGAACCCACCACTGAGCTGGATAAGAATAACACACCTGTGGGTTAAGGCAGAAATGTCAATTATGTCAAGAAACAACTTACCTGATCTGCCATTTTCTCCTCTCTACTAATTTGACTCTGTAACCTTGATTGTCTAAAAGTCTAACGATAACATAATCCGACTTTGCTCAGGGCCTTTATCTGCTTAATAAAATCCTAACTACAGGTGGTCCTCGACTTAGGACCACAATTTTGCCCAAAATGTAGGTGGTGAAGTGAGACATGTGTGAAGTGAGTTTGGCTCCATTTTACGACTTTTCTTGCCATGTGTGTTAAGTGAATCACTGCCGTTTGTTAAGTTAGTAACACCGTTGTTAAATGAATTAGGCTTCCCCATTGACTTTGCTTGTCAGATGGTCACAAAAGGTGATCACATGACCAGGGCATTACAACAGTCATTAATATGAACCAGTGGTCAAGCATTCAAATATAAATCATGTGACCATGGGATGTTGTAACAGTCCCTAAGTCTGAAAAATAACAATAGCATTTAGACTTATATACCATTTCACAGTGCTTTACAGCCCTCTCTAAGCGGTTGAGAGTCAGCCTATTGCCCTCAACAATCTGGGTCCTCACCTTTAGCCTGGTGAGAATTGAACTGCTAAATTGCAGGCCGCCGGCAGTCAGCAGAAGTGGCCTGCAGTTCTGCACTCTAACCACTGTACCACCGTGGCTCATGGTCATAAGGCACTTTTTTCAGTACCGTTGTAACTTCGAACGGTCACTAAATGAACTGTTGTAACTCGAGGACCACCTGTACTGAAGAAATGGAGGCAGGCTCATTTATATTGTTTCTGTTCCTTTTTTTAAAACTATCTTAGTGCCTCACAACAGTAAATGTTATGTGGGCAAAAGTATAAAACATACCCCTGAAAGTTTTATTGCCTATTTCCTCTCGGATCTGCTTAGTATTTGGGATTAACCAACATCATAGAAATACTGTATTCACCTATGCATTACAGCCTGTTCCATAAAACAGTTTATGGTAAAACCAAGGGACAAAAGTAAATTATCCAATAAAGTGATTTCAGCAGACTCAAATATAATAATCTGAGTGCTTTCCCTTCTTAGCAACTTGGATGTTTTAGAACTCTGCATATTTCAGAAATACTCAGGCCAGAGGAGAGGTGGGTTTCAGCAGGTTGTGACCAGTTCTGGAGAACCGGTAGTGGAAATTTTGAGTAGTTTGGAGAACCGGTAGTAAAATTCTGACTGGCCCCACCCCCATCTATTCTCTGCCTCCCAAGTCCCAGCTGATCGGGAGGAAATGGGGATTTTGCAGTAACCTTCTCCTAGAGTGGGGAGGGAATGGAGATTTTACAGTATCCTTTCCTTGCCACGCCCACCAAGCCACACCCACAGAACCAGTAGTAAAAAAATTTGAAACACATCACTGGGCCAGAGCCATGTGTGAGAATAATTGATTCATACTTTAAAATATGATGGCCCAAAAGCCCACCTGATCATTAAGTGATATTGCAATTAATTTGGGAGAAAGGCAGTCTGGAAAATTTTACTGTTTGCTCCATTATATTGACTATGCTATTATGTACGGAGAATTTACCTAGAAATTAATAAAACCCCTAACCCTAACTCTTGTGTTTCTTATCTCACATTTTGCGTGTTTCAAATATTATTCTGCTGTACAGAAAAGTATTATTTGTTAATTCGTTAGGCTGTATTTATGGTGTAATGGTTATTTTATTAATCTAAGGGCTAGGATTTTCATCTGTATATATAAAATGGGACAGGACGATATAGACAAATCTTTTATTTTTATTCCACAAAATGATATAAATTTCACAAATGACATAAATTGATGCAAATGTCACTTTTAGCATTTCCCCTGGTTTTCTATCAATTCAATGGAAAGAATGAACAATTTGATTCTGTGGTTTTTGTTTTAATTTCCTTCGAGTCAACGTTGGCTCCTGACCACTGTCAGAAACCAGTTCCTGCAGTTTTCTTGACAACATTTTCAGAAGCAGTTTGTCCTTGCTTCCTTCTTGGAGCTCAGAGGTCTGACTGGCCCAAGGACTCCCAGCTAGCTTTGTCCCTAAGGCAGGACTCGAATTCGCAGTCTCCTGGTTTCTAGCATGTTGCCTTAAATGATTCTGCACAGGAAAAGTTTAAAGTGTTGGTTAACCACTGACTCCTTTTCACTTATCTATTGTAATCCATCTTCTGCAATGTGTTTTAGTTTCTGTTTCCTTGTTTTCAAGTTTCTTTTCCTTCCTTTCCAAACAACATTATGTCAAGTGCAAAAAGACTGACAAGCCAAATAATCTAAGGTTAGAAAAAGCAAATAACGGATAGAATTTAAATCGTGTTTATACCATTACAGTATCCTTCCTTCCACCCTGATCCTACCTTAATTTATATCCTGGATTTTGTTCTTTGAACTTCTGTCTTTTTGAGGATCTCATCAATTCCACCTGTGGGAAATGCACTCACCAGTCAGAAATGGGACAGAGTCATTAAGTGAAGCAGCAAGCAGTTTATTGTAAAATACGTTCTTGCTGTTAGAAGAAATATCCTTCTAGGTTCAGCTCCAAGTGGGGAAAAAGACACTGGAAACATGGAGACTGCTTGGAAAGATGGTTTAATGGTGGACAGGATCACATGGCTTGAGTTCCTGAATAGAAAAGGGGCGAGATGCAGTGAGTCCCCGGGTTTTATGCTCTCTCTGGCTTTGAACTTCCTGGGCCCTGAAAGAGTATCCTGATTGGTTGTCAGACTCCCAGGGGGTGGGGGTCTTAGCTAGCCTTGCTGGCTGATGTAATCTTCCCAGGTGCCATGTGGTGAGTTTCTGTCCTAGATGAGTCCCATTGTTTTGCAGATGTCCTTTGACAAAGGATTGGGTTTCTGCCTCTGGCCCATTAATAAAGGGTGTGGAGGCAGGAAGGTGGGAATTGCTTTGTCTTTAAAACATGTTTCTCCATTTCTCAACCAGGAAAACATAATATTCTGCCTTTTTAATATTTCCTAAAATATTTCATTCTTCCAGGAAAGGGGTGGGTGCTAACTTCCTACACTGCAAGACAAGGTGGCTAGTTAATGTAGGCACAAAAATAGATTTCAACAGGATTTAATTCCCTCAGCCCAAAGTGCAGATAACCTCCCATGTCATCCCATTTGAAGAGGATCACACAGGTCACAATCTTTCCAGAACACCTAGTTCCCCCTTTTTGGAATTACCCTACTGTTGGAAGAAATTTCCTGAGTTCCTTCCCAGCTGGGACACATAACAGATGCTATGGATGTAAGAAATGGATGCAGAAGCCAGCTGCCAGAATGCGGAATTCTTTTAATGTAGGAAGGCAGGAAGCAAAAAGTGATGGGGGCGGCTGTTCCTGGTTTGCAAGTAGATTGGGGGAGGCAAATCCATGCCTTCTTATACTTGATTTTCCTTGGAAACGCCTACAGTTTTATTGGGTTATTTGTGTGCCTCTAGTTAAAATGATTGCCCTGAGTTCTGTCTTCCTACCTTAATGGATTAATCCTGTCCCAGTACTTTCGTCTTTTCTATCCTGGGGGTTAATCCTGTCAAGAGGCAGGAAAAAGGGAGTTTCAGTTTACCTTAAGCAGTTTATTTTTAGCCTTATTCCCTTTATCTTAATGGCTCTACTTAAGTGTTTCTGCTGTTAACTCTGTTAGTTTTGTAACAACTTTTAGCAGGCTGCTCTGAGTTTTCATTTCAGCTGGTTCTTCTTGGTTTTCTTAAAGGGGTAGGGCTGTTTTAAGTCTTTTGGCACTGCTTTTGTGGGCCCTGGAACTGTCTTTTGGGGTGTACTTTCCACACTACCTTTACAATCCCTTAAACTGGTTTTACTATTAGCAATATGTGCAATTTTGCTTAAATCCTACCTTTCTTATAATTCTAAGCCCTATTACATTTCTTAGTACTGGTCCCTTAAGATGTATGATTCCTACAAAAACAACATTTAGCTATTATTGCTTGTCTTACATGCCCAACCATCCTTTTCCTTTTCACACATTAATTCTACCTTCATTTGGTCATGGTGCAATTTGATTCACAACTGCAATCAGAAGTGTTGGAAGGGTCAGAAATAGTGAGGGATCTGCTATTTGACTCCTAGAATCTGAAACGGAAAAAAGGCAGAAATATCAGAATGGTTTCTAAAGATGGAGCAAGGAACGATGAATTTAAAGATAATGTCTGAGCATTCCCAACCATTTATTTATTTATTATTTTATTATTATTAATTATTTATTTATTATTATTTATTTCTTCTAAACTAAGTTTCATTTCTTCTCCTACCATCTCTTTTGGTTTTTTTTTCTTGAGTTATTTTTTTTTTTACATCCACCTAGCTGAAACAAAAATTACTTCCTCATTTGAAAAAAACATCGAGCAACTTGGTTAAAAGGGTAATTCCCTTTCAGTTTTAAAACACAACAGGAGGCAGCCAGTGGGCAGAGTTTATTGCAGTTCGGCAAAGAGAAGCCAAAAGAGGAAGAAAAGAAGAAGAAGAAGAAGAAGAAGAAAAAGGTTTGAAATCTTGCTTTCTTTGAAATCTTTCTGCCTTTGCTTTTGTATTTATTCTAAACTAATAAAATTTTCCAAATTTTTTTATCTCCCTGGATCTAATCTGGTTGTTGAAAGACCGTCTTGGGCCATTCTGTATTACATTGCAGAATGTGAGTCCTCGTTTTTTTTAAAAAAATTTGGGGAGAAATAAGAATGGATTCCTAAAGTAACACAAATATAAAGATGGTCATTTTTCTTTCTTCCTTTTTAAAAAATTATTATTTATTTTTGGATATACATCAATATTATATGAACAGTGTGGGATCTGGGTATCATCCATTTAAATACCAATAATAATAGTAATATTAATAACATTTGTTACATTAATCATACTTACATAATTGTGGTATTGTGTTCCTTCATTGTTTAGTTGTTCAGTGTTTTTGTGTACCATTCTAAAAACAGTCACAATATTATTTAAACGTACATAGTGATACCATCTTTTAACATCTAATATTTACGTCTCGCTATTACTTTTAGTATATTATATAAAAATATGTATAATAAAATACCTCCTTGATCTTGTTTCTATTTCTATTCTAGCACTCAGTAAAGCTAATCTTATATTAAACAGCATTCCCTTTCTAACCATCATCTCTTGCTTGCTTTAGTATTTCAATTCTGATTCGTTTTTTCACTTGCCTCCCAAACTCTTCCCTTCTCTTTGTCTCTGTCTACAAAAGTGTTATATATTTAAAAAACAACATTAGAACCCAAGCAAATATTTGTTGATGAAGAAGGGAGGATCCTTATGGTGGAAGTAACAATGAACTATAAATAAATACTTTTGGTAGCGATATATGCACCAAATAATAATCAAGAAGAATTTTATGGGAAATTGCACAGGAAAATAATAGAACAAGAAAATGAAAGTATTTGTATAATGGATGACTTTAATGCAGTAATAGATGTTGATTTGGATTACAAAATGACGAAGATAAACAAGAAGCCTAGGAAAATGCTTCCAAAAACTTTCTTTACAATGGTAGAGGAACTAAGCATACAAGATGCCTGGAGAAAAAGAGACTCGAAGGAAAAGCAATATACTTTTTACTCAAATAGGCACATGTCATGGTCTAGAATAGAGACCATGTATTTAATGAACTTGGAGGTATTTAATGAACTTTTAGTAAAAGAAAGATACCAAATTCATGGATGGAGGCATATATTACTCTTATACCCAAAGAAGACACAGATTTGCAACAAGTTAAAAACTACAGACCGATTTTTTGTTGAATGTGGATTACAAGATATTTGCATCAATAATGGCGAAGAGAATAAAAAGATTGTTAAATGAATTTATACATACAGATCAAAATGGTTTCTTACCATGGGAAATGGGAAATGTAGAAAGTAGAAAGTAAGAGGAACAAAACTGATGCGTAAAAAGAAACACATATTCTGTGTTTGTGTTTTGTATGTTGTGTTGTGTTGTTGTAAAATTAATTTAAAAAATTTAAAAAAACACACACACAAAATGGTTTCTTACCTAAGAGACAGATTAGAGATAATATGAGGACAATTCTGAACACTTTGGAATATTATGAAATACATTCAGAAAAACAAATGGCAATGATGTTTCTTGATGCCCAGAAGTTGTTTGATAATGTAAATTGGCAATTTATGAAAAAGCAATTACAGATTATGGATTTTGGGGGGAGATTTATAAATATGATAAAAACAATTTATAATAAGCAATCAGCAAAGGTGATGATAAATGGAGACATGACAGAGAAGGTTAATATAATGAAAGGAACAAGACAGGGATGTCCCTTATCCCCATTATTATTTGTGTTGATACCAGAGGTATTAAATAGAAATATAAAACGAAAGGAAGAAATGAAAGGAATGAAAATTAAAAAAGAATATAAATTGCAAGCATTTGCAGATGATTTAGCCGCCCTGAGTCTCCGGAGAAAGGCGGCATATAAATGTAATTGTTTGTTTAAACTTAAAAATAAAAAACTTTTTTTAAAAAAGTAACCTCTGGCTGCAATTAATCCAGCCCAGCACTGTGTCCACCAAGGCTACACAGCAATAAATTTAGCAGGCAAATCAAGGAGTTCAGGAAGCAAAAGATCCAGATAATTAGTCCAGAAAGCTAGAAAGAATATAAGGACTCTTAGGAAATTCAAATGTCGGCACTCAACACTTCCGGAACCCAGTGTTTGTTCCCAAAAAATGCCCCTCCCCACAGCGTCTCCCCAAATCTCACTCACCAGGTGTGCCCTGTGAAGATGGGCGGGGCACTCTTCTCTTGAGTAACCTGCTCAGTCGGCGCTGTTTTCACCTTCTCTCCACTCTCTGCGCTCTCGGATCAGGAGGGGGTGGTCCCTGCTCCTCACCTGAGCTCTGTCTCTCATGTTCATCCTGCCCCTGTTCCTCCCTGTACACAAGCCGCCCTAATCTTGAAAGGCCCTGGCTTTATTGACCCTGCCCTTCCCCTTTTTCCTCAGCAGCCAACGAAACTGCCCCCTCAATCGCTGTCGGCTCAGGTTCCAGCTTGTCTTCACCTGCAGATTGAAGCTCGGATGGGGGCATGACAGCCACCCAGTTTCAAGGTCACAAGTTACAGGGACTAGAACAAAGAGAGGAAGCAGCAATTGGCTGAGTGCAGAGGGAACCAATCTTCCAAAACAACAGAGGACAATTGGACATTCAGTATGGCTCTGTCCTAGATTTAGAGTTTAAGATTCTCACAGTACCAATTTGTGTATCAGAAAGACTTCGTCCAGAATCGAATCTAGCAACCACATCCCACTCTGTGGAGTTGGGACTGAGATCACCTTCTACAAAGCCTGTTCATTAATCTCTTCTCTTTTTGGCTCTCTTTTTTCTTTTTCTTAGACTATTGCCCACCATGGAGGCTCAGCCAATGGTTGTCACTCAACCACCAGTGTTGGTAACGGTCCAGCCCAGCAGAAACTATTGGCAAACGGGCATATGTGACTGCTTTAGTGACTGTGGAGTCTGTAAGTGACCAGGCCAATAACTGACAGTGGGGTTCTCAAAGCTTTCTTAGGAACTTGGGAATAGTATGACAAAATTGGCAGCACACAAGGAGAACCATTATAAGATGTGGTATAGATGGAATCTAGCTCCCTCGAGACTAGCAAAAATGTACCCGAATGTAAATCCTGTTTGTTGGAAATGTAAAAAAGCTCAGGGTACTTTTTTCCATGTTTGGTGGCTTTGCCCAGAAATAAAAGAAATATTGGGAAAAAATAAAAACATGGATAGTAGAAATAATAGATCAAGAAATTGAATTAGAACCAGAAGTTTTTTTATTAGGCATGATAAAAAAGAATATTAAAAAAGACATAAAATATTTGACACTACACATAATTACGGCAGCCAGACTGGCTATAGCACAACGGTGGAAAACAGATCGTATGCCAACAGATCAGGAAGTAATTCAAAAAATCTACACATGCGTAGAAATGGATAAATTAACTCTAGAATTAAAAGACAAGGAAGACTCAAAATATTTTATAGTATGGAATAGATGGTACAGAATATCCTTCCAGACTGGATAAGTTGCAGAAATAAATTATTCTTTACAATTTGAACAATAGATGTTTAATTATTGAACAGCCTATTGGATTGGAATTAGGATTGCAAGATATAAAAGGAGACATGGCTTCTATACTATTAAAAGTTGTGTTATAGAACTTTAAATACATGTAGGAGAGGACGAGACTGATCCCGAAAGTGGGATCAAACGCACCATCAGTTTGGAGTTGCTATGCTCCCACAAGAGATTTAAATCCAGCCCCCAGTGAATTCTGTTGACTCTTATTTAGCACCAATCTGCCTTGACCATTAGTAGAGCAGATTCTTGTATACAGCATGAAGTAAACCCATAGTACTTTTGAACTCTCTCCTGGCACCTGGTTTCTTGTGCCTGATGCTACACAGCTGAAGAATTATGGTAAAAAGTATGTTTAAGAAAACAATCTGGTATCCTCCTAATGTTTTGAATTTTAATTTTCATAATGATGGGTCCTTGCTGCTTTCAGAGCTTGGTTGTTTTCTTGAACATGTTGCATTACCCAGATAGGGAATATCATCAGTACTAGGAGAGCATCACTACTAGTACTAAAGATGTTACTTACTTGGATAAAGAAACATCTGCAACAAAACAACCAAATTCAGAGAACATTGAGGACAAAACAGTTCACATGTGAGTTATAAGTATTCTCTTCTGTTGGTAATTGTCAGACACAATCAATCCATGTGCGAAGAATTCAATTAACTATTTTATTACTCATGCCTATAATATAGAAATCTTCTCAGACTGGCAGTTTGCACCTGGGTCAGACTAGATAAGGTTAAACAGCATTCAAGGAAGACCAGACTTCACTCTCGTATGCCCATGTACGGATTCCAGATTAGTTCCCTGTTTGATTCCACTCCCTGGGTCAGCCAGTCTCTGTCTGATAGTAATTTCCTTAATTCTATTTCATAATAGTTGGGAACATCAGTATAGAGAAAAATGCAATAGAGTGTACTTTTAATTTAATGTGGTGTGTACATTAGTTTTTTCACCTAGCATTTTCATTTGCAGTTTTGATGTTGCGGTAACTGTATAATTTGTACTTTCTGGGCTATAAATCTTATGTCATTCAACACATTGCCAAAATCTTTCTACAAGGGCTTTTTTCTTCCTCTCTATAGGTCTCTGTGGAATGTTCTGCTTCCCTTGTATGGCATGCCAAGTTGCTGCAGATATGAATGAATGTTGTTGCTGTGGCACAAGTGTGGCCATGCGAGCTGTCTACAGGACAAAATATGAAATCCCTGTAAGTAGATTATCTTGCCTAAAACTAGACAAACTTCAGGTTTATAAACTCTAGTTAAAATCAAAAACACCCCCAATCTAGAATCTTAAGTACATTACTTGTTAAATTGGAAAAAATACCAACTCAGAAACGGAGTGGGGCAACCAATTTGCTGCAAGATAACTTGTCATGGCCCACTCACCATGGGACAACTCACCAATGGAAAATTCAACAACTCAATCTAATTATGTAAAATATGTTAAAAATTATTTTAATTTTTGTCATTCACATTTCATTTGTCCTTCCTTTGGCATCCTTTCTCTAGTGATTCAATTCCATCATTTATTCAATATTAGTGCAATATTCTTGTTGCAAGTTGTCCTATGGTGAGTTCTCTCGCAGTGAGTTGGCCACAGTTAATTGGCCATGGAGAGTTGGATGTGGCGAGCTGTCCTAGACCTGCTCAGAAAGGCAGTGCATGCACAATCCATAAATTTTTTAGGGGAAAAACTGACCTGAGAAGTGAACAGATAACTCTTTCGTTTGTTATCTGCAGCAGACCATAACCTTTCAGAATTATAGGAATGAAAATAAAAATGACACTTGTCCCATGCCAAACATAAGGATGGGATGGCAGAATTTGTTAAAAGTCCCATCGATTAGAGATTGTCATCTGTGACACCATGAAAAAAGACCTTCTTGGTGGTGGCCCCTCAGTGCCCCTGCTGCTTTTCTGAAAGGCGCTAAAAACACAGTTTTGTCAGTGGGCCTGAGGACCACAAATAGAAATGGAGCCAATCATGTGGTGAATTTGATTGTGGTGTTGCTGCCACTGGCGATGGGTGAAGTGGATTTTTTAAAAATAGGTTTACATAATGTAATGGATTTTTGTTGTTAAGTGAGATACTGTATGTTAAGTGAGTTTTGTCCAATTTCACAACCTTTCTTGCCATGGTTGTTAAGTGAATCACTGCAGTTATTAAGTTAGTAATACGGGTTTTAAGTGAATCTGGCTTCCCCATTGACTTTGCTTGTCAGAAGGTCACAACAGCTGATCACAAGATCCTGGGACACTGTAACCATCATATATATGAACCAGTTGCTAAGCGTTTGAATTTTGATCACATGAATCATGGGGATACTGCAAAGGTCGTAATTGTGAAAAACGATCATAAGTCGCATTTTTCAGTGCCATTGTAACTCTGAACGGTCACTAAACAAACTGTTGTAAGTCAAGGACTGCCTGTATTTTGCCATCCAACGTAGAGTTAGTTTTTCGTGATTTTATATCTCTACATCATGATTTCATTGAAAAGGTTATGGATTCATTTGGCTTCTTTTCCTTTCAACAGGGCTCCATCTGTGGAGATAACTGCATTGTGTGTTGTTGCCCCGTTTGTTCCCTCTGCCAAATCCAGAGAGATATCAACAGAAGAAAAGCGATGGGGATATTCTAGAAGACTTCATCCTAAGTGCCTTTACATTTGTCCCTTTTTTTCATTAGCATTCTGAGAAATAAGATGCCTTAAAATAGCTTGTAGGAACCGTTAGAGGGACCCTTGCTTTATAATTCTAAGCAAACCTGAAATTAAATTTCAGTAGTGATACGGAGCTCCAAATCCAGTCACACAAAAACTTGCTCTTATTTGTCCGGTCTTTGCTTGTTCTTCCTATTTCTTTTAAAATGGAAAAGAAAACATTTTGGTTGCTGCTGCTACTTAACAATTCAGAATAATAATAATAATAAAAAAACCCATCCTAGACCTTGGAAGATTTATTGGTGGATCTACCATTCTGTCTTTCCTGTTTTAGGGCTCCTGGTGATTTATCTGATTGTTTAGCTAGTAAACTATATTGTTCTTACTCTCCCACCGTAGCTAATGGTACAACTTTTCCTAATTCTGGAGTAGGAAACTGCCAGACAGGCTGCAGGGAAGAATCAAGTGAGGGCCTAGCTTGGAATCCTGAGCGCTTGGGCCCCCACAGGAACCCCCAACATGAGTGATGTTGAGTTTGCCACATCCACCCTGGCTACGCCCCACCCTGGCACTCCAAAGTCAAACACAACCCTGATGCGGCCCTCAATGAAATCGGGTTTGACACCCCTGGTTTAGCTAGTAAACTATGTTGTTCTTACTCTCCTAGCCAATGGTACAACCTTTCCTAATGCTGGTGTGGGAATCCGCCAGGCAGGCTGCAGGGAGGAATCAAGTGAGGGCCTAGCTTGGAGTCCTTGAGCAGTCACAAACACATAAGCTTGACCTTCCCCAAGATCCACGAAGCCTTCTCTGGCTATTCCCACGGAAACACAAGCTGTCTAGTGAGATTCTTGTAACATAGGAGGTAAACGATAAAGTTACTGACTTTCGTTATTCATTAGTGGTTCCAGATGGTTACACCTGACAGCTGGTAGTATCTTTCCATTTCCACCACTATGATTGAATTTCATTTCTTTCAGACTGTCATATCCTGTAGTAAAATTAAAGCCCTTTTACTTGAAATTCTTCTCAGGATGATGTTTTCTAGACCTCCATTTATCAACATCAGAACACTGAAGTGGTATATGGATGCTTCACGAGGTATCCTCCAAAAACAGGTGTGAACACAGTGTGTGCAAACAGTGCAATCTGCAAGAATGAAGTCATGCCAATCCTATCCTTAAAGAAAGATGGCAGGTGTGTGAGTTACTTTGAGAGCTAGAGTTTCTTAGGACAGAAATGTCTACAGAAATCGTCAGTCATCCAGGTCGTGGTTGTCCCAAAGGTGTGTTTTTCAAAAGGCTACTGGGAAAAAAAAGTCCAGTTGCCTTTTGAAAAAGCATCTTGTTGTGGCCTGTCGGCTTCTGGTCCCTCCATGAGCCGAATCAGATGAGGATGAGGTGTGGGAGTCAGGATCAGCATCAAGGCAATTTAGGTGACCAAAATGACCAATTGTAAGTTGAGGTCTACCCACATGTGCAAAATACACATCAGCTTCATTTTGTTGTGGCTTGTTGGCTGCCGGCCCTTCCAGCAGCTGAATCAGAGGAGGAGGAAGCGTGGGGAGTCAAGATCAGCATCAAGGCAACCTGGGACCTCCGAGGGGAAAGAAGGAATGGAGCTGTCAGAGAGAGACAAAGGCAGAGGCTGGGTTGTCCATCAGCTCCCAGATGGAGAGGCAACAGCCCCTAAGTCCAGAGGTGGCTGATGAGGAAAAAGAAGAACAGCTGGGTCTGGTGCCTGACACACGGATTCACAGAAGATAGAGAAGAGGAGAGCAGCAGGAAGCTATGGGGCGCTCCTCAGGATGGAAGAGCCTTGGCTGCTATCTAAGCCCCATCCTAGCTCTAGGGCAGTGATGGCAAACCTTTCAGGGAGTGCCCAAACTGCAACCCAAAACCCCCTTATTTATCACAAAGTGCCAACATGGCCATTTAACCTGAATGATAAGGTTTTGTGAGGAATTTCCATCACTCTTTCACAACTTGACTTCTCCCTGGTGGCACTGGATTTCTTTAACAGCAGAACTCAGGAACGATGGGAGTGTAGTGCAGTAGCCTCTGGAGGGCCATCACATCCTTATTCCTTCCTTCCTTCCTTCCTTCCTTCCTTCCTTCCTTCCTTCCTTCCTTCCTTCCTTCCTTCCTTCCTTCCTTTCTTCCTTCCTTCCTTCCTTCCCCCCTCCTCTGATTTCACCTTCCTTCCTTTAATCCTGTATATTATGGTTCGTTATTGTTAGTATTTATTAAAGAATGCTGTGTAGGTTAGGAGTTCTCAGCAAAAATAGCTCTCAGAAGCTATCCCGGGCTGTTATTTACACACACACACACACACACACACACACACACACACAAACACCTATTTTTATTCCACTTTCCCTGGGTCCTTGGGAAAGGAATGGCATCTAACCCTAACCCTAACTCCCCCTCACAGCCTTTTAGCTACTATTGTCCCACCTTGCTTTCCCCTCCCCTTAGAACGAGGCTAGGGAAGAAAGCCAGGAGTCGGGAATCTAAGGGGGAGGGAAGAAGAGACCCAGGCAGATCCCGCCCTGAATAGCCTTCCACCCAAATTTCAACTGATTTCCCCTCCAATCCTCCAATGAATAGACCCAATCCCTCTTTTTGGACTCTGGACCGCCCGGCTTTTATTTTCCCCATTTATTGGGGGAAATTGGATTTTTATTGGGTCTTCCCCTCCCCCGCCCCACGCCAAAAGGAAATCCAGCCGGGCTTCTCCTCCTAGGAGCCCCCCTACCCTTCCCCCTGCTCCCTGCTCCCTACCCCCTACCCGCCCCCCAGGTAAATCCCACTTTGGGACAGAGGAGCGCACGTTAGAAACGCATGTTGGGGCAACATGGGAGCGCACCTTTTGACTCTCCAGTGCTCGGCTTGCAACTCTCCGCATCCTGACCTGATCTGCCATTTTCTCCTCTCTACTAATTTGACTCTGTAACCTTGATTGTCCAAAAGTCTAATGATAACATAATCTGACTTTGCTCAGGGCCTTTATCTGCTTAATAAAATCCTAACTACAGGTAGTCCTTCACTTAGGACCACAATTTTGTCCAAAATTTAGGTTGTTAAGTGACACTTTTGTGAAGTGAGTTCTGCCCCATTTTGCGACTTTTCTTGCCACGTGTGTTAAGTGAATCACTGCAGTTGTTAGTTAGTTACACCGTTAGTTAAGCGAATCTCGCTTCCCCATTGACTTTGCTTGTCAGAAGATCACAAAAGGTGATCACATGACCCCAGGATACTGCATTCCAGAGGTGGGTTTCAGCAGGTTCTGAACAGTTCTGGAAAACCGGTAGCGGAAATTTTGAGTAGTTCAGAGAACTGGTAGTAAAAATTCTGACTGGCCCTGCCCCCATCTGCTTCCCAAGTCCCAGCTGATCAGGAGGAAATGGAGATTTTACAGTATCCTTCCCCTGCCACGCCCACCAAGCCACACCCACGGCAAAAAAATTTGAAACCCACCACTGCTGATTCGTCATAAATATGAACCAGTTGTCAAGCATCTAAATATAAATCATGTGACCATAGGAAGTTTTAACAGTCCTAAATGTGAAAAATGGTCATAAGTCACTTTTTTCAATGCTGTTGTAACTTCGAACAGTCACTAAATGAATCGTTGTAACTCGAGGACCACCTGTACTGAAAAAATGGAGGCATTACATTGTTTCTGTTCCTTTTTTAAAAATGATCTCAGTGCCTCACAACAGTAAACATCCTGTGGGCAAAAGTATAAAACATACCCCTGAAAGTTTTGTTAGCTACTTCCTGTCAGATCTGCTTAGTATTTGGCATTTAACCAACATCATAAAAATATTGTATTCACCTATGCATTGTAGCCTGTTCCATTAAAACAGCTTATGGTAAAACCAAGGAACAAAGGTAAATTATTCAATAAAGTGATTTCAGCAGCCTCAAATATAATAATCTGAATGCTTTCTCTTCTTAGCAACGTGGATGTTTTAGAAGTCTGCATATTTCAGAAATACATGGGCCAGAGCAGAGGTGGGTTTCAGCAGGTTCTGACCAGTTCTGGAGAACCGGTAGCGGAAATTTTGACTGGCCCCACCCAGAATTAGGCTTCTCCATTGACTTTGCTTGTCAGACGGTCACAAAAGGTGATCACATGACCGGGGCATTACAACGGTCATTAATATGAACCAGTGGTCAAGCATCCAAATATAAATCATGGGACCATGGGATGTTGTAACAGTCCTAAGTGTGAAAAATAGCAATAGCATTTAGACTTATATACCATTTCACAGTGCTTTACAGCCCTCTCTAAGCGGTTGACAGAGTCAGCCTATTGCCCCCAACAATCTGGGTCCTCATTTTAACCACCTCGGAAGGTTGGAAGGCGGAATCAACCTTCAGCCTGGTGAGAATTGAACTGCTAAATTGCAGGCCGCTGGCAGTCAGCAGAAGTGGCCTGCAGTTCTGCACTCTAACTACTGCACCACCGCGGCTCATGGTCATAAGTCACTTTTTTCAGTACCGTTGTAACTTCGAACAGTCACTAAATGAACTGTTGTAACTCGAGGACCACCTGTACTGAAGAAATGGAGGCAGGCTCATTTACATTGTTTCTGTTCCTTTTTTTAAAACTATCTTAGTGCCTCACAACAGTAAATGTTATGTGGGCAAAAGTATAAAACATATCCCTGAAAGTTTTATTGGCTATTTCCTCTCGGATCTGCTTAGTATTTGGGATTAACCAACATCATAGAAATACTGTATTCACCTATGCATTACAGCCTGTTCCATAAAACAGTTTATGGTAAAACCAAGGGACAAAAGTAAATTATCCAATAAAGTGATTTCAGCAGCCTCAAATATAACAATCTGAGTGCTTTCCCTTCTTAGCAACTTGGATGTTTTAGAACTCTGCATATTTCAGAAATACTCAGGCCAGAGGAGAGGTGGGTTTCAGCAGGTTGTGACCAGTTCTGGAGAACCGGTAGTGGAAATTTTGAGTAGTTTGGAGAACCGGTAGTAAAAATTCTGACTGGCCCCGCCCCATCTATTCTCTGCCTCCCAAGTCCCAGCTGATCGGGAGGAAATGGGGATTTTGCAGTATCTTTCCCCTGGAGTGGGGTGGGAATGGATATTTTATAGTATCCTTCCCCTGCCATGCCCACCAAGCTACGCCCACAGAACCAGTAGTAAAAAAATTTGAAACCCACCATTGGGCCAAAGCCATGTGTGAGAATAATTGATTCATACTTTATATGATGGCTCAAAAGCCCATCTAACCATTAAATGATATTACAATTAATTTCAAGAAAAGCAGTTTGGAAAATATTACTGTTTAATCAGTTATATTGAATATGCCATTCTATACGGTGAATTTACCTAGAAATTAATAAAACCCCTAACCCTTGTGTTTCTTATTTCACATTTTGCGTGTTTCAAATATTATTCTGCTCTACAGAAAAGCAGTATGTGTTATTTCTTTAGGCTGTATTTATGGTGTAATGGTTATTTTATTAATCTAAAGGCTAGGATTTTCATCTGTATATATAAAATGGGACAGGACAATATGGACAAATCTTTTATTTTTGTACTGTAATTCCACAAATGACATAAATTGATGCAAATGTCACTCTTAGCCCTGGTTTTCTATCAACACAATGGAAAGAATGAACAATATGATTCTGTGGTTTTTCTTTTAATTTCCTTCGAGTCAACGTTGGCTCCTGGCAACTGTACTTTTAGAAACATCAGCTCGGTCCCCAATTCCGGCCTCCTGATTTAGGTTTTTACATTCCTCAGAGTCCTGCAAAAGATAGATGCCTCCCCATCAATCTTATCTCATCCTTGGGTATTCCTTTATTCTCTTCTCCCCATTTGCTACTAGGCCCTCTGGTGCTACAGGGAAGGGAACTGGGCGCCTAGCAACACAGATCAAAGGTGTAAGTTAGAGCTGAGATGTAAACTGTAACAAGGAACCCCCATATGTGTTCGCTGCGTGAACCCTGACAATGATGTAGGCAGCTCCAACCCGAGATAGGTGCCAGGCTCAGGATGGTACAGGAAAAACAAGAATAAGATTGATTGGGGGTTCAGACTGGTGGCAGGAGCATATGTTTGACAGATACCACATACTTTACAGAGGCTCTTTAGTTCCTCTTCACTTTCTGCCATTAGAGTGGTATCATCAGCATATTTGAGGTTGTTGATATTTCTCCCGGACTCTTAATTCCAATTTGTGATTCATCTAGCCCCGCCTTTCTCATGATGTGCTCTGCATATAAGTTAAATAGGCAGGGCGACAGTATACATCCTTGCCGGACTCCTTTCCCAATTTCGAACCAATCAGTGGTTCCGTGTCCAGTTCTCACTATTGCTTCTTGAACCTCATATAGGTTTCTCAAGAGACAAATAAGATGGTCTGGTACTCCCATCTCTAAGAACTTGCCACAATTTGTTGTGATCCACACAATCAAAGGCTTTAGCATAGTCAATGAAGCAGAAGTAGATGTTTTTCTGGAGCTCCCTAGCTTTCTCCATGATCTTTTAGAAGGCCAGAACTTGAAGATGAAACTCAAATACTTTGGCCACCTAATGAGAAGGAAGGACTCACTGGAGAAGAGCCTAATGCTGGGAACGATTGAGGGCAAAAGAAGAAGGGGATGACCGAGAACGAGGTGGCTGGATGGAGTCACTGAAGCAGTTGGCGTGAGCTTAAATGGACTCCAGAGGATGGTAGAGGACAGGAAGGCCTGGAGGAATGTTGTCCATGGGGTTGCGATGGGTCCGATATGACTGTGCAACTAACCACAACAAAAATGCAGCATATATGTGTTACAGGAAACAGATGTTTAGCTGAATCAAATGTTTACAGAACCGAATAACAAGCTTCTACTAATCCTGTTCTTCCAGTATATTATATTCTAGTATTATTTATTATGTCCCCATTATTATTTCCCTTCAGGAGGATCTCATCCATTCCACCTGTGAGAAATGCACTCACCAGTCAGAAATTGGACAGTCATTAAATGAAGCAGAAAGTAGTTTATTGTAAAATACGTTCTTGCAAGAGCGGGAGGCTAGCAAAGTAGGCACATCCCAAATTAGATTTCAACAAGGATTTAATTCCCTCAGCCCAAAGTGCAAATAACCTCCCATGTCATCCCATTTGAAGAGGATTACACAGTTGACAATCTTCCCAGAATGCCTAATTTCCCCCCTCCTCCTTTTTTTGGGGGGGGGGAATTTCCCTACTTTTTCAGTGGGTGGGTTCTAAATTTTTTTACTACCAGTTCTGTGGGCGTGGCTTATGGGTAGGCATGGCTTGGTGATCATGTGACTGGGTGGGCGTGGCTGGTTGGTCATGTGACTGGGTGGGCATGCCGGGTGTTTTCAGGTATGTTTTTTGTAGGAAGCTGACTCTCTTGTTTATTCCATGTAATAATTAAGCAAAAAAGCTCTGTGTTATTTCAGAGATTTCAGTTGCTACTAGTTAGTAAATATCCAGCACAAACTTGATTTTGTAAGTAAATCACCAATCCGCTCTAAAATCTATGGTCAATCTTGGTAAAGACTCAGAAATGACTATTCCAGTACAGTTGAGTACAGTTGAGAAAAAGTCTCAAAACCAGCATTATTTCATTTTGTAAAGCTGCTTTCACGGTAAATACGGAGTGTTTTTTTAAAATTTTTTATTTATTTTTATTAAATTTATATGTCACCCTTCTCCCGTAGGGCTCGGGGGCAGCGCACAGAATTAAAAACATATAACAATAAAAGTCCTAAAAACAGCCAATATAAAACCCCAAACAGAATAAAATCTCGTAGCAGATCAGGGAAATTGCTGAAACAGCCATGTCTTCAGGTCGGTGCGGAAAGTGCGGAGGTCAGGGGCCGTCCGGAGCCCAATGGGTAACTCATTCCAGAGGGTCGGTGCGGCCACTGAGAACGCCTTCGTGAACGTGTTGCATAGTTCTTCCCCAGAAAACACTTTTACAAAACACTAAAGATAGGGCACATCCACACAATCTGAATTTCCACCCACCAATCCCTCACAAAGCAGCTGGAAAGCAAACTTTGTCTTCATTTCTTCTGACCTTGAATTCACCAAGGACATCCATGAGCCAATCAGTCCTCTCTAAGTGACCAATAGCAGAAGAGAAAATCAGTAGCAAACATTCCTTCTTCACCCCCAGAAACCATAATGAATGAATATACAGACACTATTCTACGTGCAATTTTCTGGTGATTTGCCTAAAATTCTAAGAGGCTGCTATGATAAAAAGCTATTGCAAGAACAAGCCAGTTGTTTGCTTTGTTTCTCCTTCTCCTTCTCCTTCTCCTTCTCCTTCTCCTTCTCCTCCTCCTCCTCCTTCTTCTTCTTCTCCTTTTTTTAAAAGCAATGAAAGGTTTCCCAACTGCCTTGCTAACATTCCTCTGTTGCATTCAAAAGCTCTTGTGAATTAGGAAATCATAGCATGTTGAGTGTGTTATAATTAGGCATTTTTCTCAAGAGTGAAAGAAAGAAGGAGATGAGTTCTAACCATGAAGGGAGAAGTTATGTGAACAGGATACTGCATCTATATATACCCCACAAAATGGCAAGAGTTTCAGCTGCCTGCCCAGAAAGTTTGCAGAAACTCAAGGGGAAATGAGTTTTGTTAGAGTTTCCCATAAAACAGGGTAGAATTTGACAACTCCAAAAGCAGACAATACAGTGAAATTACTCAGATCTTAACAATATTTTAAAGCCATGTAAAAAAAAAAATCTGTGGATAATGCCATCTCCAGCATTTCTACAACTTTTCCAGATTAAAACATAGAAAACTAGTGTGTGAGGTTCTCATCTAGCATTGAACCTGACACATTACTGATTAGGATTTTTCATTTCACAAAAAAACATTTCAAGGATATAACAGTAGTACATATCAGTGGTGAAATGTAAAATTTGTTACTACCGGTTCTGTGGGCGTGGCTTGGTGGTGGTGGTGGTAATAACAACTGCTGCTTGCAATTACTGCAAGTTCGAATCTCCCCAGGCTCAAGGTTGACTCAGCCTTCCATCCTTTCTAAGGTAGGTGAAATGAGGACCCAGATTGTGGGGCCAATAAACTGACTGTATAAATATATAAAAGTATGAAGGCTATTGCTTATCGCATTGTAAGCCTCCCTGAGTCTCCGGAGAAGGGCGGCATATAAATTTAAAAAAGCAAAAAAAGAAGCCTCTGATGATCCCAGCTGACTTGCCT
This sequence comes from Arizona elegans, assembly GCA_022577455.1. Classification (NCBI taxonomy): domain Eukaryota; kingdom Metazoa; phylum Chordata; class Lepidosauria; order Squamata; family Colubridae; genus Arizona; species Arizona elegans. Next base: position 5,155,445 of record JAKOOJ010000009.1, on the reverse strand, counting down.
GATCAGCAGAGGCTTTTTTTCCTTTTAAAAACATTTTTTCTATAACCTCTTCCACCGAAGAGGTTGTAGAAAAAATGCTTTTAAAAGCCTCTGAGGATCCCAGCTGAGCCACGCGTTCATCAGAGGCTTTTTTTTTTTTTAACTTTTAAAAGCATTTTTTCGGCCAAAAAGGTTGTAGAAAAAATGCTTTTGAAAATAATTTAAAAAGCCTCTGATGATTACTCAGCTGGCTCAGCTGGGCAATGTGGGGGTGGGTGGGTGGGCAGGGATTTTTGCTACTGGTTCTCCGAACCACCTGCCTCTATCGCTACCGCTACCGCAGCTGCTGGAAAGCGGCTGGCAAAAAAGCCTCTGAAAAGGCTTCTTTGCCAGCCTCTTTCTCTGCAGGCCGCCAAAACATACCAGCAGAAAAAGCTGCTGCTGTTGCCGCCATGTTCTTCGTGCATGTGCATCCCATTGGACTTGCAAGGCAATGGGATGCGCGTGCGTGAAGAATATGGTGGTGACGAATCTGGTGGCCGGGGCAAGCGACCGGCAACCGGGGGAACCAATTCGGGGGCGTGGCCAGCTGGCCACCATTACCGGTTCTGCAACCTTGGCCAAATTTCCGCCAATAGTTCACACGAACCGGTCCGAACCGGTAGTAACCCACCACTGTTTTCAGTCCTTTAAACTGGTTTATCTATTAGCAGTATGTACAATTTTGCTTAAATCCACAGATCCTGTTTTATTGGAAATTATAAGCATAAACCAGTGGTGAAATCCAAATTTTTTTTACTATCAGTTCTGTGGCCGTGGCTTGATGGGCATGGTGTGGCTTGGTGGGCATGGGTTGGTGGGCATGGCAGAGGAAGGATACTGCAAAATCCCCATTCCCACCCCAGGGAAAGAATGTTGCAAAATCTCCATTCCCACCCCACTCTGGGGACAGCCAGAGGTGGTATTTATTGGTTCTCCAAACTGCTCAAAATTTCCGCTACAGGTTCTCCAGAATCTGTCAGAACCTGCTGGATTTCACCCAGGCATAAACTGAAACGAAGAGTTTATTTCTACATTATGTGCAATTTGCCAGCTAGCCTGACTTAAAGGGCTGCAACCTTTCTTATAATTCTAAGGCCTATTACATTTCTTAGTACTGGTCCCTTCAGACCTATGATTTCTACAAAAACAGCATTTAACTATTATTGCTTGTCTTACACGCCCAAGCATCCTTTTCCTTTTCACACATTAATTCTACCTTCATTTGGTCATGGTGCAATTTGATTCACAGCTGCAATCAGAGGTGTTGGAAGGGTCAGAAATGATGAGGGATCTGCTATTTGACTCCTAGAATCTGAAACAGAAAAAAGGCAGAAATATCAGAATAGTTTCTAAAGATGGAGCAAGGAACAATCAAATTAAAGAGAATGCCTAAGCATTCCCAATTATTACATCTCATGATTTCTTCTAAATTAAGTTTCGTTTCTTCTCCTACCATCTCTTTTGGGGTTTTTTTTTCTTAAGTTTGTTTTAAAAAAAAAACATCCACCTGGCTGAAACAAAAATTACTTCCTCGTTTGAAAAAAAATCGAGCAAATTGGTTAGAAGAGTAAATTCCCTTTCAGTTTTAAAGCACAACAGGAGGCAGTCAGCGGGCAGTTTATTGCAGCTCGGCAAAGAGAAGCCAAAAGGGAGGGAAAAAAAGAAGGAAAAAAAAGGTTTGAAATCTTGCTTTCTTTGAAATCTTTCTGCCTTTGCTTTTGTACTTATTCTAAACTAATAAAGTTTTCCGAGTTTTTAATCTCTCTGGATCTAATCTGGTTATTGAAAGACCGTCTTGTGCCATTCTGTATTACATTGCAGAATGTGAGTCCTCACTTTTGAAATTTGGGGAGAAATAAGAATGGATTCCTAAAGTAACATAAATATAAAGATGATCATTTTTGAAGAGGAAAGCTAAGAAGTGACTAGGATAAATTAAGTGTTTCGTTTCTAACTTCCACCCTCATATCTCCCCAGTGCCTAAATTTTTGAAATGCTTATTTTTATTTATTGAAAATGTGTGCTGCTTATTTTAATATCTATACTGTATTTAAAGGGGAGAAACAACAATGGAATGGAATGGAATGGAATGGAATAGAATAAAATAGCAATAAAGAGAATGTTTGTCGCTCAGGATTAAAATGAGGGCTCCTTGGTGCTCTCTGAGCTTGAATCACTACCAGTGTTTATTTTGGTATTGAATGGTATTTTAATGAAGGTATTTTAAGGCAGCCCTTTGGTCTCTTCTTAGTTATGGGATCACCTGAGGGCAGGGCAAGAAGTAACAGCTGGAAACCTATCAAGGAGAGGACCAACCTAGAAATAAGGAGAAATTTCCTGACTGTCAGAACAGTTAATCAGTGGAATGTCCCATCACTGGAGGTTTTTAAGAAGAGATTGGACAGCCATTTGTCTGAAATGGTAGAGGATTTCCTGCCTTAGCAGGAGATTGGACTACAAGACCTACAAGTCAGTGGTGGGTTGCTCCTGGTTCGGCCCGGTTCGGCCGAGCCAGTAGCAGGGACAATGTGACGTCACCGAACCGGTTCTCTTTGTTTGGGAGCTGGGTCTTCCCCTTTTTTTAGCCCAGCTGATAGGCGTGGCAGAGTGGATTGCCACACCTCAGCTGAGCAGAAACCTAATGTGCTTGTGCAGAGCAGAAGTTCGGCGTGCATGTGAGCTAAGCGTGTGCACGAAGAGAACCGGTGGTAATGCCGTTTGGAACCCACCACTGCTATAAAGTCCCTTCCAACTTCCAACTCTGTTATTCTGTATTATTCCTTACAGAATCAACAGATGACCTGTCCTGTTCTTGAAATCTTTGTGTACAGGAGAAGCTAAACCAGGTTTACCTTCTTTTTTTTTTTTAATTAAATTTTATTAACATAAACAAACGTAAAACACAAATACATGTAAACACTTATACATTAACAAAAAGTCAATCGACTAACTTCTAGAAAACCTTCACATCGGTGATTAATGTCCATTTAACCAATTTTCCTTAATCATACTATTTACAAATTTACTTGCTTATACCTTAATACATTCATTGAAGTTCAGCAGTATCTTTCTACAATCATATTAACCATTTATTTATACAATCCTACGGCTCATCTCATGTATCTATTTCTACAATTCTTGAGTTATGTTCTCCTAATGTCCTATGTTGTTGGCCCTATCCTTCTTTCTAACCATGTGTACCATTTTTGCCAAACTAAATAAAAGTCAGTGTTCTCTTTATCTTGGAGCTCTTTTGTGAGCCTATCCATCTCTGCGCATTCATTTATTTTTGTTATTATTTTTTCTTCTGTTGGTATTATCTCGGATTTCCAATTCTGAGCGTACACTATACATGCCGCTGTCAATATGTGGATGGTAAGATATTTTATCTCCTTGGTACACTGTGGTGTAGTCATTCCAAATAGAAAGAATTCTGGTTTCATTTCTACACTTTGCCTCATTGTTTCTTCAATTATTCCCTTAATCTCTTGCCAGTAGCGTTGTGCCTTCCTGCAAGACCACCAGAGATGGTAATATGTCCCCATTTGTGTCTTGCACTTCCAACACATTGGTGATGTGTTTGGAAACATTTTAGCCAAACGTTCCGGAGGAAGGTAAACCAGATTTACCTTCAATGACCACCTAGTTCAGGTATTCCTGGGTTCCAGAGTTCATAACTGGGTTTCTCTGGCTCATGAAACTTCTCTACAGGCTATGAATTCCCCAACCTTGCACATTCACTCACTCAGAAAGCAGCAGCTTCTCGCCAAGTTTAGATGCCAAGACACAAATAGTTATTCTTGTCTTAGTACATGAGATATGAACTCTTCTTCTCTCTTATATGAGAATTTGAGGGATTAGGAACAGGTTCCAGGGTCATCTATGAAGCTGAACAATGGGAAGTATAGAGAAACAAAGGTGGGAGGGGGAGGGGATGCATTTATTTATCCAACACCTGGTTAAATAGTAAGGTGGATTTCCATAGGACAAGATGACTGTTCACCAATTCACATCCTTTTAAGGATGACTGAGAAAGGAGAACCAGTTTCGTTAGAAGTCAGGAGGTTGTGAGTTTCAACCTGGAATTAAGGAGAAACTTCCTAACAGTGAGGTCAATTAACCAGTGGGACAGCTTGCCTTCAGAAATCATGGGTGCTCCATCACTGGAGATTTTTAAGAAAATTTTTAATTCTATTCTGTTCTGTTCTGTTCTGTCCCCCATCCTCACTCAGATCACGTCTCCTTTTATCCCTTGTGGGGCGTGGCTCAGTGACTCAGCTCAATCCATGGTCCTCCCACGCCTCTTCCTTTGCTGCACACGCTTATCTCTCCTACGCTGCCTGGGATCAAGCCAGGATTCATCAGTATCACTCTCTATCAATGGGTGCTCCGAAATGCCTTCCTCCTGGCACATCTCAGGCTGTTCCTCCTGGCCTTCGGATGGAACATGAGGCATTGCCAGAGTGGAAGGTCCTGGAGAGGGAGGCCCTCTCTCTCAGCCCTAGGAAGACGGCAAGTGTAAAACTTCCCAAAAATCTTGCACAGAAAACTGCATGAATTTGTCTTGAAAGCATAAACAAGCAAGCAAACAAACAAACAAACAAATGGAAATCTGAAAGATTTATCCAAAAGGCAACTGGACTTTCTTGGGGGGTGGTGGTGTTCCTTTTTCTTTCACTTCTCCTCCAAGAAGCTTCTTCGGTTCAGAACTGATGAAGCTTCTTAGATGAGAAGCGAAATGCTTTATTTTCAAGAGAAAATAAAAATAAAATCAAAAATAAAATCAAAAAGTCCAGTTGCCTTTTAGAAAAGCACCTTTGGGACAATGATGACTTGGATGATTGAGAATCTCCAGAGACAAAAAAAGGAAGAAAGTAACTCTTATCATACTAAAATACTAGACTGCCTTTGACTATCAGCCATAGAATAGAGCGTTGGTCAACTTAATTTGCTTTCAGAGAGTGAGATAAGCCAATGGCTTGCCATCAGCCAACCAGTTTCAAGATCCCAAGGCTCAGGGACTAGAACCAATGGAGGAAGGAGCAATTGCCGAAGTGCAGAGCAGGGGTGAAATCCAAAATTGTTCCCTACCGGTTCTGTGGGTGTGGCTTGGTGGGCATGGCAGGGGAAGGATACTGCAAAATCCCCATTCCATCCCCACTCCTGGGGAAAGAATACTGCAAAATCCCCATTCCCTCCCCACTCCTGGAAGTATATTGCAAAATCTCCATTCCCTCCCCTCCTGGGGGAAGGATATTGCAAAATCTCCATTCCCACTCCACTCCAGGGGAAGAATACTGCAAAATCTCCATTCCCTCCATTCTCCTGGGGGAAGGATACTGCAAAATCTCCATTCCCTCCCCTCCTGGGGAAAGGATATTGCAAAATCTCCATTCCCTCCCCTCCTGGGGAAAGAATATTGCAAAATCTCCATTCCCACCCCACTTCAGGGGAAGGATACTGCAAAATCTCCATTCCCTCACCTCCTGGGGGAAGGATACTACAAAATCCCCATTCCATCCCCACTCCTGGGGGAAGAATACTGCAAAATCCCCATTCCCTCCCCACTCCTGGAAGGATATTGCAAAATCTCCATTCCCTCCCCTCCTGGGGGAAGGATATTGCAAAATCTCCATTCCCACTCCACTCCAGGGGAAGGATACTGCAAAATCTCCATTCCCTCCATTCTCCTGGGGGAAGGATACTGCAAAATCTCCATTCCCTCCCCTCCTGGGGAAAGGATATTGCAAAATCCCCATTCCCTCCCCACTCCTGGAGGAAGGATATTGCAAAATCTCCATTCCCACCCCACTCCAGGGGAAGGATACTGCAAAATCTCCATTCCCTCCATTCTCCTGGGGGAAGGATACTGCAAAATCTCCATTCCCACCCCACTCTGGGGCCAGCCAGAGGTGGTATTTGCTGGTTCTCTGAACTACTCAAAATTTCCGCTACCGGTTCTCCAGAACCTGTTAGAACCTGCTGGATTTCATCCCTGGTGCAGAGGGAACCACTCTTTCAAAACAATAGAGGACAATTGGACGTTCAGTATGGCTCTGTTCCAGGTTTAGAGTTTAAGATTCTCACAGTACCAATTTGAGTATCAGAAAGGCTTCATCCAGAGTCGAATGGTAGCAACCAGATCCCACTCTGTGGAGTTGGGACTGAGATCACCTTCTACCAAGCCTGTTCATTAATCTCTTCTCTTTGTGGCTCTCTTCTTTCTTTTTCTTAGAATATTGCCCACCATGAGTGTTCAGCCGATGATTGTTACTCAGCCACCGATGGTAGTGACGGTCCAGTCCAACAGAAACTATTGGCAAACGAACTTATGTGACTGCTTTAGCGACTGTGGAGTCTGTAAGTGACCAGAGCAATGGATGTTTAATTATTTGAACAGCCTGTTGGATTGGAATTAGGATGGCAAGATATAAAAGGAGACACATTGCTCTGACCCAGCCTTAGCAGAACCAAGAAACAGACCTCTTGTCCTGAAAAAGCCCTCTTTATTTAGTTACTTAATTAATGTCATTCACACAGAGAAAAGTCCAGGCAATAATCCTTCAAAGGGTTAACGGGCAGTATAAACCTTATTAGTTCCTTGGATAATTGCCAGACCAGCAGTTTCCAGCTGCAAATTGTAAATTAAACTCTGTGAAGCAGTTTCTGAGGCAAGAAGCACGATGAACAAATCTTCAGAAAGAAATCCGGTTGATTGTCTCCTGCGACCACCCCTCCGCTTTCCTCCTATTTATTCCCCAGTCAGGGAGGGGCCATTCAGCATACCCATGTGCCTTTCTTCCCAAGTCAGCTCTCTTCTGACAGCTCTGCGAATACATGCATCTGGAACAGGCCCCAGCTGTTCCTCTTCCTCACTTATCTCCAACTCTGAAGGCAGCTGGGGAATGTCGGATGGCCCTGCTTCTCTATCTCTGCTTCTGATGCAGAGCCTCCATCAGAGCCTTCCCCAGACTCCAGGACTGGCCCACGTTCCTCCCGAATATTTTAATCATCTGAATCTGCCGCCAGCTCTGCTGGCAGCTGGTGGGCCACAACACACAGCTTCTATGCCATTAAAAGTTGAGTATGGAACCTTAAAGTCCTACATGTAGGAAATGACCAGGCTGAGCCTGAGGGTGGGGTCAAACGGACCATCAGTTTGGAGTCGCTACGCTCCCACAAGCGATTTAAATCCAGCCCCCTTTGAATTCTGTTGACTCTTATTTAGTACCAATCGGCCTTGACCATTAGTAGATCAGATTCTTGTATAAAACATAAAGTAAACTTTTGAACTCTATCCTAGCACCTGGCTTTTTGTGCCTGATGTGACACAACTGAAGAATTATGCTAAAATATTTTTTTTTAACGAAAACAATCTGGTGTCCATCTAATGTTTTGAATTTTAATTTTCATAATGTGGGGTCCTTGCTGCTTTCCGAGCTCAGTTGTTTTCTTGCACATGTTTCCTGACCCAGGTAGGGAATATCATCAGTGCTAGGACAGCATCACTACTAGTGCTAAAGATGTTATCTAACTAGATAATGAAATATCTCAAAGAAAACAAAGAAGCCTGGAAAACATCAAGGACACAACAGTTCAAATGTGAGTTATAAGTATTTTCTTCTATTGGTAATTGTCAGGCACAATCAGTCAGATCCACATGCAAAGAACTCAATTAGCTATTTTATTATTCAAGCCTATTCAAGTTCAAATCTCACCAGGCTCAAGGTTGACTCAGCCTTCCATCCTTCCGAGGTAGGTAAAATGAGGACCCGGATTGTGTGGGGGCAATAAGATGACTTTGCATAAAAAAGAACACCGCTTGGGGGGGGGGCAAAAGCTCCACTAAACAGGTATATACAAAAGTATGAAGGCTATTGCTTAACGGATTGTAAGCCACCCTGAGTCTCCAGAGAAGGGCGGCATATAAATCGAACCAATAAATAAATAAATATATATATATATATATTTGTTTTCTCAGGTTTTCGCGGGTGTTTGTATGTAGGTCTTTGGTTATTCGGGTCTTCTCCCACGTAAAATTGGAAGTGTCTTGGCAACGTTTCGACGAAGTCTCATTCGTCATCTTCAGGCTGGTGTTCTCGGCTTCGTGCTGGAAGTCGAAACGTTGCCAAGACACTTCCAATTTTACGTGGGAGAAGACCCGAATAACCAAAGACCTACATATATATATATATATATATATATATATATATATATATATATATATATATACATAGGAAGCTTCTCAGATTGGCCATTTGCACCTGGGTCAGACTAGATAAGGTTAAAAGCATTCAAGGAAGATCAGACTTCACTCTCTTATGCCCACAGAGTGGTTCCAGATTAGTTCCCTGTTTGACTCCACTCCCTGGCTCAGCCAGTCTCTTTCCAACAGTAATTTCCTTTTTTTTTTTTTATTTAATTTGATTTATATGCCGCCCTTCTCCGGAGACTCAGGGCGGCTTACAATGCGTTAAGCAATAGCCTTCATACTTTTGTATATTTTTATACAAAGTCAGCCCCCACAAACTGGGTCCTCATTTTACCTACCTTAGAAAGGATGGAAGGCTGAGTCAACCTTGAGCTTGGTGAGATTCGAACTTACAGTAATTGCAGATAGCTGGTGTTAATCACAATGCTTTTAGTCTGCTGAGCCACCAGGCCTTGGTTCCTTAACTCTCTTAATAGTTGAGAATATCAGTATACAGAAAAATACAATGGCGTGTGTCTTTAATTTAATGTGGTTTGTAAATGAGTTTTTTTTTCAGCCCTCCCCTCTGCTAGGTGTTGTTTTAACTAGCACTTTCATTTGCAGTTTTGATGTTGCAGAAATTGTATAATTTGTACTTTCTGGGCTATAAATCTTATGTCACTCAATGCTTTGCCAAAATATTTCTACAGGGGCTTTTTTCTTCCTCTCTATAGGTTTCTGTGGAATGTTCTGCTTCCCTTGTATGGCATGCCAAGTTGCTGCAGATATGAATGAATGTTGTTTCTGTGGTCCAACTGTGGCCATGCGAGCTGTCTACAGGACAAAATACGGTATCCCTGTAAGTAGATTACCTTGCCTAAGACTAGACAAACTTCAGGTTTATAAACTCTAGTTAAAACCAAAAAAAACCCAATCTAGAATCTTAAGTACATTACCTGTTAAATTGGAAAAAATACCAACTCAGAAACGGAGTGGGGCAACCAATTTGCTGCAAGATAACTTGTCATGGCCCACTCACCATGGGACAACTTGCCAATGGAAAATTCAACAATTCAATTTAATTATGTAAAATACCTAAAAAATTATTTTAATTTTTTTTATTATTATTATTTTTTAATTTGATTTATATGCCGCCCTTCTCCGGAGACTCAGGGCGGCTTACAATGCGCTAAGCAATAGCCTTCATTCTTTTGTATATTTATACAAAGTCAGCTTATTGCCCCCACAAACTGGGTCCTCAATTTACCTTAGAAAGGATGGAAGGCTGAGTCAACCTTGAGCCTTGGCGAGATTTGAACCTGCAGTAATTGCAGGCAGCTGGTCTTAATAACCAGCTTAATAACAGGGTGCCTTAGACCACTGTACTACCAAGGCTCTAATCAAAAATCAGTAATTTTTGTCATTCACATTTCCTTTTGTCCCTTCTTCGGCATCCTTTCTTCAGTGATTCTATTCCATTATTTCTTCAATATTAGTGTAATTCTTGTCACATGGCAAGTTGGCCTATGGTGAGTTGTGTTCTAGTGAGTTTGGCCATGGAGAATTGGCTGTGGTGAGTTGGATGTGGTGAGCTGTCCTAGGCCCGCTCAGAAAGGCAGTGCATGCACAATCTAGAAATCTGTGAGGAAAAAACCCTGACCTGGGAAATAAACAGATAATTCTTTCATTTGTTATCTGCAGCAGACCATAATCTTTCAGAATTATAGGAATGAAAATTAAAATGACACTTGTTCCACACCAAACATAACTATCACATCTACCTGGCCCGCAAGGATAGGAAGACAGAATATGTTACAAATCCCATCGATTAGGGATTGTCAAGCGTGGGACCATGAAAAAAGACCTTCTTGGTGGTAACCCCTCAGTGCCCACAAACCCTGCTGCTTTTCTGAAAACAGGGTTTTGTCAGCCTGAGGACCACAAATAGAAATGGAGCTGATCATGCGAAATTCAGGGGTGAATTTCAGCAGGTTTTGACAGGTTCTGGAGAACCGGTAGTGGAAATTTTGAGTAGTTCGGAGAACTGGCAAATACCATCTCTGGCTGGCCCCAGAGTGGGGTGGGAATGGAGATTTTGCAATATCCTTCCTCTGCCATGCCTACCAAGCCACACCACGCCCACCAAGCCAAGCCACGCCCACCAAGCCACACCCACAGAACCGGTAGTAAAAAAAAGTTGAATTTCACCACTGGTTTAATTGTATTGTTGGTGCCACTGGCGATGGTTGAAGTGGATTTTTTAAAATAAGTTTTTATAATGTAATGGATTTCTGTTGTTAAGTGAGACATTGGTTAAGTGAGTTTTTCCCGATTTTACAACCTTTCTTGCCACCGTTGTTAAGTGAATCACTGCAGTAGTTTTTTTTTTTTTTATTTATATGCCACCCTTCTCCGGAGACTCAGGGCGGCTTACAATGCGTTAAGCAATAGCCTTCATTCTTTTGTATATTTTATACAAAGTCAGCTTATTGCCCCCACAAACTGGGTCCTCATTTAACCTACCTTAGAAAGGATGGAAGGCTGAATCAACCTTGAGCCTTGGAGAGATTCGAACCAGCAGAAATTGCAGGCAGCTGTGTTAATAACAGGGTGCATTAAACCACTGTACTATCAAGGCTCTTAAGCCTTAGTTAATTTAGTAACACGGCTGTTAAGTGAATCCGACTTCCCCGTTGACTTTGCTTGTCACAAACACATCACCCCAGGACACTGCAACCGTCATAAATATGAGCCAGTTGCCAAGCGTCTGAATTTTGATCACATGAAACGTGGGGATATTGCAAAGGTCGTAATTGTGAAAAATGATCATAAGTCACAGTTTTCAGTGCCATTGTAACTCTGAACGGTCACTAAACGAACTGTTGTAAGTCAAGGACTGCCTGTGTTTTGCCATCCAACACAGAGTTAGCTTTTCAGGATTCTCTCTCTCTACATCATGATTTCATTGAAAAGGTTATGGAATTATTTGGTTTCTTTTCTTTTCAACAGGGCTCCATCTGTGACGATACCTGCATTGTGTGTTGTTTCCCCGTTTGTTCCCTCTGCCAAATCAAGAGAGATATCAACAGAAGGAAAGACATGGGGATATTCTAGAAGATTTCATCCTAAGTGCCTTTTTTAGACCAATGTAGAATTCTGAGAAGAATTAGAATTAGAATTCTATTAGTAAGATGTATTCGAATGCTGAGAAGTAAGATTCATTAAAGTAGTTTGTAGGAAGACCATTATATAGAGACACCCTTGCTTTATAATTCTAAGCATATTAACCCAGAAATTAAATTTTAGTAGTGATTAAGAGCTCAAATTCTAGACACCCAAAAACCTGCTGTTCTTGGTCCTGTCCTTCTTTGCTTGATCTCCCTATTTCATTTAAAGTGGAAAAGAAAACATTTTGGTTGCTGATATTGTTAAACAATTAGGAATTTCTTTTAAAAAAAACAAACCCTTCTAGACCTTTGAAGATTTATTGGTGGATCTAGATTCTGCCTTTCCTGTTTTAGGGTTACCCGTGATTTCTGTTAGCAGAATGTAGTACTTGGAGAAAATAAGGTAAAATTGTAATCTAAAGCCACGACCCATACCTAATTTACATAGAAGTGCTTGCTGTCCAGATGTGAGGGACTAGAATTATTGTGATTCCTAGCCACCACAGCTTTGAATTGAAGCAGATATAAAACAAAACAAAAAAATATGGAGAGCGCCATTTTAAGAAAAATTAGTGTACGTGATTGTTTAGCTCAGGGGTATCAAACTCAAGGCCCGCGGGCCAGGTTTGTCCCATGGGGTGCTTAGATCTGGCCTGAGGGGCCGACCTGCAAGTAGTGAAGGACTGGCCCATGTTGCCTCTGTCAATAAAAATGGAGCTCCGTTTTCACTGGCAGTGGGTTGCAGGAGGCGTCGCAGCTGAAAACGGAGCTCAGGAGCCAGTTTTCACTGGCAGAGCGCTCAGGCCACCACAGGTGCCCCCAACACGATGTTGAGCTGGCCACACCCACCCTGGCCATGCCTCCCTGGCACCCTGAGATCAAACACAACTCTGATGCGGCCCTCAATAAAATCAAGTTTGACACCCCTCATTTAGCTAGTAAATTATGTTGTTCTTACTCTCCTAGCCAATGGTACAACGTTTCCTAATGCTGGTGTGGGAAACTACCAGGAAGGCTGCAGGGAAGAATCAAGTGAGGGCCTAGCTTGCAGTCTTTGAGGAGCCGCAAGCGCATAACTTTGACCTCCCCCAAGATCCACGAAGCCTTATCCAGCTATTCCCACAGGAACACAAGCTGTCTAGTGAGATTCATACATAGGAAGTAGACGATAAAGTTACTGACTTTCGTTATTCATTAGTGGTTCCGGATGGTTACACCTGACAGCTGGTAGTCTCTGTCCCTTTTCCACCACTATGAATGAGTTTCATTTCTCTCAGGCTGTCATATCCTGTAGTAAAATTAAAGCCCTTTTACTTGAAATTCTTCTCAGGATGATGTTTTTTAGACCTCCATTTATCAACATCAGAACACTGAAGTGGTATGTGGGTGTTAGAATCGCATGCTTCCTGAGATATCCTCCAAAAACAGATATGAACATAGAGTTTGCAGGGCCTTTATATGCCTAACAAAATCCTAACTACAGGTAATCTTCGACTTATGAGCCCAAAATTTAGGTTGTTAAGTGAGAAATTTATTAAGTGAGTTTTGCCCCATTTTACGACTTTTCTTGCCGCATGTGTTAAAAGAATCCCTGCAGTTCAGAGGTGGGTTTCAGCAGGTTCTGACCGGTTCTGGAGAACCGGTAGGGGAAATTTTGAGTAGTTCGGAGAACCGGTAGTAAAAATGCTGATTGGCCCCGCCCCCATCTATTCTCTGCCTCCCAAGTCCCAGCTGATCGGGAGGAAATGGGGATTTTGCAGTATCCTTCCCCTGGATTGGGAAGGAAATGGAGATTTTGCAGTATCCTTCCCTTGCCATGCCCACCAAGCCATGCCACACCCACAGAACTGGTAGTAAAAAAATTTGAAACCCACCACCACTGCAGTTGTTAAGTTAGTAACACCGTTGTTAAGTGCATCTGGCTCCCCCCATTGACTGCTAGTCAGAAAGTTGCAAAAGGGGATCACATGACCCTGGGATACTGCATTCGTCATAAATATGAACCAGTTGTCAAGTATCCGGCTATAAATGACATGACCATGGGGATGCTGCAACAGTCGTAAGTGTGAAAAATGGTCATAAGTCACTTTTTTCAGTGCTGTTGTAACTTAGAACAGTCACTAAATGAACTGTCGTAACTCGAGGACCACCTGTACTGAAGAAATGGAGGCATTACATTGTTTCTGTTCCTTTTTTAAAAATGATCTCAGCGCCTCACAACAGTAAACATTGACAGAGTCAGCCTATTGCCCCCAACAATCTGGGTCCTCATTTTAACCACCTCGGAAGGTTGGAAGGCGGAATCAACCTTCAGCCTGGTGAGAATTGAACTGCTAAATTGCAGGCCGCTGGCAGTCAGTAGAAGTGGCCTGCAGTTCTGCACTCTAACTGCACCACCGCTGTTCATGGTCATAAGGCACTTTTTTCAGTACCGTTGTAACTTCGAACAGTCACTAAATGAACTGTCGTAACTCAAGAACCACCTGTACTGAAGAAATGGAGGCAAGCTCATTTATATTGTTTCTGTTCCTTTTTTAAAAAAGCTATCTTAGTGCCTTTAGATGTGCTATGAAACTCACAACAGTAAAAGTTATGTGGGCAAAAGTATAAAACATACCCCTGAAAGTTTTGTTGGCTACTTCCTGCTTAGTGTTTGGCATTTAACCAACATCATAAAAATACTGTCTTCACCTATGCATTGCAGCCTGTCCCATAAAACAGCTTATGGTAAAACCAAGGGACAAAAGTAAATTATTCAATAAAGTGATTTCAGCAGCCTCAAATATAATAATCTGAATGCTTTCCCTTCTTAGCAACTTGAATGTTTTAAAACTCTGCATATTTCAGAAATACATGGGCCAGAGCAGAGGTGGGTTTCAGCAGGTTCTGACCAGTTCTGGAGAACCGGTAGTGGAAATTTTGATTGGCCCCACCTCCATCTATTCTCTGCCTCCCAAGTCCCAGCTGATTGGGAGGAAATGGGGATTTTGCAGTAACCTTCCCCTGCCACACCCACCAAGCCATGCCATGCCCACCAGGCCACGCCCCCAAAACCGGTAGTAAAAAAAATTGAAACCCACCACTAGGCCAGAGCCATGTGTGAGAATAATTGACTCATACTTTATATGATGGCCCAAAAGCCCATCTTACCATTAAGTAATATTGCAATTAATTTGGGAGAAAGGCAGTCTGGAAAATATTACAGTTTGCTCAATTATACTGAGTATGCCATTCTGTACAGAGAATTTACCTACAAAATAAATAAAAACAGCTTTGCCTAAGATTAGTTTTTGCGTCCTTTTTTTGCCAATGTTGTTAAGTGAGTCACTCCAATTGTTAAGTGAATCAGGCGGTCATTAAGTAAATCTGCTTCCCCCGTTGGCTTTGCTTGTTGAAAGCCAGCTAACGTGGTTGCAAATGGTGATCAGATGATCAGAATCAGAATAGAGATGGAAGGGACCTTTGAGGTCTTCTAGTCCAGCCCCCTGCTTAAGCAGGAGACCATTTACAGTCTATCCAAGGCATCTAATAACCCCACATGAATCTCCGCCCCTGTTTATATCTACCACCACTATGCTTTAAGCACCCCTAACCCTCATTTATTCATTCATTCATTCATTCATTCATTCATTCATTCATTCCCTTTTTATAGCGTAGCCCCCTGATTAACTTTTGCTGCTGTAACAATCTTTGACTGCAAGGCTTAGCTTCATTTGGGGCTTCCTGCTATCTATTTGCCTAGACATAAGAAGATAAGATATATGGGTAGCATTTTTTGCAATGTATACTTTCCTATAAATCCTTGTGGTTAAACTACCCATCTTCGGCGCTCCAGATGTTTCCTGTTTAAAAACCTTCGCTGTTTTCACTGCTCTTAGTCACATACATATTCCTAAAGGGTATCAGACATGCTTGGTGCAAAAACAACATTTTACTATTTCCCACACCTTCAACATTTGCCCTCAGGAGACTTTTGTGCCAGAGGTAACAACTATCCAGCCATTCATTCATTCATTCATTCATTCATTCATTCATTCTTTATTTATTTATTTATTTATTTATTTATTTATTTATTTATTTATTTATTTATTTATTGGTTCGATTTATATGCTGCCCTTCTCCGGAGACTCAGGGTGGCTTACAATGCGTTAAGCAATAGCCTTCATACTTTTGTATATACCTGCTTAGTAGGGCTTTCGGCCCCCCACTAAGCGGTGTTCTTTTTTTTATACAAAGTCAGTTTATTGCCCCCACAATCCGGGTCCTCATTTTACCTACCTCAGAAGGATGGAAGGCTGAGTCAACCTTGAGCCTGGTGAGATTTGAACTCGCAGTAATTGCAGGCAGCTGGTGTTACTTAACAGTGCTTTAGTCCGCTGCACCACCAAACCTCTTATTGTGAGTCTATGCATGGTAACTAATACCTCTAGGCTTTGAGTTACAGTTATCCTGTTATCTATTGCCTTTAGCCTGCTTTTCTTAATGGACTTAACAAATGTTTCCACTTTGTTCGATCAAAGATGGCACCTACTGCCTTCAAATCCCATTTGGTCTAATAGCGACAACTCTTTTTTTTTTTAGACTGCTGGTGTTTGCAAAAGGTTGTGAGGTACAACATGCATACACTTGGTAGTCACAGAGGTACCTTTCATTGTAAACAGCAGAGGGTTACACTTACGGAAACTCGGCTCCCTTTCTGTCCAAGTGTGTCACACTCTCTACAGCTGTAGCAGGGGTGAAATCCAAATTTTTTCCTTATCGGTTCTGTGGGCATGGCTTGGTGGGCATGGCAGGGGAAGGATATTGCAAAATCTCCATTCCCACCCCACTCTGGGGTCAACCAGAGATGGTATTTGCCGGTCCTCCGAACTATGCAAAATTTCCGCTACTGGTTCTCCAGAATCTGTTAGAACCTGCTGGATTTCACCCCTGAGCTGTAGTAATGGAAATTGACCGAGTTAAATTTGGATTTTTCACTGGAAGATTTCAGTTGTTGAGACATCTAATTGTGGGAAGCCCCCACCCCCACACCCGTTGAAAGAAATATCCTTCTGGGTTCAGCTCCAAGTGGGGAAAAAGACACTGGAAACATGGAGACTGTTTGGAAAGATGGTTTAATGATGGACAGGAACACATGGCTTGAGTTCCTGAACAGAAAAGGGTGTGAGATACAGCAAGTCCCCAGGTTTTATGCTTTCTCTGGCTTTGAACTTCCTGGGGCCCAGAAAGAGTATCCTGATTGGTTGTCAGACTCCCAGAGGGTGGGGGTCTTAGCTAGCCTTGCTGGCTGATGTAATCTTTCCAGGTGCCATGTGGTGAGTTTCTGTCTAGATGGGTCCCATTGTGTTAGTTTCTGTTGCTACTGTGTTGCAGATGATGGTCAATTGACAAAGATTGAGTTTCTGCCTCTGGCCCATTAACAAAAGGGTGGAGGCAGGAAGGTGAGAGCTGCTTTGTCTTTAAAAACATGCTTCTCCATTTCTCACACAGGGAAATATAAATATTCTGCCTTTTTAATATTTCCTAAAATCTTTAATTCTTCCAGGAAAGGGGTGGGTGCTAACTTCCTACACCCCTACCCCAGAAAATGAAACTGGGGAATAGTAAGCGGCAGAATATTGTATTTCTGCAAAGGAGAAATGGAGAAACACATTCTTAGAGGCAAAAAGTAGCTTCGGTCCTTCTTAATGTGCCTATTCACAAACAAAACAACTTCACTTCCAGGTGATGGGATTAAGGAGAGGACATGACCAACTCCATTCATGGAGCAAAGTGGAAACAATACCATTTATTAAGTCCATTAAGAAAAGTAGGCTAAAGGCAATAGATAACAGGATAAAATCACTTATTCATGCCCGACAGGATTAGATTCAAGAAGCTGACAATTAAGACCCATCACCAGCCTTTGCGGAAACAAGTAAAACCAATCAAATAATAAAAGCACACAAAGCGAACCTCAACATTACAAACTACTATAAACCAGGGGTCTCCAACATTGACAACTTTAAGGCTTGTGGACTTCAACTCCCAGAATTCCTCAGCCAGCCTTTGCTGGCTGAGGAATTCTGGGAGTTGAACTCCACAAGCCTTAAAGTTGCCAAGGTTGGAGACTCCTGCTGTAAACTGTATAAAAATCCTTGCACTCATCAAGCTAATTTGTCAGCTGTCCCAGAGCTGCATGCTGTGTGTGTGTGCGTTGATTCTCCTCATCAATAATAAACAGAACTTCTTTCTCAAGCGGCCTCCGTTTTATTCCCGTCTTAGAACTGGAACTGGATTTTTCTTCCAACACCTTGAAACGTGACCCTGTGGTTGGTGTGTGATTTTTCTCTTTAGTTCTGCATTTGATGTTCTGCAAAGATATTAGGATTGATAATTACGCTAAAGTGGAGTCTCTAAAGTTATCGCTCTGATTTAAACAAACATACTTTGTACTTGGGATATATGCAATTCTTTGCATAGACAGGTTGGGAGGAGCCTCAGTTGGGTTTTATTTTCCCAGTGCAAAAGGAGCCATAAATCACACTGGAACAAGGAAAAGCAACTTTTTTTTTCCATCTGTATAATTCCGCAGAAATAGAGAGCCTCATGCTTGGGACGGAGGCCAACTTCAAAGATCTGAGTAAAAATTCATAGAAGAATAGAGTTAGAGTTAGAGTCAGAATTAGAATTAGAATTAGAATTAGAATTAGAATTAGAATTAGAATTAGAATTAGAATTAGAATTAGAATTAGAATTAGAATTAGAATTAGAATTAGAATTAGAATTAGAATTAGAATTAGAATAACAGAACAGAACAGAACAGAACAGAATAGAATAGAAATACTTTATTGGCCAAGTGTGATTGGACAGACAAGGAATTTGTCTTGGTGCATACGCTCTCAGTGTACATAAGAAGAATAAAATACGTTCATCAAGAATTAAAAGATACACCGCTTACAGTAGTGATAATCAAGGTTACTAATACACTTTCAAATCGTACTAGGAAACAAATAAAAACAATATAAATTGAAAGATACAAGCGACATGGTTATATAGTAATAAGTGGGAAGAGATAGATACTAGTAAAGGAAGAAAAGAATAATAGTAATAGTCTTAGTAAATTATTTGACAGTGTTGTGAGAATTAGTTGTTTAGCAGAGTGATGGCATTTCGGAAAAAAACTGTCCTTGCGTCTAATTGTTTTGGTGTGCAGTGCTCTATACCGTCATTTTGAGGGTAGAAGTTGAAACAATTTCTGTCCAGGATGTGAGAGGTCTGTAGACATTTTCACAGCCCTCTTTTTGACAGATATTTATATTAAAAGTTTCTTTGTTATATACAACGTGTCAGTCTCAGTGATTTCTCTCACAAGGTTTGTGTTCACATTTGGCTGATCGCATTTGTCATTTGTCAAGATTATATATTAGTACAAGATTACGCAAAGCGAAACCTTCCTAATCTCATTGTCAGAGATTTCCTGCTGTGTACTTGTGGTCGGTTTGTCTGTTTCACAAGAAAACCAGAAAAGAGAACGAAAGTGTAGTAAGCAGTCCGGTGGAAAATGTAATCAGTTCTAACTTTTTATGGCTTGTTTCTACCTGGCTTAATTAATTCCTGACTTTCCTGACTTGATATTTAAAACATTATTTGAGATTTTTTTTTTTTTGAATGGGATTCCTTTCCTATAGTAGTTACTGCTTTTACTGTTCTTCTCTCTACAGTTTAAAGGGGACTTTCCTGTTTGAAGGATTTCATTATTTTATGTTCTTCATCTATATATATAAAAGCAAAAACCACTCACGCCATAATCACGAAATCTCCAGAACTGTGAAGCCTACAAACTTGAAATTTGCCACGTATGTTCCTCTTGACTTCTAGGTGCTCACTAAGAAAGGATTTTTCGAAACGACCATCAGAGCATTAGTATTTCCTATATTATTATAACATGCTCTGATGCTAACTAGACGTTCTACTCCCCCTCCCAACTTGAAATAACTCTGGAGAGAATGGGATAGCATAGGACAAGCTTCTGTGGGGAAAGCCTCATGGAGAGAAGGGGCTAGAAAGCCTGAGGGAGAGAAGGGGATAGGATAGGAGATGTTTCTGTGGGGCAAGGCTGAAAGAGAGAAGGGGAGAGGAGAGACTTCTGTGGGGCCAGCCTGAGGGAGAGAAGGGGAGAGGATCTATGAGGCCAGCTTGAGGGAGAGAAGGGGATAGGATAAGAGAGGCTTTTGTGGGGCCAGCCTGAGGGAGAGAAGGGGAGAGGAGAGGATCTGTGGGGCAAGCCTGAGGGAGAGAAGGGGACAGAGAGGAGAGGCTTTTGTGGGGCCAGCCTGAGAGAAAGAAGGGGAGAGGAGAGGCCAATCGTAACTACTCATTAATTTTGAAACTCTAAGTGTCGATTTATCAAGCCCGATCACATAGTTTCGTAATGGAGCACAGGTATTCAGCTAGTTCTTTTATATTCTTAAACTGTCATCAAGCTGTCAGGCAGATTTAAGCCTGTAAACCTCTACCACTTTCTTTCTTTCTTTCTTTCTTTCTTTCTTTCTTTCTTTCTTTCTTTCTTTCTTTCTTTCTTTCTTTCTTTCTTTCTTTCTTTCTTTCTTCTCTCTCTCCCTCTCCCTTCTTCCCTTCCCCCTCCTGCTCCCCCTGCCTCTCCATCTCCCATGCTCCCCCTCCCTCCTCCTGCCTCCTCCCTCCCTCCTTCTCTCTCCCCATTATTATCAATTGTATAAAGCTGTTTTAGAGGTCTAATAGTGGGAACTTCCCAGTTTTGATATGATTACCGTGTTAGATATTATAGAATGGCCAGAACATGATGAAACAAAACCACTTATTATTTAAGTATCTTTGAGGTTTCATAAAGAAGGAACTTCTATGTCATGGAACTTGCTTTCTGTGGTAATAATACTACCTACTTCTCTCCAAATTTCACCAAGACAGGGTGGTGCTTGCTGATACATTCTGGTTGATTTTTCCTTGCTTCTTTCTCCTAAAAACAGTTATAAGGAAAACAGAGACCAGATCTGTAAACAGTCAAAATCTAAGAGTAAGAGAAAGTATTTGATGGAAATAAGCAGAAAGCAGAGAGGCTGAAATATATTTTAAGTCCAGAGCAATGAGATAATATTCAGAAATATTTCAAGCAGATACCTCCTTAATTCAGGGCAGTATAATGGGGAAGATGTATACCAGGGATATACCAACCTCTGGGCCATAGGCCGCTAGTGGGCCATGAGGGGTTTGCAACCAGGCCGCGGAAGCTGCAGTGATTCATTTAACAACTGTGGCAAGAAAGGTTGTAAAATGGCGCAAAACTCGCTTAACAACTGTCTTCTTACCAATGGAAATTTTGGGTTCGGTTGTGGTCGTAAATCACGGACTATCTGTATAACAGATTCAAGTTGCATTCCTAATGCATCCAAAGCAGTGGTGGGTTGCCCCCAGTTCGCACCAGTTCTAATTTCTGGGCACTTATATCTCGGAGGACCTCTCATGGACTATGAATGCTAACATGCTTGTGAAGAAGGCACAGAAGAGGCTGTGCTTCCTGAGAACGCTCAGGAAGATAAATCTATCTCAGCATCTACTTCTGTCCTACTATCGCAGCACCATTGAGAGTGTCCTGACATACGGCATTCTTGCATAGTATGGGAGCAGCTCTGTAGCAGACAGAAAAGCTCTACAGAGAATCTGTCCAGAATATCATCGGACTCCAGCTACCAGCCCTGGACAACATCTTCGAATCTCGCTGTTTGAGGAAGTTGCATAACGTTCTCAGAGACTCTTCCCATCCTGCTTACAATCTTTTTGGACTGTTGCCTTCTGGCAGAAGATACAGAACAATTAAAACTTGGACCACACGTTTTTTGAATAGTTTTTATCCCAGAGCTATAACTGCATTCAACAATGAACTAAAGGGCCACCATCAGTGAGCTGTTGGACAGTATTACTTGGTCTGTTGTGTGGATGTTTGGGTGGTTTAGGAGTGGGGAATTGTGGTGGGTGGGAGTGTGTTTGGGGATTATGTGTGTGGGACCTGGTCTTTGGGTGTCAAGTCAATTTTATTGTATGTGTATACTGTGTATACCCATACAATGACAATAAAGTTTATTTATTTATTTATTTATTTATTTATTTATTTATTTATTTATTTATTTATAGAACCGGTAGTAAAACCAGTGGGAGGCTCCGCCCACCAACCCCAATGTCATCAAAATGCTTCTGGGCTTGCGCAGAAGAGCGTGCGTGCGCGTGAGCGAAGCAAGGGCACGTAGGCGGCCCCGTTGCAAACCGATAGTAAAGGTAAGTAGAACCCCACCCCTGATCCAAAGGTTGTGGAAAGTTTGTTTAACAATGACAGGAGGGTAAACATAATGTCTCCTTCTCCACTCAAGATTCACTCTTTTATTTTAACTTTTACCTGTTTGCAGGTTACTTGTCCTCGCCAGCCTACCTATTAGACAAGAAGCAAAATTTAGGTCAAAGAAACCCAAACATATCTGTGCTTATTTGACACTTCTGAACTGAAGTGTCACAACACGAGTGTCACAAAACAACCCGATTCCCCAAATGTGTGCATTTTTTTTCTGTCTTGGCCTTTGAATAGTTTGTTTGAAGCTGTTTTCCAGAGAAAAAGAAGATTCAGCCAGAAAAAAACTGTATAGGTAGTCCTCAATTTACGACCAGAATTGGGACTGAAATTTTGGTCACTAAGCAATGTGATCATTACCAGAGCCAATTTTATCATAATTTTTATCATGGTTGTTAAGTGAACCATGTGGTCATTAAGCAAAACTGGCCTATTGACTTTTGTCGGAAGCTGGCCTGGTAGGTTGCAAATTGTGACTGTGCAACCACAGAATATTGTAACTGTCGTAAATATGAGTTGATTGTCAAGTGCCCAAATCACGATCACATGATTGTGGGGATGGTGCAACGGTCATAGCTACGAGGATAGGTCAAAAGCCACTTTTTTTCAGCACCATTGTAACTTTGAACTGTCATTAAAGGAGTAGTTGCAATGCAAGGACTACCTATAAGTTATTTGGTGTTTTACTACAATCAATTCAAGTTAAACGTTTAATCTTTGCCTATGTGTATGTTATTCTTTCCCCTTCTCTAAACTGAAAATTACAATTAGACAACAATTTTTGCAAATCTCTGGATTCTATGCTCAAAATTTGGGAGCATCGCAGGCAGCTTCAGATTTTCACCCTCACTCAAGGTTATCACTTTGGACTAAAACCTCAATGGAGCCCTCAAATTGTTTCTAGTAGCAGAGGGAAGCTACTGGAAAAAGAAAAGTATTCCCTTCTTCTGTCATCTTGTGGTTCTTTTTGAGTTGTTGTTAGTTGTGAAGTCGTGCCCAACCCATTGTGACCCCATGGACAACATTCCTCCAGGCCTTCCTGTCCTCTATCATTCTCTGGAGTCCATTTAAGCTCACGCTGACTGCTTCAGTGACTCCATCCAGCCGCCTCATTCTCTGTCGTGCCCTTCTTCTTTTACCCTCAGTCTTTCCCAGCATTAGGCTCTTCTCCAGTGAGTCCTTCCTTCTCATTAGGTGGCCAAAGTATTTGAGTTTCATCTTCAGGATCTGGCCTTCTAAAGAGCAGTCAGGGTTGATCTCCTCTAGGACTGACCGGTTTATTGCCTTGCAGTCCAAGGGACTCACAGGAGTCTTCTCCAGCACCATAATTCAAAGGCCTCAATTCTTTGACGCTCAGCCTTTCTTATGGTCCAACTTTCACAGCCATACCTTGCAACTGGGAAAACCATAGCTTTGACTATGCACACTTTTGTTGGCAAGGTGATGTCTCTGCTTTTTAGTATGCTGTCCAACTTTGCCATAGCTTTTCCCCCCAAGGAGCAAGCGTCTTTTAATTTCTTGGCTGCAGTCCCCATCTGCGGTGATCTTGGAGCCCAGGAAAATAAAATCTGTCGCTACCTCCATTTCTTCCCTGTTGACATTCCCCATCTATTTGCCTCTTTTTGAGTAGATCTTGCTAACAGCGCAGATCGATGCAAACTCAAATTTAGTTTTAAAGAGAGCTTAAAGAAAGCACATATCCTGAGAAGCTAATTCTAGAAATCAAATTTGCTTGACTTTGACATTATATAAAAGGAAGGGAAAGTTGATTTTTTTTAATGAGAAAAATAGGTCGCCTTGTTTCCGAAAAAAACAAGGATTAAAATTTAGGATCTGTGGTGCTTATTAAGGCCTTGTTTAGAGTCTATGGTGTCTGTTAAGAGAGGAAGTTTGATGAAAATAATCTGCGAGTTTTAACAAACACCATGGATTCTAAATTCTAATGCTTGTTTGGAATATTTTGCTTCTATTGTTTAGGATTTCCTATGGTTGTAAATATGAAAGGATGCTTTCTGTTATGGTTCCTCTATGACAGGGTTGTCAAACTCAAGGCCCGCGGGCCGGATCCAGCTCACAAGGTGCTTAGATCTGGCCTGCAGGGATAGCCTGGAAATAGCAAATGACCGGTCCACGTGCCTCTGCTAGCAACAATAAGAGCCTTGGTGGCGCAGCAGACTAAAGTACTGTTAAGTAGCACCAGCTGTCTGCAATTACTGCAAGTTCAAATCTCACCTAGGGTTGCCAGGTCTGCTTCCAAAAAATAGCGGACAAGCGGCCGGGGGGGGGTTTAAGTAGTAAATTTTTTTTTAAAAAAATTACAATTAAATTATATATTTTCTTACAAACATTTTAACATGTATTAAAATAATCACTTCAAAGCTTTACTTAAAATTCAAAACATCAAATATATTATAATAATATGTAAAATATTAAATTACATTTTAATTTCATCATAAAGTTTTTGAATAAAAAAAATGTCCACTATTTTGTGAAAAAAAATAGTGAACATAATGTGAAAAAAGTGGACTGTCCGCTCAAATAGTGGACACCTGGCAACACTAATCTCACCAGGCTCAAGGTTGACTCAGCCTTCTATCCTTTCGAGGTAGGTAAAATGAAGACCCGGATTGTGGGGGCAATAAACTGACTTTGTAGAAAAAAGAACACCGCTTTGTGGGGGGGGGGCGAAACCCTACTAAGCAGGTATATACAAAAGTATGAAGGCTATTGCTTAATGCATTGTAAACTGCCCTGAGTCTCCGGAGAAGGGCGGCCTATAAATCGAACCAATAAATAAATAAATAAATAAATAAATAAATAAAATGGAGCTTGGGGGGCTCGTGGCTGTGATGGCCTCCTGCAGCCCTCTGCCAGCAAAAACGGGGCGCGGGGGGTGGGTGGGAATGCGCTATCAAAACAAACTAAAAACAAAACAAAAGGAGAAATGTTTCCCCTTTTGCATTTGAGCATGCAAGAAGGGACAAGAAAGGAAAAACAGAAAGAGGAAAGACCAAGAAAAAGATGGGAAGATGAGAAGACAGCAAAGAAGGAAAAAAAGGAAAGAGGGGAAGGAAGAAGGAGAATGAAGAGGGAAGGAAAAAGAAGAAAAGGAAGGAAGGAGATTATAGTGAGAGTGGGGGTCAGTCTCAGGGAAGTCCTGCCTTAGCATTTGGTCACCACAGGGCCCCCCAACATGAGTCCATGCCCCCAGTCATGGCCCACACCACCACCACTCAGTCCTCTGAGGTCAAACACAACCCTGATCTGGCCCTCAATGAAATCAAATTTGCCATCCCTGCTCTATGACCATGAGATCCATGTCCCAGACAGAATATGAGATCTCAGTACAGGTAGTCCTTGACTTATGATGGATTGTTTAGCAACAGTTTGAAGCTACGACTGACCCGAAAAAGAGGACTTCAACCCAGATTAGAAGTTCCAACGGTTGGGTCCTTTCTTCAGGCAGTCAGCAACATGGCTGTGTTTAGTTTACGGCAAAACCGCACCCCAGCAAAACATCGGTTTGCTGAATGACCACGGGATTTGCTTTACAAGTGTTGCATTCACTTAATGACAACCATAAAAAAGGGTGATAAAATTAAGGTCGGTCATGTGACCGACCCATTTTACTACCTATGAAGACATACGATTGTAATGGGCAGGCTTCATACTTGTCAGATTTTCTTTTGAGTAAGTCAAACCAGCTGCAGAATAGAAATTAAGAGGTGTTGCTGCTATGGGTTTAGATTTAGGGAAGAAGGTTTTTGCCAAAAAACAAAACAAAACAATCAAAAAACAAACCAGGTTTCTGGTTCTCTAACATCTGTACTTTTGTTTCAGCAGCCAATTTTAGAAGGAAGAAAAAGTATGGTGATAATAACTGAGTTTATTAATTTACACCTGAAATCTATCACACTCCACTATATATGATGTTCAAATTTGTTATCCTGTCCTCTTCTTATAAATTGGAATAGCTTTTCTCCTTTGTGCCTCAAAATTATAATTCTGTCATTTTATTTTGAGCCAAAGAATTCTGGGAGTTTCCTAATTCCCCTGTACAGGTAAGGTAAAGGTAAAGGTTCCCCTCGCACATATGTGCTAGTCGTTCCCGACTCTAGGGGGCGGTGCTCATCTCCGTTTCAAAGCCGAAGAGCCAGCGCTGTCCGAAGACATCTCCGTGGTCATGTGGCCAGCATGACAAAACGCTAAAGGCGCACGGAACGCTGTTACCTTCCCACCAAAGGTGGTCCCTATTTTTCTACTTGCATTTTTTACGTGCTTTCGAACTGCTAGGTTGGCAGAAGCTGGGACAAGTTAACGGGAGCTCACCCCATTATGCAGCACTAGGGATTCGAACCGCTGAATTGCCAACCTTTCGATCGACAAGCTCAGCGTCTTAGCCACTGAGCCACCGCGACCCTAACACATTACCTGTACAGGTAAGAACCTATAAATATAAGCAAAGGGAATGGCACCCAATAAAAATACAACCTGTGCACAGGAACTTGGGAGCATTTTTGAACATACAGTACTATTGTGGGTTTTGCTTCTGAACATCAGGTCAACACATCTGAAAGAACCTGAAAAAACACAGATAGCCCTAAATGATACTGGTGCTGGACAAACCTAATTCTGATGACCACAGCATCATATATAGCTACTTTGTGGGGGAATAAAAGTTATTAGGCTGGATTTTGATTTAGCGTATTTGCATTCACTCAATTACTGGTGTTTGTAAATCATATCCTATGGCTTATGCATATTGTGTTAACCTGGTAATTGTGGTTTATTCAAAAAATCTAGTTCCACCTAGCTTTAGCAAGCTTGAATCCTACTGGCAAGAATAAAACTCTCCAATTCTAATTCGTAGTGTTTTCCTGGTACAGAGCTGAGTTTTAAAGCTTGAGGTATTTTGAACTACTCTCGCTCTTTAGGAAATGATACTTAATTCCTGCAGTATCCAATATCAAACGTTGTTGAACACAATGCACACAATAAAAGGTAGCTTTGAAGGTATGTTAAGGGCAGGTAACAATGAGGTGTGAGGTTCTTCTGTGCATTTCCTACCTCTTCTGTGTGGCAATGGAATGCAGATTAATCATCTTTTTTTCCCATATGGTCTATCTCAGTGATCAGCAACTCGCGGCTCTTGAGCCACATGTGGCTCTTTCATCCCTCTGCTGCGGCTCTGGATCACAATATGCATCACAACCGCCAATGTGCGACATCCACTGGCATGCGATTTATTGAGCTTTTCAACCCCCAGTAGGCCAACCATGGATAAATCCAAGAAAAAAAAAGTTTCAGAAGAAAACAGAACATTTAATTCAACTACATATGCTAGTTTTGTGGTCGCTCAGGAAATAGTCAGCACAGGAAGGGTTTTGTGGCTCCCGGTGTTTTCTTTTCTGTGGGAAATGGGTCCAAATGGCTCTTTTGAGTGTTTATGATTGCTGACTCCTGGTCTATCTGGAGGTAGTTAACTTGACGTGGCTTTGTAATTACTTTCAACTAAATGCCAGAAAAAATTCATAGTGCACCATTATAGTTGGACCAGAATATGTACTTCAATGATTTATATCAGATTCCAAGCACCACTGGCTAGTCACAAGCAATTTCTTTGCCCGTATTTCATCACTGCTTTGATTAGTGTGAGGTCAGGTAAACGCAGGGAGCCCTCAGCTTACAATAAGAAAGGAAGTAAATGCTACCTACCCGCAAACCACATTGTTAATCACAGTCATGTGACTACAGGATGATGCAAACAGCTGCAAATACAAGCAGGTTGTTGCCCGAGTACCCAAAACACAATCACATAACCACAGGAGGGAGGGAGCAAGGAGGAGGCGGCTGTTGGAATCTGGATCATAAATCGAGCACTCCTATATAATAAGGTATGTCTGGGGAGATTCTCCAGGTCATGGTTGCCCCAAAGGTGCTTTTTTCAAAAGGCAATCAGATTTTGCTTTTCCTTGAAGACATTTCGCTTTTCATCCAAGAATTTAGAATAACAAGAGTTGGAAGGGACCTTGGAGGTCTTCTAGTCCAACCCCCTGCTTAGGCAGGAAACCCTACACCACTTCAGACAAATGGTTATCCAACATCTTCTTAAAAATTTCCAGTGTTGGAGAATTCACAATTTCTGGAGGCAAGTTGTTCCACTGATTAATTGTTCTGTCAGAAAATTTCTCCTTAGTTCTAAGTTGCTTCTCTCCTTGATTTAGTTTCCACTCATTGCTTCTTGTCCTACCCTCAGGTGCTTTGAAGAATAGTTTGACTCCCTCTTCTTTGCGGCAGCCTCTGAGATATTGGAAGACTGCTATCATGTCTCCCCTAGTCCTTCTTTTCATTAAACTAGACATACCCAGTTCCTGCAACTGTTCTTCATATGTTTTAGCCTCCAGTCCCATCATCATCTTTGTTGCTCTTCACTGCACTCTATCTAGAGTCTCCACATCTTGTTTACATCGTGGCGACCAAAACTGAATGCAGTGGCTTCTTCACTGAACTGAAGAACTGAAGAAGCTTCTTCAGTTCTGACTGAATGGTGGAGGAGGGAAAGATTTATATTTTTTTGCTTTTTAATTTATATGCCGCCCTTCTCCGGAGACTCAGGGCGGCTTACAATGTGTTGTAACCAGTCATCTGGTTGTTAGCACTCTTGAGAGTTATTGAGGGCACTTGGAGTTTTATCTGTACCCTCAGGGCAAATGAGTTTGGAACCTTTTTGGAACTGCTGAAAAAACTGTGTTGCAAACAGGAGATATTCCTCCTCCTCCGTTGAGAGGGCTCCTCAATGTAGATGGCCTCTTTGACCCCTCTTTCAAACCCGCAGTCCTCTCTGTCCACATTCTCCTCAAAGTCCACATTCTGAACCGCTGGTTCCACATCTATTTGCACTATTCAGGTGACTCTGAGGGCACAGATAAACTTCCAAGTGGCCTCAATGACTTTCGGAAAGAGTGCTAATGACCAGATGACTGAAAGGAATATAAATCCTTCCATCCTCCACATTCAGTCAGAACCAAAAACCTTCTTGGATGAGAAGCGAAACATCTTCAAGGAAAACCAAAGTCTAGTTGCCTTTTGAAAAAGCACCGTTGGGACAATCTTTATAATATTTCAGCCTACTTGGATAATATGCATCTGTTAGATAAATGCCAAGTCTTACATTTTAATGTTTAACAGCTTTTAAACAGTAGTTTATTTTTTGGTAAAGACCAATAAAAATGCAGGAAATGAAGTATCCAGATAGCAAGTAACTGCTCAATTTCCATCCCATCTTTATTGGAGCAACTGTATCTAAAGAGAATGGAATTTCAATTTTTCACAACACACAAACATTCACAAAGTTACATGGCAACCAAAATTTTAATATAAAACTTAAACACGTTCATCTCTTTAAATTACAGCTTAAAATAAAGTTAAGGCTGTGCCACTATCAAGGTTCTTAAGAGCAACAAGTAGAACCAAAGCCAGAAGTTCAATTTCCTAGGTTTATTTCACATTTTTTTTAGAAAAAAAAAACATCCAAAGAACGGGTGTCGGGGAGAAGTTGAAAGTCTATTGAGCCATTTGAGCTTCCATTGCCTGTGCTGTCCATTCCGGGGCGGTCTGACTTATCTTCTCCAAAAGATTGTTAACTTGGAAGCAAAGCGACTGGATCTGTTTGTCCCACGTTGGTAAGGCTTCCCGTGCTAAAACAAAAAAAGTACATAAAATAAGCAACAGCAGAATTTTCATGCTTGTAACTTTCATTCTGATAAACGCAGTTTATTATATATGACAAGCATTAGCAAATATTCTGGATAAGTTAGAACATGAAATTTACAGCACTTCCACTGTATCTAGACTGCCACCTAGAGGTTGAAGGATGAAATCACTGGCAGGAGTTATAGCACAAATATAAGATCACTATTAAGGCAATTATTTATTAAGTCACTAGAAGTTTAGAAAATAGGCTTTTTCAAACTTTCATTATTTCCAAAAGAACTTTCAGTCAAATTGTTTATTTCTACTTCATGTTTTAGCCTTACATTAAAATGATGTAAAGGTAAAGGTTCCCCTTGCACATATGTGCTAGTTGTTTCCAACTCTAGGAGGCGATGCTCATCTCAGTTTCAAAGCTGAAGAGCCAGTGCTGTCCGAAGACGTCTCCGTGGTCAAGTGGCTGGCATGACTAAACGCCAAAGGCACACGGAACGCTGTTACCTTCCCACCAAAGGTGGTCCCTATTTTTCTACTTGCATTTTTTACCTGCTTTCGAACTGCTAGGTTGGCAGAAGCTGGGACAAGTACCGGGAGCTCACCCCGTTACTCAGCACTAGGGATTTGAACTGCTGAACTGCCGACCTTTTGATCGACAAGCTCAGCGTCTTAGCCACTGAGCCAACACCTCCCAATTAAAATGATGTACAGATGCTTCATTACTTACAGGTAGTCCTCTTAATAACCAATTGTTTAGAGACTGTTCAGTCTTATGACAGATTCCTCCAAAAGGTACTTATGACTGAGATTTGAAGTTCTGACGGCCGCCCAATCCTGTGGTCTTATGACTGCATTTTGGAGCTTGGCAACTGCTCCACATTTACAGCCGTTTGCAGCATCCCATGGTCATGTGAATACAATTTATGACTTCTTTTGCTGGAAACAGGCGTTTACTTTCGGTTTCCAACAAAAAAACGCCCATTGCAAACAGCAGGTTTGCCTAATAACCAAGGTATTTGCTTAACAACTACCGCAAAAAAAAAAAAAAAAAAAAAAAAGTCAAAAAACTGCATCAGTCACATAATGACCGGCATGACTTATGACTATAATTCTGGGTTCAATTACAGTCATATGTTGAGAACTACCCGTATTTTTAACACAAGAGCTTAGTAAGCTGGTAAACAATATTGCCTCCTGTTTGGCCAGGCAGAGAGATTGTTATGTTCCTTCTGCCCACCTGCTTGTGTTCCTCCACAAACAACAGAGAAATGCTTTGGATCAGGCTGTCCCCATTTTGGCCACCTGCTCCACTGAATGCAGGAAAGCTTCTAAGCACATAGGCTGATGGGGGGAGGAATCATCGGCCAAGCCTCTCCAGCTGCTCACATATTTATCAGGAGGAAATTTAGCTGGTTGCACTAAAAGAGACACCTAGAGCCAAACTTACTTTCAAAGTGGACTATTCCATCTATTTGATCGATAAAGCCATTCATGCGTCCCTCGGTTATCATCTGGGAGGCTATCTTTTCTGCCTGAAAAACAAAACCAAGTGGCATATCAGCTTCACTTGACTGAAACAGACCAGACCTGATATGGTTTTTAGGATATGTATGCGAAGGTATCTAATTTACTGGAAATTTTTAAGAAGAGATTGGACTTGAAGACAAAGTCCCTTCCGACTCTGTTATTCTGTTTCTGTTCAGTTCTTTTTCATCCTTCCAGAGACTTGGTATTGTGGGGTAAAAAGTAGAAGGAGGCAGCTCTGTTTCTCAACCTCTGCAACATTAAGATCTGTGGACTTCAATTCCCAGAATTCCCCAGCCAATACATTTAAGCTGCTGAAGTTCAGAAATGCTGGTCTTCACCACTTTGAGCTCTCAATGAAAGGTGGAATAGAGCTAAAAAAATCAGTCAACAATCGAAGCAAGTCCCAAGATTAATCTCAAGACTTCTGAGTGGGTCTGTGTGAGTCTTACATTACAGTGTAATTTAAGTGTTAGAAGAATTATGCAACCGTTTGCTGACAAGTAACAGAGCCAATGAATAGGACCGTTACATTCTAACATTAAAAATGGGAACTCGAAAACTAGACTGAAATACTTTTTCCAAAATATGGAAGGTATGCTTGGAAAATATAGAAAAAAAAGCATCTCATACCATATCATTCCAAATTATAGTAATATAGAAACAAGAATACATCGTATGACTTTTTTGTCTTTGC
Organism: Arizona elegans; assembly: GCA_022577455.1. NCBI lineage: Eukaryota > Metazoa > Chordata > Lepidosauria > Squamata > Colubridae > Arizona > Arizona elegans. Next base: position 5,123,781 of record JAKOOJ010000009.1, on the reverse strand, counting down.
ATCTCATGTAGTATGTCCAAAGACCAGTTTTTCCTCAGTTTTGTTAGTTCTTAAAATCCAATTTAGTCTCCATATCTTTGCAATTTCTTATATAAACTCAACCGTAATGCTGCTTCCATCATCTGACTCTCAAAGATTCAGCATCACAATTTACAGTTTAGCAAAAGAATGAATGAATCACTGAAATATGTATACCTTGGCTGCAGGTATTTCTAATAAAGCTCCGAGTTCTTCAAAGGTAATGTTGTTATATAGTTTGCTTGCAGATAGCAAATTATGTTCAATGACAGCTCTGTCCAAAATACTAGAACCTGAGGAGAAAAAAAATCTATTGATCAGCTACATGTTTAGCTACAAAACATGTATACATAATGCATACAATACATGTGCCATTATATATGTGTATGTATGTGTTAAGAAAAAAATAGAAAGGAACAGGTATATATTAGTACAGTGAAACTTCCAATTAACAGTTCATTTGAGAAGATGGGAATCCATTAAATCCAAATGTCTGTTAAATCTGAACGTACAGAATTTGCACCAATTTGTAGAAGACACAGAGCCTGGGGGCAGAGTCAAGAGAGGAATCAGTTCCCATAAGCGATCTGAGTCCAGCCCTTGAATTCTATTGATTCTTATCTAGTGCCAGTTTAGTGCTGACTTTTACTTGACTAGATTATTATGTGCAGGCAAGAGCAATAAATCTTAACTGGAACTAACTCGAGACTCAATTGCTGCTGTGTGATGGGGCAAGCTTGCATCATTTGCTCCAGCCGGCCCAGCAGTTCAAAAGCAGGTGACTGTGGGTAAGATTGATGGTACCACTTCAGTGGGCAGCTTAACAGGGACCTGAAAGGTGCCCCCAACCAGGCATCCCCTGGGCAACGGTGATATTACCGGTTAATCCTTCAACCCAAAAGTGCCTTGGTGCTTCCAACACAAGAGTGAGGGAATGACTGGAACTTAATGTGCAGTCCTGATTCTTCATGCTGGACAATTTATGCGGTTAGCATAAATGGCATTATTTTCAGTAAAACCTCAATGTAATGAACAAGTCCTTGTTTTATGGTTTTAAACAATGGAAATTATTTACGCTAATCATCTGAGCTGAAATCCTCTACTACTTACAAATGCCGTTATAGACATGATGTTCTACCTTTTCTGAGTGACCAAAAGTTCTACTACCAATGGACACTGACCACTGGTCCAGAGTAGTATTTGTTCTTTGGCCCTTCTCACATATTACTACTGCTGCTAACTCATTTGAGAGATTTATTAGGGCTACAAATTAGATCTCTTTACAATGGGATTTCCTTGTCTAATAATATGCCTTGCCTTTTATCTTCCATCACTGAAGCTACAAGTGCCAGAAGTTTGGTTCTGTTTGTGCCTTCTTTCCCATTACAAAAAAGAACCAACAGTCCATCTTGTTCTATAACAGACAGCTGCTTCTACTGCAAAATGTTTCTGCTTGCAAACAGCAGACATTCAGAGGGGAGGACTCTGGTCAGCATGGGCAATGCCAACAGCAGCTTTGACTCTACCTTACCCTGAAAGGGCACCTAATACAGAATGAAAATAACAAAATTAACTGGCATAAATGTGTGTTGCCCAAATGGAGGTACAATGTAAAAACAAAAACATATGGTAAGGTAACCCTAACCCTTACTTTGTCAGCTTTGGAAGCCATATTATGCCGGAAGCTTCCAAGCTGCCACCTTCTCATGTGTGGGAAAGTAGGAGGGGGGATTTGAGGGTTTGTATTTGGACAAAATAGCATTCTTCCCGTCGGTCAAGGTCAGGACGAGCCTGCATCTTGGAGTGCTGTCTTGAGATGGAACGGATGGTGATTGGAGCATGTGATTGACTGATGAGTGAGGGGATGGTTTTGGGTTTTTTTTTGATTTACTGAGGGAAAATCCGGAACTCTCAGATTCGGGTTTTCCCAAGATGTGCTGATATACCTACTCTAATAAATGGAACATTGAGAAAATGCCTGCCTCACAGTTATTACTTGGAGCAGAGGTTTTTCTGGAACACTGACATTCTGATTTGCACAGAATCTGTTCCAAAATATTTTTTATCAAGAACTAAGGTCAAAATTGGATGAAGAGCAATATTACCAATAAAACTAACATGCCACAACACAGAGAGATGAGCAACAGCTATAACAAATGGAAGATCTGAATGAAAAATATAAACAGCTTGGAATGCAAAAAAAAAAAAAAAAAAAAAAAAAAAGAACGGGGGTGGGGGGGTGGGGTTGTGTTGGGTTAGGAAAGGAATTAGGGAGGCAGGCTAAGAACCGGTTTGAAGGAGGACAAATTGAAATCAGAGTCAGAAATCAAGCATGACCAGTTCCTCTTTGATCTACTTCAAATATAACTCTGACATTCGAAAGAAATAAATCCAATGAAAAGCACAGAACATTCTGAGCAGGCATTATAGAAGACGCCATAATCCTTCCAAAGTATGCCAAATGACCATTCTTGCCCCCAGAATTTTCTATTCTACAAGACAGACCAGCTAGTCATGTAATTCCATCCTTCGCCCTGTCTATCCTAAAAGAGCCTTGGTGGCGCAGCAGACTAAAGCACTGTTAAGTAACACCAGCTGCCTGCAATTACTGCAAGTTCAAATCTCACCAGGCTCAAAGTTGACTCAGCCTTCCATCCTTTCGAGGTAGGTAAAATGAGGACCCGGATTGTGGGGGCAATAAGCTGACTTTGTATAAAAAAAAAAAACACCACTTAGGGGGCCCCCCGAAAACCCTACTAAGCAGGTATATACAAAAGTATGAAGGCTATTGCTTAACGCATTGTAAGCCGCCCTGAGTCTCCGGAGAAGGGCGGCATATAAATCGAACCAATAAATAAATAAATAAATAAATTTTTCATACACGTAAGAGTGAGAACAAAAATACAGAATTTTCTTTTCCGGATTCATCAGCTACTTTTTGGTGGCCTTCATCATCCTGCAGCTTTGTCATTTAGGATAGAATCCCAGTTTGTGTCAGACAACCAGTTCGGGATTCATCAGAATCTAATGCATGTCGCCAATGCATCTATCAGCTGCTTCTGCTTCGCTACCATGAACTCTGGGGAAGGTGAATGGGAGGGGAGAATGCTACCTACTATCTGGAACGAGCTCCCCCCGGAGATACGGAGGATCCTGGATCTACGCACCTTCCGCCGCGCTCTCAAGACCTTTTTATTTCACCAGGCTGGTCTAGCCTAACCTCTCCCATTCTCTTTTTAATGTAAATTTTAATTTGTTCTTAACCTGGGGTTTTAAATTTGTCTTGAGCTAATTTGATTTAATTCAATTTTACTTCTGTTCTTAAATTTTTGTATTCTATGTGTTTTATCTTGTGCCTGTTCACCACCCTGAGTCCTTCGGGAGTAGGGCGGTATATAAATCAAATCAAATGAAAATGAAAATAAATGGGGAAAAATGAAAGCGACTGCGGTATTCCACCAAAACCCCCAGCTGCTTCAAGGTCATTTGGCTAGGAAAAGGAAGGCACCTGCATGCCACCTATGCTTGAAGCGACCATTCTGAAAACATCTTGCTTGAACGAGGCCATGGGGGGACTCAGCAATGGGAGGCAGTTAAGGAAGGGAAAAGTTGAATTTAGGGATTTTCACGCACGCTTCTCAGTTCTGGCTATGGATTAGTGTGATGCACTTGACTTCTAATAAAATTATACCTTTCTCAACAAATGGAGCCAAGAATCATTTGTATTTAGAAGTTTAAGTGGTGGCAGATCTGACAGTGTCAATATATAACATTGCCCAAGTAATCAATGAGGAATTATGTTTTGTGTGTATAGCTTATTCAATGTTTCAAATATGATGCACCGTACTAGGCAAAGTACCATCAGCTGTCGTTGCTTTCTGATGGGGCATGAGCATCGCAGCGAACTCTTGCAACTGGTTTCCCCTTATAATCCTGTCAAGGTACATTTTCTCCAATATGCCATAGGCTGCAAGCTGCTGGCATCGTTCATCCTTGAACAGGGTGGCTAACATTCGGGAGCGCTGCTGTCCTGAAACACAGAAAGAATAACATTAACTTCTCCAACCCAGCCTTCACAAGCAATGAGAAACCGCTTAACTCACGAGTAACGCAAACCCTTTTTGATTTAAGTCAGGGCAGGAACAGTCTCTGTTCACATCGGCCGAGGCAAATTCACTCCCTATTATTTCCCAGTAGAGCAGTGTTTCTCAACCTTGGAAGCTTGAAGATGGGTGGACTTCAACTCCCAGAATCCCCCAGCCCGCGCTGCGGGCTGGGGGATTCTGGGAATTGAAGTCCACCCATCTTCAAGCTACCAAGGTTGAGAAACACTGCAGTAGAGAGATTCAGTTGGCACCTCAAATACAGAGCAATTAGTCCCAACAAACCTGGTTCTGGCAAAGGAGTCCGACGTGATTGATGTACAACCCTTCCTATTTATTTCCCAGCCAGGAAGGGGCTGGCTAGTGTCTACATCTTCTTTTCCCTGAGAGCCAGCTTACTGCTTTCCTTTGCTCTCCTCTCCTTTCCTCTCTACGCATCTGGGATGGGCCCCATCTGTTCCTCCCCCTCACTGAGCTCAGGCCCCGAAGACAGCTGCCTCTCCACCAAGGGGCAGTCAGAAGGCCCCAGCTCTGCATCTGCCTCTGATCCTGCTTCCTCGTCAGAGCTATCCAAAGGCTCCGAAGCCAGCCCAAACTCCCCCTCAACCTCCTCCTCGTCTGAATCTGCTGCTACCTCTGCTGGCAGCCGACGGGCCACAACACAACCCAGATACAGAGTGTAAAATCTGCAACGGGTTTTTTTTTAATCCACTGTTTTGGATTCCATTTGTTTGCCAATCCCAAATTTCAATCTGTCTCTCCAACATGAACTTGTGATTAAGAGGCCATCATGTTGAGGTTGACTTCTGCGGATTAGCTGGACACAATTAGAGGTACTCCTTGTTTAGTGGCTGTTTCAGACAGTAGCCGTTCACAGCTACAAAAGTGATGAAAAACAACATTGCGACCAATCTCATTTACAACCTTCGCAGTGCCTCTCAATCATGTGTTCCCCATTAGTCACTTTACAGATAGTCCTCGACTTACGACCACAGTTGAGCCCAAAATTTATGCTGCTAAGTGACAGATTTATTAAGTGAGTTTTGCCCCGTTTTACGACCTTTCTTGCCACGTTTGCTAAGTGAACCACTGCAGTTGTTAAATTAGTGACACGGTTGTTAAATGAATCTGGCTTCCCCCTTTGACTTTGCTTATTGGAAGGTCACAAAAGATGATCACATGATCCATGTGGACACTGCCACCGTCATAAATGTGAGTTTGCCAAGCATCCGAATGTAAATCACATGACCATGGGGATGCTGCAACGGTCATAAGTGTGAAAAATGGTCATAAGTCACTTTTACAATTTACAATTATAACTCTGAATGGTCAGTAAATGAACTGTTGTAAATCGAGGACTACCTGTATTTTATTTTTACATTTATTTTTAATCCCCTTTATTATTTTTATAAATAATTCAAGAGAGCAAATATGGGGGAATATGTGCTATTAATCATGGTTAATGGCACATTTTGCTACTTCAATCAATTTATTACAATCAAGACCCAAATATACAACAAAATACAAACATTACAAATCCAATTACACTATGCAGTAGTCATAAAAAAATTGACAATGATCTACTAACAGACTAATAATTTACATTTTCCTAATTAATTCACAAGTTTTGTCCCTAATCTAACGGCCACTACCAAAAATGGCTGGCTGTAGCAAGAGTCATCTTGGAATCTCTGTCAGGCAACATTCTTTTAACACATTCCAAATAAGATCAGCTTGGTAGTTTTGAAACTAGTTAGAACAATTAATCAGCGGAATGGCTTGCCTTCAGACGCTGTGGGTGCTCCATCACTGGAGGTTTTCAAGAAGAGATTGGACACTTGTCTGGAATGGTATAGGGCAGTGATGGCTAACCTTTTTGCCATCGTGTACCAGGAAGGGAGGCAGGGGGCTTGCACGCACGCGTGTGCTCACACACAATAATTCTATGCGCCCTGAGGTCCTCCGGAGGCTGAAAATGGCCTGTTTAACAACTTCTGATGGGACCGGAAGGCCTGTTTTTTGCTGTCCCCTGCCTCCAGGGCCTCTCTAGGAATCTGGGGAAGGCAAAAACAGCCTTCCCCAGCCCCACAGAGATCTTCTGGAGGCCGAAAATGGGCCGTTTGACAACTTCCAGTCCAATGGAAGTTGTCAATGGAAGCTGTTTTCGGCCTCCGGAGGACCTCCCGGGGGGGAGGCCGTTTTCGCCCTCCCCAGAAAGGCCCTGGAGCCTGGTGAGAAAGAAAAAACCCCCACCCCTTCAGGCCCTCCGGAGGCAGGAAACATCCTGTTTCCCTACTTCTGGTGGGCCCAGAATACCTGAAAATTAGCTGGCTGGCACGCACATGCACGCCGGAGCTGAGCTCACGTGCCCACTGATATGGCTACATGTGCCACCTGTGGCACACGTGCCATAGGTTCGCCATCACAGGTATAGGATCTCTTGTGTAGCCGGGGTTGGACTAGAAGACCTACAAGGTCCCTTCCAATTCTGTGAACTTGAAGTCTCCTCAAAATAGCAATATGTACTGTATATATTTCAAAGATTCAAATAAAACGGAGTTAAACCTTCATTTATCATTTTACCTGCTGAGGCTAAGATCGTACAATGCAAGGCGTGCTTCAGGGCTTCGAGCCGCTCACTTTCGTGGACTATGCTTTTATAAGATAGCTCGTTATATCTTTGGGCAGCTTCAATGAATTTCCTTCTGTAGTCAAGAACACGAGCATAGCATACCTGGAAGAAGGAAAAACATATAACTAAAAATCATTTCGGCTACCAAAATTTCTAATGTTGCAAAATAGCATTTCAACGGCAATCAAATCTGTCGGTGCTATTTTTTTAAAACAAAAGTTAAATTGAACAACTGCAATTAATCGAACCTCATTTGTCCTGTTCAGTTTGGATATTATGAAATATCCCTCTCTGATGATGATGCAGCTGTCATTTAGGTGATCAGTTCAGAGCAGCATAAAAGAGAGAGAGACTGCAAAGAAAAAATTGTCAGGAGGACCTTTTGAGAAACTTTGTCTCTACATATCAGCTCTACCGCCAATTATTATTATTACCGCTGAGGAAAGGAATATGGATCACTGGACAATTTTAAACCCAGAGGATATTTCTCAATATCTTGTTGACACAGCGCATGCTCTTATACCTACCAGTTAAAAGTATTTTGTTTAATTCAACAGACCATCCTGAGAGCAAATTACACAACAATAACTCATAACTTTGCATGCAGGAGCCATAAACATTGTTTTCTTGTAATCTAGCATTTCAGTGGTGCGGTGGTTAGAGTGCAGTACTGCAGGATATTTCTGCTGACTGCTAGCTGACTGCAATTTGGCAGTTCAAATCTCACCAGGCTTAAGGTTGACTCAGCCTTCCATCCTTCTAAGGTGGGTAAAATGAGGACCCAGATTGTTGGGGGCAATAAACTGACTCTGTAAACCGCTTAGAGAGGGCTGTAAAAGCACTGTGAAGCGGTATCTAAGTGCTATTGCTATTACATTAGGTACAAGACAAAACCCATGATGAATATTTTACCTTATAATGAATTTGTAACTGCTCATTGGTTGATTCATTTTGAAGAAGGGATGCTCTGTTTATATAAGCCTCAGCCTGAACGGGATCATCATCCTCCAGATAAAGTCGAGCAATTTTCAGATAAGTTTCCAATTTGTAATCCACATTGTACTGCCTTGAATACGGAGGGAAAAGATGCAGTTTCAGTCCCATATTTGAGCAGGATCACACTTTTTTTTCAAGTAGACTTGAACAATCTGTAAGTTTTCACAGTAAAGCATGCAGAATTGTACAAATAAAAAATTGAGGGTGGTTGGGTTCAACAATAGATGGCAATTTCACACTCGTATCATGACTGAATAGGGGGAAACCTCTTCCAAGAAAAATGAATAGCTTGGGGAAAAAAACAAACTGTTCTCTTCTCCTGAAACACAGACTGAAGCCCAGTCTTTTGCCTAATTATGCTCTGGTTTGCTAATTCCATTCCAGATCAATGCAAGATGCCTAGCAGAGCCATTCAGAGTCCATGGTTTTTTTTCCAGCCTCTTGAGAAATATCTATTCAGATTTTTTAAAAAACAGACTGTGTTTCATATTCTAATGACAACTTTGCAAGAATTGATTTCTGATACAGTCTCTATTCAAATTGTTTTCCATCCATCCAGCCTATCAAAATCTGATTAATTCCCTTTTTATGATCCTGTAATCCCTTAATTCAGAGTAGAGTCAGGGCGACTGGAAGGAGCTGAATGGCCACAAAGCTTAAACAAAAACCAAGTGTACCAATAACAAAACAAAGCACAAAGCCTTTAGAATGTTGTTTTTAAGAAGCAGCAAGATGCAAACTAGAAGTTTCAAGAGACAAATCCATAGCTTCCTTAGAGAAGCTGAAGAAAACAGGCTATTTAAATGTAGCTGACACAGAATTACATCCTTTTATCAGGAATACAACACTATCCTATTGCTAAATAGCTCAGTTTTAAGGATTACCTGAAGTAAAAATATCCTCAAGTTAGCTCCTAGCTAACTTTTTCAGGGAGGCATACGGATGTAGTTTGTTTTTTGGGGGACATTTTTGAGTTCTTTATCAATTTATTGTGTAAATATTTCCTTTATGATCTTTCAGATTAAGTACTGCAGTAATTAGATCAAACTCACTTCACCTACCAAAAATCAGTCATGTGCAGCCATTGGCTGAGATAAGCATTTTGACATAAAAATCTGACATTTAAAAGACACAAGGATCCCAACAAAGATAACACTTTCAGAAGCTTGCTGAATTTCTGCTTCAAAGACAACTATTGGAAACAATTAAGTTTCTATACCATATTGTGAGAGAGCAGCAATAATTACGCAATCACTTTAGAATGAAAAGTACTGAAGAAAGGACAAAGCACATATCAATTTTTTGGTGTTGAAGAAAAAAGGATAACTCTTCTATTTACTTTTGTCCTGTTTCAAGAGGAATCCCCACCAGCACTTGTGCTGCGTTCCGCCAATCTTCTTCTTTCTCATAAATGGATGCGAGGTGTTGTCTTATAGAAGCAACCTGAAGGGAGAAAGAAGGGAGGGTGAAGGCGTGGGATAAACTATAACCCATTTATCTTATCTGAAAGGTGCCTATTTTCCAGTGGCCTTTGGCTTCCGTTTCTTTTTTCCCACATCAACAGACTTTGACAGGATCCTCATTGATATAACAAATATATTGAGGAAATATTTGCAGAACAGGCATTTTCTCTCAAAATGAACCTGTTGACTAGGATTTAATGTATTTCAGGATGGATGGATGGCCTTGGTAACCATAAAACATCTAAGTGATCAGATAAATGACAAGTCTTATTTACACAGAAGTGATCAACACTGATTTACAAAATGAAATCCATCAACAAGGTAAATCCCAAGAGAGTTTTGCTATGGTTCTTTTTTGGAGAGGAATGAATGAAAAGTTATTGCAATCAAAGACATAAAAAGCATAATGACATAGAAGGAAAACAACATAACTGTATTTTTCGGACAATAAGACGCACCTAAATTTAGAAGAGGAAAAAAACAAAAAAAGGTGTTTGGCCTCCCTTTTCTCAGGCGTTTCTTCGGCCTGTTTTGGGGGCATTTTCGGCCCATTTTTTAGGCTTTTTGCGGCCCATTTTTGCAGCTTTTTTGGGCCCGTTTTCGAGGCTTTAGGGGACTGTTTTCAAGGCTTTTTTTGGCCTGTTTTTTTGGCTTTTTTCAGCCCCCCCCTTTTTTTTTTGAAAAATGGGCTGAAAAAAGCCCCGAAAAGAGGCCGAAAAAGCCTTGAAAATGGCCCCAAAAAGGCCTGAAAAAGGCTCAAAAACAGGGTGTGCAGAGGCCAAAAAATGGCTGGTGGATGGGTGGGGCTTCGGCAATATTCGGTCTATAAGACGTACAGACATTTTTGCCCCCATTTGGGAGACGTCTTAAGAGTCTGAAAAATACGGTACATTTTGTCATTATGTGGGAAGCAAGTCATTCAATATGTATTTTCTTCCAACAATTCTTTTTAAAAATACTTTTAGAGGTCTCCTCTTGCATCAAACCAAAGTATGAACAATTTATAAGAAAAAAAATTGAAATACAAAACTGCTTAGCAGCATGAGCATGTCGAGAGAACCATGTATCTCTAGTTATAGTCTGGTTTCAGAGCTGAAGCAAACAAAATAAGTGGTTAATCAAGTGACCAGTTAAATACTTCCAATGTAAACATATATGCTAAATAATAGTTGAATATAATAGAAACCCAAATGCTACAGTTGGGGAGGGAGGGCAAAGGGAATTTTAATTCCTCTCCTACCTACAGTTCTCTCTCCTCAGATCACACCCCTCCTTGTGACAACTGCTTCAAAATCTGCTGATGATCCAACAATTATTTGAAGCACATTTTAAAGGCGTGCCATAAGTTACCAACTGCTCCCTCCTGTTGGAAAAGTATGGATCTGGGGTGGGGGTGTTATCCATGATATCTTGTTCTTACCTGTTCCTCAAATGAAATTACACGAGGTTGGATTTTTTCCAAGGTGAAGTGGTAGATTTCTTTGGCTGTACTATCGGGAAGATTTGGAAGATGTGTGCAAAAGTCAGTCAGCAACTGGCGTGAAATTACTAAACTGACATTTTCGTTTACCACTGATACAAAAGACACAAAGAGAAATAATTTCATGTTTGTGTTGTCATTTTATACAGTACTCTGATTATAATTCATTTTCTTAGTAAGCCTGAACAACGAATAAGCCAACCGTTTCCAGGGCAAAGTTTCCAGCCTCTAAACCATCTAATGATTATATGGGACATAACATTTCTGCACCAGCATACCAGAGATCTATTCTGTAATTTAGCTTTGCTGATATGCTACCACAATGTCAAATTGCATAATCCAGCAGCAGGCAGATAAGAACCTGCTGAATATGCCACAAGCAATTCAAACAATAATGAAGTTCAGGTGTTCAAATATTTACATTAGTAAGGTTACTGTGCAGACTGATTCCCTTACACTATGGGAAATATTCAGAAATTTTATTGCAGTGTTTCTTATAGTATTTTTAAAATGTATTTTTAGCAATTCAGTCCAAAGTACTTTTCTTGAACAAGAACTTCCCATCTCATGTCTGCAGTACACAAAAATTAACTACATTTCATAGTTACAAATGTTGCCCAATTACATAGAAATTCTTATCGTAAAAACAAAGGATCCTTTTTTATCCACCGGAAAGTATTACATGCACAAGAACAAGAAAGCCAAATTACTTGTAAAGAATTCAGATTGCTAAAATGGGTCTCTCTATAAACCAACAACTAAGATAAAAGTGCCATAGCAACTCAGAAAGTCAGTTTTTCACTCATCACATGGTTGTGATCCCAAGCATTAATTCCCAGTGGGCTTTACTACAAATAAATCTACTCAACAAAGAACTTCAGTGTTTAATAAGAACAACTATGAAAACTCCAGAGTTTAGTTAGCAATATAAAGCTAGAGATTTTAGTTAAGTTCTCCACTTTGTTTACAGCAAAGCTGTTCCCATTAAATGGTCAGTTCTTCTATAATGGCTATTTTGTAATATTCCAAAGGCTAATGCAAACTAATAGGACAATGAAAAATGTTAGTCAAGAAATAAATCCCTTCAATTTTGTTAAAATGTCCAAGTGTGCATAATTCAATTAATTATTAATGAAGTCAAAACTCTGTAAACATCTGGTTAAATATATAATTTGGTACCACTCAAAATCCTTTTCCTGATTGTAGTTCAGTATGTACAACATTATCATGCAACACCAACTGCAGTTTAATAAACTCACTTGCTTCTACAAAAGCTTTTAATGCTTCCAGTTGTTCCACTCCTGACAGCTGAATTGCTTTCTCCAGTATCTGTCGATATCTGCCAAAGTTGTAAAAATAGATGGCAATTAACTCTACATCCTAAACAGGAACTTTGTATTTCATTTCTCCCCATTTTTAGATAATACTATACAAGTAAGTTTGAATGCTTTTTCTTAACCAATAAAAGTTAACCTGTTCTCCTTTACTTCAGTTCCTTACTTCTTTGAATGTTGTTCATGATGGGCAGCAGATCTAATGTTGGGATGACCGTTATGTTTTCAGAATAGAGAGATATTCAGGAATACTTTTTTGTTTTTGAGTATATAAAGTTGGATATAATCTTATACTTGCTGTACTTCTGCAGTTTCCATCAAAGAAGAGTGCCCTCAACTGCTAACACATTCATGTCTTTTTTTAGCTGAAATATAGAAATGATTTGCTACTGCAATCTTCCTACAATATTAGATTTTCCTAATGAGATTTCATGCAAGTCTTGTTGTTCGGTCACTACATTGTGTCCAAGTCTTTGCGACTCCATGGACCACAGCACACCAGACCCACCTCACCATCGTCTCCCAGGGTTTGCCTAATTCATATTCGTTGCATTGATGACCCTTTTTAACCATCTCATCTTCTGCCATCTCCTTCTTCTTTTGCCTTCAGTCTTTCCCAACATCAGGATCTTCTCCAATGAATCCTGTCTTCTCATTTGCTGGCCAAAGTATTTGAGCGTCAGCCTAAGGATCTGTCCTTAGAAAGAACAGTATGGAATCCCATTTTCAAATAAAGCCAAGTCTTATCTGAGCCAAGCTCAACTAAGGTGTCAGTTTTATCTGAGCCAAGCTCAACGTCCATGGTGTTTTCTTGGCCACAATAAAGAAATAATTGCCATTGCTTTATTCCAGGATTTTTTTAAAAAACACATTTTCCAGTCTAGCCTACACACAAGATATTTTATGGCAGTCTCCTATCTAAGTTCCCATTCTGCTTAGGTTTTGGAGAATTAACTAGAATACACCTTTCACTCAGATCTCCCATTGTGCAACTTGAACTGCAGCTTGGTTCCACCACTTGTCAAATGGACATGTTTCATGTTTTTAAAAAAGCACAACGAATCAGAGTGGATAAAAATCAATGATTTTTTTAAAAATAAAATAAAAAAAAAACAGTTTTTTTAAAATTTAAATCGGATTTTTTTTTATTTTTATCGAATTTATTTTAATAAAAAACTTTTGGGCTAAAAATCTATCGTAAGATAGTTTTCTATTTAAGATACATAAATAATTTAGTTTATTCAGCATGAAATGGAGCTTAGTTATGTAGTATGAGGCTGTATATTCTGCAACACTGGGACTATCGGTGAGTCAGCAGTGGGTCAAAGGAATAGCAGAGATGACAGTTGCTCTTTAAAAATTATGATTTAAATCGAGTTGATTTAAATCAAGCCTTTTTACTAGTGATTTAAATGATTTAAATTGTGATTTAAATCAACTCGATTTAAATCAAATCCACCCTGCTACAAATATTTCTATTTCACAGTCCCCCTATGAAATCACTTTAAAAAAGATTTTCACCTGTTTACTTTGAACGTACAGGGATTCAGAGAGCCAGTTTGGTATAGTTAATGTGCTGGCATAAAAAAATCAGAAGCTTGTGAATTGTAGGCCTGCCTGCCTGCCTTGGGCATGAAAGCAGCTGGTGCTTTGGGTCAATCCCTCTCACTTAGCCTAACCCACCTCACAAGGTTGTTGTGAGGAAAATAGGAGGCAGCAGTACAGTATTAGGTATGTTGGCAGCCTTGAATTGACACTCACTTTCTTTCTCTCTCTCTTTCTCTCTTATTCTCCCTCTCTCTCATTTTATTTCTCTCTCGTTCACTTTTCTTGCTCATTCTCTCTCTCTCACTCACACACAGAGCACCCAGCAATTGTACAATTAAATTATTAATATTAGTATTATAGAATCATAGGGTTGGAAGGGAACTTGAAGGTCTTCTAGTCCACCCCTCAACTAGAAACTGGACACCCCAGTTTCCAGGATGTATAGAGGTCTCTCTCTCTCTCTTTCTCTCTCCCTTCTCTCCCTCTCAACCTACTCTTATCACAGGTCCTGGATCTTTTTATTAATTGGGTCCTGTTTTATAGTGATACTCTAGTTGACTGCAGCACATTACATTAATAGTTGCTTTATTCCGTGTTTGTACTGCACTAAGTTATAAGCATATAATAAGAGTTGGTCTAGTCAGGTAGCTAAGGTGCTGACCTAGAAACGGTGGATTTCTGACCCCCCTTCCCCCTTAGCATGGAAACATGGCAGATGACGTTTTTTGAACCCAGCCTACCTCACTGGGTTGTTGCTAGGATAGCATTATGTACCCTTCCTTGAGTTTCAAAAACTAAGCGCGTGATATAAATCCAATCATGAATACCTAAAAATAAAATAAAATATATCTTTGCTGCCACTCGCTACCATTCCGTTAAATTTATTTCTCCGCTGGGTATATATATTACCCTATATAATCCAAAAAAGGGCTGAGAAAGCCTGAACACCTGGGTCTCCAGCTCCGAACCCCCAAAATAGTCACTCCCTCTCTCCTCTAGGCCCATCCGTGGGTTTCCCTCAGCTCATAACCCCAACTCCGGCCTTCCCAGACCCTCAGAATGGAGACCCGCTCCGGCTTCTTTATCTCTTCCTCTACGCCTGCCCGATCCTCAGGAGGGGGAAAAAAAGCTGCCGTTAAGGCCGCCTCACTTACTTCCCCGCCAGGTCCTTGTGAGAGCCGCTGGAGCTCATGAGCTGGGTCAGCTCCTGCCTCACGGAAGCCGCCATCTTGCTCGCCCGTCCCTCACGGGTGGGAAGACGGCACGGGGTTGGGACGCCGCTGCGTAACCACAGAGCGGACCCGCCTAGAGCGGATGGGCGCTGGTGTCTCTCTCTCTCTCTCTCTCTCTCTCTGTGGGTCTCTCTCTCTCTCTCTCGCTGTCTCCCTCTGTTGTTTTTGTTTTGTTTTTTTTCTTCTCCCTGCCCGGAAGCGGCTCGCGACAGGTGGGCGGGCAGAACGCCGGAAGTCGGCCCGAGCTTTGAGGAGGGAAGGCGGGAGAATGGAGCGGAGAGGGGGCGAATGAGTGAGGCTCCGTAGGGGCGTGCGTGTGTGTGTGTGTGTGTATGTGTGTGGCGCGACGTCGGTTGTCAGGGCGCCGTAAAGCCGGCTTATTATGGGATGCGGCGGCGTCGGAATGGCGCGAGGCGCGTGATTTTGAACCGACACGGAGCCCTTGACGCCGGGCTCGGCTGGCTGTGGTGGCCCCGGCGACCGGCCCCGCGAGCGAGCGAACGAACGAACGAACGAAGCAAGCGAGCCCCCAGGCTAGGCACGCACCGGCGGAAAACAGACGGGAAAAGCCCAAACAGGGAAGGAGCCCGCGAGGCCCCGGCAGGTGAGTTGCCGGCGTCGCGGTTTGTGTGTGGGAGAGGGAGGGGGAGGGGCGGGAGAGCGGTGGGCTTAACGACGAACGCCTTGACAGGACCGGCCCTCCCTGCCTGGCGACGAGGGAAGCTGCCTTGCCCGAGCTGTGGCCGCAACTGCCTCCCTCTTCCCTCCTCAGGGAAGGGAACAGCCCAGACGGACCCCGAGTTGGGAACCGTAGTCGGTGTTTGACTGAGCTTGTGGTGGCCGCCGTCAGGAGGTTCCGTCTCCGCCTCAGGTTGGGCGAAAAGCGGCCTTCGCTCGACGGTGGTAGGGCGGGAGGTGAGGGAAAGAAGAGGGTCGGGGACGGTTTTTCGGGTTCTCCCTTTTTAGCGGCGATCGCGGATAGACGGGGGAAACTTGACCGTCGTCGGTGTTGCTTTCGAAGTGAGGGGGGGTGGGTGGGTGAGGGGGGCGGCCGGCCTTCTGGAGCACTTTCCCCACTTGCTGTGAAAAAGGAAGAAACCAAACAATGTTTACCTCCTAGACCACCACCCCCCAACATGTCTAAGGGCTGTGAAAATGATTAACTTGGTCGGGAAAAGTCTTTGCTTTTTGTGTGTGTGTGTGTGTGTGTGTGTAAAAGTGAAAATAAAAATTTTGTTTGCCTATATAGATTACCCCCCACCCCCTGTCATTTTCCTTTTGGGAGGGATCAGCCACCCTCTTATGCCAGGCACACAAAAAGGCGTGAAAAAACCCTCTTATACCAGGTGCACAAAAAGGAGTGAAAAAAGGAAATCAAAAGGTTTGCTAGGTAAGGTTATAGGTTATTTAGGTGCGAATAGACATGCATATTATTTCCTTAAGGAGATAAGGAAGAGAAAGCAGAAATGGATAAATTGATTATCCCCCCCCCCCAAGAGGAGAATATGTTTTAAGCATGGATTTTTCATTTGGGTATTACTTCTGGGTTTTGTTGCTTTGGGGGCAGCCTTCTCGAGTACCTTAGCCACTGCTCTGAAAGGAAGAAACCAAACAATGTTTACCTCCTAGACCCCCCTAACATGTCTAAGGGCTGTGAAAATGATCATTAACTTGGTCGGGAAAAGTCTTTGCTTTGTTTGTGTGTGTGTGTGTGTGTGTGTGAAAAAGCTAAAATAAATTTTGTTTGCATATATACCGTAGATTACCTGCCCTATCATTTTCCTTTTGGGAAGGATCAGCCACCCCCTTATGCCAGTGTACAAAAAGGAGTGAAAAAAGGAAATCAAAAGATTTGCTAGGTAAGGTTATTTAGGTGCGAATAGACATGCATATTATTTCCTTAAGGAGATAAGGAAGAGAAAGCAGAAATGGTTAAATTGATTATTTTATTCGAAGAGGAAAATGTGTTTAAGTATGGATTTTTTCATTTGGGTATCACTTCTGGGTTTTGCTGCTTTGGGGGGTACCGCCTCCTCAAGTACCTTTGTCAGTGCTTTGAAAGGAGAAACCAAACAGAATATTTTACCTAGCTTCCAAAAGAAACCCCTTAACATGTCTAGGGGCTGTGAAAATGATAATAACTTGGTCGGAAAAGTCTTTGCTTTTTTTATTTTTTGTGAAAGAGGAAGAAGGCAAAAAAAGTTGAAATAAATTTTGTTTGCATACAACCTGTCATTTTCCTTTTGGGGGTGGGGGGAGGTCAGCTACCTTATATGCCAGTGCAGAAAAGGAGTGAAAAAGGAAATCAAAGACTTGCTATAGATAAGATGAAGAGATGCAAATAGACATACATAAGTATGTTTTATATTTGGCTATCACTTCTGGATTTTGTGCTTGTGATGAAAAAAACTGAAACTTTGATTTTGGTTTTGTCAAGTAGATGGATTTGTCATTATATTTGTCACTAGTTATATACTAATGTGTAAAAGCAAAAGGTTGAGGCTGAAGTGTTTTTATCTTGCACTTGCTTTATCTCACTAAAAAGAGTTGAAAATCAGTATCTTTTTTTGTCTTTTTTCCCTTGTACCTTACATTTTATTTCTCCCTCTCTTTTTCCTTCCCCTAATTTCCCATTTCTATTTTTCTTTGTGTTTTATATATAGATAAAACAATAAAAGCCATATCCTGAATAAAGACTTGCTAGATAAAAAAAAGAAACATAAGCAAATCTAATAGGCATTTATTACCCTTTTCTATACTTGTCTGGCTTTGCAGACAATTCTTGCTTCCATTACTGTACTTCATGTCTTATTTTTATTATCTAATCAGGATTCAGAAAACAAATCTGTTTTGTAAAAAAAATATGAGAGATTTTATTTGCTGTTAAAACAGTCTCAATTTGTTCGTATCATAAATAGATGTCTTTTTCTTCTACTTTTGGCAAGTACATTTCAGGTCCATAGAGTTAGTAATATCTTCTGAAACTGTGATGATCCATTCCTCAGAAAAAAATAGATAAGCTTATGAACAAATAGGTTTATATAAAGCATGCACACTCGCTGTGGGTGAGTGGAAGACTATATAAATTATATTTGAAAATCAATATGAATGTTGTCTGATAAGTTGCTTTATTTCTATGTTGACAGTGAAAATGATGTTGGGAAGTTGAGGTAAATCTACAGAGTTCTTAGAGCCAAATAGTAATTGCATCTTAAGAACCTAATCTTTTCTAAAGCTGTGTAATTTTTTCAGTCCAAGGACTGCACTTTTCTAGTCCCTGACATGCCCCTGAAAAAGTTGGTGACACCAAGGTAAAAGTAAAATTTTATTTCCATTCAATAGAGTGGAATGTGGAGGCTCTGGAGGCTAAATCCAAATTTTTCAGGGGTCACATACAACATTGGGCCATACATTGTGAGCCTCTGTTTTATAATATAATTGTTTTAAATGTAAATTAAATGGATTGATTTTTTGTGAGGGAGTCCTTGATACTGTCTGAGGTTAGTTGTTTGCTTGCAGACTTTTATTACCGAAGTATAGCATGAGCAAGTAACATTAGCAAATAACATAGCAAGCAAACAACCAAGGTCAGAGAGCACCACAGTTCAACCTAGAGCTACATCCCAATATATTCCCTTCTGATAGGATCTCTATTTTGTTCCCTCTGGATTAATGCCAATGTAGGAAAAGGAATCAGGCTTTTCTCCTATTGTAGCATGTAGGCGATGGTATTCAGATTACTTTATAACTGCTAAAATTATACAGTAATCTTAACATACACAAAAATTTCTCTAAAGGTTTTGCTGATATGATTGCTGCGGCCAATGGCTTGGCAAGATTGTGTTGACAAGAACCTAATACATAGAAGAGAAACCTAAATTTGCCCAGATATTGAATTGTTGTAATTTGGCAACAACTGAGAATCATATATTTATTGCTGCCCCGTTTCCCTGAAAATAAGACCTCCCCAGATAATAAGCCCAATCGGGCTTTTGAGTTCATGCTCTAAAATAAGCCCCCTTGAAAATAAGTCCTCCCTGAAAATAAGCCCTCCCCAAAAACAATTAACTGCATGCGCAGTTGGTCCCTGCCATTTCCTATGGTTAGGGTTAGGGAGACAGAGCTGGAAATCAGGTAAGACGGCAAGAGGAGTCCCATCTTGTTCCATGCACCCCAAAATAATAAGACTGCCCTGAAAATAAGGCCAAGCGCTTATTTCGAGATTCAAAAAAATATAAGACAAGGTCTTATTTTCGGGGAAACATGGTAGTGTAAAGTGTGTGCCCAGTACTTAAGCTTGTGCTTATTTGTGACATAGCATTGGCTTTACAATTTTTCTCATGTGATTTACAGAATAACTTGAATATATTCATGGGTTTAGCATTTGTCATTCTACAGTGCCATTTTCATTTGACTATTAAGAGGTGTGCTAACTGCTTATAGAAGCAGTGTCTGTCATTCAAAGACATCCAAGGCTCAAATTCTTTCTGCAATTTCACATTTGCCAGCTTTACTTCTGAGTAAATATGTATTATGTTAGTTCACTCAAGCTCTATAATTCTTTGTTATCTCCCGTTTTGCTTTAGTTTTCTCTGCTGATTTGAGTTTTACTCTTGCAGGTGACCCAAGTAAATATTTTCTGAGATACTGTACACAGTTGTTTGCCTATGGAGATTCTCAATCATCCAGGTCATGGTTGTCCCAAAGGTGCTTTTTCAAGAGGCAACTGGACTTTCTGGTTTTTCTTTGAAGACCTTTCACTTCTCATCCAAGAAGCTTCTTCAGCTCTGATTGGATTGGTGGGGAATGATTCAGTCAGAGCTGAAGAAGCTTGGATGAGAAGCAGAAGGTCTTCAAAGAAAAACCAGAAAGTCCAGTTGCCTCTTATAAAAACACCTTTGGGATGACTGTTTGTATTGACTCTAGAATAAAACAGATTGGATTGGGTTTAGTGGAGCAGATTTCTGTGCATGGAGCCACCGATGATTTCCTATCCTTCCCCCAAAGCCCAAATAATGGACCATTTATTTGGGGGCTTAGTAGGGCACACGGGTAGTCCTCGATTTATAACTATTCATTTAGGGACTGTTCAGAGTTAGAGTGAGGCTAGATTGTCAGAGCTGAAGAAGCTTCTTGGATGAGAAGTGATAAGTCTTCAAAGAAAAAGCAGAAAGTCCAGTTGCCTCTTGAAAAAAACACCTTTGGTACACAGTGTTTTGGTTTTTTTTAACTGCAGCACCTGCACTGTATTTTTGCTCTTGCATTTCTACACTACATTTTCAAGATCTTCAAGGTCAGTTTCTGTTAACATCAACCGTCCGATATCCCCCTTCCTCCAGCCTCAGGTTTAAAAAAAAAATACTTCCGTTCCCATTTTTAACCGAGAACCTGGACCCTGAGCGAGAACTATCCCGTCTATCCAAGATGAAACGCTTCTTCTGCTCCTAGAAATCCGCCACTTTTTTCAATGGTGCAAAGCACGGCCGCCTGTTAAGGTGCCGCGGGGACTCGAAGGCGGCCGATCCACCCGGTGGCGTTGCCGGAGCGAGTCCCCCTCCTGGTCCTCCGGCTGCGCCTTCGTCTCAGGGCGCAGGTCCTTCGCTCCGCTCCGCTCGCCGTCGGGCAGGGACGGCCGGGTCCGGCAAGGCAGATTTCCCGGTCCTCCTTTCCTGGCGGTGGGAGGACTTCCCTGGGCGGGCTCCGAGGCGGAGGCGAGCCCGGCGGGAGGAGGCCGGGGTTGTTGCGGAGCTGGGGCTGCGAGGGTGATGACGAAGTGAAAATGGCGGATCTTTCGAAATCCTATCCCGGCCCTTGACATTCCAGAAGCGGCAGCTCAACAGCCCGAAGAGGCTCTGCCCGCTTGCTGCCAGCGGCCCTCCAGCTGGCTCCCCTCCCCGCTCCAGCCGGGCAGACCCTCAAGGCGGAACGCCCCTTCCCCGCACGCCCGGGAGCTGGCACCGACCAGCCTGGAAGGACTCGCGGCTGCCTCCCGGAGAGGGTGAGAGAAGGGCGCATCGAGGTCTGGGCAGCCCTGGATGCGCCAGCCACGGAGGCTGGAGCCGATCGAGCGGCTCCTGCTTTGGATGCAGGTGTTCCGTCCCCGGAAGCGCTCTGATTGTGCCGCTGGGAAAGGGATTGGGAGCTCCCGGGGCCTAATTTTCTTCCCTGGGGGCGGGGGGGCGATCGAGAGTTGTCCAGCTGTGACACGATTACTTGTCTGGGTCAGCTGGGAGGATAGGGGGACTCGGGGGGGGGCGGGGGAGGTAGTGGCATTTTTCTGGAGGAACCCTGGAAGTATTCTTCATCCTTTGCTGTACAGGGTAATGAAGAATATGAGTACCTTAAAAGTGCTTGTGGGACACAAAAGGGTCTTACAAACTAATTTCAGAGCTGCTCTTTCCCACATTAATGGGTGTGTTTCAAAAATCATCTCTTTTCCACTCTTTTGCATTAGCATTTGTGAAAGCTTCCACCTGTGTTTGGCTGTTCATGTTTATAATAAGTAAAATAAAATAAGATTTATTTTTTTTAAAAAAATCCTCAACTTTTGAAAAGTGAAGAAAGCTCAGCGTAGCAATCAGTAAATGAACTGGTAAAAGAAAAGTTATTAGGAAAAAATCTCTTTTTAATAGGAGACTGTGAATGCCAAGGGTGATTTAGGACAGGTCCTATTCCTGGCAAAAATGTCGTAGACAAATGATAATTATTCCACATAATGCCTCCGGAAGAAAAACATTTTTATTTAACAGCTCAATCCTAAAGTGCCACAAATTAATCTCGCCATTGTTGTTTAGCTTATTTCAGGGTAGCGCCATTTTTCTATGAATCTGTAGCTCTTCCACCGCTTTGAACTTTGTAGCAGCTCTACTTAATAGATCTTATAATGTGATTAAATGTTATGATTTTATACCCCAAAATAATTAGAAATGGTATGTTCAAGTGATATATTAGAAATAGAATACCTGATAAACAAGAGATTCTTTTCTATCTTCCTCTTCTACAGTTGTATTTAAAAAGGCCTAATTCTAAAATAATACATAAAACACAAATATAAGGCATTGCAAATTATTTAATTACAACATAAGGCATTTCAACCAGTGTAGAAAAAAACTGTGCTTAGGTACTTTTAGTATTTGATGGAGTATTTATCTTTTTTGTTTTCAAAAAAACATTGGCAGAAGTATAGGAGAACTGTTTATGTTTAGACCATTGCTTTATATTGTATGCTATAAAATGGAAACCAACATAATCTGCAGATTACTTGCCTGTTTTTGATATGTGTTATATACTTAAGTAAAATACTTTTACATTTTCAAAAACTATACAATCTGTTTTTTACCTGTAAAATACCATGCTAAGCCTAAAATCTCAAAACCTATCTCAGATTAGATTCTCAAGTTATCAACAGTAAAATACAGCATATGTAATATTGGGCTAATCTTAAGTAAAATACATCCAAATATCATATTTACATTAAAAAAAACTATATTCTGTTAACTGCCCAGACTCACTTAGGTGAAATGGGTGGTATAGAAATGTAATAAATTAATAAAATAAATAAATAGACATTGATAAGCTTGAACATGAAGTCTCAAAATTTATCACAATTAGAATAGATTCACAGGTAATGATTGGAACCAGTGATATCGCAAGCAATGCACCTGTAAAGCGCAACATCACCTAAGCACACCAACTTATGACAGCAGTTGCAGCAGTTATGGTTACCGTCATTAAGTGAATCAAGTTGTTAGGTGCAGTGCCATATGTTTGCTATTTGTAACTTCCTACCAGCTTGTCAAAAGCCATCGGTAGCGAAGTTCACAAATGGCAACCATATGACCACAGAATACCGTGCCCATTGTAATTGTGAGCCGGTTGCCAAGCACCTGAATCACAATCACGTGACTGGGGATGCTGACATGGTCACAACTACGAGGATTGGTCATAAGTCTCATTCAGGGCCATTGTATGGCTGCTGAATGATAGACTTGCAGCTAAAGGACGTCAAGGGAATATTTTCCAAGCGGAATGTATACCCAGCTAAGTAATCAGCAAACAAAAAACAATAGTTAAGATTTGTGTAGGAAAAAATTACAATAAACCAAAGAAGAAAACAATGTTATCTATAGTTTATAAGTAAAATGAATCAAATGTATAATTTATGATCCTCAGCTCATTTTGGATAATGGCATTTCCTTCTTGTAGGCTGTGGCTGGTAGTATGTACTTGTATATACTCAACCAATCAGCCTATAGCAAGTTATCAGCAATAGTAGAACAAGCCAGAATGATAGAAACATAGGAACCAAGCTTTGCAGCACACCCAGATTTATATTTAAACTAGCAACACTATTCTATGTTATAATTTTATGTGCCCACAAATAGTCAATTTATTGTTCAATTGTATCTTGATATGTCAGCAACCTGTATGGCACTCTATGTAGAATTAACTGCCTGGTTTAAATACCAAATGGACACTGAATTAAAAAATGTCAATACCTTTACACAAATAATGAACATTTTACATTTCCAAGTCTTTCTATCATTGACGTGAAGAATCTACTCTCAAGTCCCAAAAAATTACAAAAAGCAATTTCATTGCCAAATATGTGAGCTACAGTTCATGCAGTGACTTAATTCTGTCCATGGATTAAACAGAAACAAAGGGTTCCAAAGCTCCTTAATGTAATATATCAATTAGTTCACCAGTGAAAAGATGTTTTGTAAATAGTTGCTATCTGTAGAAAATTATGCTTTTTGCCCTTTTGTTTCACTTTTCTTCTGTCCTTATCCAGGCATGGGTTTTATGTCAGTATCATAATATTAAAAAAAAGTGGAAATTAGAATTCATGGAAGCTTATGATCAATGTAATTTATTTGTCTTTTAGACAAATAAAGACTGGCTTTATTATGTTTACTACAAAAGGCTAGCATGGGTTATTATCTCTAGAAAGTGTTAATTCTGAGAAGACAGCATAAAGTAGAGCTCTCCTTGCTGTAGTGCATTCAGTCTGACCAGAGTGGATAAAAATTGATGATTTTTTTTAAAAAAAATTAATTAAAAAATGGATTTTTTTTGTTTTTTATCACATTTATTTTAATAAAATGCTTCTGGAGTAAAAATCTATCTAAAGATAGTTTTCTATTTAAGATACATTAATAATTTAGTTTATTCAACATGAAATGGAGTTTAGTTATGTAGCATGAGGCTGTATATTCTGCAGTATTGGGACTGTCGGTGAATCAACAGCGGGTCAGAGGAGCAGCTGCTGCAGGACAGAGATGACAGTTGCTCTTTAAAAATTATGATTTAAATCGAGTTGATTTAAATCAAGCCTTTTTATTAGTGGTTTAAATCGTGATTTGAATTGACTCGATTTAAATCAATCCTGAGTCTGACTGATCTATCTATTATTTTATCAGGCTAGTTTGTAGAATCTAAGGAGTATCTTTCTTCCCTGTTCCTTTCCTAAACTAAATAACATTTGCACATAGCACTTAAGCCATAGCATGATTTATTTTGGGCTTATATTAGAAATCATGTCACTATAAATACAGCCATGTAACAAAACAAAACACACACAACACACACCATAATAAGTGGGATCTACAGAAAACTACTAGCAGAATAACATATATTTCAAATACAGTGCTAATTGGCATAAAACTTTCATGTTAGTAATATAGCTACAAAATAGTTGGATTTAACAGATTCTGCCTTTCATAAAGTATATTTTTTGAAATGAGTCAGTATGCATTATTGACAGCCATATGTATGATTACATTTCTATATTTCTTTGTAAGAACACACTGGAAGTAATCCAAAGGCATCTTTGATTGCATTAACTTCTATCTATTTCCTCTAAAACATAGATATTTCTCTCTTCTTCAAGGATTGTTCAGGAACACGAAAAATATTAGATGTAGAATTGGAGAATCCAATTTCTTAACTTAAGGTTTTTTTTTACAAGAAATTCTAAGTTCAGTCAGTTTACTTATAGTAACTCTGCAAGTTTATGTTGAAAAAATATTAATCATTTGAGTAGTCCAAAGAAGAATTAATCAGTAAATTCAAATTTTAACTAAGAGTAGTTAAGTCTAGTGATACTACTAATTACAAATAATTCTCATCGAGTAATGACAAGTGAAAATTAAATAAAACCTGCCTATAATCTTGGATTTCATGGCCTATAAATCTGAAATCCAAATATTTATTATAACAAAGTTAAATAAGGTCCCCATAAATTCATTCATTAAACATGAAATAGCTGGTGAGCTTATCATAGTTAAAATATTTTTAAAAAAGCTGAAGTCAAGCACATTGTTTAATGAATGATTAAAACACTAGTCCCGTAACCTGTTTTAATTAGTCATAAAATAATACAGAGTCATGAACCTTTTTAATCAGTGACCCAAACTATTAGTATTTCATTAATGTATGAGAATACTTTGTAGATAAACCTTTCATTATGCATGGGGATTTTATATAAATAGTCTGTTTGGTATTTATAATTAACTTTGAGGAACTAAATGCAACTGTCCATGGAGTCTGATGTGTACGATAATGTTGCCTGAACAGAGAGGCTTCTGTATGAAATACATTTTCTGATGAAATCTAGTTGAAAATAAATAACATCCATGTTGATGAATGTTAAAGTAAGTAGACATACAACTGACTGTTTTCATATGTACAACACACATACCCACACATCTCAATTATATAAGATTGTTGTGTTTCCTCTAACTCAAAAATTCCTAGTGTGTATTCTAGTACATGATAATATACTCTCTACAAAAATCAATACTAAAAATAAGCACTCTTTAAAAAATAAAGATCTATTTGAACTCACAATAGCCAACTATTAGAATACCAACCTGTTCTCTTGTTATAATTTTTCCTTCATTTCCCCACTCAGATTCTGAAGTCAGGTTTTGAAAAAGAGGAGGGTTTTTCAGAAGATGGATAATTTTTGCAATTTTTTAAAAAAAAATAGTACAGTAAACTTGTGAGAGATACATCCAGTTAAAAATGCACATCAGCTTTATTTATGAAAACCAAGGTGTTCTAAACAAAACAAGCTGCTACATTGTTAACTGCATACAGTTAACAAATTATGGAATAATTCATTTAATATCTAAATATACTATCTGTCCATCTGCATGTAGCCCTTGAACCTCTTCCCCCAGATGATGATGATGATGATGATGATGATGATGATTCATGTGTGGTAATTTCAGAGCCAATTCTGACCATAGTTGCTGAAATTAATGGCATGATTTCCTTCATTTTGATATCATAAACGCTCAGTATAAAAAAAGACAAGGATTTTAAAACAAGAAAATCCTGAAACTCTTTAAATAGCTTCATCATGCCCCACCTACTTTGCTTCATCATGCCCCACCTACTTTGCATTTTCTGTACTCCTGTTCTTACACCTTGATGCTGAAAGATGTGTAGCCATCAATAAGTTGCCCATCCTTACCCTAGTTGATTGTAAATTGACTACTGTGGGCAATAAACTATCATTGGTGCTTGAATGAGCTGCTTTCAAATCTTTAGAGGGTCATAATTTTCATTTGAAAAATTATGATCCTCACTTTGTTCCTCAGGTATCTCATTAACCATGGGTTTGAGATACATTTCTCCATGAAAAATGTATCTGAAGTACTCTTGGAATAACTACCGGTAGATTCATATCTGAATCTGTATTAGTGATGCAGTCTTTTAATAATAATTTAATAATTTGTTGAACTTGTGCACCACCCAACTGCCAATTGCTCTTGAGAGGCATTTTTTGGGAACATCTTTGCTTTTTAAAAGTATTTCAGTCACTACAAGACTATCATACAGCTAATAAAAACTCCAGATTTGTATAATAGTTTCCAGAACATTTATTTAATCACATTTGTATAGCCACCCATCTGATACATTACTCTGCTCCGCATATATAATAACAATAAAAATATAGGAAACCCATTAAAACAATTTGAATTAATTTTTTTAAAGATAACAACAAATAAAACAACAAAATGGTGGCAAAACATAGAGAGTGCTTTCTATTAACTGTCATAGAACCATCTAGCATGCTCGACAGGTAATCCTCAACTTACAACACTTTGTTTAGTGGCCATTCAAAGTTACAACTGCATTGAAAAATGTGACATGACCAGCATCCTCATGATCATGTGATCAAAGCTTAGACATTTGGTAACTGGTTCGTATTTATGATCATTGCTGTGTCCCAGGGTCATGTGATCCTCTTTTATGCCCTGAGTAGCAAAGGGGGATGCGGTGGCTCAGGGGCTAAGACGCTGAGCTTGTCGATCGAAAGGTCGGCAGTTCAGTGGTTCGAATCCCTAGTGCCGCGTAACAGGGTAAGCTCCCATAACATGTCCCAGTTTCTGCCAATCTAGCAGTTCGAAAGCACGTAAAAAATGCAAGTAGAAAAATAGGGACCACCTTTGGTGGGAAGGTAACAGCGCTCCGTGCGCTTTTGGCGTTTAGTCATGCTGGCCACATGACCATGGAGACATCTTCGGACAGCGCTGGCTCTTCGGCTTTGAAACAGAGATGAGCATCGCCCCCTAGAGTCAGGAACGGCTAGCACATATGTGCAAGGGGAATCTTTACCTTTTAGAGTAGCAAAGTGGGGTAGAGTAGTAGTCAGTGGGGAGGCCAAATTCACTTAACAATCAGGCTTATCAACTGCAGTGACGCACTTAACAACTGAGGCAAGAAAAGGTGTAAAATGGGGGAAAAATAACAAATGTCTCACTTAACAACAGAAATTTTGGGCTCAATTGTGGTTGTACATGTATTCTATCATGGTCTCCCCAAGATAGTTGATCAACTCAGGTTTTAATGACTTTCTGAAACATGTAGGGGCGACCTTCACCTTGTAGGGAATGATGTTTCACAGGTCAGGGGCTATGGCAGAAAAAGCTTTCCTCCTAGGTCCTATCTGATACACTTCCTTACTGAAGGGACCCACAACGTGCCTCTCCTGCTGGACCTGATTTGATGGATAGATATTCCTAGGCAGACACATCCATCAAATAACATGGCCCCATGCCATGTAGGCTTTAAAGGTTATAACCAGCACATTGAATTGGACCCAGAAGGAAACTGGAAACCAGTTCAGCTCTGAATCAGAGGCATAGCATGTGCCGTCCTAGGCCACACATCACTGCCAGTGTCTCAAAAATGCTTTTTCCAAAAGTCAAATGTATTTTCTCAGGTTTTTATCCTCTCCTCTCCTCTCCTCTCCTCTCCTCTGTTTTTCTTTTTCTGAAAATGTTTTGTTTATCATCCAAGAAGCTTCTTCAGTTCTAACTGAAACTGCTTCTATCTTCTAATTGAAGAAGCTTTGTGGATGAGAAGTGAAATGTTTTCAAAGAAAAAAACCCCAAGAAATCCACTTTGCCTTTTGGAAAATGTACCTTTGGAACAACCATGACCTGGATGATTGAGAATTTCCGTAAACATAACTGCCAGGGCCTCTGCATTTTGCACCAGCTGAAGTTTCTGGATTCTCTTGAAGGGGTAGCCCCATGTAGAGCACATTGCATAGTCCATTGGGAAATGGGCACATCTGGTGACAATAGAAAGCTGCATAATGGCCCTCCTAGCCATGACTGGAACCTGCTCCTTGAGCAGGAGTTGTGAGTCCAGAAGGACCACCAGAGTGTGCACTTTGCTTAGGAAAATGCAACCCCACTGAGAACACCAAAGATCCAAGTCTCCAAATCCAGAAGACCCTACAACTAACCCACCCACTCACCCCCTCCCCAGTCTTGCCAGGATCTTCTGAAGCCTTTTGTTCCCCATTCAGGCCCCCTTCTGCTTATCTATCTATCTATCTATCTATCTATCTATCTATCTATCTATCTATGGTGAAGGAAAATATCCTGACAGTATAGAATTTCTCAATTTAGGATCTGAAAATTACAAACATCATTATCTTTTGCAGCTTCAGCACATGGTGCTGCACGATGATGTTTTTGGAGGTGCACCGATGTGAAGCAGCAGGAATTTAAAAGAAATTCAGGTAATTAGAAATATTTCTATTTCACAAAATCAGTGTCATTGCTGCGTAGCGCCAATAGCCGATCTAGACATAATGTCAACATGTCAAGCATTTTATACCCTCCCTAATTTCATCATAATATTGAGTTTAATTATGAATTCCCAACATTCTTTACCATACTTGGCTTCTGTAAAGCTAGATAGCAACAATGCTGTAATACGTATTTTGTTTGAGAGAAATGGAGTTATAGTGCCTCTTTGGCTAGCCACGGGGGGCCCCTTCTTGCCCCAACCCAAGTCTCTTCATGCAGCACTGGTGCCACTGGGAGGTTTTGAATAAATCTATATGTATTGTTGTACACAGGGGTCACTTTCACAGAGTTTGCTGTTGAAAAAGGATGGGATAACTTGTCCCTGCATGCTGTCATTTCCAACAGAAATCCTGCCAGCCCAGTGTTTTGGTATAATGAAAGCGTATGTTGTTAACAAAGGAGGTTATTTCAAAGCAAATTAATTCCCATTTGGCTATGGTTTATCTTTGGTGAGTAATGGGTTAACCATCCTCTCCCTATGTAATAGAGAATCAAAATATCTTCCACTCACAAATATGTCATGCTTTTGCCGATGGGAATTTTTTCAGCATTAAAACATAAGCATTACGCTGGAAGGGAGGAAAGCTCTCCCAGAGTGGCTGAAGCTGAAAAAGATCTTGTTGATTATTCAGTATATTTATGGCTAATAAGTGATTAGAACTGGAAGTGTCCTGATTTGCAGCTCAGGCTCCTGGTTTCTGAGATATAATAACCCTTTCAATATAATTAGTAACTTTTCTTATTAGCTAATAGATTTGTACGTATGGGGGAGGGGATGCCAATGGTATATTTATCCACAGTTGCTAATACGTCACTTCCACAATTATATAGCTGTCCAGCTATGACACATCTGATGTTTCAAGTTACATAGTTTGGCGGAACATGAAAATTGAACATTTTTTAAAAAAATATCACTGCAGTGGCTTCTGTTGAAACCTACCATCAACATCTGCAAAATGGAGGTCGTGTCAGCAGAAGTGAACAGCTTGCTCCCCGAAGAGATCATGGACACAGGTATAACATTAGAGGAAGACGAGAACATCGAAGCTGTAATTGTGGGTGACCCTATTCCTATGGAAACAGAACTGGAGGGAATAGCAAATGTAAGCTCTGCTGATGATCATACTACTACTGGCACACCAACAGTCACTACGGAACCTGTCACATTGTCCAGCAATTGTGTTAGCCCCGTTACCGGCAATTCTGCCTTCGTAAAATCTGATGCCGGTGTGACTGCACAACCTTCTTTTCAAAGTGGCCTCCAGAAGCTAGGCACCCAGACTCCCGTGTCTCTATCAGGCAATCAAATTATTCTTAACAAAGCAACGGACTTGAAAATTGGTAAACAGGCCATAAAGCAGGAAGGTCAAAAACTCATAGTAACAACTCTGGGCAAGCCCGGACAACCGATTGTCTTAGCGCTACCCCACAACCAGCTGTCACAGAAGACCACGCCGCAATTACAAGCAAGTGACTCCAAGGTTCCAGCCCAGCAGTTCAAGGTGGTCACAATTGGAGGAAGGTCAGAGGTGAAACCCGTCATTGGTGTCTCTACTTTGACTCCAGGGTGCCAGCTGGTAAATGCCGCAAACCAGTCATCCGTACTGCAGACCCAGCAATTAAAAGCAGTGCAGGTAAGAAGGACTTCTATCAATTATTCCCTTTGCAATAAAATTGATGTCCTATTGGGAATTCCCTTTGGTGGCAGCAGTAGGTGCGGAGGACAGCTGGCTAGGTTAAAAAAAAACCCTCAATCTCTAAAAAAGCAAGTTCTAAAGCAAGGATGTTAAAAGACAGCAGAGATGATGAGTAATTTTTAAATAATAAATTAACTTGTCCATTGAGATGGGGTTGTAGTAGCACATATCAGAAAGTGTTTCCTCAAAATTACCAAACTTTGGAAACTTGACTTTTTCCCAGGACTTGATTTTGTTGAGGTGGTGAGCCTCTTTCAGGATTCACCTGTTATTTTGAATGTTTCCCCGCTGGGACATATCCTTGTTATTGTTAATTGCGAAGTCGTATCCGACCCATCACAAGCCCATGGACAACTTTCCTCCAGGCCTTCCTGTCCTCTACCATCCTCTGGAGTCTGTTTAAGCTCATGCCTACTGCTTCAGTGACTCCATCCAGTCACCTCATACTCTGTTGTCCTCTTCTTCTTTTACCCTCAGTCTTTCCCAGCATTGGGCTCTTCTCCAGTGAGTCCTTCCTTCTCATTAGGTGGCCAAAGTATTTGAGTTTCATCTTCAGGATCTGGCCTTCTAAAGAGCAGTCAGGGTAGATCTCCTCTAGGACTGACCAGTTTATCGCCTTGTAGTCCTACTCTTTCCTTATTATTTGGGTTATTATGAAAAAGCAAAAAAATAATAATGGTTAATCTATATTTACAATTATCTTTTTCTTTTCTTTTTTGCTTTTTCATAATAGGCCAAAACCAAAGGAATGTTCTTCAGAAATAGGCATGAAGACTTACAGTTCTTGCGCTTATACTTACCCCCATGAATCACTGCTAAACTGAGGTTTAAATTTTTGCTTATGTTTATATGCGCAGTTGTATGTACAGTTTCTTTCCTTTTCACATTTTCTTCACACAGTGTGTAGTTTCCGGTTTTTATTTTGCTTTTAATGCAGTTTGGGAAGATTCTTATTCATAATAAAAGGATATACATGTTGTAAGCCAATGTATGAATCTATTAACAGTCATTTATTTTGCCTCCCATCCCTCTATTACACACACATACACCCAATTGCATATACAGGTAGTCCTCAATTTACAACAGTTCATTTAGTGGCCATTCAGAGTTACAGTGGCACTGAAAAAAAAAGTGACTTATGGCCATTTTTCACACTTATGACCTTTGTAGCATCCCCATGATCATGTGATCAAAATTCAGATGCTTGGCAAGTGGTGCATACTTACTTGTATTATGCAGTCTACATTAAAATTATATTTGCCTTGGGCCAAGAATTCTCTCTTTCTTAAACTCTACAAAAAACTAGGACTATTTAGGAAATGGTTGGCCAATATTTTAGCTTGTCTGAGCTGCATTAAATAAATGGAATGTCTTAGGCTGCATATAAAATATATAATATACTTAATGTATATAAATAACAAACTGCCTTTTTAAAAATGTTTTTAAATTATCTTTTGGGGCCTCATCACTAGCTGTTCGGGACTGCATGCAGCTCATGGGCTGCGGGTTGGACATCACTCATTTAGGCTATAGCCATTCCTCACTGGCTGGATCCTTTCCCAGTACAGGTAGTCCTCGACTTACAACAGTTCAAAGTTACACGACATTGAAAAATGTGACTTATGACTGTTTCTCACAGTTATGACCTTTGCAGCAACCCCATGATCATATGATCAAAATTCAGATGCTCGGCAACTGGTTCATATTTATGACGATTGCAATGTCCTGGGGTCATGTGATCCCCTTTTGCGACCTTCTGACAAGCAAAGTCAATAGAGAATTCAGATTCACTTAACAGCCAGGTTACTAACTTTATCAACTGCGGTGATTCACTTGACAATTGTGGCAAGAAAGATAATAAAATAGGGCAAAACTCATTTAACAAATGCCTCACTTAACAACAGAAATGTTGGGCTCAATTATGGTCATAAGATGAGGACTCTGTACCCGTCCTACCCATGTAGCTTTCATGTGATAGGTTTAGGCTGTTCTTTTACCGTGTTTCCCCAAAAATAAGACCTTGTCTTATATTTTTTTGAACCCTGAAATAAGCGCTTGGCCTTATTGCCATGCACTCAAAAGCCCGATTGAGCTTATTATCAGGAGATGTCTTATTTTGGGGGAAACATGGTACTTTTGTTTTTTGTGGGGGTTTTTTGGGTGGGGGGGTTCAGTGGAGTTAGTCCAGGGGTGTGATTCTCCCTTACTTCTAAGCAGTTTGGGTTCACTTCTTAAGAAATGATTGGTCATTGGATTTCTCATTGTTTGTTTTTTAGATTGCTAAGAAAACCAGGACACCAACTTCAGCTCCAATGATAACGAAACTCATCATCACAAAACCGATCAATAGCAAAGCAGTTACAGGGCAGACAACTCAAGTATCACCAGTCATTGCAGGTTTATATTTAAATATATATATATATATATATATATCTTAATGGCTTTTTTCATGTCGTAATATTTACCCAGGGTGTAACAAATGAACGGGAAATATAAAGTGACGTTTGATGGATTTTGATTTCATAATGGATTTTCCATTCCCGGTTTCTTGAAATTTGTCAATATAATCTTACCTGCAAGCATTGGGAGGGTATTAGGTTACAGAAAGCCCTGGAATATTTTTCTTCAGTCTGGGTTCTCTCCAGATATTAAAGGTTCAACTCTGCAGAGTACACCTGGTTGGTGGGGGGGAGTTTGGGAGTTGGTCCCTGCCTTTGAAAGGCACCCAGATTGGGGGAACCTGCGCAAGAAGTGATGCTGTTCAGATATAGTAGGATGATGAATTCCAGAATTCCCAAGCAATGCAACCAATGGCTCTGCTGATTGGGAATTCTGGGAGTTGTTATCCAAGCAATAACACATTCTGCATTGTGTTATTTTGAGGGAAGTTGCTCTAAATGTAGTGTTTCTCAACCTTGGCGACTTTAAGATGGTGGAGTTCAACTTCCAGAATTCCCCAGCCATCTTTGCTTTGCTTTGCTGATTGGGGGATTCTGGGAATTAAAGTCCACCCATCTTAAAGTTGCCAAGGTTGAGAAACACTCCATTTAGAGCAGGGGTGTTAAACTCGTGGTGTCACAGCGGCATCATATGACGTATCGGGACTTTTTTCCCCTTTGCTAAACTGGGCAGGGGCAGGGCCAGAAGTGGGATTCAACCGGTTTTATCCGGTTCACCCAAACCGGTAGTGGTGACTGCGGGAGGCTTTGCCTGGACGTAATGCGTGAACACTGTGCATGCGCGTAAGACTGCGTGCACGCTCACATTTACGAACTGGTAGCGAAGGTAAGTGAATCCCACCTTTGGGTGGGGCCAACATGTGACACATCAGGCCTAAGGGCCGTGAGTTTGACACCCGTGATTTAGAGAATCACTCTGTGTAAAAGGGAGTTGGATTTGTAAGCTCTTGCTTTCTTTTATAGTTTAAAGAAACATTTTTCTAAGCACAGGTGATTTGAATACCAGCCATAAAAAGGACTGTTCTCTAGCCAAGTAGAAAAAATATAAAAGTTTATCATCTTATCTCTAGAAGTTCAGATCTTGGACTGATTACATGGGAATACATGCCATCATCTTACCATGTGCTAAATATAGAAAGCTTGCTAGTTTTATGAATATGTTATAAAGTGCAGAAATGCATTCCTGGTTGGCTTTCAATGATGTTTTCATTCCATTTGGAATTATTGACAGGTTTTATTGCTAAGAAATCAATAGATTGATTGCACATATTATTTGAAGCATTTACTGCCCCATTTCAGCATATTTCGGCATACTTATTTTTGTATTAGAGCAAAAGATCAATCTTTTCTTAGGAAATCTTTTTTTTCTTCAGTGCAACAATGTTTGGAATTATTTACTTTTTCTTTCTTTTGTCCAAGGAAAAAAATAGTCATATTAACTCTTATAATCAAGATTAATTGTTTCTCTTTCTTACTACAGAGAAATTATGGGGCAAACATTTGCAGATTCAGTTACAAAATGTACATAGGAGGGGTGGGCTGCAGAGGAAAGGGAGTTAAATTCAGGCATAAATTTATCTTGAATATTTCAATTTATTTATTAAATTTGTAGATAGCACCCATCTCCCTGATTGGGGCGACCCTGGGCAATATTTGATCAGATTAATTTAAAAAAATCTCATTTGTCTTTTATGATGTTTAACAAATTACTAAAACCAGAATCAAAATTGTATCAACATTTTGGGATTATACTAAAATGCACTGCTATAAAAATTGTACTTGTTCAAAAGAGAACAGTGGATTTGGGGTGTTTTTGGCAATGGGGGCGATTCTCTAGTTATGTGAAAAAGTGTTTTGCTTAGTTTTTAACTGCTGTTTGGGATATCTGCTTATTTGGTGGCATTTTAAGTGAAGACCGTTTTGTTTTTTATTGCCAAAGTATTGTTTTGTTTTTTGTTTTTGTTTTAAATAAAGTAGTAGGTAGGCTATTCAAGAGAGAGAAATAATTCAGTGAAGTATGTAATATATTTTATAGTGCCACAAAATGTGAAGATTGCAGCAGTTTAAATTTAATGTTTATTTTAAAAGTTAAGTGGTCTGCTATTAAAAACCAATTCCTCTAGCTCATAGAAAGTGCTAATGCCTCTACCAGATAATCTTGCACTTTATCAGCTGAGAAGATGGGTAAGATTATAACTCTGTTTTTTTTTTTTTTTACAGGTAGAGTTCTTACACAGACTGCTCCGGGGACACCCCCCAAAACTGTAACTATATCAGAAAGTGGAGTTATCGGAACAACTTTAAGTTCTACAATACAGGAGGCATCAAATAAGATAGCAATTTCCCCTTTGAAATCCCCAAATAAGGTAAACTTATATTTCAATGACT
Source organism: Arizona elegans (assembly GCA_022577455.1). NCBI lineage: Eukaryota > Metazoa > Chordata > Lepidosauria > Squamata > Colubridae > Arizona > Arizona elegans. The sequence goes on along the minus strand of JAKOOJ010000009.1, from coordinate 5,088,314 downwards.
TATGTATATATAGTATTATATATACGACTCCAGTTTTCATATTTGAGACACATTGCTAAGAAATTCCACAGTCCGTTCTCCCGTTTGCACAAATGGATTGATGTGAAAACGATTGAAATGTATGTTCCACTTAAACTAAGTGAGTCTGATTTTGAAATGGACTTTCTAAAGGGTTTCTGGCTGTTTCAGCTGTTTTAGAATCATCTGCTCTCTGGCATTATTCTGCCATGGGAATTTGTGCTAAAGGGAAACTCTCAAATCCTCCAAATAAAAATGAGCATGACTGAAAATATTATTCGAGTCAGTGAAGGGATTAGATACAGGTAGTCCTTGACTTAAAATAATTCATTTAGTGACCATTCAAAGTTCCAACGGCACTGAAAAAAGTTAAGTTACGACTGTTTTCCAAACTTATGACCATTGCAGCATCCCCATGGTCACGTGATCAAAATCCAGATGCTTGACAACTGACTCATATTTATAACGGTTTCATTGTGCCTGGGTCATGTGACCACTTTCGCGACCTTCTGACAAGCAAAGTCAATGAAGCCAGTTTCACTTAACAACTATGTGACTAATGTATCAACTACAGCAATTCACTTAACTGTGGCAAGAAAGGCTGTAAAATGGCGCAAAACTCACTTAACAACTGTCTCGCTTATCATTAGAAATTTTGGGCTCAATTGTGGTTGTAAGTCAGGGACTACTGTACATTAATACAGCTATGCAAACTCTGAATTTAACAGACTTGTAGCAAAAGACCTGCCCCACGGGTGGTATTCGCTTACCTTTGCAAATGCGAGTGCGCCTCTGTGCAGCTGCAGGACCTTCCACGCATGCGCAGAGTGTCAAAAACAGGACGTGATAATGGATGGGTGGGCAGAGCCTCCTGCTGCCACCGTTACCGGTTTGCCCAAACTGGATAGAACCGGCTGAATACCATCACTTCACTGCCCCCCTCCCTCCCACTACCTCTTTTCTTTTTCCATCCCTCCCTCCCTAGTTGATATTAGGTTTACTTTTTTCCAAAATGGAGTAAAACAGCCTGATTGGATTTTGGGTCCCCCCTTGCTCATTTTGCCTCCAGATCCTACCCATATTGTGGAAAGTCTTGATCTCTCACGCATTTGCAATGTTACATATTTTGAAGTTGAGATTCTGTACTTGTGTGATCCTGTTAAGCAGCTAACGGTGGTGTCGGTCGCCTCGCAGCCTCCAAGCTCCCCACAGAAAACAGTCGGGGTTCCTCTAAACGTAGCACTGGGACAGCAGATTCTCACAGTGCAGCATTCAACGCCCTCTTCCCCGGGAAAAGCTGTCGCTAACAATACAACTGCTCAGGTACACACTAATCTGAGTCCCCTTCTGAGAGCCTGTTCTTGGGTTTGTGATTTGCAGAATTGCAAAGCTTCAGGCACGATTGATCTTCCTTCCTTCCTTCCTTCCTTCCTTCCTTCCTTCCTTCCTTCCTTCCTTCCTTCCTTCCTCCCTCCCTCTCTTTCTTTCTTTTCCTTTTCTCCTCTCCTTCCTTCTCCCCTCTCTATTCCTCCCTCCCTCCCTTCCTTTCTCTCTCTCTCTCCTTCCATCTTTCTTTCTTTCTTTTCCTTCCTTCCTTCCTTCCTTCCTTCCTTCCTTCCTTCCTTCCTTCCTTCCTTCTCTCCTCCCTCCCTCTTTTTTCTTTCTTTTCCTTTCCTCCTTCTTCCTTCTGGGGCTCCCCTTGAAGAGCACTCAGAGGCTCCAACTGGTCCAGAATGCGGCCGCGCGGGTGATTATGGGTGCGACTCGGCGCACCCATGTAGCACCTCTCCTGCGCGAGCTGCACTGGCTCCCGGTGGTCTTCTGGGTGCGATTCAAGGTATTGGTCACCACCTTTAAAACATTCCATGGCTTAGGACCGGGGTATATACGAGACCGCCTTCTGACACCGACAGCCTCCCACCGGCCAATACGCTCCCACAGAGGGGCTCCTCAGGGTATCGTCGGCCAAACAATGCTGACTGGTGACACCCAGGGGGAGAGCCTTCTCTGTGAGGGCACCAGCCCTCTGGAATGAGCTGCCCCTAGAGGTTCGTATGATCCCCGACCTGCGTCCCTTTCACCACGCCCTGAAGACCCTTTTGTTCCAACAAGCCGGCTTGGCCTAATATGAATTTTATAAGGGGTGTTTTAATTTTGTGGGCCAAATTTTTATATATTCGGTTTTAAATTGTTTTTAAATTTTGTAAATTTATATGTGTTTTAATATGGCTGTACACCGCTCTGAGTCCTTCGGGAGAAGGGCGGTATAGAAATCTAATAAATCTAATCTAATCTAATTAAACTTCTCCCCTCCCTCCCTTTTCCTTCCTTCCTTCCTTCCTTCCTTCCTTCCTTCCTTCCTTCCTTCCTTCCTTCTTTTCTTTTCTTTTCTTTTTTTTCTTTTTTGATAAATTGAAATTAAAGCACTGTTAAAAGGAATCACTTAAAGCCAACCCAGAATCAAGTAACTCTACTAAACTCAGCAAAAACCTTCTGACCTAATCATGAACGGTGTGGTAGCATTGTTTTATCTGTACTTTAGTCTCGGACCTGAGGGGAACTGCGCTGACTCTCATTAGAAATGAAGAATTGGCTTGCTGGCAATCTCAAATATATATTTTTATATCGTTTTAACAGGCTGTGAAATCTGCAGTACAGACTCTCACTGTTGGGGGAGTGGGTACTTCTCAATTTAAGACGATAATTCCTTTGGCAACGGCACCCAATGTTCAGCAAATTCAGGTACCTGGAAGCAAATTCCATTATGTCCGGCTTGTAACCGCCACAACTGCCAATAGTACAGCACAACCAGCCAATCAGAATCCCAGCACCAGCACTGCAACCCTGCAGCAAGGTTAGAAAAGTCTTCATTTGAATACATTTTATGATAATTGGAAGGCACTTAAAAAGACCCAAGTAGGAAGCTGCGAAGGACGTTTGATGAGACTGGGAAATTGGAACAGATGCTTTATGCAAATTGAAAGATGACTGCTTAACTCGAAATAGTTGTATATTTTTAAAATAGTTTTAGGATAGATTTATGGTTGAAACATGATTATTTGTTATTGATCCTTGCTTAGTTGGAGAATGTCACTTCATTAAGACTTAATTATGACCACAGCTTGCTCATCTTACTCATGTGATCAGCTTTGCTTCAGAATTCTTGGAGGTGTTTTACAACTACAATAATGTTTGTTGCATTATTTTTCATGGCTTGTGACGCTATTAACCAACTCCCCGTAATAAAAGATCTGATATTTACGTTCACTTTTATCTTAAGTTCTGAAAAGATTTTCTTTTAAAAATAGACCAGTTGGCAATGTGGGTGTAAAGCTTTATTGATTAATTTCACAATTGCACTTCAAGCCGTTACCTCATTTTCAGTTAATACTGAAAAGGGGGGTTTGCATTAGAACCCTGCGGTGTGCAGTGATGTCCCTCCTGCTTGCTTCATTTTGCTTCCTCTTCCACTTTCCCATTCCCATCCCCATCACTGTGATCACTTCGTGGCTCCTGGACATATTTTGCCTTCATTGGAATTGGGGTGGGGGGTTGAGGGAGGAACTTCCCTCCTCAAGTTGTGTCTGAAATCTTGATGTTTTTGTATTCTTTGGAACTCCCTTAAGCCTGCTTGTGAATTGTTGGCGGGGTCCGTTGAAAAAAAGCTTGCAATGTGGAGTGCTTCCAAGCATTCCTATGTCCCAGGGGATCTCCAACCTTGGCAACTTTAATACTTGTGGACTCGAACGCCCATAATTCCTCACCTAGCCATGCTGGCTGGGGAATTGTGGGAGTTGAAGTCCAGAAATCTTAAAAGTTGCCAAGTTTGGAGACTTCTGTTATACACCCCAGCAACACAGTTTTCCCCCCTTCTCTTGCTGAACTTTTTGTTTCTCGGTGACCTTTGTTATTTAGTTGTGTTGAAGATCTCCGTTAGGATGTTTTCTTATCATTTTTTTAAAGCCATATACAGCTTTTATACCACCAAGCCTGCTAGTACTGTACAGGTAGTCCTCGACTTACAACATTTTGCTTAGTGACCATTTGAAGTTACAGCGGTCCTGAAAAAAAAGGGACTTATGACCATTTTTCAGTTATGACCCTTGCAGCATCCCCATGGTCACATGATTTACATTTGGATCAGGGGTGAAATGCTCCCGGTTCGGACTGGATCGCCCGATCCGGTAGCGATGGCGGTGTGTGGTTCGGAGAACAGGTGGCAAAAATCTCTGTGGCCCCCCCCCCCCCCCCCCCCCCCCCGTGCTCAGCTGAGTCGCATGATCATCAGATTTTTTTTTTTTTACTTTTACTTTTAAAAGCATTTTTCTACAACCTCTTCTGACAAAAAATTGCTTTTAAAAGTAAAAAAAAAAAGCCTCTGATGATCGCGCGGCTCAGCTGGGATCCTCAGAGGCTTTTCAAAGCATTTCTTTCTGCAACCTCTTGGCCGAAGAGGTGGTAAAAAAATGCTTTGAAAAGTCTCTGAGGATCCCAGCTGAGTTACCTGATCGGCAGAGGCTTTTCAAGCCATTAGAAAAAATGCTTTGAAAAGTTAAAAAAGAATAAAATTAGCCACGCCCACCCACCAAGCCACGCCCACAGAACCGGTAGTAACACATTTTACATTTCACCCCTGATTCAGATGCTTGACAACTGACTCACATTTATGACGGTTGCAGTGTCCTGGGGTCATGTGATCCCCTTTGGTGACTTTCTGACAAGCAAAAGTCAAGGGGAAAACCAGATTCACTTAACAACCATGTTACTAATTTAACAACTGCAGCGGCTCACTTAACAAATGTGGCAAGAAAAGTCGTAAAATGGGAGAAAACTCACTTAACAAATTTCTCACTTTGCAACAGAAATGTTGGGCTCACTTGTGGTTGTAAGTTGAAAACTACCTGTATTATCATAGCAACGTAAGCAATACTTTTTGGGAAGCAAAATTGCAATTAAAATATATAACCCTGAAATCAGATCAGAGCTGCTTTGACCTATTTTTGACATTAAAGCTACCCAAATAAATGGAATGAATATATACGCTACTGTGGAAATTATATTTCTACCTTCAAAATGCTTATATGTGCCATGTTCTTATCTTGTTTCCCCGACATTAGATTTCTAAACGAAATTATATCTGGCTTTTATAACAAGCATTTTTGCAATTCATGGCATTTTTCTGTAGCTATTTATATATGGACAGGAGGATATGACATGCTGGGTAGCATATCTTGCTGAACATGACATAGCTCAAGATAGATCTCCCAGCTTATGTTCTAATAGATGAGAATGAGGGATGACTGGCTAATTAAGGAAGCTGCCGACCCTTTTCTTAACGTCTTAGTTTAGCAAGTCGCCTGTTGTATCTGATGCAATTTCTTTTGAACAGCCAAACCGGTGGTGGTGAATGCAACCCCTGTACGGATGTCTGTTCCAATTATTCCAGCAACGCAGACAGTCAAACAAGTGAGTTCCACATAAACACCGACTTCATACGAATCCCTAGTTTTTCACAGAAACTTTCAGTTAATTCAACTCTGACTATCCTTATAAAGTTATTTGTTCCAAAAGATTGCACTTCGGTACACAAAAGAACGATATCCTGAATATTTCCTTCTTTGCAGGTGGCCCCCAAACCAATGAACACAACTTCGCAGATAGTTACCACAAGTCAGCCACAACAGAGACTCATTATGCCTGCCACACCACTGCCACAAATCCAACCCAACCTCACCAACCTTCCCCCTGGCACTGTCCTAGCCCCTGCCCATGGCACAGGAAACGTGGGCTATGCGTTTCTCCCAGCTCAGTATGTTACACAGGTATGAGATGATGAGAAGGAATTTACAAAAGTAATATATAGCATTTATAACTAATACTCATGGAGGAGAGGCTAGAGCAGGGGTGTCAAACTCACAGCGTCAGGGAGGTGTCACGTGACGTATCGGGATTTTTTCCCCCTTCCTTAAACCAGGCATGGGCGGGGCCAGTGTATGACACATCAAGCCCGCAAGCCGGGAGTTTGACAGCCCTGGGCTAGAGAGTTTGTATATTTGTATAGTTGCAGTTTTTCAGCCTTCTGCACCTTTTCAGCATGCTGTCTAAGGCAGGGGTCTCCAACTTTGGCAACTTTAAGACTTGTGGACTTCAACTCCCAGAATTCCTCAGCCAGCAAGCTTTGCTGGCGGGGGAATTCTGGGAGTTGAAGTCCACAAGTCTTAAAGTTGCCAAGGTTGGAGACCCCTGGTCTAGGGAATTCTGGGAATTGAAGTCCATACATCTGAAAGTTACTGAGATGAGAAGTGTCAGTTTAAAGGATGCAATTTCTAACTGCTGCGAGAAACAGCTCATTAGTAAGGTTAAAATCTTAGAAATCGTCTAAGTTATTGTCTTCATTTTGAAAGTTGAGATTGTAGAGTATATGAAGCAGTTAGCTGCTTAATGGAGCCTAGAATTTGTCACTTGCTCTCCTGAGAAGAGGGAATGTTCTTTATTCCCTAAAATCCTGGTGTGGGTGTGGGTGTGGAATTCGGAACAAGGCTGTAAGAAATGAAGTGTGACCTAATGTAATTTAGATGGCTAAGCAGAATGTATTTTCGCAGTATCACATTTAGAGCAACTCATCTTGGAAAATATTTAAAGAGCAAGTGCGGGCAAGAAAGAAGAACAGCTCTTCTTCCACATTGTCTTCTGTAGCCTGTGCATTCTTCAGATGTGCGGGCGTGATTTCCCAGAATTCCCTAAGCAACCTTCTAAGGATTTTAAGTGTTGAAATCCATAATTTGGAGAACAGCCAGCTGGTGCAAAAAAGGTACAAGGGCAAAAACGTTATGATAGCAGAATACTTTTATGGAAAGCATAAGGGAAAATCAGGTTCACAAGCTTGATTTGGATTACACTTGTCCCTTCAACTCTATTTTTTTCCGGTATTTATTCTACATTCTGAATGAATATTCGGATCAATTTTATTTTGTTTTTAAGATGCTTATGCATTCTGACGTTACCTAGCCTTAAATGTATTGAGGGGGGAGGGCGAAATGGGGTATCATAAAATAAGTTTCAGAAGACCTGTAAAGAAATGTTTTGCAGAAGTCCACTAAAGGCAATAAGGGGCCCAAAGCAAATACTGGAGAAAACTATAACTTCATTGTAAAACTTTATTGTAAACTATAACTTTATTGTAAAAGACAGCAGTGGGAACAAGATGTACCATGCTCAGCAGAGGGTTCCTCTTAAGTTTTGTAGATTTTATGTACCTGTGGAATTTTGACCTCCTGAAGCTAAGAGTGCTTTAGACCAGGGGTCTCCAACCGTGGCCACCTTAAGACTTGTGGACTTCAACTCCCAGAGTTCCTCAGCCAGCAAAGCTTTGCTGGCTGAGGAACTCTGGGAGTTGAAGTCTACAAGTCTTAAAGTGGCCACGGTTGGAGATCCCTACTTTTTGACAGCACAAATTGCAAATCACCATAGCATTTTTAAAATATATGTGTAGTTGAGCAGGCTGTTATTTTTAAGTCACATCTGGTAAATTTGCCTATCTTTTTTTTTCACTTTAAGCCTTTATTCATAATCAAAATTGCATGTACAATAACAAGAGATTAGGCTACCCTTGCAGGTATACTAAATTTGAAGATACTATTGAAGCCAAAGTTTCTAGAAAGCCATATTGTTTTTAAAAATACCAATGACCACCTTCTAAGTAGGAGAAAAGAAGAGTGTGGGATTAATGCATCTATTTGTGAAAAATCCTCACCTACAAACAGCATGTCATGCATTAACTGTGTATGTGTTTTTTAAGCTACAGCAGCCATCTTGTGTCTCCATAGCGAGCAGTACTAGTCTTAGTGGGACATCAAGTATCCAGACCCAAGCCCGGCTTCCATTCAATGGGTGGGTATTGTCTTCACAAATTATGCAACATGCATACTACATGGAAGGAGTTGAGATCTGGAAAAGTATTTCATGTTCAGCTTTAAAAAACAAGACAGTCATAGTGTCTTGTCTACATATACTAGATATTGAAAATTTTCCTTCTTTGCTTTGCATCTAGCCTGGCTACCTGATTAGATTGTGTGTTATTGATTTGGTTATTTCATCCCAGAGTCTCAAGACGGGGGGAAAAATTGAAATGAGGCTGTTAAAAATAGATAAACATAGAGACAGGGTTTTACAAATATTAGAACATACTCTTGCAGCCATCTTTATACAGAAGAATCCAATAAAAGAGCCTATCCATCCAGGCTTTATGTTTATGTTTACATCATGTTTTCTTGATAATGCAGAGTCTGAAAACAGACTTGAGGAAAATGGCCTATCTGGAATTGCCTTTCCCTGTTTCTTAGAAAAAGCGACATTTTTGTAGTTGCCGTCTGGATAACTTTCTTTTTAGAGTGTGTACATGTGTATGACTACTTCCAAAAGAGCTCACCTATGAATTTTGAATTGTTGCTAATGTGGGCATACTTGCTTAAGTGGAGACCATCCAAAAACAGGGATTTATGTGGAAATTTAGGCACTGTTGTCAGATGATAGCTTGTTACTCATTGGAATGAATGGATGGCCAATTGCACGGGATTCTCATCTAAAGATGGGTCCTACTGGAAGGAACCTAAGAGAAAAGCCACAGCAGATAGGCTCTGCTTCACTTTGGAGTCTTAGACAATTTGTTTTTCATAATATATCAACCTTGTTCTTTTGAAATGGTCATCCGTAGGAGCGTTTTGCTCAATGCCTCTCTTGCTTCTGTCCTCTGATTGTGGAACATGTTGAGTTAACTTGAGTAGGCTAAGTTGTGAAGGGATGTTACGTTGTTCAGATGAAAAAACAATTCAGAAATGTCATATCCTTCTTCAGCTTGTCTCGCTCATTCAGGCACGGAAGGTATGCTGCAGACCCCGTCAGTCAAGGAGCTTTGTCTGGCAGCGTCTAGGAAGAGAGCCTTCTCTGCTGCTGCCCCTGAAGGCCCACACTCTCTTAGCCTTCTGCAAAGGGATCAAAATTTGGTTCTGCGGCCTTTGGTAGGGGGCACAGAGAACCACACAACTGTGGGATGGGCTAGCCCCATGAGAACCCCTTCCTTGCCTGTAATAACCAGAATTAAATGGCCATTTTGGGATTATTATCCTTTGGAAGTTTATAATGTCATTATTCTGTAATTTATTTATTTTAATCCTAACAATGTAATGTTAATCTTTCTACATTTCATTTATCAGTTATATTACACTGCCCAGAGGCCCATTTGAGGCAGATTGGCGGTTTAGAAACATGAAATATAAATAAATAAAACAATACTGAAATCTTATCTTCCAGAATAATCTCGTCTGAATCTGCAAATCGTCCAAGAAAACCCTGCAATTGTACAAAATCACTGTGTCTTAAGCTGTGAGTATTATACACAGAGCCTCTTTTGGATGTTTAAAAATCCACTTTGCTGTATATTAGAAGAAAACCCGGAAGAACAAAAGCCACATTTTCCCCAGGGAATCCACTTTAAAAATTATTCTGTAAAAATCTACTGAAATGATACTAGTAGTCCATTTGCATAATTAGAACAAGTCTCTATAGCTGAATGATTCAGACTTAGGGGCAGACCAACAGTAAACCTGGGCTTGCAGAAAAAGGAGTACAAGCAACATTTCTTTTTTCTGAGAAATCCACAGGTTATTCCCAGGATGAATTCATGGCTACTAAACTGAAGGAACCCTACCTTTTCCTTCAGGAGCAGTCCACGCTAGTTTATTTTCTTATTTTTTTATCGATTTAATCAATTTTCTATGGCTGATCACTCACCTAAGTGACTCTGGGTAGCTGACATAATATTATAAACAATAATTAAGATAGATAATATTACATCATCTCTTAAAATGGGCACATCTAACATTCCAGTCTGAATGCTTGTGGAAGACTCGGTTTTTTAATGCCTTACAAAAGCCTGGCAAGGTTGGAGCCAACTGAATCAGGAGGAGGGGGGCAGGAGCAGACAAAGAGCCGAGGTGGCACAGTGGTTAGAGTGTAGCACTGCAGGCTACTTCAGCTGGCGGCTAGCTGCAGTTCAGCAGTTCAAATCTCACCAGGCTGAAGGTTGACTCAGCCTTCCATCCTTCTGAGGTGGGTAAAATGAGGACCCAGATTGTTGGGGGCAATAGGCTGACTCTGTAAACCCCTTAGAGAGGGCCGTAAAAGCACTATGAAGCGGTATATAAGTGCTAGTGCTATTTGAGTTCCATGTGAGATGAATGTCAAAAGTCTTGAGTTTTGACATTGACTTTTCTTTAGAGGCAGCCCTTGTTTCTGTTTTTTAATTTATTTGTTTCCTTAGAAGGGCCTGGATAATTTTTATGGCTCATGTCATGTTGAGAATTCCTGCTAAACCCAAGGTTAACATGCTCACACTCATGAATAAAGGAACTAGTGTACACACACGCGCACACGTGTCTTAGGTTTGGACAGATGTTTCAGATAAAAGTCCAGCAGGTTGCCACCTTCCATGTCCAGAAGTTTCTCCCAACACTTAAGGGATTCTGTGTGGTTGGATGCAAAAGAAGAGAATGGAGGAAGGAGTCAGAAACTGCACTGAATTGGTCAAGTATCATTACAGATTTTTTTTTTTTGTTTTACAGATATTGTGATTGCTTTGCAAATGGAGAGTTCTGTAACAATTGCAACTGTACAAATTGCTATAACAACCTGGACCATGAAAATGATAGGCAAAAAGCAATCAAGGTAAGATTTTTTTTTTAAAAAAATAACAATCCTGTATCATCTTGGAGAAATACATTTCCCAAATTCACCGTAGTCATGAATTTCTTCCTGAACAGTGGATTGAAACCACAGCTGTTGCCCTTACTACATTAGATGGATGTTTTTGCCAATTTTTCCTGCAGAAGTTGAATCTCTTAACATTTTGGGTTTTTTGTAATGGATTTCTCTCTCTCTCTCTCTTCTCCTCTCGTCCCTCTTTACATTTACCTTGTTAGGCCTGCCTGGACAGAAATCCTGAAGCCTTTAAACCTAAAATAGGGAAGGGAAAGGAAGGCGAGTCGGACAGGCGACACAGCAAAGGTTGTAACTGCAAAAGGTCTGGGTGCCTCAAAAATTATTGCGAGTGCTATGAGGTAAAGAGGAGCTTTGTGGTGATGCTTTCTTTGTTTAGTCTTGTGAAATCTAGGATTTCAAAAATCTAACCATTTAGTTCTAAAATTTACGTGGAATATTAATACTTTACACCTCTTAAAAACCCACAGTTCAGTCCAGTCCATCAAAAACCTAGTTAATAAAAATACCTTCAGTTCTTCTAAGAAATTCAGAATGTTGATTGATCTTAATGGAGGCAATCCCAATGTCCCACTTCTATAAAGGCCTTCCACCATTCTCTCCCTATTTAGTAATCTTTCTGTGCATTTGATAGTGACTGTTTTTCAGGGTTTTCCAGCTTCTATTTTGATAACTTTTTGTGAAATTACTTTAATGAATATCATTTGTATAAAACAAGCTTCATAATTGTAGGTCTCTGAGAGAAGTAAAAACTCTACCCCCTATTTAAAATGACCCCTATATTCTAGTCAAGCAATAGATGGGAAATTCTGTTATAGAAGGTAGGGTAATATTTCAGAGTAGTAAGCTTTTCAGGAACAATAAAATTGATTTAATACAATTTTATTTCTTCCTGTCCATACCAAATTAGTTTTTATTGGTTTATTAGTATTAACTTTCTATATTATTTGTCAAAATTCCTTTACTATAATTTTTTTTAAATGCTAGCCACATCTTTAATTATAAAAAAAGGTTCAAGAACAATCAGGAAAGCTATATCAAAATCATACAGGTTCAGAAGTTCATTAAAGATAAACGTGTTTCCCTGGCAGAAATGAGACAGAAATTGAAAATCTATATTATTTTTGAGTTGGCAATCGGGTGTTATTTATTTTAAAGCATATTTAAAATAAATCATTCACCTTAATTTGAGCTTCAGAAGAATGCACAACTTAAAGAGTGTTTTGTAATAAAATAATCAGCAAATCACCGTGTCTAGGGATGCGGTGGCTCAGTGGCTAAGATGCTGAGCTTGTCAGTTGAAAGGTCGGCAGTTCAACGGTTCAAATCCCTAGTGCTGCATAATGGAGTGAGTTCCCGTTACTTGTCCCAGCTTCTGCCAACCTAGCAGTTTGAAAGCATGTAAAAAATGCAAGTAGAAAAATAGGGACCACCTTTGATGGGAAGGTAACAGCGTTCCATGCGCCTTTGGCATGTAGTCATGCCGGCCATATAACCACAGAGACGTTTTCGGACAGTGCTGGCACTTTGGCTTTGAAACGGAGATGAGCACTGCCCCCTAGAGTCGGGAACAACTAGCACATACGCGTGAGGGGATCCTTTACCTTACCTAATCAGCAAAACTAAATAAGAACAATAGGAGATTAAAATAATTTCTGAATGGAGAATTTCTCTTCAGTTACGGAGATTGTGATGTAGGTGCCAGATAGATCTGCGCAGAGGACAAGATCCATTGACCTACTCTAGGTCAGAAAATCTACTTTATACTTGCATAAAGAACGCAAGAACATCTTCACGTACAGAATTGGATTGAAAGAAAGGGTCATTGTGACAATACTTGCATTATGGATTTGCCAATAATTTGCCTGCTGAGGTTACACTGAAAGAGGAAGCTCCAAATGTAATACATTTGTACCTAGGAGCACTTTTATTCTGTATGTTCCATGCAGCTCTGTAAAACCCAGCAAAAGTGCGTTTGGTTGACTTTTGATTTCTCCCCGTTGTAGGCAAAGATCATGTGCTCTTCAATTTGCAAATGTATTGGCTGCAAGAATTTTGAAGAAAGCCCAGAACGGAAAACGCTGATGCACTTGGCCGATGCTGCTGAAGTACGAGTCCAGCAGCAGACAGCCGCCAAGACAAAATTGTCTTCGCAGATTTCAGATCTTTTAACCAGGCCAGCCCCAGTGCTGACAAGCGGAGGGGGGAGGTATGTTCGCTTCTAGTTTGTTAGCTTTGTACTGTTTCTTGCACGTAAGAACCACGTGCCTAAGTGTTTTCTTCCTCTTCCCCTTGCTAGCCGCTAAACTCTTTTTGTTTTCCCTCATGGCTTCCGCTATTACTGATCATGAGAGTGAAATACAGTGCATAGATGAAGGGGTGCTGTTTTCATGATTTGCCCCGTTGTAGATTTAAAGGTCCAGTATCTTTAAACCTGAAGAAAGAGCTGTGGAATTGATTAATTAAAATCTATAGAAGGCCGAATGCATAGTGGAAAGAGAAAAGGAAGCGAAATATAAGAGGAAAGAGAAGAAAGGGAAAAGGAAGTGAGGAAGAGAAGGAAGGGGGAAAGGAACCGAAATATAAGAGAAAAGAGAAGAAAGGGAAAAGGAAGTGAGGAAGAGAAGAAAAGAGGAAAGGAAGCGAAATATAAGAGGAAAGAGAAGAAAGGGAAAAGGAAGTGAGGAAGAGAAGGAAAGAGGAAAGCAAGCGAAATATAAGAGGAAAGAGAAGAAAGGGAAAAGGAAGTGAGGAAGAGAAGGAAAGAGGAAAGGAAGCGAAATATAAGAGGAAAGAGAAGAAAGGGAAAAGGAAGTGAGGAAGAGAAGGAAAGAGGAAAGGAAGCAAAATATAATTCAAATACATTAGCACTGCTCAGAACCTAAACCTTCCTCTTGTTTGTGAATAGCTTGGTTTATCAGTTAACCAAAAGTGCGGTTGTTTCAGCTGCATTGCATGGAAACAGCTCATGCTTTTTTTTTCTTTCCCCTTTCCAGGTTGCCCTTCACATTTGTAACAAAAGAGGTTGCTGATGCGACATGTGACTGTTTACTTGCACAGGCTGAACAGGCCGAGAAAGCAGGAAAATCAAAAGCAGTAGCGGAACGGATGATTCTAGAGGAATTTGGACGTTGTCTAATGAGAATCATTAACTCGGCAGGAAAGTCCAAAAGTGATCCTTGTGCCATGAACTGCTGATTCTTTTTAAAAAAAAAAACTGGCTTTGCTCAGACTGGGACACTAAAAGGCACACGGACACTTTCCTGGTTCACAGCAGCATTCTTCGTTTGTTCACCGGTGCTGTGAAGTTTCCATTGGTGTACGTTAATATAGGAACTTTGCAATGAGGCTTTTACCCTTTTAACTTAACTTTCTTTTGCTTCACAGATAGAAGATGCATTTTATTCTCAACCTCTAAACAACACGGGACAGCGAGTGCAAAGTTTAGAAGGTTTCCTTCCCTTCGTTCTCTTTAAAAGGGTATTCTAGAAGCAATTCTTTAACTTTTGTATTTAGAAGAAGAAAGAAAGAAACTAGTTGGTCTATCAAGAGCAAATCAGTTTTTGTGCAAAACTAATTGAAATGTCTGGATATTGTAAGAACAATATCAGTATACTGGATAGATTTTTTTCCCAGCCATTTCAATCAGCATCACAGCACAGATTATATTTGCCAAAATATAGGCAGTGGTACATCTGTGGGGAGTTAATGCTGACTGGAAATTATTAAAAAATAATATTTGCTAGAAAACAGCTTTAAAAAATGCAAATTTAAAAGTTATCTTGTTGACCACAATCTAATTTCAGTGACAGTGCCTTGTCTGTTGATCTTAAAATATTAACACCCTAGCAGTAATAGCTGCAGATATATAACGTTGATAGGGGAAAAAAATCAAGGTCATAATTGATATCTTAATCATTTTGGTATGTTTTTAAAATACATCACTGTAAAATATATATTCCAAATTTTAATATGACATTTTCATGTCTGGCTTTTGAGGGGATCAACATTTTATTTGACAAACGTCAGTGTAATTAGATTTTTAATATTTCTGCTATATGCCCTACGACAAAATGAGGACAAACCTGTCTCTTGTTTGTTTAGAATGTAACTATCCGGTCAACTATTGAGTTTCCCAGTTTCTCCTTCAAATACTTCAGTAGACTAATAAAAAAAGATCTTAATTTAACCTTAATTTATATTTGTAGTCTCTAAGCTTTATTCATACTCAACGGCAGGAATAGGTGAAAATAAATTGATGATCATGCCCATATTTGTTAGTGGAAGCAATACTGGGGATATTTCTAAACTAAGGAACACTTGGTAATATTATTCCTTTAATTATAAAGGGGTGACCAAGATAATCCTTAGACTTCTCCAAATCTGGGTTACTTCCCAAAGTCTGGACTTCAATTTACAAAATTCCCCATCCTTGAGGATTCCAGAAGCCCGTTATGTCTGGAAGTGCTAAAATTAGAGGCTACCTTCAGTTGTGTAAAATGGCCGAAGTTCTTACTATACTGTCTTGAGTTTCCGGAAGAAGCTATTCTTTTGGGTCTCTTGTGTTTCTCAAATCTTTTTGCCTCCATTCCAGATTACACATGGTGAAATTGCTTTTGAAAAGGTATTTTTAAATGGAAAGGGAAGAAATCAGTACCCTAATATGGTCCTCAACCATTGTCAGTGAATTGCTTAGACATAGCTCATTTACTGCCTTTATAAGAATTGCATGAGTTTTGTTTTAAATTGCGCATGGCCCAGTGTGGAGGGTGGATCTTTTGAAGGCTGAGGTGTCTTTTTTTAAAAAAAATCTGTATGATGGTCATTTACAGAGTTCAGTAGGATGAACAAGTTGGCACTCTGTAATAATGATAGACTTTGTGCTCCCTTACGTCCATGAGCATTTATGCATCGACTTCAGTCTGTCAGGTTATGGTTGAAGTGGATAAGAGAGGGAGGGGGAGTTATTACTGAGGTGGTGAAACTTTTTTTCTTCAGCCGAGGGCAAGCATTAGTCCCAGTAAGTATTCAGCCAAGATGTTCTTTTAGCAGTGTTAAACCAATTTCAAGCTGTGTGCATTCTTTTTGTTATTCAATCGGCTTAGTTTATATTTTAAAAGTATATTTTAGAAGCATAGTCTTAGGACAAAAACCTAAAAGATTTCCTTGGGAAAGAGAGAAAAGAGTGGAATAACATTATTTGGATGGAACTGCTTAGGGAGAGAGAACCTTTGCGATAAAAAAATCCCGATGAAAATGCGAAACACAACTGCATGGTTTTGTAGTGAAGAAATTGTTCGATGAGTTTATGAGTATCTTAAGTTCCATGTTTGAATTAGCAAGCACCTGCTAGATAATGTAGCCTGCTCTGTAATTATAGTGCTGCAATTTTTTTTTCTCAAAATGGATGTTTTCTCCATGTAATTGTGGGTGTGTGTATAGATATATGTACACACGCAAACACACATTCTATTGTATTACGATATGTATGTACATAGCAAACTTGCTTAAATTACATACAACCCTGAAAGGGAAGCTGTTTATTTCAATATAATTCTTTTACAAATAGAATTATTTTTGGCCGGGCAAGAGTTTGTTAATTTTCTGAGTAGATGAAGACTTGCCTTTTTACTAATTTCATAAATCTCCATACAATAAGATTTGTATAAATGTAAACTAGTGTAAGTGAGTAAAGCTCGATCAAGTTATTTTTCAAACATGCATTGCTTTGTCTAGAATTACATTCGTTTTATGTTGTACATATTCTGTGTCTTATTTTAACTTGCACCTTTTTTTGTGATGTGTATTTATAAGTGTGCAGAAAACCTTCTGTGAAGTTTGGATTCTGGTTGTAGATTATGTATAATGGAATTGTGTGTAAAAGATTTGAAGAAGGTGCAATCAAAGAAAACTAGTTTTTTGTCTCAAAGAACAAGCTGCCTCTTCTACATAGCTTGGATCTTCTCCCCTTTGAGTTTTTCTTGATAGTTTGCATGAAAGTGCTCACGGGTTAGTAAAATATACCAAGATCTTGATAGCAGCTTATCAAAATTATGCCTGCGTTGTGATCCCCTCTGTCAGCTGAGATTCTGCAGTGTTTCTTTCAAAGCCCCTATAACAATAATTAGGAGCTGCTTAGCCAGAATGCTTTTATATTGCATCCCCTTATTAGCAGATTTTGAGATGGGGGAGGGTATTTGGGAAAATTTTCTAGTTATGGTTTACATCCAAAAATAGATAAAAATTTATATTACTAGACCTATTAAAAGAATACACTTTTCTATATTGTAAAAACAAATGTCAGATAAAGAAAAAAATAAAATGTTTATACTATTATGTACAAACTGACAAATGTGTTTTTCTTTGCCTAACGTCAGTAATATGAAGAAATTAGTGGTACCTCTCTACTCGTGCTTCATTGGTTCCACAAGGCACCCAGAGTTCTAAAAAAGATGAGTAGCAAACAAACCATGTGACTTATCACATGACCCTTTGTTTCTTCTGGAAGGACTTCCCATTTGTCCCTTTTTCTATGTCAGCGACTTTCCCACCCCATAGCTGACTTCCTGTCCACTCTCTGCAGCTGTCCCCCAATTCCTTTTGCATTGCGTCGAGTACCAAACAAGGATGAGTACCGAGACATTTTTATATGACAAAATGTGTCAAGTGTCAAATTTGAGGAGTTTTGAAGCAGTCGAGTACCCGAGGTACCACTGTACTAGATTTCATTAGCATAACCACAACTTAACAGTTCACTTGCCGCTAATTTTTAAAATGTGTCACCTGAAACTTTTTTCGAAGTTAAACTTCTCATTTTTGCTTAAATGTTTTTCCTTATATAATTCTGTCATTTCCTTATAAAGTTCTATATAACTATATAGTTATATAGTTCTGTCATTATTGATGCTGATGTTTACATTTCGCCTTTGTTTCCTCTCTCTCTCCTCTAAATTCCCTCTGTTAAAACACTGTTTCTCCTTTAAAATTTTGTGAAAACAAGGCAGTTACTGGCTGTCCTTCTCTGTAATTGTTGAGAAGTTAACAAAACCTCATCAGGTTAGTGCTGGTTAGTAAAAACACACTTAATTATAAAAGTCTAGATCTGGGAGTTGAAGTCCACAAGTCTTAAAGTTCCCAAGGTTGGAGACCCCTGGTCTAGATTATATTACAAGTTATTTAAAAAGCCTGTAGTTCAGTGGTGGGTTGCTCCCGGTTCAGCCGAGCCAGTAGTGGTGACGATGTGATGTCACTGAACCGGTTCTCTGTGACTGGGAGCTGGGCCCTCCCGCCCGCCCCCGCTTTATTCCTACCTTTATTTCTTGGTTTTTAGCCCAGCTGATAGGCGCGACAGAGTGGATTGCCGCACCTCAGCTGGGCAGAAACCCAACTGAGTTCACGTGCTGTGTTCACGCAAAGCGCGTGCGTGAAAAGAACCGGTGGTAACACCGGTTGGAACCCACCACTGCTGTAGTTCATATCTATAAATATTCAGGCCCAAGTCTTACTTATAAGGGATGAAACAGCACAGCCTAACCAGACCACCTGTCTATCACAACAAGGGTGGGGACTAGTCATAAAATGCAGTGTTTTAAAATGATCATTACATAAGATTCTTTCATCATATTTTGGGGGGCGATATGCTGACTCTAAACCGCTTAGAGAGGGCCATAAAGCACTGTGAAGCAGTATATAAGTCTAAGTACTATTGCCAAAAAGCTCCTCTCTCAGCTCGTCCCGCTGTCCCGGGTCCTGAATTTCTGAGCCAAAGAGCTCCAAGCACTTCAGGATTGCTCAACTGCACTTCAGGATTCGTTTCCAGGATGTATAGAGGTCTCTCTCTCATTCTCTTTTTCTCTTCTCTCGCTAATCCTCTCTCTCACACACACACAATCCTCTCTCTCACACACACACGCAGGCACCCTGCAATTGTATAATTAAATTATTAGTAGTAGTATAGAGTCGTAGGGTTGGAATGGACCTTGGAGGTCTTCTAGTCCATCCCTGGACTAGACACCGGACACCACAGTTTCCAGGATGTATAGAGGTCTCTCGTTCTCTTTCATTCTCTCTCTCTCTCTCTCTCTCTCTCTCTCTCTCTCTCTCTCTCTCTCTCATTCTCTCATATTCTCTCTTTCCTGTTCTTGTGAGAATTATATCCATTTCCAATGCCCCCCCCAGATAGAAAAATAAACAGTCCCGCTTTCTAAAGGTACCATCTCACCCTGTCTCTCATACTTTTGCCACTGTAAACTAGCGTTGTCCCTCTACAATGTCTTAACAGCATTGGTTTTCAAACTTGGCGGTTTTAAGACTTTGGACTTCAACTCCCAGAATTCCCCAGCCAGCCATGCCCATTCCCCAGTTCCCCCATGCTGTCTGAGGAATTCTGGGAGTTGAAGTCCACACATCTCAAAGTCGCCAAGTTTGGTCTTATATCGTGTGAAGCACCAAAGTTGAGTTTTTCAGACTTGAAACACTCCAAGACTGCCTCTGGCAGACCTTGGCTGGCAGGTAGGTTGGTTGGTTGGTTGGTTGGTAAAGCTGAAAGGAGTCAAGTTAGGGATAGGATTTGGCTTAGATTAGAAGAACACCGGGATATTCCAAGAATCGTTGCATAGCTTGGGAAGTCGAAGCGAAGAAGTTGGCAGCGGCTTCCATATCCTCATCAAGAAAGTTAAATGGATGTGCCCATGCTATCGGCCTTAATAGAGGACAACTGGAAGAAGTCTCTCCTTTTAACAGGGACCATTCCTTGACAGGTCTAGGTGGCTCAGTGGCTAAGACACTGAGCTTGTCGTTCAGAAAAGTTGGCAGTTCGGCGGTTTGAATCCCTAGTATAGGTCTCCTGAGTGAGCAGGGGGTTGGACTAGATGACCTCCAATGTCCCTTCCAACTCTGTTACTGTTATCTGTTAAATATTGAGTCAACTGAAGCCACCTCTTCAGGGATCCTGCTTGTCCTTTGGTTCCCTTCCGTTTTAGATACCAAATTCGAACCGATGTCCTCTTCACCTGCAAAGGAGAAGAATCCTTCCCTCAGGAAAATGGCGCCTTAGGCCTCCTTTTGTCGTAGCCGAAACCCTGTACAAAAAAAAAAAACCTACAACTCCACCACCACCACCTTGCCAAACGAAAGCGGAAGCAGCGCCGGAAGCGCTGAAGGACAACTGCTTTACGTTCCTCTTTCCTTAGTAAACTCCCACATCTCTCTATGGCAGGGGTGGGCAAATGTGGCCCTTTTACAACCTACGGACTTCAACTCCCAGAATTCCTGAGGCAGCCAAGCTGGCACAAGAATTCTGGAAGTTAAAGTCCACAGGTCATAAAGGGGCCATAGTGGGCCACCCCTGCTCTATGGCTATGGAACTGACCGCCGAACGCTCAAAACACCGGAAGCGGGGGGGAGGGGAAAAAAGTCTTGCGCCAATCAAAGCCGGCGATTGGCTTAGTCCAATGGGAGCGCGGCTAGAAGGAAGAGGGAGTCCTTTTATTCGCGGGTTCCGGCGCGGGGCTTTCTTTCCGCGCGGCGCTTCAGAGCGTGGCGGGTCGTAGTGGGAGTTGCGCATGGCGGGTCGAAGGGACCGCCGCGAAGCCTTCCTCCCCCCCCCCACCCCGCTCTGTCCTCGCGGTGGGACGTTAATTAGATAAAAACAAATCGGAAAATAATTAGAGGATATTATTTTTCTTTGTCCTTTGAATTGCACGCGAGGGGGTCCGTTGTGTCCGTGAGAAGGAAGGAAGATTTGCTAGTAACCGCCTCGCTCGTTTGCACGGGAGGCGGAGAGGATTCGTGCCTTTAATTCTGGCGAAAGAGGCGAGCATCGGGCTCGTTGGGAGGGGATGATGTGTATTGTAGTCTGCGCGGGTGAAGGGCACATGGCTGGGGATTTACTTCCCCTAACTGCTTGCTTTTGAAGAGCTGCATGCAACGAAACTTCCATTTTAAGGTATGCCGATTAGTGTACGTTTTAAAGCAGGAGTCCCCCAAACTTGGCAGCTGTTAAGACTTGTGGACTTCAACTGGGCCTGTTAAATATTGGGGTCAACTGAAACAGAAAAATTGGCGGTTCGAATCCCTAGTATAGGTCTCCTGCGTGAGCAGGGGGTTGGACTAGATGACCTCCAAGGTACCTTCCAACTCTGTTATCTGTTAAATATTAAATATTTAAATGTATGCCGATTAGTGTACGTTTAAAGCAGCGATCCCCAAACTTGGGAGCTTTAAGACTTGTGGATTTATATGCTGGCTGGAGAATTCTGGGAGTTGAAGTCCACAAGTCTTAAAAGCTGCCAAGTTTGAAGATCTGATTTAAAGTGACTTAAGTTATTTATTGCAGGAGCCTGGTAGCGCAGCAGACTAAAGCACTGTTATTAACATCAGCTGCCTGCAATTACTGCAAGTTCAAATCTCACCAGGCTCAAGGTCGACTCAACCTTCCATCCTTTCTAAGGTGGGTAAAATGAGGACCCAGATTGTGGGGGCAATAAGCTGACTTTGTATAAAATATACAACAGTATGAAGGCTATTGCTTAACGCATTGTAAGCCGCCCTGAGTCTCCGGAGAAGGGTGGCATATAAATCAAATTTTTTAAAAAAAATCTAAGTTCTAAGTCTAATTCGGATGCCGTCCTCCTGGTTTATAAGCCACGTGTTGCATGGCAAACCCGAAGCTCTGGGAACTCTGGGTTGAGAGGGATCCCTGGGGGTTGGAGCAAAGCCCGCCACTCAGGTGGTTTTTGATGGTTATAAAAGAATTATCTTGAACCAAGATTTTTATGGCCTCTTTGGTATAGCCACTAAAGTGGCCCTTTATTTTAAAAGAAAACATGGGACCTATAATACAATGGGTAATGTGATTTACATATGATTTAAGGACATGCCTCAAACAAACCTCTAGCTGTGCTTTAGACATGTACCGTTTTACTCTTGGATGATAAAAAAGGAATTGTTAATTGTTTTGCTTTTTTTAAAGAATTCATATGTATGCAATGTTTGGAACATGGAGTCCCAAAATTTGAGGTAAGGCTTGCTGTTTTTCCCCTGAAGATTTCCTTTCCATGTATTAGATTGTGCATTGAATCAGATGTCTTCACATTTGGATAAGTTTGTGGTTCCACAATTGAGTTGGTGCTTTTATGGGTTCTTATGTTTATGATATTTTAATATAAGCCACCGAGAGGTACTCGTGTGTTGGACAGCCTTATAAATTTGTTAGGTACAGTAATAAAGGAAAATTAAAACATTGATAAAGATTTTGATTGCAGTGAATCTGTTTTTAAATATAACTAAGAATGCATACTTGTTATGCTTATGTATAATTTCTATGAATTGATACTGTTTACAAAAGATTCAGAATTCTGCCACAAAATTATTAATTAGATTTATATACAGTACTGGCTCCTTCCCAGTGATTCTGAGAGTTTACAAACTTTTTAAAACATTTAAAAATGCAAAACAATAAAAGGTGGCAGAGAAACCAAACCTGGATAGGGATCATGGAAAATGCAAAATGGTGTAAATCTCTTGCCCCAAAGGCCTGGGCAAAGAGACACATCTTTGGAGAACCTTCAAAGTAGCAGTAGGATGGGGACTGTTTGAATCTCAGGAGGAATCTTGTTCCAGACGGGAGGCACTATTACAGAGAAGATGTGCTCCCAAAGTCTTGATAAATGGTATTTAATTGAAGGAATCTTGAGCACACCGCCAGATCAGACTATACCCATAAAATATAATTTACATTTAAAATGCCAAGCTAATATATTTACATATCTGCAGCATGGATGTTCAGACTGATACCTTTCTTTTGGCCAGTTTTTCTGTGGTGTTCAATGATTAAAATACTTTTGCTGTTCACATCATGATTTGCTCTGATTATTATCCACATAGATGAGGACACCATATTTTGTTTCAGTTTTGACTAAAGTATATTTCAACCTACAAATGTAAATATAATTTATAATATTTATGTATTCACAGTACTTTTTTTCTTGCTTTCAGGAAACAAATTTCTCTTGGAGGATAACCAGGTAACCATTAAAATATTTTGCAATGCTGTAGTAGTAGACAATAAAATAATTGATCCATTGGGGATAATGTTAAACTAGGCCATTATGTTGAGCAAACCATACATTTTAATGGTGGTCTATATATACTAGTCACTAAAATCAAACTTATGTTATAGCTTTGGTTTGTTAGCTGCAAACTAAACCAGTTAATTGCTTACATTTTCTTTTGTTTTAGCAACTAAATAAAACAGTACTGTGAGAACTCATAAATCTGTCCTTCTGAATACATATCACATAGATGCAAAATTTTTGTGTGAAATCAACTTTATTATTAAGATGTTGTATGTGGTTGTATCACCAATAGAAATTTATTTTGTGTAGTATTTGCATGTACTGCTATTCTGTATTTTGTGGTAATCTAGCTTTTGACAGGTCCCACAAAGGGATCTTTAATGGTTAAAATGTTACATAAAATGGAGTCATTTTCTAAATTTATTGTCCCTTATCACCAAAAATTAAATTATATCTTACTTTAAAAAACCCACCTGTGGGTTAACATTAAAAACATAATTTAGAGAAGATTAGTATGCAATCAAGTCTCATGCTTTTCAAAAACTGATCACATGTAAAATATTTTGTTCCTTAGGTATGTTTTTAAAAGGCCAGACATTTGTGCTGTGGATTCATCAATTTTTTTTTCATGTTGTAGAAAACTCAACTTTCATCTGATTTTTCCATCTGTTTTTTAAAAACCCCGCTTAATGGATCAGATTTCCAAGGGAAATGGGGAAATGAACTTCAAGGTTTGTCAAAAGTATAGAAGTCAACTTCTTGTATTTTACTGATTTTATTTATAATAAAGAAATACCTTAATGTTGCCTTACATGTTTTGATTTCTATACTGTATTATTAAAGGGGGTGCTGAATTCATAAGTATTGTAAGCACCGAGAGGGGTTGAGATGTTTATTTCAAGATATATAAATATGTAATTTCTATGCAGTGTTACAACTTTAAATAAAATACCATATTTTTTGGAGTATAAGACGCATCTTAGTTTTTGGGGAGGAAAATAGGGGGGGGGGGGGAATCTGCCTACCAGATATTCATCTGGCTATCATCCTTAGCCTGGTCAGCTTCAGCACATTAGTTCGCTCGCTGGTTTTGAGGTTGGGGCTAAAAAACAGTTTCTAAAGCACATCTGATCATCTGGAGCTCCAGTGACTAAAGCAGGTAAAGTGTGGAAAGGGTAAGAGAAGGCAGCAGCTGTTCCAGGTAGCCATTTAGGCACTGCGCATTGTGTTTTTGGGGGGAGAGATCGACGGCGATGTACTTTGGCGATCCCCGCAGCCTTGAAGGGCTCTCAAACGGAGCCTTTGGAGGATGAAAATGTGACGTGCGGAGCCCAAAAACACAAGGCATTGTCTGCAGCCAGGAAGAGGACGTGTGGGGGCCGGTGAGTAGGAGGGGTTATATTCGGAGTATAAGACGCACCCAAATTTTCAGCCTCTTAGGAGGGAAAAAAGTATGTCTTATACTCTGAAAAATACGGTAAGTCCTTGGGTGAAATGATCAAACGAGTTACAGGAAAATCATTAAGTAATGGTGGGCCATTACTTAAAAAAATAAGTACTGCAGAGCTTCATCTTATCTATGTAATCACTCGGAGTCAAAAACCACTTGATGACACGTAATCAGTTGTCGAGCTTTAAATTTTCTCTTCTGATCTCATGGCTCTTACCCAGTTGCCATAGAATCTAAGTCTACCTTTTCTAAACTAGCACCCATATTTCCCAGTTTTTCCCTATTTTAGTTGGGAATTATAAGAGTTACAAATCACACATGCAAACAATATCCAGTAAAGAATATTGCTTTAAACTTTTTGCTTGAAAAATATTTCAGGGTTTGTATGAATATTTTAGCATATTTTAGTGAGTATTTCCCTCACCTCGTGTAAATGGAAAATACTATTTACTTTACTGTACTTTACTGTACACTTTACTTTACTGTTGTTTTAAGATACATTATTTAGGCTTTAAAATTAGGGATGAACATTTTTTTTGAGATTTTTTTTGCAATTCTTTATGGCTATGTACAGATAGGTATAGATGGCAACAGTATTTCATTTATTTGTGTGGTGTAAGGCATAGCTGACTTGTTAAATGAAAATATTTTACTTACTGGGGTTGACAAAATACCCCAATACAGTATTTGCTTTTTTAACACTTCTGTGCAATAGTTTAAGCCGAGAACAGGGCTAGTCATAGTAATGTGAATAAAGTAGGAATCATACAGGGTCAGCTACATGAACACTAAAGGACCCCCTCTATTCACATTATTATAAGGGAGAAATGTGCTTGTTTGGAGATTATATTAAAAATCAGCTAAATCCCATTATTGGTAATATATCTTTTTTTTTTTATTGAAAAAGTTTTTCAAATACAAATTTTCCCCCCTTTTCCCCCCCTCCTCCCTAACCCCCCCTCACCCTCCTCTCCCCCCATGGCTTCTCCAAAATAAAAGCCAAATTAATAGCAGATTATATAATATTTTACCATCCTTTTACTCACCCCCCATATACTGACCCTATCTTTCTAACAATATTATAATGTCCCCCTTATACTATACATTTCTAAGCAATATAATATCTAAGTAATATATCTTCTGATGAGGCCTAGCTGTCACGGAAGGACAGCCATATGGAAAACATCTGAGGGGCCTCACTGTCAAAGACACAAAGACATGTATGTTACAAAGAGTTACGTATTGCCTAAGGACAGCAATAAAACTCCCGTATTAGTAATTACAGAACTAAGGAAGGATGTCTAGCTAAAGATAATCTTATAAACTAGAAAATAATGGTTTAGTAATTAGGAAGTGTCAATTATATAACAAGTGTATGTTAACCATATGGAAAAATGCATGAGCTCATCAAACCCTTTGTCTTGGATATGTATAAAAACAGTTGTATCAGAACTCTTCCTTTGTTCAGAATTTCAGGTACAAATCTGGCTCTGAACCTGCGCAATAAACTGTATCTGGCTGACCCAGGAATGTTTTTCAGTCTTTCATTCCATAACAATAGTTCTAGTCTATAACCTGTTCCAGCCAAAAAGAAGCGTGTCTGAACATGATGTGGGGATCAAGCAATAGCTTAGCACCGCCTAGACTGCTATCTCTTTGTACAAGGTGGCTTAGCATGATGCTTGAACCTACCCAACAGGTTTCCTGAAACCAGGATTAATTACAAAAGCATTTGCCCTGTTCATACCTGATGGCTAAGTTAGATGCCCACCATAACTATAATAGTTTTATTGCAGTCACAGACCAGCATTATAAGTAAGCAGCATTAATAGTCAAATGCCTATGAGGATTCTCAGTCATCCAGGTCATAGTTTTTCCCAAAGGTATTTTTATTTTTTGGAAAAAGCAACTGGACTGACATGTTTTTCATCAGGGCAAACGGGTCTACCCAAATACCGGACGGAGCATACTGCTTTCGCCTTTCAGCTCCGATGCAGGCTGAATCCCAGAAGGGTATAGCTAGCTGATGAGAGCTAAATAGCTCTAAATAGATCCATAGAATAGAATAGAATTCTTTATTGGCCAAGTGTGATTGGACACACAAGGAATTTGGTGTATATGCTCTCAGTGTACATCAGGAGAATAAAATACATTCATCAAGAATATAAAGATACAACACTTAGTGATAGTCAAGGTTACTAATCTATCAAATCTTACTAGGAAACAAAAACAGTATAAATTGAAAGATACAAGCAACATGACAAGCCTGTTGATTATGTACTAGGGTTGTGTAAAGGAAAATTGTAATAATTTTTTTTTTTAAAAAAAGAAAAAGCTCAGAGAGCACCAAAGACCCTTGATTTCAACTCTTGAGTTACTAATATTCTTTAAATCAGGAGTCTCCCAAGTTTGGCAACTTTACGCCTTCTGGACTTCAACTCCCAGAATTCCTCAGCCAGCTTTGCTGGCTGAGGAATTCTGGGAGTTGAAGTCCAGAAGGCGAAAAGTTGCCAAGCTTGAGAGACCCTTGATTTAAATTGTATTATATTGTCCGCAAAAAAATAAAATAAAAAATTAGGCAGACTTTGCCCAATGCCCACACCGGCTCGTGTCCGTGGACTGAGCAGCAGGAGCCCGGCGTAGCCCTTTGATGCGGCGTCCCGACCCTCGCAACATCTTTTGCGGCCTAGTCCGCGGGAAAGGAAAGGAAAGGCGTTTTGCACGCGGGCAAGAGAACCCTTCCTCCCTTGCTCACCCGCCTCAGCTGGCGGCCCCGAAGAGGCCGTCGACGACCAGGGCTCCGCGCTTGCGTGGCGTAGTAGGCCCAACCCATGAGCCCAACCTTCGGGCGGGCGTCGGTTAGTGCCGGAAGCCGGCGCGATGAAGGCGGTGCTCCGGCTGCCACGTTGAAGCGGAACGTGGAGGAGCCGCGGCCGCTGCGAGACGCCGAGGAGGAGTTGGAGGAAGGAGGCGGCAGCGGAACCTGAAAGGGGCCCCTCTCCGAGCAGGTGAGGCGTCTGCCCGGGTGGGGGTGGTAGTGAGTGTGTGGGGGACCCATCATCCCCAGCAAGCTGAGGCGGGACAATTGGAGCCCGGGGGCGCCCCTTTATATATATATATATATAAATATATAGCCCATCCGCCTCGGGTTTGCCGTTGGAAAAGAGGCCGAAGGATCCCAGGGAGCGCCGCTGGTTTTGGCTTCGCCTCAGCTTTTGTTCCACCCGGCTTTGGGCCTGTCCGTGGCTTCCAAGGCGACGGGCTGCCCGTCCGTGGCTGGTCCAGCCCGCTTGGAGAATAGAATAGAAAAATAGAATAGAATAATAACAACTTTTATTGTCACTTTGAATGTAGACTAATCGGCATGCATTAAAATGAAATTTTGTGGCACGCAACTCTCCAAGGGTTCCCCACCTCCAATATACATTACATAACCATGTCTACATACATGCATACCCACCTACCTACCTACATGCATACGTACCTACCTACCTACATGCATACCTACCTACCTACATGCATACCTACCTACCTACATGCATACATACATACATGCATACCTACCAACCTACCTACCTACATGCATACATACATGCATACCTACCTACATACATGCATAACTACCTACATACATGCATAACTACCAACTTACCTACATGCATGCATATATACCATGTTTTCCCGAAAATAAGACCCTGTCTTATATTTTTTTTGAACCCCGAAATAAGCGCTTGGCCTTATTTTCAGGGAGGTCTTGTTATTTGGGGGCGCCTGGAGCAAGACAGGGGATCCTCTTGTCGTCTTACCTGATTTCCAGCTCTGCGTTTAAATATATTTTCGGGGAGGGCTTATTTTCAGGGAAACGGGGTACATGACATAAATAATTAGGCATATACCCACATATATGACACAGAGAAACAATACAGAGGTAGACATGTACATGGAGCTGCAGGCCAGCCCCTGGCTTTTGCAATCTGGCTTTTGGCTGCAATTTCCGGGCTAAAATTCCGTATTTTTGCCATGCTATGAATCATCAACTCTCACCTTTCCGGGTTGGATTTGCACAAGGCAGAGGGTTCAAAGGGGGGGGGGGGCTTTCAGCTGGTTCAAAGGGAAGGGGGGCAGTTGGTAAACTTCCTTTCTCTTGTAGCTCTTGAGTTTGTATGGTTGTGATTGTGGTTGTAGAAAAGAACACCGCACACCTGGGCAAAATCTTGCAGAAGAGGTTTTTAGACTCAATTCATTGCCTTCTTTTCTTGTTTGAATTTCAGAGTTGAGATCCAAGCGTTGGGAAAGGTATAGAGAAAGAGCGCTTCCTATGATTGCAGGTAGTCCTCGACTTACAACAACAGTTGAGCCCAAAATATCTGTTTGTAAGTGAGACAGTTGTTAAGTGAGTTTTGCTCCGTTTTTGCAACCTTTCTTGCCGCAGTTGTTAAGTGAATTATTGCAGTTAAGTTAGTAACACGGTTGTAAAGTGAAATCTGGCTTCCCCGTTGACTTTGTCAGAAAGTTACAAAAGGTGGGTCACATGACTTTGGGACGCTGCAACTGTCATAAGTGTGAGTCAGTTGATAAGTATCTGAATGTTGATCACGGACCATGGGGGTGTTGCAATTGTAGTGTGAAAAAATGGTCATAAGTCACTTTTTGCACTGCTGTAACTTTGAACGAACTGTTGTAAGTCAAGGACTACTTGTAGTTGTATCAGTTGCAAAATACATAGATAGTAAGTCCTTCTATAAGATTGCCAACGTATCACATCTTACATATACATGAATTTTCACTCTTCGTTTTCATTAGTTGCTTCCCTAGTTTGTATGGTTATTGCGTTGGTGCACATTATCATTGTGTGGCTGAGGTTACCTGAACGTGATTAATTGAACCGTACTTTACTCTTTATTTCCTGCATTTGCCCAAAATACTGAAACATAAATCAATCACACAGGCAGGATCTGGGCATAGTGCTTAGCTAAACTTTTCTTCAGTGGCTTGAGTGAACACAGACTTTCCTTTATGACTCCTGTTCTTGAAACCTGATTAAAATGGCAAAATAAGTTATTGTTCCCTCTGTATAGTTTTTCGGATTCAAAAGGCAGGATGGGAATTTTGGAGTGCAAAGGGAAGCTCCTAGAGCAACTGTCCACAACTTCTTAAGTAAAGTGCAAATTTTCTGTGGATGAGCTTCCGCTGCAGAGCGCAGCTAAATAAAGCTGGTGGGGCAATGCAGCTGTTTAAAGGACTGTACCAGGGGTGAAATTCACTTACCTTTCCCTACTGATTTGCAAATGTGAGCATGCATTGTACTTGCTACGCTCGCACGTGCCGCCTCCACACATGCGCACAGCTGTCTGTGCATGTGCAGAGGGTCAAAAACGGGACATGACGTTGGGGCGGGTGGGCGGAGCCTCCCCCCGCCAGCGCTACCGGATCACACAATCTGGATAGATCTGGCTGAATTTCACCACTGGTACATATAGGTGTTATCTGAGAACCCACATATACTTTCACGCATACAGGTACTCCTTGACCACAATTGAGCCCCAAATTTCTGTGGTTAAGCAAGACAGTTAAGAGCATCATTTTACAACCGACCTTGTCACAGTTGTTAAGTGAATCAGTGCAGTTGTTAAGTTGGTGACAACTGGTAAGTAAATCTGGTTTCCACATTGACTTTGCTTGTCAGAGGGTTGCAAAAGGTGGTCACATGACCCCAGGACACTGCAATTGCCATAAATGTGAGTCAGTTGCCAAGCATCCGAATTTTGATCACCTGACCATGGGGATGCTGCAATGGGCGTAAGTGTGAAAAACTGTCATAAGTCACTTTTTTCAGTGCCGTTGTAACTTTGAATGGTCACTAAACAATGGTTGTAAGTCAAGGACTACCTATATTTTGCCTTTGCATCTGAATACTCCTAGTAATAATTCACACCGAACAAAAACATATTTCTATATGGTGTGGATAGCCCTATCTGTATAAATACTAATCCAGGGACATGGTAATTTATTGACCGTAGCATAATAAAGCTTCATTTAATATCGGATTGGTTTAGATTTTTTGTATTTGGCATCCTGATTTCCATCATGGTGAGGAAAAAGAAGCTACAGCTTATTCAAGAGAAAGCAAAGAGGATTCCTTTTCAATATTAATCTCATTAGAGCCAATTGGAGATTTGTTTGATGTAGATAAAAAAGATTTCAGAATTATCCGTTGAGTACATGATTGGTTCATAGAACTTCCCACTATGGAGGGTTCTGAGCATTACAACTGCAAAGAGTAACCAGGGATCAAAGGTTGAATTATTTGAGATATGATTATACAGAGGCCCCTCCCATGTTGTCCTTCTGAATTCATGAAATATGCCGTGTATTACACTTACACTTAGCCATGAGTTCACTTAACAACTACAACATTTCCTTAACGACTGCCACAAAAAAGACCGTAAAATCGGGTTTGGTTATTTATGACTGTCATACAACATACAGTTTACAACTGTCACAACATACGACCATAATGGGCAGGCTCCATTACGGTTCTTTGTTGAGAACTACCTCTAGTCAGTTTAAAATCACATATGTGCAGATTAAGACCTGCTTTCTCATTGAAGGACTGTGAATAGGGATTTAAGGCCTCTTACAAATACGATTTTGTGGCTAATTCTTTGATTCCTGTTGACCAATCATCCAAGCATTTTATTTCAAGACATAAGTAGCATAACAATGATGAGAGATACTTGAGAATGTATTCTAGCTAGAATTATTCTTCTTGTGCCATATCCATCATCGGACGTTGGCGATTATGTTGGCGATCCTATTTTTACCAGTAGCTGCATAAAAAAGTGCTGCTGACTTTTGTCCAAACCAATCCCTTAGGTTTTGAAGCCATGACGTTCTTCTGCCTGGACCTCATTTGCCTTCAATCTTTCCTTGGAGGATTAAGTGAAGGATGTCGCATCACATGTCTAGCTAGAATAGACACTCAAATTACCACAAATAAACCGATAATAAAGTTTATTTATTTGGGTGTTGATTCTGGCTAGGATACTTTCTCAATTATATCTCATTGTCGCTTGGCACATTTGACGCTGTCCTTACAGTACCTAAAAAGTGCAGTTGTGGCTTCACGATCAGAATTAAAAGGAGCCATATGTTGAAAAAAATCGCTCTCCCACAGCTGTAGCATTCATTTACATTTTAGGATGGCATAACGGCTTTACTTAAAGCTGCAACCAAAGGATATCATGACGTTACAGAGGAATTACTTAAATTCTCCCTTGCACTTGGCACAGTGAAGGCAAGTTTGGATGGGCAAAAACTTTGGAATGTTCAGCATTTATATAGTATTTTAGGTGGGAAGAAGACATGGCTTAGACCAGTGGTTCTCAACCTTCCTAATGCCGCGACCCTTTAATACAGTTCCTCATGTTGTGGTGACTCCCAACCATAAAATTATTCCTAAAACCATCAAAAATATGTGTCTTCCGATGGTCTTAGGCGACCCCTGTAAAAGGGTCATTCGACCCCCAAAGGGGTCCTGACCCACAGGTTGAGAACCACTGGCTTAGACAGTTGTTGCAAGATTGATCTGAAAGAATATATAAAATACAGTACAAAAATCACAGTATGTTCACAGTTCTGTGGCCTACTGTGTTATGTTTTGGGATCTTAGCATGATGTGCAGACTCGCCCATTGTGATTTGTGAATCATGTTTTACATCTTTGTGTATACGATAAACCCATCAATTTGGGTTTATTTAATAAATTATAGTTAAATTGTAAATATAAGGATAAAGGTTTCCCCTGCCAGTCATGCCCGACTCTAGGGGTCACTGCTCATCTCCATTTACTAGCCGAGGGAGCCAACATTGTCCAAAGACGCTTCTGTGGTCATGTGGCCGGCATGACTATATGCCGAGATGCATGAAACGCTGTTACATTCCCACCGAAGTGATACCTATTTATCTACTTGCATTTAATGCTTTTGTACTGTTAGGTTGGCAGGAGCTGGGGTAAGAATGGGAGTTCACCCTGTCACATGGTGCTTGGGTCTTGGAACTGCTGACTTTCTGGTCGACAAGCCCAGCATCTTAACCACTAGGCCACCACACCCATACTTAAACTGTAGAATCATAGAATTGATTAAAAGCCACGTTGGAAAGTGTTTAGTTCAACAGCCATCCCGTTTCTGTTTAAACAGGTGCAGCTAAGCCAAGATCATCATTTGCTGAGCACCCTTTCCACTGTCAAAAATCTTCCTAAACAGCTAACCAAAATTGTCTTGTTTTTTTTAAACTTGTTGTGCAAGTCCAGTCAGTGCCTTCCGTTGCTGCGGCTTTTTGATAGTTCTTCTATGTTCTAAGTTGTTGCATCAGAAAAAAAAAAAAATATGAGAGAGGATCCTACAAAACACTTCCTCAGCAGTAATCAATACACAGATCAGCATAGAATAGATTAATACAAAGATCAACATCAGACCAACAATCAAGAAGTAAACAATACACCAATTGAGGAACTAACAGCCCAACCAAAGAACCACCAAGACTGACAGAACCATGATGGCGAACCTATGGCACAGGTGGCATGCAAGCCCTCTCTGCAGGCACACCAGCCATTGTCCCAGCCTAGCTTCACTGTGCATGTGCGCGCGCGCGCTTACTGAGAACCAGCTGGTCTTTCGGTCTCTGCCACGCATGCGTGGGGGGCAGGGTGCATGCAGGGGTTGCACACGGGGGGGTGCATGTGTGGGCGACGCTTGTATTGCATTTTGGGGGTTTGCACGCGTGCCCCCCCCCACACACACACACCCTGTTTTGGGCCTGGAAGGCCTCCTGCACCAACCTGGAAGCCAAAAATGGGTGAGAGGGGGCAGGGGACTTGCGCAGGGGGCGCTCTCATTGCATTTTGGGGTTGCGTGGGCGCGCGCTTTGGGCACTCGGCACCAAAAAGGTTAGCTATCACTGTACTAGAATATAATATATCTGTTGCCTTCTGGCAGAAGATACAGAACAATTAAAACTCGGACCACACGTCTTCTGAATAGTTTTTATCCCAGAACTATAATTGCACTCAACAATGAACTAAAGGGCCACCATCAGTGAGCTGCTGGACAGCATTACTTGGTCTGTTGTGTGGATGTTTGGGTGTTTAAGGGTGGGGAATTTGTGATGGGTGGGAGTGTGTTTGGGGATTGTTATGGGTGTTGGACCTGGTCTTTGGGTGTTAAGTGAATTTCATTATATGGATATACTCTGTATACACGTACAATGACAATAAAGTTATTATTATTATTTAACTGAGAGCAAACCCTATTCTTTACTAGCACTGATAATGTTATCTTGAAGACGTTTCGTTGAAGACATAATGAAACGTCTTCAGGGAAACAACCAAGCTCAGAAAGCACCAAGGATCCCTCATTTCAATCCTGAGCTAAAATATTCTCCTTTATCGACACTTATATTAAAATAAATTTTATAGGGAAGGATCCTTGGTGCTCTCTATCTTATAGATATTTCTTGTTTGTTTTTCCTGGGACTGCTGGATCTTTTAAGTTTACTTAAGATGTTTTGGAAGCCTTTAGTTGGTTTGTGTGCTACGACCATTCCATGTGATTGTAATAGTCCTTGGCTGGTTTTTAACACTGCCATCTCAGCTCAGGAATTTTGGAGTTGAAGTCCACAGGTTGTGAAGGGGCCGTAATTGCCCACCCCTGCTGTATATTATGCCCCTGACTGAAATATGTTTGGGTAATCTGCTTCTTCCAGGTCATTCTGATCACCTTCTTAACAACTTTTCCCAAAAAAGGGGGAAGCTTTTGAAGGCTGGGTGAAAACTATCCAGAATCGTTGGGTTTAGCAATGTCTTATTAAATAAGGAGCATATTGATCTCCTAAAGGTGACAGGCAATTGAAACCATCCCCTCACTCAGGAATGAACTCAATACATTATGAGTTGTGCTTTGTTGCACACTGACCTAGCAAATAGCAGATATTTTATGTTCAGGTAATGTTAGATTCCAAGTGGAACATAAAGGAGAGTAAACAAGCCTCTTTTCTAGCCCACGAAGTCAAGAAATTCTCCGAGAGATGCATCATAGCACCACACTTAAAATTATCTCAATCTTTCTTTTGTTAACTCAAACCCTATTTACATTTTGAAAGTGCTGAGAGCAAATATAATTGAGTGCCACAAAACCGAGGACAAAGCATTGACTAACCAGGCTTTATATATTTTGTATTTTTATTTGGAAGTGTAACGCTCCATACCCTACTTAGAAATCCAGTTTGGAAATCTAATCTTGAGAAAGATCTAGGATGATAATACAGTGCCTTTTCAGAGTAGAGTGGCAGGTATATACATTTAATAAATAAATAAAGAGAATACTTGTCATTTCGTGTATGTTTTATCAATGAATAACTTTTGAGTAATGTCAATCTTTCTTGCCTCTAGTGTCAGTTTAAGGCAGGGTTCTCCAACTTTGGCAATTTTACGACGTGTGGACTTCAACTCCCAGAATTCCTCAGTCAGCATGGCTGGCTGAGGAATTCTGGGAATTGAAGTCCACACGTCGTAAAGTTGCCAAGGTTGGAGAACCCTGGTTTAAAGCAAAGGGAAGCATTTAGACCAGGAAGACCTGAATCACATACTAGTTATTGAAATGCCTTTAGTGAGAAAGAGATGTGAAACTGGAGGAAAATGGGCTTTCCTGGGGTTTTTTTCCTCCGGATGCCTTTGTTCAGAAAAAAAAATTAAAAATTTTTAAAAAGTCATCTTAGTAGGATAATAGCGTTGATATTCTTTATATTCCTTTTCTCAGCAGGATGAAACTGAAAGAGGTAGACCGTACTGCCATGCAGGCATGGAGCCCTTCTCAACATCATCCCATTTACTTGGCCACAGGTAAGTTGTTGGGTTTGATTTCAGAGGATTGGGTAAGAATGCACAGCGTGGCTTCCAAAAATTCTTTGCAATCTCTTAATAGTAACTCCACTCTGAGTTGTGTGACTAGGATGAGAATGGAGAGGTGGGTAGCATTCCTAACCTTTGCCCAGATATATTCTTCATAGGGATGCATTGGAAGATATTTTTTCTGTTTTTCCCTCCCCCCCTGCAACACACATACTTTGGAATTCAATCTTTTGTTAACCAACGTTTTCTTTTCCTTCCCAACAATTTTGGTCCCATTCATTTTTTACTTTTGGAAAGCTATCATGTTGATGGATACATAGTTACACAGAGCCCTGAATCCCTTTCCATATACTTTTTTCTAGCATTCTATTGGACTGGACAGATTAAAAAAAGGACTGAATTAATTTTTTTCATTCCAAACATGGACATACTTGATAATTACTGTACTTGAAAGTTACAACTGGCAAAAAGTTAGTTATTTGATTATGTGAAAAGAGGAAATGGATTCTTAATAAACTAAAGTATTTAGAACAGACAATATCCATCTAATTCAGATCTCCCATTTAGCACCACGTGCCCTACCTTTGCATGTTGATGTCCAGTTCATCTTTTAGAGCCACTGACTTCATGAATTACTGGAGCTATTGTTCCAAAATTGAAATGACATTTGTTTCATTACGTCTTCTTGAGTTTTTTGCCATCTAGCCAAGAGAAAAGATTCATTTATAGTACAATCCTGTGCATATACACATGGAAGAAAATCCTGCTGCGTGTGCAGATTCTTTTTGCAGCATTTACCTAAGGTTAAACTTGGGCCCTGAACACCAGAGGGCTATTAGCACCTCTACTTTGGGGGGAGATTACAAATTTCCTTACCTAATGAGTGTTTCATGGGACACAGTGGCTCAGTGGCTAAGAGGCTGAGCTTGTCGATCGAAAGGTCGGCAGTTCAGCAGTTCAAATCCCTAGTGCCACGTAACGGGGTGAGCTCCCGTTACTTGTTCCAGCTTCTGCCAACCTAGCAGTTCGAAAGCATGTAAAAAATGCAAGTAGAAAAACAGGGACCACCTTTGGTGGGAAGGTAACAGCATTCCGTGCGCCTTTGGCGTTGAGTCATGCCGGCCACATGACCACAGAGACGTCTTCGGACAGCGCTGGCTCTTCGGCTTTGAAACGGAGATGAGCACCGCCCCCTAGAGTCGGGAACGACTAGCACATATGTGCGAGGGGAACTTTTACCTTTACCTAATGAGTGTTTCAAACATTCACCAACAATGCAGTACACTGTACAGTTGTATCCCTGTCCTCCAATAATACCCTTTGCTTTTTCCCACTCAAAATCCAGCTCTGGAAGGAACTCGGGTCATCTAGCCCCACCTTCTGCTTTGTGGAGAATCTGCTAAAATGTTCTAAATACATGGCTATACAGGTGGTCCTCGACTTACGACCACAATTGAGCCCAACATTTCTGCTGCTGAGTGAGATATTTGTTAAGTGGATTTTGCCCCATTTTATGACCTTTCTTGCCACGGTTATTCATTGAATCCCTGCATTTGTTAAGTTAGTAACACGGTTGTTAAGTGAATCTGGCTTCCCGATTGACTTTTATTTGTCAGATGGTTGCCAAAGGTGATCACATGGCCCTGGGACATTGCAGCAGTCATAAATATGAGTCGGTGGTCAAGTGTTTGAAGTTTGATCACGTGAGCATTGGGATGCTGCAATGGCCATAAGTGTGAAAAACGGTCATAAGTCTGTGCAGTTGTAACTTCAAACAGTCCTAAATGAACTGTTGTAAGTCGAGGACTACCTGTATAGCATCTTCTCCAGAGCAGATATCCATACAGAGAAAAATGCAATCTTCTTTCCTTTTAGGTATAAACGAAGCAATCTGAAATGTGGGGGGTTTTTTAGTTCAAGCACAGATACTGAAAACCATCTGATCTGCCCCAGAAAGGTTGGGTATATAGAATGTGTTATACTAGTCCCAAAATACAACCGCATCAGGGTTGTATTTGACCTTGGGGGAAGGGGGGGTGGGATGGGCGTGGCCAGGGTGGGTGTGGCCAGCTTGATGTTACTTGTGTCGGGGGGTGCCTGTAGCCCGAGTGCTCTGCCAGCAAAAACAGGCTCCTGAGCTCCGTTTTCAACTGCGACAGCCTCCTGCAATCCTCTGCCAGCAAAAACGGAGCTCAGGAGGGCCACACGTGGAGGAAATGGAGCTCAGGGACTCCGTTTTCATTGGCAGACGGCTGCAGGAGGCTGTCACGACCAAAAACTGAGTTCATGAGTGCCGTGCGCGTACCCCCCACCCCCCACCCCCCAGCTCCATTTTCGCTAGGAGAGGCACCGCAGACTGAACCTTCACTGTTTCCAGAGCGGCCCTGCGGGCCAGATCCGGCCCACGGGCCTTGCGTTTGACAGTCTTGTTTTAGACGGAGACTAGTTTTTAAGCAGTCCTACAGAACAATATTAGTTTAAGGCTTCTCCTCAGCTCTGCCGATTTATATTGGAATTCATAGGCGCCCATTTTATAATAAGTCAGTGTTAAGCAAATGTGTGTTTTTTGCAGGTACCTCTGCTCAGCAGTTGGATGCCACTTTCAGTACCAATGCTTCCCTAGAAATATTTGAGCTTGATTTGACAGACCCAGCACTGGATATGAAGTCCTGTGCCACTTTCTCCTCCCCTCATAGGTAAGTCCTGAATTTTAAAGCTTTATTTCTGCTTTTGAGAATTGCAGCGCACCATAGAAAAGGAAAGGGTGGCATGGTGGCTCAGCAGTTAAGATATTGGGCCTGTCGGCTGTAAAAGTTCAAGACCCGAGCTCCATGCGACAGGGTGAGCTCCAGTCCTCACCCCAGCTCCTGCCAATCTAGCAGTTTGAAAGCATGCAAATGCGAGTAGATAAATAGGTACCACTTTGATGGGAAGGATAACGTCATACTGGCCCCAGGACTGTGGAAATGTCTTCAGACAGCGCTGGCTCAGTGGCCTTGAAATGGAAACGATCCCTTTAGGATCGGCAACAACTAATGGAGTTAAATCTGCGGGACTTCTTTACCTTTTTTTTTTATATATAGAAAGGGAAATGTCAGAATGTGGACGGTAGTTAAGGCTGCATCAATTTTTTCAGTGCTGATGTAGCTTCAGACGGTCATTAAATGAATGGTTGTAAGTCGAGGACTACCTATATATATTTTTATAGTTTTAAAGAAGTCGCCTTCTGGTGAGAGGGGCAGGAAAAAAATGTTATACACAACTAGACATTCTGTACTTGTGGGTCCTGGCAGATGGAATTGTAGAAGAAAGATGCAAGAATTAGGCATCACATACAGGTTTCTTAGATTTCATGATGCCTAGATCTGTCAACCATCCCAACTTTGTCAGTTAGAAAAGAAAGATTCTCGAATACATTATTAGCGAATGTACATTTTACTAAAGCCAAGTGGTTACAGAAAAGCAAAGCCGGATCTGGAATTTTCACGCACAAACCATATGGTTAATTTTTCCCTTGTTCCCACCTTCCCCCCTGGTTAACTGTGAGCGTAGGACTAGGTGCTAACAAATTGTTTGGGGTCTGTCTTCGGGGGCTGGATGGTTTTGCATTCCATAGTGTGACCTTGGAGCAGCTGGTGGCTTTCACGGGATGACAGATGTGTAGTTTCAATTCCTCTCATGCTAGCACCCCTTTATCCCTCCCCACAATCCCCCCTCCCATTGAGTATGGCAGACTGACAATAAGCAATGCATGGCATATTCCTTGCTTGCTCTAGCTACAGCCTCCTTTTCAGCCAGCCGGCTGGCTTCACAAGTCACACCAAGTCATACTATGTTGATCAAGACATTGTGGTCTTCTTGACTAGCCCTGGGAACGGGTTTAAAAATTATAGAACCTAGAATTGTCTACTGAGTGCATTTAGTAGACAGGAAGAATTCTACTGGTCTTTCTAGTGGAATTGGTCTCCACTTTTGATGTCAGTTTTGACAATATCAGTAAATGGTCCTCAGAATAACAAAAAGAGTTCTACTTACCTCTAAACCAGGGGTGTTGAACTCAAGGCCCGTGGGCTGAATCTGGCCCGCAGGGTCCTTAGATCTGGCCTGCGGGGCCACCCTGGAAACAGTGACGGACTGGCCCACGGTACCTCCAGCAGCAATAACGGAGCTTCGTTTTCACAGGGTTGCAGGAAGCCATCCCAGCTGAAAACGGAGCTCAGGAGCCCGTTTTCGCTGGCAGAGCGCTCAGGCCACAGGCACCACCAACACGAGTGACATCAAGCTGGCCACGCCCACCCTGGCCACGCCCACCCCAGCCCCCTGAGGTCAAACACAACCCCGATGCGGCCCTCAATGAAATCGAGTTTGACCCCCCTGCTCTAAACCAATATTTTACTGAAGCCTTGAACCTTGGCTATTCTGTACGCTCCCTATCACCAGCGGCATCTTGATTTAAATACTAACAGGTCAGCATGTTCCTCTTTAAACATCTCAAAGCAAATACAAAATGCCCAATTTTTGGAAAACTAAAAAGTAGATAGATGAAAAAAAACTTCACTTGTTGCTGATCTACAGCTCACAGTATCCCATGCTGTTGACCTTGTTTGAGTTCTAAATAAGCACAGTTGGAGGGCTTCAGGTTCCTCAACCTAATCTAAAGTTTTTAGATAAAGTAGGTGCCTTGGCGTCAGTCTTGATTCCCAGTGACCGCCTAGACAAATCTTTGCCATTGTTTTGTCAATAGTTTTGGAAGCGATTTGCCCCTGTCTTCTCCCTAGTCTAGGACACTCACTCAGCTGACTTCATGTCTAAAGCAGGACTAGAACCCACAGTCTTCCTAGGTTCCAGTCTGATGCCTTTAAGCCACTACGTCAGGGGTGTCAAACTCCATTTCATTGAGGGCCTCATCAGGGTTGTGTTTGACCTCAGGGGGAGGGGGGGGGCTGAGGTAGGTGTGGCCAGGGTGGGCGTGGTCAGCTTGACATCACTTTTGTCGGTAGTGCTCTACCAGCAAAAACGAGCTCCCAAGCCCCGTTTTCGACGGGGATGGCCTCCTGCAACTCTCTGCCAGCGAAAACTGAGTTTGGGAGGGCCACACCGCGTGCCAGTCCTTCACTGTTTCTAAGGCTGAGGTGGCACAGTGGTTAGAGTGCTGTACTGCAGTTACTTCAGCTGACTGCTAGTTCAGCAGATCAGCAGATCAAATCTCACCGGCTCAAGATTGACTCAGCCTTCCATCCTTCCGAGGTGGGTAAAATGAGGTCCCAGATTGTTGGGGGCAATATGCTATTTAGTATACTGTCAATTGTTGTAAGCCGCCCAGAGTCCTCGGAGAGTGGGCGGCATAGAAATAAGATTAATAAAAGGCAGCTCCACAGGCCAGTTCTAAGCACCCTGCGGGCCAGATCCAGCCCGTAGACCTTAAGTTTGACGCCCCTGCACTACATCACACTGGCTTTCTTTTACCTAATATAGGGCACTATCATCCAGTCTGTTTCTTGTTTCCAATGAAAATTCCAATATAGGTCCCCTACTGGCAAATTCAATAGCATCATCTCTCAGAAAAACGAAACAAGGCTGATGGGAAAAATATTTCCCAATGACTTTTATCCATGTGTTTGTTCTTGACATTGTCTTGCAGGTATCACAAATTGATCTGGAGTCCTCACAAAACAGCATCCGATGAGACTCTTTCTGGAGTTCTTATTGCTGGTGGTGAAAATGGGCAAATAATTTTGTATGATCCGGCTAAAATATTAGCTGGTGAAACCGAAGTCGTGATTGCTCAGAACGACAAGCATACGGGACCTGTAAGAGCTCTGGATGTTAATCTGTTCCAGGTAATCTATTCCAGGTTAGATTCTCCTTACAACTTTTCATAGAGTCTTCAAAGCATTTCAGATCAAACTTTCCCATTTTATCCCGAGCCATCGTGGTCACTTTTTATGAGATGGGCAGCCATATAAATTTGATAAATGAATTAAAAACTCATGAGCATTATCTTTCTTGAAAAAGCTGCTTTTGATGCAATTTAATTCTTGGTGCTTGCTTTGTGTTACAGACAAATCTAGTAGCTTCTGGTGCAAATGAGTCAGAGATCTACATCTGGGATTTAAATAACTTTGCAACGCCAATGACACCGGGAAGCAAGACACAGGTACGAGATTGTGCGAGAGCTGTGAAAATCACTGGATAAGAGGGATGAGATCATGGCGGTTGTTTTGCTCTTAAGTACAGTTTTATTTGCCTTACCTTCCTGGTGATTTGTCCTATCTCTGGATTTAGTGGGTCTCCAGTGATGACTTTTCAAATAAAGAAAATACATTTGATTTCTCCTATGGTGTAATGAATGTTCTAAAATGCACAAACATTCTTAGGTGTTTACAGGTTATTCTAGAAAAACTGGTTAAAAAAACAGTGAGATACCTCTGAGTCAAAGAAACATCATGTTCCTTAGAATAACAGAAACAAAGCATTGTATTCTGGGGAAATATCCAGGTCCTATGTTTGCCCTATAGGAGGGGTATCAAAACTCAAGGCCCACGGGCCGAATCTGGCCCTGCGGGGTACTTAAATCTGGCCTGCGGGGCCGGCCTGGAAATAGCAAAGGACTGGTCCACGGTGCCTATGGCAGCAAAAAGGGGGAGGCCCCCCTGTGCACCATTTTTGGCCTTGGCGGCCTCCACCACTCTGCTGGTTAAAATGGGGCACGAGGGGGCCACATGAGGCCCCCCACATCCCGTTTTGGCCAGCAGGGTGCTGCAGGAGGCCGTCCAGGCAAAAAATGGGGAATGGGGGGCCTCACATGGCCCCCTGCGCCCCTTTTAGGCTGGCAGGGTGCTACAGGAGGTGTCCATCCTGTCTTTCCACCCCCTGCCCACCCC
This sequence comes from Arizona elegans, assembly GCA_022577455.1. Taxonomy (NCBI): domain Eukaryota; kingdom Metazoa; phylum Chordata; class Lepidosauria; order Squamata; family Colubridae; genus Arizona; species Arizona elegans. The sequence goes on along the minus strand of JAKOOJ010000009.1, from coordinate 5,046,204 downwards.
CCCTGGGCTGGCCCACAGAGGAGAACTACAATGCTGATCCGGCCCTTGAAGAAATCCATTTTGACACCCTTGCCCTCTAGCTTTTACTCTGAAGGCACATTAATACCATCTTGTAAATATGACTTGACAGTTTTCCCCAGTGGTGAAATCTAAAATTTGTTACTACTGGTTCTGTGGGCGTGGCTTGGTTGGGAGGGGTAATGTGACTTGGTGTGCGTGGCCAATTTTTTTTTTTTTTTTTTTTTTAAACCATTTTTTCTACAACCTCTTCGGCGAAGAGGTTGTAAAAAAATGCTTTCAAAAGGCTCTGACGATCCCAGCTGAGTTGCCTGATCGGCAGAGGCTTTTTTTAAAAGCCTCTGCCAATCAGGCAACTCAGCTTAGATCCTCAGAGGCATTTAAAAGAAAAAAAAGGTTTTTTTTCTTTTAAAAGCCTTTGACGATCCCAGCTGAGCCGCGTGATCATCAGAGCCTTTTTTTTTACTTTTAAAAGCATTTTTTCCGCCAAAGAGGTTGTAGAAAAAATGATTTTAAAAGTAAAAAACAAAGCCTCTGATGATTGTGCAGCTCAGCTGGGCATTGGGGGCGGGGGCAGGGATTTTTGCTACCGGTTCTCCGAACCACCCGCCTCCATCGCTACCGGATCGAACCGGGAGCATTTCACCCCTGGTTTTCCCCAATTACTCTTCTGTTCCATCTACTTCCTACTTGGCGTTCCTTGCATGAGTATTAGGAGAGAAAAAGCTAACACTGGTGTGTTGAAATGGAAGGTTGAATCTATTTCCAAACTTTTTCCCCCCCAACAGCCTCCTGAAGATATTAGCTGTATTGCGTGGAACAGACAAGTCCAACATATCTTGGCCTCTGCAAGCCCCAGTGGTCGTGCTACCGTGTGGGATCTCAGGAAAAACGAACCTATCATCAAAGTCAGCGACCACAGCAATCGGGTAGCTATTCAGCTGCAGCGTCGAATTTATGTCTTAAATGCAATGGATCAGGGGAAAAAAATAAATTCGGGGGAATAATTAGAAAGTTAGAGGTAGTCCTCTACTTACGACCGCAATTGAGCCCAAAATGTACATTGCTAAGCAAGACAGTTGTCAAGGGAGTTTTGCCCCACTTTATGACCTATCTTGCCACAGTGGTTAACTGGATCACTGCAGTTGTTAAGTTAGTAACATGGTTGTTAAGTGAATCTGGCTTCCCCGTTGACTTTGCTTGTCACAAGGTCATAAAAGTTGATCACATGACCTTGTGTCAGGGTTCCAAATAATACATCCAGTTCAAGAAAAGCTCTGAGGCAGGCAAGTTCCTCAAAGAACATTTTATTGGGACCCATCAAATTGGCACATTCCTGGTGGAAAACTGTCTTTAAGTTGCCACCCGGTTTTTCCCCCAATTAAAAGTAAAACTTTTATCACTTCCCTCCAGAGTCTCCAGTCACACGGTCCAATCAGCATACAGCCCAGTTGCTAGGCGACCTCAGTCTCCACCTTTCGAACACCTGCACCAACGTCCTTGATTCCCAGGGAAAAGAATTTTATTTAGGCTACAACATCCCAGCTAACTCTATACCCCACCCCACTCCCTGGCCCCCTTCGCTCCAGGCTGTGTCGGCCCTGAAGCTGTGAGAAGAGAAACCTCCCTAGAGAAATGTAAAATAACTGTTATGGAAGTAACCGTTCCATACAGTGTAGATTGTATAATCCTTGCATTCTCTCTCTCCCTTTCCCATCCCCCACCCCATTTTTTTTTTTAGTACTTCATGATCCTATACATGAAGCCACATGTAGGTAGAGAGTAGCATTTTCATTTAGGGTATGTGGCTAAGAGGTGTGCCTAACCTCTGTAAAATTAATTTTACAGATTAATTTTTGGCTTGTTAAGTGCAGTGGTGAAATCCAAATTTTTTAACTACCGTGCTGTGGGCGTGGCTTGGTAGGCGTGACAGGGGAAAGATACTGCAAAATCCCCATTCCCAGCCCACTCTGGGGCCAGCCAGAGGTGGTATTTGCCGGTTCTCCAAATTACTCAAAATTTCCACTATTGGTTCTCTAGAACCTGCTGGATTTCACCCCTGGTTAAGTGTATGAGCCAGCTGTTTCATAAATATGCAGGGGGATTACCCTTCTGATCTCTTTGAGATTTTCACATTCTGCATGTTCATTGCTGCCCTAGCAGCTGTTGCAGTCAACATGTGGAGCTAAACGTTGAACATGTTTTTCCAAACAAGGAAAAGTGTTGCTGAAAATTACTAGGATGCTGCAGTGTTTCTAAGGAAGTGAAGCCATGTACTAAAGGAGCTTGTAAAAGAGAAGTCGTTTTCTTTGACATTTATAGGATGAGCAGTGTGGTGGCCTAGAGGTGGAGCTCTCACCTTACAATCAGGAGGCTGTGAGTTTGATCCTAGTTAGCGGCAGATATTTCTCTCTTTAGGCACAAAGAGAAAATGCTGCTGCGAACTCCACATAGGTGTCAGGAAGGACATCTGGCCAGTAAACGCTTAGCTCCATTCGGTCACCCCCAACGCCACCCCAATGCAAAGGATTACAGGGTTGTTTTTTAAAAAAATGAACACTATTTATACCATTTCAGATGCATTGCTCAGGGCTGGAATGGCATCCTGAGGTTGCTACACAAATGGTTCTGGCTTCAGAAGATGACCGGCTACCTGTGGTCCAGATTTGGGATCTGAGATTTGCATCTTCTCCTCTTCGCGTTCTTGAAAATCATGCAAGGTGCATAAAATACAGATTTGATTGTATGGGGGGCAGGGTGGGGGGTGGGAGGCTAGAAAGACTGGTGGAGATGTTGACAGATTGACAGATGTTCATGCAAGGGGGGTTGGCAAAACAACCATTAAATTTGAAAATAAACGTATAGGATTTGAAGCAGATGATTGGAGATACATATTTTTGATCAGAATAAGGTTTTATTTTATTTGAGAAAAGGGCAAAAAAGAGACTTTTAAGCATTTTGAATCAGGGTGGATTTGATTTAAATCGAGTTGATTTAAATCACAATCTAAATCATGATTTAAATCACTAGTAAAAAGGCTTGATTTAAATCAACTCGATTTAAATCATAATTTTTAAAGAGCAACTGTCATCTCTGCTACTCCTTTGACCCACTGTTGACTCACCGATAGTCCCAATGATGCAGAATGCTACATAACTAAGCTCCATTTCATGCTGAATAAATTAAATTATTTATGTATCTTAAATAGAAAACCATCTTACGATAGATTTTTACCCCAAAAGTTTTTTATTAAAATAAATTCAATAAAAATCAAAAAAATCTGATTTAAATAAAAAAAAATCCAATTTTTTTGATTTTTTTAAAAAAATCATTGAATTTTATCCACCCTGTTTTGGATTATTGTTTTGGAGTTTTGTTTATGATAAAAGCCCTTTTAAGTGTTTCCTCTTTTTGTCCCCATTGATGTCAGTTACATATTTGCAATGTTTGGTTAGTTTGATAAGTGTTTGATTTTGATTTTTACACAGAGGTATTTTGACAATTGCTTGGAGTATGGCAGATCCTGAACTACTGCTGAGCTGTGGCAAAGATTCTAAAATCCTTTGTTCCAATCCAAACACGGGAGAGGTATTTTTTTTAAATTAACATTTAAACTTTAGAAATTGAAAAATATGTCCTTTTGGGGGGGGGGGGGGGGGGGGCATTGTATAAAGAGCTCATCATCTTTTCACCATTTACTTCCATCAAAGCAAACTTATGATTTCCAGCTTTCTAAATTTTTAGAACCCTAAGGGGAAAAAACATAAAATAAATAACATCAATTAATTAACTTTTTTTTAACTAATTAGTTTAAATACTTTATATTTTGTGGTGTGATTTTGGGTTCAGGTTGGTTTGGAAACACTTGCATGTTACTATTTATCAACCGTATAAATTAATGAAACAAGGATATATAATAAAATACGGAATTCCTTTTAAAATCCTGTAATAGTAAAATACAGGGGATCCTCAACTTAGAACAGCAACTGGGACCAGAATTTCTGTTGCTAAGTGACGTGGTTGTACAATGCAACTGCATCATTTATCCGTAGCAGACCCTAAGATCCTGGTTCCCATTATTAACTGAATCTCACCATTGTTAGATAAAGCAACTTCCTGCCAGGTTCCAACAATCAAGTCAATGGAGAATCCAGCAGGAAATTGCAAGTCCCTGGCAGCTTGTAGACAGACTAGCAAATAGGAAAGGAGCTGAGAGGGAGGGTTGGGGAGGGTGCATTGCAGGGCTAGGGTGGCTGTGCGAAGATGCAATGGAGGCTTGTGTTGTGGCCCGCCAGTGGCCAGCAAAGCTGGCAGCAGATTTGGACAGTGAGGAGGTTAGGGAGGAACGTGGGCCAGTCCTGGAGTCTGGGGAAGGCTCGGACGATGGCTCTGAGTCGGAGGCAGAGAGGGGGCCAAGGCCATCTGGTAGTTCTTTGCTGCCTTCAGAGTCTCCGGAGTCTGACATCAGCGAGGCAGAAGAACAGTGGGAGCCTGTTCCCAGTGTGCGCATGCGCAGAGCTGTCAGGAGACAGGAACAATTAAGGAAACAGGGTCGACTTGGGAGTAAGGCTTGGAGATGATTGGGCCCTCCCATAAAACATAAAAGAGAAGCAAACGGGACGTGAGCTTTTGTAGGAAGCAATTAGTTCATCTGGCTGATTCAAGATTTGAAACTTCTGTTTGTGACTCTGTGCCAAGTTTGGCCTTGCCCTGCATCTGGAAATTAGTTCTTTGGCAGCGTTGCACGTGAGATATGTGGGTGTGGATAACCTTCCTCTGAAAGACTGTTTATCAAGCCCTGCGGACTGTAAATGAAAGTAATTTACAGCCGTATGAATTAAAGAGGTTTACCAGGACTAAGTTTGTGCTGTTTAATTTCTAAGGAAGCCTAGGTCAGAACAGCTTGGAGGTTACGGGAAAATATATCCTTAATTCTCCATCTTGCTCGCTGTATATTGATGCATGTCACTGACCAATTTTGCAGTTGTTCATTTTGGCAGCCATAATAGTTGTCCTCCTTCCTTTCTTCCGGTCACAGGTGTTGTATGAGCTTCCTACCTCTACCCAGTGGTGCTTTGATGTGCAGTGGTGTCCCAGGAATCCTGCCCTTCTCTCTGCTGCTTCTTTTGATGGGAGAATCAGTGTTTACTCAGTCATGGGAGGAAGCACAGATAGCCTGCGACAGAAACAAGCGGACAAGGTATCTCGTTTTTTTAAAAAATGGGGGAAAGGCAGGGTTTGCAGTTTACAATGAAATGCATAAAAATAAATGATTGAAAATTTGGCTGTCTCAGAACTCAGTGTTCTTGGTTTCTCAATGAGGCTTTAAATGTCCACCTGCCAAGGAGGAACAGATCCAATGCTGACCAGTACTAGTGGTTCTTTGGTTGTGTTCATTTTTTCATCCTCCAATCCACTGTTTCTCAACCGTGACGACTTTAACATATATATGGACTTCAACTCCCAGAATTCCTCAGTCAGCCATGCTGGCTGGGGAATTCCGGGAGTTGAAGTCCAGACATCTTAAAAGTTGAAAAACACTGCTCTAATCCTTACTTATAATCCTTTGGTTTAAAAAAAAAACAAATGCAGAAGGCACTTTTGATGAATGGTAAACAGATTCTGACACATAAAAGTTTGCCCTGGAATTGGATTGAGCTAAAGACCAAGGAATCATTTCCTCTTTCTCTTCTGTTTTCAAAAGCTCTCCTCGTCTTTTGGTAATCTCGATCCCTTTGGAACGGGGCAACCCCTTCCTCCACTGCAGCTCCCACAACAGACCACCCCACAGAGCACAGTTCTCCCTCTGAAGAAACCGCCCAAGTGGATTCGTCGACCCGTGGGAGCATCTTTTTCAGTAAGTCTCTGCTGATTAGATCAAAGAAAGAGGCATGGTGTACCTAGCAATCGGATTTCTGAAGGATGCCTCGCAGAAATCTGTGGCCTTATTGTAGAGAAACCTTTGTGTAGCATAAGGCATCCGTTACATCTTAGGCAGAAGAATGTTTTTAAATGTATTTATCCCAATGTCATGACCACCTATTTGCTTGACACTCTGGGCAGCTTACAGATAAAAAAGAAAAACAACACATATACTGTATTTTTCGGAGTATAAAACGTACCAGAGTATAAGACGCACCTACCTTTTTTGGTGAGGAAAAGAAGAAAAAGAAATCTCCCTCTGTCTCTGCCTCTGAGCAATTTTGCCTCTTTGCAGCAACCAGCCTGCTGTACTTTCATTTTCGTTTTCAGCATAGCTTGATTAGCACAAGGGGGGGGGAATCTGCTCCAGCAATTTACCTCTTTGCAGCAAACAGCAGATCCCTGCCCGAAACAGCTGAGCGCAAATCAGCTGAGTCGGGAGACCGATCTAATCAACTTGTGCTAATTAGGATGTGCTGAAGCTGAAAGGAGCTGTTTTTTCTTGCTGTTTGCAAGGAGGTAACCGCTGGGAGGCAGAGGCCAAAGGGTGGGGGCCAATGGGTGGGCAGGGCTACATTTGGTGTATAAGACGCACCTAAATTTTCACCCCCTTTTAGCAGGGAAAAAGGTGCATCTTATACTCCGAAAAATACGGTATATAAAAAAAGATCATGGCTGACAAGGAGAACAAAGTCATAAATCAAATATAGTACTCGCATGCGCGCTGGTCACATGGTCTTCCGGTTTCTGGTGTTCTCCCACACGCATGCACACACGAAGACAAGCTGGCCGGTGCTCATGCGCGTGCCGGAAACCAGAAGCTCAGCTTCCCACGCGCACATGTGTGTTGGGGAGCTGCTCTTCCGGTTTCCTGTACTCCCGCATGCGCAAAGACCAGCTGGAACCTGGAAGAGCAACGGGCAATGGCTGGCATGCCTGGAGAGATGGCTCTGTGTGCCACTTCCGGCACGCGTGCCATAGGTTCACCTTGACGGGTACAGGAAGTCCTTGACTTGCAGCCATTTGTTTAGCGACCATTTGAAGTTCCAGGGGCACTGTAGGTGCCACTGGGGTCGTGTGTTTGCCATTTGCAGCCAGCTTTCCAACCAGCTTCCAGCAGTCAAATTCAATGGGGGATGCCCCATTCACTTAATGGTCACATGATTCATTTAACAGCTGCGGTGATATTTGCTTAACTGAGGGAAACAAGGGGATAAAATCAGGCATGACTCTCTTTATCACCTTGCTTATCAACAGAAATTTTGGTGGCAAGTGTCATAAATCGAGGATTATCTTATAACTAAAGGGGTCTCCAAATGCAGAATCGGTTGGAATAACACAGATGCGTTTCAAAAGGCAACTGGACTTCTTTTCTTTTTTTTTCCTTGAAGATGCTTAGAATAGCACCTTTGGGATAACCATGACTTGAGATGTCCAAGAATCTCCATAGACAATCTGTGGAGCATATCCTTCGTTTTTGCATTTGGTATAAACCTCCAAGAATGCTTTACCTCTGGTTATAATAAACAGGAGACACAGCCTTTTGTGTAACATTTTTAACTCCAGGACAGACAAATACATCACTTGTAGAATAATTAAGTACCTAACAGCAACTACGCCAAACATTTTATGATTTAAATTTTGCCTTAATCGTTCAACTCTTGTTGAATTTGTGGTTGTATTTTACCTTCTTGGAATTAATATTCCTTAACTTCAGAAATGGCTTTTATTTTAGATCAGCTTTAATTCAATATTTGTGTGTTTTTAATTGGTATTGTATGACCTAAATAAACGGAGGGTATGGCCCCCTAGATCTAGACAAAAAGGGGCTGCCAACTTCTGTCTTAAGAAGGCTGGTTTCGTATATAATATTCACAAGTGTGTTTCATACTGCCAACTCCTTGTGAAGCAGACTGTTGCAATTCCTACAAATCATATTGAGAACCAAAAAGGACTTGCTTTAAAATTACCTAGTTGTATGAGTAGGCATGGATAACAATACCACTGATTGCTTGAATTTCAGTTTGGAGGGAGGCTGGTCACTTTTGAGAACAGCAAGGCTCAACAGCAAGGAGAACATCCCCAACAGCCCTACCACGTCTACATTAGTCAAGTTGTCACCGAGAAGGAATTCTTGAACCGGTCCAACCAGCTGCAGGAAGCGGTTCAGGCCGAAGCCTTCGTCAGCTACTGTCAGAAGAAAATCGATGTAGCCAAAAATGACTTCGAGAGAAATGTGTGGTCGTTCCTCAAGGTGATTTTTCAGGGTTGATTGCGTAGAGATCAACTTCCTGTGAATGGAGGGAGAACACAAAAACTAGCCATTCTCTCAAATGCATTCTTTCCTTCTTTTTTTTTTTTTTAAGGTGCATTTTGAGGAAGACTCCCGTGGCAAATATCTGGAACTCTTGGGGTACAAAAAAGATGGTTTAGGACAGAAGGTAAACATTACTATATTGCATTTTGAAGGACTACATTAAAAATATTCGTCATAGATTAATTGCCTTTTGGGTTTGGTTTGGAAGAAATCATGGGGTTTGGGGAGAAACTAGATTAATCTTTTAATCTTTTTGCCTGTTTTTTTAAAGACGTTTCTAAGAAGTTAAAGTTAAGTAGGTTCATTCTCCAAAATAAATGTTATGCCATTTGTTTTATTTCCTTAGATTACTTCAACTCTTGCTAAGGAGAGTCCTCAAGGCAGAGATCAAGATGAGGTAAAAAAAAAATCCAGTGCAATTTTTTTTTTAATTTGATAAAAGTTTGGAAAGTAGCACCTTTTCACTTCGACTTTGTTGCAGCCCAGTGAAAAATAAGAATTTAAAATCCCGACAATGCAACAACAACCATTAAGAGAAAACACTGGTCTCTACAAGAGGATGTGTGGAAGACTTAGTATTCATTGCAATTTGTTAATTTTACTCTATGTGATTTTACGCACTGGGTATGCACAGATCCACCTGCAATGTGAATCACTTCAAAGGATTACAAAACTATAGTTTTTATTGTTCATCCTCCGCAGAAGCTAAACACTGCCTCAAGCTGAGCTGGGCATCCTCTTGCTGTTCTCCTTTGTACACCCCCCTGAATCCCAGTTTGACTCCCAGTTTCATCCCAAAGTATTTCCACCTCATTCCTCTGCAGCCGTAATCTAACTTTCTCCTTTTATGGCATGGTTTCTCTTTCTACAGAGTGTTTGATTTTGATATATTTTTCTTTGTATTTATGTTAAATTATTTTTTTCCTTTTATAGATGATAGGGATAGATAGATGAGATGATAGATAGATAGATAGATAGATAGATAGATAGATAGATAGATGCTTAGCTAGATAGATACCGTGTTTCCCTGAAAATAAGACCTTATCTTCTATTTTTTGAACCGCAAAATAAGAGCTTGGCCTTATTTTCAAGGAGGTCTTATTATTTTGCTCCGGCAGTTCAAGTCCCAGCACTGCTTGACAGGGTGAGCTCCTGTCACTCACCCCAGCTTCTATCTACCTAACAGTTTGAAAGCATGTTCTATGCAAGTAGATAGATACTGTGTTTCCCCAAGAATAAGACCTACCCCAAAAAATAAACCAAAGCCTGATTTTTAAGTGTGGGTCTCATATAAGCCCTACCCCAAAAAATAGGCCCTAGTGAAGGGGACGGGCATGGCCAGTATAGGAGACAGCCCAACCACCTGTCCTCTCACAAACACAGGCAGCAATCCCTGAGTTGGCAGTTAGCACGGCAGCTCCTTCCCTTCTCCGGTCACCTCATGGAAGCTTGGCCCTTTCCTGCCCTGCCAGCTTAACTCCAGTGGCCAAATCTGTGCGTGTGACGGGGACCTGAGCTCCAGTGTCCCAATAGCAGCAGGCAGTGCTTGGGGAGGCTGGGGCTCACTGAGAGCTTGGCCTGTTGGAGCTATGGGCAAGCACATAGTGAGACGGAGAGGGCTGGCTGGTGATAGCAGCACTCCCACTCCTGTCGGCCCCCACACTCGCCGCCTCCTGTATGTAAAAAAAAAAAAAAAAAAGACATCCCCTGAGAATAAGCTCGAGTGCTTATTTTCGAGCAAAAAAATTAAGACTGGGTCTTATTTTCAGGAAAACATGCTAGGTACCACTTTGGTGGGGAGACGAGCTGGTGCTCTGTACAGGCAATCAGATTCCTGACAGCTTTGAACCTTCCCAGTTGCAGCGTCCATTCGCGAGGCAGCCCCAGGAAAAGAGGAGGCCTTGGGTGACACTGCAGAAAGAATCAGTCACCTTTCTCTCTGTGGTGAAGCCAGCTCGCCATCCTATGGCCCACCTTGGAAGTGTGCATGGGTGTCCTACGACACGGCTGGTATCTTGGCAAGCCAAACTACTATTCTGCACTAGTGTTGTGGTCTCCTGGCTAATGTAACAATGCCTTACACTAATACTACTAATAATTACCCTCAAGGAGAATATTTGGACATATCCTGCGGGCAAACCTAACTGTGGTTTCTGCTACACTTCCTCACATTGCTGCTCTGTTGGTGTGGGGTGAAGGTCTCCTGTTATTATTTGAACAAGCGGTAAGATATTTGGATTCTTTAGAAAGGGAAATGTTGAAAGAAAGAAAAAAAAGATAGGGTTCTTCTCCTTGTTGCTATAACTCTAGGTTTACTAACATTACACTTTTTGGAGACCTCTTGGGGCTACTTGGGGGCTATTTGCATTGGTTAAGGAGTTGGTTTCTTTGCTTTAATCTTTCAAACGTCCTCTTCATATCGGTGAGAAAGGCTCACGAGGAAGCTGACCAGCTTGCACAGCCTGATGGTGGAGAGGGTCTTGCTGCTCAGGACCAGCTGTTGCCAGAGGTATTCACCCCCTTTTATGGTAAACATCAGTGGTGGGTTCCTCCCGGTTCGGTCCGGTTCGGCCGAGCCGGTGGCAGTGACGATATGACGTCACCGAACCGGTTCTCTCCCCCCCCCAACGCCCTCCCACCCCACCCACCCACGTTATTCTTACGTTTTATTTGGTCCCACCCCCAATCTATTGCTGCCTCCTGAGTCCCAGCTGATGACTAGAGGGAAAAAAAACTGTTTAAACTCTTGCGGCGGGGCTTCAAAGGGCCGTCCTACAGCTGATCAGTGTTAAAAGCAAACAAATGAGTCGGGTCGTAAGTGTGAGGACTGGTCGTAAGTGTGAGGACCTTCCAGAAATGACTCTAATCAGCTAGCCACGCCCACCTAGTCACATGACCTCCAAGCCACACCCACAAAATAAGCCACGCCCACAGAACCGGTAGTAAAAAAAATTAGAACCCACCCCTGGTAAACATGTAAACTGACTCGCATTGGTAATGAATGTGAGTGATTTTGCATTGGTTCCCAACTAACCTGTTTGCTTAATGTGTGTATCTCATGTCCTCAGGGCTATACAGGGAGTCCTCGACTTACAACAGTTCATTTAGTGACCGTTCAAAATTACAACAGCCCTGAAAAAAGTGACTTATGACCGTTTTTCACACCACCGATGAAGCATCCCCACTGTCGTGTAATCAAAATTGAGACGCTTGGCAGCTGACTCATATTTATGACAGTTGCCAGGATCTCGCAATCCTCTTTTGCGGCCTCCTGACAAGCAAAGTCAACGGCGAAGCCAGATTCACTTAACAACCGTGTTACTAACTTAACAAGTGCAGCGATTCACTTAACCCCTGTGTCAAGAAAGGTCGTACAACGGGGAAAAACTCCATAAATGTCTCACTTAACACCAGAAAGGTTGGGCTCCATTGTGGTCGTAAATTGAGGTCTACTTGTATCTCTGGGACTGTCTTTAAACTTGAGACGGTATTCAGATTACCTTCAGAGTTTAGCCATATTTGACTTAGCAGCAAGGATGTTGCCTGCTGTGATTGGATGTTTTGGAAATAAATGTGTTCTGACCCAGCTCCCCAAATACGACAAACCCTCACCGCAGGCTCACAAGTCTGTCCGGCAGGGAGATGAATAGTTGTCTGCCACATCTATTTCTCTCCGCCCTCTGCCTTTTATCCCCAGAGCTAGGGTGGGGCTTCGCTAGCAGCGGTGGCTCTTCCGTCCCAAGGACCAGCCCATGGATTTCCACTGCTCTCCTCTCCTCTGCCTTCTGCACATCCATGCATCAGGCACTGGACCCAGATGTTCCTCCTCTTCCTCATCAGCCACCTCCAGACCTGGGGGCTGTTGACTCTCCATCTGAGGGCTGACGGACGGCTCAGGCTCCGCCTCTATCTCTCTCTCTCTCTGCCAGCTCCATTCCCTCTTCCCCCTCAGAGCTCTCAAGTTGCCTTGATGCTGATCCTGACTCCCAGACCGCCTCCTCTGATTCGGCTGTTGGAGTGGCTGGCAGCTGACAGCCACAACAAAATGAAGCTGGTGTGTATTTTGCACATGTGGGTAGACCTCAACTTACGATTGGTCATTTAGTGACCATTTCAAGTTATAATGTACCGACGGCCATCCTCCCACGATCACATGACTGTATTTAAGCTGCTGGCCAGTCAGCCTGGTCTTAAGGGCCACTTGCAGTGCCTTGTGGTCACATGACTGTGTTTTAAAGCAGTTTTGCCAAAACTTCCCCATAACAAATAATTTGATTTACTTAACAGTTGTGGCGTTTGCTGAACAACTGCCTCCACAAAGATCATAAAATGGGATCCGCGACATGAGTGGCTTGCTTTATGACTGTTGTGACTTACGACCACAAAGAGCAGGCTCCATTGCCGTTGTAAGTCAAGGGTGCTACACACAAGAAATTTTAATGAAAAGTCACTAAATGCATCATTGTGTGCCATCAGCTCTATAGCAGGGGTCTGCAACCTTAAACACTCAAAGAGCCATTTGGACCCGTTTCCCAAACATCGGGAGCCACAAAACCCTTCCCGTGCCTGACTATTTCTTACCGGGGGTTGAAAAGATCAATAAATCGCGTGCCGGTGGGTGTCGCACATTGGCGGTTGTGATGCATATTTTGAGTGACAGGGAGCTGCAGCAGAGGGATGAAAGAGCCACATGCGGCTCCAGAGCCTCAGGTTGCTGACCCCTGCTCTATAGATCTTTCAATATGACAATTTGAATAACAGGGCAGAAATGATTATACACCCAGTCCTGTGCCTATTTGCTCAAAATTAAGTTCCATGGTGTTCATTCCCAAGATGAATGAGCAGAGGAGTAAAAATGTAAATATACCATTTCTCATCGTAGTGAGTAGGATAAAATAAATTATTGTTAAGTGGCAGTTTTCATTTCAGTGCAGCTCTGTCACAATGTTTTCCATTATAAAGCACGTTATGATTAGAATGTGTTTAAATAACATGTTCTGAAAATATATAAGCTGCATTGTTTTTCCCCTTCCAGAGTAAAAAGGTGGAGGTTGATTCACTGCAACCCATCAATGAAACCTTTAACATTTCTGTCACCGGAGGTAAACATATATATATCTTACGTAACGTCTCGGGTTACCAAACGGAGTTAATTTTCTACATTTGATTATAAGATTATGGTGATGACCATTGTCTTTGTGTGTTTGTTCTCCTTTGTGCAGACATTGATGGTCTGATCACTCAGGCTTTGCTGACGGGGAACTTTGAAAGCGCCGTTGACCTTTGCCTGCACGACAATCGCATGGCTGACGCCATTATCCTTGCTATCGCTGGTGGCCAGGAACTCTTATCCAAGACGCAGAAGAAGTATTTTGCAAAAACAAGAGGCAAAATTACCAGGGTAGGTGGACTTTTTCAATTGGAGGCAAGGATAAAACTTACATATTGGCAAACCTTGTGATTAGCTCCCTCCTCCTCCTCCTCCTCTTATTTCCCCCCCACCCTCAAACCAGTGGTGGGATTCAGCCGGTTCGGGCAAACCAGTAGTTAAATTGCTGGGTGGCCCCGCCCCTTCCAGGAGTCCCCACATGCCCCATTTTGGCTCCCAGGTAAGTGCAGGGAGGCCTACTAGGCAGGGGTGGGTTCTACTTACCTTTACTACCGGTTTGCAATGGGGCCGCACGCACGCGCGAGCGTTCTGATGATGTCAGGGACTGTGGGCGGAGCCTCCCGCTGGTTTTACTATCGGTTCTACAGAACCAGTGCAAACCGGGGGCAACCCACCACTGCTACTAGGCCCAAAATGGGGCACCGGGGTTGGTGGTGTGGCACGACCACCCCACCCACCCACCCGTGGCCCATTTTTGCTCCCAGGAAGCTTCAGGGAGGCCTCCTAGGTCCAAAACAGGGCGCAGGGTGGGGCGTGTTCCCCCCTGCGGCCTGTCTTTGCTCCCAGGGGGGTGCAGGAGGCCAAGGGCTGCCTGTCACACCCCCTGGCCACGCCCACCCTGCTTGTCATTAGGGCAGAGAGCCATTTGTTAAATTATTTGAATCCCACCACTGCTGATAACCCTTGGGTAATTCAGAGAATAGCTCAGCAGGTATGTATTTTCAAAAGGACACATCATTTTTATTTTGTGTTAATAGATTTTTACTCCATTTTACGGCCTTTCTTACCACAGCCGTTAAGTGAATCACTGCAGTTGTTAAGTCCGTAACGCAGTTGTTAAGTGAATCTGGCTCCCCCATTGACTTTGCTTATAAGAAAGTGGCAAAAGGGGATCACGTGTCCCCGGGACACTGCAAGGGTCATAAATATGAGTCAGTTGCCAAGCGCCTCAATTTTGATCACATGACCATGGGGCTGTTGCAACGGTCATAATTGTGGAAAATGATCATAAGTCACTTTTTTCAGTGCCATTGTAACTTCAAACGGCCAGTAAACAAACTATTGTACGTTCAGAACTACCTATACGGCCGTGGTGGCGCAGTGATTAGAGTGCAATACTGCAGGCTGCCTGCCGGCTGCTTGCAATTCGGCAGTTCAAATCTTACTAGGCTGAAGGTTGACTCAGCCTTCCATCCTTCTGAGGTGGGTAAAATGAGGACCCAGATTGTTGGGGGCAAGAGGCTGGCTCTGTAAACCGCTTAGAGAGGGCTGTAAAGCACTGTGAAGCGGTATATAAGTCTAAGTGCTGCTGCTATTGCTATACGTCAGCATAAGCCATGGAAAAATTCAAAGATCAGATTGGACTGAACCCTTGATGTCCAGTGTGAGGGTGTTACAAGGAGAAGAGAAAAAGACATTTCTTTCAAATATGTATTCTGTGTAATAAGAGAGTCTGGCAGCTGAATCTTAAAGATAGCAGAGAGATGGGCAGAAGATAAATCTACTTCGCAGACTCTGGATAGATGCCAAGATCTGACTCATTCGTGCTTCATGATAATCAATATTTAATGTCTCCATTCGGTCGAAGTTCTGTGAAAACAAGGCAGGGTTTTGGTATAGAAAGCCTGTCCCTTTTGTTCTACTTAACTCAAAATATAGGTAGTCCTCAGCTTACAACATTTTGGTTAGTGACCGTTCAAATTTACAACGGCACTGAAAAAAGTGATTTATGACCGTTTTTCACACTTACGACCATTGCAGCATCCCCATGGTCACGTGATCAAAATTCAGATGCTTGTCAACTGCTTCATATTTATGACGGTTGCAGTGTCTCGGGGTCGTGCGATCACCTTTTGTGACCTTCTGACAAGCAAAGTCAATGGGGAAGCCACTTAACAACTGAAGAAGGGTCGTAAAATGGAGCAAAACTCACTTAACTGTCTCACCAACAGAAATTTGGAGCTCCATTGTGGTCGTAAACTGAGGACTGCTTCTACTGTGGCAACAGATGAAGCAAATATCAACGTTGGTGCCAGAGTTAGTCATTCCTCATGTAGACCTGTCAAGATCAGGAGGACTTGAGTTAGCCATGATTGTGATTGTCATGATTTCAGTGGATCTTTTCTAAGTATGACCAACCCTGGAACCGATTCATGCATAGCATGAGCGTAATGAAATCTGACACGAACCAAGTTCTACAGAAGCTTTCCATATGCACTGGGACTGGGTTGCCTGCATTGGAAGCTAGAGATGGCCAACTTCTGTGGGGTGCGGTCCTCACCTATCTAGAGACAACCTTAGTAAGACCCCATCTAGCATACTGCATCCAGTTTTGGTCACCAAAGTATAAAAAAGATGTTGAGACTCTAGAAAGAGTGCAGAGAAGAGCAACCAGGATGATGAGGGGACTGGAGACTAAAACCTATGAAGAATAGTTGTAAGAACTAAGCATGGCTAGTCTAGTGAAGTGAAGGACCAGGGGAGACATGAAAGCAGTGTTATTTGAGGGGCTGCCACAGAGAGGAGAGGGGGGTCAACCTATTTTCCAAGGCACCCGAAGGCCAGGCAAGGAATAATGGATGGAAACTGATCAAGGAGAGATTCAACCTGGAAATAAGGATAAATTTTCTCACAGTGAGAGAACAATCAACCAATGGATCAGAAGTTGTGGAAGCTTCATCCCTAGAACTTTTCAAGAAGAGACTGGACTGCCATCTGTCAGAAATGGTGTAGGGTCTCCTGCTTGGGCGGGGGTGGGCAGTTGGACTAGATGACCTATAAGGTCCCTTCCAACTCTGTTATTCTGACAGCCGATTGGGGAAGGGTCTTTTATGTGTTCTCATTACTAGGTAAAATTGCACAACATTGGAGAAAGGGCATTTTGAAGGTACTATTGACGTGTGTGTGTGTGTGTGTGTGTCCCATTCCAGCTCATCACTGCTGTTGTAACCAAGAACTGGAAGGAGATTGTCCAGTCGTGCGATTTGCAAAACTGGAAAGAGGCCTTGGCAGCTGTGTTGACTTACGCCAGGCCGGATGAATTTGCAGTTCTTTGTGGTAAGCCTGATGGCCATTAACAATTCTAAATATTCCCCCCTCCCTACCCCTATATCAGTGGTGAAATGTAAAATTTGTTACTACCCGTTCTGTGGGCGTGGCTTGGTGGTGGTGATGGGTAATGTGACTGGGTGGGCGTAGCCAACTTTTTTTTTACTTTTAAAACCAATTTTGCTACAATTGTAAAAAAAATCCTTTTAAAAGCCTCTGACGATCCCAGTTGAGTTGCCTGATTGGCAGAGGCTTTTTTTTCTTTTAAAAACGTTTTTTCTACAACCTGTTCAGCTGAAGAGGTTGTAAAAAAAATGCTTTTAAAAGCCTCTGACGATCAGGCAACTCAGCTGGGATCGTCAGAGGCTTTTAAAAGGATTTTTTCTACAACCTCTTCCGCCAAAAGGATTGTAAAAAAAATGCTTTTAAAAGACTCTGACGATCCCAGCTGAGCCGCGGGATCATCAGGGGCTTTTTTTTTTTTTACTTTTAAAAGCATTTTTTCAGCCGAAGAGGTTGTAGAAAAAATGCTTTTAAAAATTAAAAAAAAGCCTCTGATGATTGTGCGGCTCAGCTGGGCATGGGGGGGGCAGGGATGTTTGCTACTGGTTCTCCGATACACACACACACACACACACACACACACACACACATGCATACATACTTATAAGTAATGTTCTCAATCCAGGGAAATAAAACCTGGCACATCTCCTTTACTAAATTGTTTATTTTACTTGGGCACTCAGATTTCATGCCTGAAGGTAAAAATAGTGCTTCCCCTTTTCATGGGCCTCCTATTCTAAAACCCTCCGGGTTACTAATGGCCTTTAATTTGTCTCTGACAAGGGGCATGATCATGATTAATATCAGATAATTAATATTTGAAAGCATAGGGTGGGATATCCAGACAGTGAGAGGAAATGATAGCATTATTAAGCTGTTAAAAAATTGTAGATCAGAATGCAGAGCCGGTGCCCTCCCACCGTAAAAGCTGTTCTTTTCTAGAGACTCGATGAGAAATCACTCTGGATCTTGAACAGGTTTACTTTGGGATCAGTACCCAATAGCACAACTTTAACTGAATTTAACTGAAAAAGTAATAGCCTTCCATCTTTCCAAGGTGGGTAAAATGAGCCAGATTGTTGGAGGCAATGCGCTGACTCTGTAAACCACTTAGAGAGGGCTGTAAAGCATTGTAAAGCGCTATATAAGTCTAAGTGCTATTGCTATTGCTACTAACAACTGTCTTAGCAACAGAATTTTTGGGCTCAATTGTGGTCGTAAATTGAGGGCCTAGAGGGTACACTAAAATTATAAATTTAGTGGTCCCTGAGGTCCTAAAGTTTAGTGACCCTTGGTTTAGAGGATATTTGTTGAGAGAAAACCTCACTCTCCCCCCCTCCCCCCCCCCCCCCCCGTGGTCTTCATGCTCCTTTTTTCCCTGCCCCCATTTTAATCTTTTAATGATAATTTTTTAGCATAACTTTATTGTTATTACTGTTTTATCTTTTTAATATTTGTAAGCTGCTCAGTCACCTCCGGATGAGATGGGAAGCACATAAATCTAATACATGCATACATACATATATACATACATTCATACATACATACATACATACATACATACATACATACATACATACATCACCAGCAAATGAAGACAGAGAATTGGGGGAGAAGGTGTACCTGAAGTCTCCAGCGCTTTCTGATAATCAGAATAAAATCGTTCTGCGGCCACATTGGTTCCCATGTATATTTTGTTCATCTTCCTAACCAGATTTGTTGGGCTCAAGACTCGAAAACGAAGGGGACAGCGTTTTGCAAACGCAGGCTTGCCTGTGCTACATTTGTGCCGGAAATGTGGAGAAGTTAGTTTCCTGTTGGACTAAAGCCCAGGAAGGAAACAATCCACTGTCTCTTCAGGTTAGGCCCTTTTATTTTCGATTCCTTTTGGGTCTCGGTCGTTGGGAGATATACAGTATAATCCAGAGTTCCCCAACCTTTCTGGTTTGGCAGCCCGGGTGGGGGGGGAGAAGGGCAGGTGCCTTTACACGCACGAGCATGTGTGCAAACAGGGCCGCGATCGCCCACGCAACACAAATGGAGCCGTGAGCACCTGCACATGACACTCATGGTGATGCTAGTGCCCACACAATGGTCGCAGTGACACTAGCGTGAGAGGGCTGCGCGTGCTGACCAGCCACTCACGCAGCCCAGTGGCCAAGAGGCCATGAACCGGTAGTGGGCCATGGCCCACAGCTTGGGGACCCCAAATATAGGGTCTTCTGCTTGAGCAAGGGGTTGGACTAGAAGACCTCCAAGGTCCCTTCCATCTCTATTCTGATTGAAGTCAATTCTAGCTTAAGAGTCAGTCAATCGGTCTGATTCAAGCTTGGTCTCCTTTGTGGTTTTTTTTGTGTGTTTTTTTTTCTCCTTCCACTTCACGCTCCTAGGATCTCATTGAAAAAGTGGTCATTCTGCGTAAAGCTGTCCAACAGACCCAGGTGATGGATGCCAACGCTGTCGGGGCCCTTCTGGCTGAAAAGATGAGCCAGTATGCCAACCTTTTGGCTTCTCAAGGCAGCATCGCTGCAGCGTTAGCTTTTCTTCCAGCTAATACCAACCAGGTAAACAGACTTCACTGTACCTATCTGTATTTTCTTCTTCTGCCTTTTACAGGTAGTCCTCAACTTACGGCCAAAGTTGAGCCCAAAATTTCTGTTGCTAGGTGAGAATTTTGCTAAGTGAATTTTGCCCCCATTTTACGACCTTCTTTGCTACCGCTGCAGTTAAATTGGTAACCTGGTTGTTAAGTGAATCTCGCTTCAACATTGGCTTGGTTTATCGGAAGGTCGCAAAAGGGGATCACATGACCCCAGGACACTGCAACCGTCATAAATATGAGTCAGTTGCCTAGCGTAGAATTTTGAACACCTGACTTAGGGGATGGTGCAATAAGGGTGAAAAAAGATAGTAAGTCTCACTTTTCAGTACTGTTTTACCTTCGAACGGTGAGCAAATGAACTGTCGTAGACCAAGCACTACCTGTACTAGATTAGCCCACACGATTTTTTATTTTTTTTTTAAATATACATCCATATTATATGTGAAAAGTGTTGATTCTGAGCATCGTTCATATTAATCCAAATTATAATAACAATATTAGGGGTGAAATCTACTTACCTTCCCTACCGGTTCGGAAATGCACGCACGTCACGTGTGCGTTACGTGCGCGCGCCGACCCTCTGCGTATGCGCAAAACCTTCTGCGCATGCGCAGAGGATAAAAAAACAGGTTCCTTCCTGGTTAAAACCAGGAAGTAACGACAGCTGAGCGGGTGGGCGGAGCCTTGAGCTGCCATCGCTACCGGTTCTCCGAACCACCAGCCGTCATCGCTACCAGTTTGGCTGAACTGGGAGCATTTCACCCCTGAATATTAGTAATCATTATCACATTTATCAAACTTAGATGATCGTCATAATATTATTTAAACAGCAAAAAAAAAAAAGCCTAACTTCCATAAACCGCTAGTCTATCGGTTATTTTTGTTTATTCTATTAATTTAATTTAATTTCCAATTTATATACCGCCCTTCTCCCTGAGGTCTCAGGGCGGTGTACAGCCAAGATAAAAAACATAGAATACAGATATTAAAAAACATTTAAATATATATATAAATTTTGGCCTGAAAGTTAAGAAATCACAGACTGATTAAAATATACGTTCTAATATTTCCCTTATCTAATTTTATTTCTGCCTCTTATCAGTTTACAACAAGCTCCCTTAATGTTTAAAAGGCAATTCTTTCTATCCATCCTCTCTTCTCCTCTTTAGCGTTTCAGGTTTTATCCACATTATTTTAGCCCAAACGACTGAAGGTAGCCTGAGAGAAGAGAGGTTCAGTCAGCCATCACCAAACTGGTTACTACAAGTCCACTGTCTTTTGTGATAACATTAACTACACAACCTCTTGATAGATCTGTTCCTGTGAATGTGCTTAACCGGGTGTTTTGCCCTTTGCCAGCCCAACATCGTGGTGCTGCGGGACAGAATCTGTAAAGCGCAGGGGGAGCTTCCCAGGGGCCCAGAGGCACCCCCAGCACCTTACGAGAGGCAACCAGCAGCCAAAGGGAGAAGTGGCCCCGCTGCTGGCCAGATGCAGATGCCACAAAACCCAACTCCACAGTATTACCAGCAGGTAAAATGCACTTTCAGCTACCGCTCTTATGTTGCTTGGTTACAGCATTTTAGTATTTCTGCACGATGTTCTGCTCAAAATTACCCAAAAGTTGTGCCTTGAAAATTCTTAAATAAGAGCTTGTTATCCTACTTTCAGTTCGGGAGGATGTTCGTTGTCCTCTCGTTCCAGAGATATTTTTGGAATTCTTGCCTAGGAAGCTGCTGGAGGTTTCATGCAGTAGCTAGTTAAGGTTTTACTAATTTGAAAGGCTCTTTGGAATACTGATATATTTTGCCCCCAGCTAATGTCTGGAAGAGCTCTCCCTTTTCCATTTCTTGCTTTAATTGCCCCTCTGGGTCTTCAGTTTTAATAAAGCTTAGTCAGTCATCATTTACTAGTAGATACCGTGCCCCAAAAATGTTATAGTAGTGATGGCTAACCTTTTTCTCCTCGTGTGCCAAAAGCACGCTCCCCCCGCTGTGCATGTGCATGCGACCCCCTCACGCTGCTCCCACACATGCGCACACAATACCCCCGCTCCCCGTTTTTGGCCTCCAACCTTAGCAACTTTAAGACTTGTGGAATTGTCCCAAAGGTGCTTTTTTTTTTCTTTCAAGAGGCAACTGCACTTTCTGGTTTTTCTTTGAAGACGTTTCGCTTCTCATCCAAGAAGCTTCTTTAGTTCTAACTGGATGGTGGGGAACGGAAGGATTTATACTCCTTGCAGGCAGCTGGTCATTTGCTTCCTTTTAGTGAGTCGTTAAGGCCACCTGGAGGTTTATCAGGGTCATCAGGGTCATCTGAGTGTTATAAATGGGGGTGGAACCTTCTTGGAACTGTTGAAAGGACTGTGTTGTAGACTGGGTCATCTGTCAGCTATCTCCAGTCTACAACAGTCCTTTCAACAATTCCAAGAAGGCTCCACACCCTTTGATGACCCTGAACCTCCAGGTGGCCTCAATGTTTCTCTAAAAAGCAAATGACCAACTGTCTGCAAGGAGTATAAATCCTTCCATTCCCCACCATCTAGTCAGAGCAGAAGAAGCTTCTTGGGTGAGAAGCGAAATGTCTTCAAAGAAAAAAACCAGAAAGTCCAGTTGCCCCCTGAAAAAGCACTTTTGGGACAACCATGACCTGGATGACTCAGAATCTCTATAGACATGTGGACTTCAACTCCCAGAATTCCTCAGCCAGCCATGACCTGAAGTTCATAAGTCTTAGAGTTGTGAAGGTTGGATACCCTTGTTCTGGATGGAATGCAGTTCCTATTATCCCCTTACAACAGTGTAAAGTCAGTGAATGTTATACAGACCTGTAAATCGGGTTCCCCACCCCCACCCACCAGTCCACAGCCTGGTACCAGGCCACGGCCTGTTGGGAACTGGTCTGTGCAAGCAGTGGGCAAATGAGCAAGCAGACGAAGTTGCATTGTGCAAGTGGCACATGCGTGTGTGTGAAACCGTCCTCTCTTCCCCCACTCCCCCGCCACCGCTCTACAGAACCTGAAAGGTTTGGGACCATTGCTGTAAATAATCTCTCTGCAGGAAATTCTGGGTGGCTCAAAATATATCATTTTGCTGAGGACTGGTTTGGATGGCAAAATAAATGTCCATAAAGGTAAGGTGGGCAATCTTTGATGTCCAGAGACCCTTCTTAATGTTTTCTATGAGGTGGAACCTAGAATGGGCGTTGCAGTGATGGAGAATGTGGAGGCTGTGTCACGCAGATAAACAGGTCAGTTTTTGGGTGGGGTGGGACATGGGATTAGATTTAATTCTTCTTTAACTGTGCAAAGCCTCATCTCCAGTTTATTGTACTGTTCTTGTGCTTCCCACCACAAGATGGAACCAATGCCTGCCTTCAGCAGTTGTGGGTGCTCCATCACTGGAGGCGTTTAAGAAGAGACTGAACAGATATTTGTCTGAAATGGCATAAGGCAGTGATGCCTTTTTGCCGTCGTGTGCCAAAAGCGGGGGGGGGAGCAGGGGGGGTTATGCATGCACGTGCCCACACCCATAATTCAATGTGCCCCACCACCCCAATGCATGCGTGTGAGACCCCCCCGCACTCCCCCCCGCTTTTGGCACACGATAGCATGGTGGACCCAATAGGCCCGTTTTTCGCCCTCCTTAGGCTCCAGAGCCTTTCTAGGAGCCTGGGGAGGGCGAAAACGGCCTTCCCCACCAGCCCGGAGGCCAGAAACAGCCCATTTGCTGACTTCTGGTGGGCCCAGAAGGCCCGTTTTTCACTCTCCCCAGGTCCAGAGCCTTTCTAGGAGTCTGGGAAGGGCAAAAATGGCGCTCCCCCCCCAAAGAGGCCCTCCGTTTCCCGACTTCCGGTCCCACCGGAGCTGAGCTAGGGCAACACTCGCGTGTCCACCGATATGGCTCCGTGTGCCAGCTGTGGCATGCGTGCTATAGGTTCGCCATCATGGGCATAGGGTCTCCTGCCCGAGCAGGGGGTTGGGCTAGATGACTTCGAAGGCCCCTTCCAATCTGTTATTCTGTGCTCTATGGTGGGAAAGCCTAACACCAATTTTAATCAAGTTAAATGCTGGATTTTGACACTCTGGCTTCTGCACTCTGCCAGTTGTCCCATTATGTCGGTTTTTACATCGCTAGTCTGCGTATGAAACATCGCAGCACTGTAGGAAATACTATCTGACAGAAGAGGGGAAATGTGCTTTGTTCCTGAAAATTGATGGGTTTGAGTTTTGTCTTTCGTCCTGGAGAACAAACATAACATAACCACTTGGTCTTCAATTACACACCCGTATGTTTCCTTTTCTGCCTGTTTTAATTGTGTAACCCCATTTAGCAACTTGATCAAACATATATAGCTTTTTCAGTTTGTCCCATGTCTTAAGACTAAATTCCCAGTCCAGCAACTGTAGTGGACGTAAAAGAGTCCACTGTCTTGCATGAACCTTTGCTGTACCTTTTCTTATATATGTCACAATACTATGTGTTAGGCCCTGCACAAAAGTCTCAAAACAGAAGGTCCTTTCCAAAGAATACCTGTTTCATCTTTTTTTTTTTTTGACATTCCTATCTACTAATTCTCTTTGTGTGTTATTTAGCATGACAATTCTAGCTTTGCTGCTTACCTTTTGTCAGTGGAGAAAAATGCAGAGTATAAACTTCTAGCACTTGTAGCATGAATATTTACTCTTAAGAGTTACCAGTTCTGGTAAAATATTAGCTGCTTGCTGGTATATTTAGTCTCTCCATTTGTTTCCCTGTTGCTGCTTGTTTCCTTGCATGGATGAGAAGGAGTCTTCTACCAATTACTCTAAATGACTGGAAAGTTTCTTAGTGCATTCCTGAGCAGTCTGGCTGTCTGAAACGTTTTGGCTTTTCACTTCCTTTTATTTTATTTTATTTTATTTTTCCATGATTGGTATCTCTCTGTTCAATTCAGGTTAGAATTGCCCCTACTGTTACTACCTGGAGTAACAAAAACCCCACTGCCCTTCCCAGCCTTCCTGCAGCCACTCCCTCTGAGACACAGGTATAACATTCATTATTCCTCTTCGAGCAGAATCTGCTCTCCTCCCTGTAGACCTCAATGCCATGTTCCTTGGCACTCTTTTCCTTTTAAAAAACAAAAACAAAACACCGCACTATTAATAATTCCCAATGCGTCTTTGGCCATCTGGGAAGCGGTTTTCAGACTTTCAACTTATCCTGAGGGTTTCTCCATTGTTTTGTCTCCCAAATATTGCTCTGTTTTTTAAGATAACTTGCTGATCAATGGATTTGGAGATCAACTAAACCACCACCACCCCGGGGTTTTTTTAATTTGTGTCCCAGAAAATCCCAAATTGTTTCATCATCCTTTCCCAATTCCCTCAGATTGCTTGAAATGGGTTCCCCGTTTATAAAATGGTTCCCTGTTTGTAAAAAAAAAAAAAAAAAGTCTTGAAACAGATCCATTTCCCCCTCCGTGGCCAACCTAGTAATCAATTCAAAATGCATTTGGTAATGTTGCTGTTGGAGACTAAGCTTCTTGGCAAATCACATTTGAATGCTTTAGATCAGGGGTCTGCAACCTTGGCAACTTTACGACTTGTGGACTTCAGCTCCCAGAATTCCTCAGCCAGCGCATGCGCTGGCTGAGGAATTCTGGGAGCTGAAGTCCACAAGTCGTAAAGTTGCCAAGGTTGCAGATCCCTTGCTTGAGATTCAAAATCTCTGTCGTAACGCAATAGTACAAAGGAACAACAATGTGTGAGCTGAGATCAGAATGTTTCACTTTCACGACAGCATCTTCTGTGATGCTACCCCTCAAGACGTAAACTTTTCTTGTTTCTCGCTCCCCTCTCCCATTTCTTCTTCAGAGAGACAACCCACCACCACCTCCAGGGTTTATTATGCAAAAGGACATGAACCCCCACATGCCACCGCATCAGACTGCCCATACTGATTACAATATGTACACAAGGCAACCATGCCCACAACGTAAGTAACAGCCGTCTTCTCTGGGCCTCACATGCTGGATTCCTTAAAAATGACTCGGCAAATGTGGGATAATCTATTGCTTTCGTTTTCTTCGAATCTTAACTCCTCTATCTTCCTCGAATCTTAACTTCTCTCTCTAAAGATAATGTTATCTGGCACCAGCCTCCAATGTAATCAAACATAACTGTATAGTAGTGGCCAAAATTGTGGAAACCTTTTGGGAAACGTATATTTTCTAAAACTAGCTAATAATGCCACTTTTTGTTGTAGTAGTACCATAAAATCATATATCAATGGAAAGATAATTTAATCCAGAATGTAATGCAATAACCTTTATGAAGGATTTGCTGTTAGAATGGCAGTTACAGTATAAAGAAGAAAAGTGAAACACGTAGAAAAAACGAGATATACAAAAATTATCACCATGTCAGTTAATAGTTGGGTAACCTTTAGCATGAATTACGGCCTTACAACGTCTTCCCATGGAGTGAACCAAGTCTTTTAGTTCTGCAGCTGTTATCATGTGAAACCAAGATTGAAGGATTGCTTCTATTAATGGGTTTTATTGCTGGGTTGCTTCTGACTAACAAGTTTCTTCAGTCGACTCCAAAGATTTTCAATTGGGTTAAGGTCTGGGCTATTCCCAGGCCATTCTAGCAGTAGAATATGATTATCTTGAAACTCCAAAAAAAAAGTGATGTTATTAGCCATCAAACCTCAAAAATACACTTCTCTCAAAAGGTTTCCACAAACCTTTGGCCACTACTGTAGTATAATGTGTAAGAAAGCTAACCATTTTTCTTCTCCAAGAAAATTGAGGAATGGGTAGATGATGGGTTTTGATTTATTATAAAAAGAGAGCTCTCCCATGTTTGTCTTTTCTTTTGATTTCTATGTTACTATTGGTATTCCTTAAAAGTGTTATCTCTGGAACTGAGAAATGAATAAGGATAAATGGTCACAGCTTCTGTTATAATGCATTGCCCCTTTTAGCAGAGGTGAGTTCTACTTACCTTTACTACCAGTTTGCAACGGGACCGTTCACATCTATGCGCAGAAGCTCCTTGACAACATCCAGGTTGGTGGGCGGAGCCTCCCGCCGGTTTTACTACCGATTCGCAAGAACCAGTCAAAACCAGGGGCAACCCACCACTACCTTTTAGGGATAAAACGATTTTGGGTTTTGGGCTCCGCTTAGACCAGGGGTGTCAAACTCAAGGCCTACGGGCTGGATGCAGCCTGCCTGGGTGCTTAGATCTGGCTGCGGGCCCACCTACCAAACAGTAAAGGACCGGTCCGCAGTGCCTCTGCCAGTGAAAACAGAGCTCAGTGTGCTATCCCCCGAGCTCCGTTTTCACTGGAAGAGGGTTGCAGGAAGCCGTCGCGGCCAAAAACGGAGTCTCGATAAGTGACGTCGAGCTGGCCAAGCCCCACCCCCAGCCCCCCAAAGGTCAAACACAACTCTGATATAGCCCTCAATGAAATCAAGTTTGACCCTAGCTTAGACAGTCAAAGAGACCTGAATATCCTGCTGTGGCAGTAGAGTAATTTAGCCTTTTTCAACCATGGCAATTTTAAGATGTGTGGACTTCAATTCCCAGAATTCCCCAGCCAACAATACCACCCAAGGGGCACCAGGAGCTGCCCCGGTGAGCCCATCCTTTGTGGTCTCTGACTAAGCAGGAATTCAGCCCAGATCTCTCCTGTTTTGGATATATTTTACCAGTGGTGAAATGTAAAATTTGTTACTACCGGTTCTGTGGGCGTGGCTTGGTGGTGGTGGGGAATAATGTGACTGGGTGGGCGTGGCCAACTTTTTTTTTTTTACTTTTTTAAAGCATTTTTTAACAACCTATTCAGGTGAATAGGTTGTTAAAAAATGCTTTTAGAGGGTTAAAAAAAAAGGCTCTGACGATCACAGCTGTGATTTAAAAGCAGGAAGTAATGATACCCAGGTAGGTGGGCGGAGCCTCACGCCGCCATCACTACCGGTTCCCTGAACCACCTGCCACAATCGCTACCGGATCGCCTGATCTGATCCGAACCGGGAGCATTTCGCCCCTGTATTGTACTATGTTATTTGCAGCTCTAGTTGATCAATTTCCCCCAGGACATCTTAGAGGCATTTTTTTAAAAAATGAAAATCTCCCCAGGCTCAAGGTTGACTCAGCCTTCCATCCTTTTTAAGGTAGGTAAAATGAGGACCCGGATTGTGGGGGCAATAAGCTGACTTTGTATAAAATATACAAAAATATGAAGGCTATTGCTTAACGCATTGTAAGCCGCCCTGAGTCTCTGGAGAAGGGTGGCATATAAATCAAATTTATATATATAGATTTTGCAGTCAGAAAGCTGCAGTTTTGTGATAATTCATATGATTTTCTCTCCCACCCCTCTCTTCCCCCACCCCACCCCCCAACCTAATCAATAACTAGTGTAACAATTCTTCACAGCCTAGCAATTTCTATTCTGGGCAAACTTATTTTGTGCTTTTAGACTGACTGATTGTATGTCCAAGTTTAATTATCGCATTTCAAACGGAGTGGGGGGGAAACTACACTTGGATGATAAATATCTTCTACCGATATAAACCTGTAAAGTAAGTTCTGCCTTGTTCATATGTGGATGTTTTAATTCTGTCTAAAATTTCCTTCTGGTGGTTTTTTTCACCGTTAAAATAGAAACCTGCCAGAGGTCTGTACAGGTAGCCCTCGATTTAACGACCACAATGGATCCCAAAATTTCTGTTGCTAAGCAAGGCAGTTGCTAAGTGAGTTGGGCTTCATTTTATAACCTTTTTGCCGCAGTTGTTAAGCGAATCACTGTTGTCGTTAACAGGATCATACAGTCGTTAAGTGAATCTGGCCTCCCCACGTCGATTTGACTTGTCGGAAGACAGCTGGGAAGGTTACAAATAGTGATCACCTAATCCCGGGACAGTGCAACTGTCATAAGTACATGCCAGTTGCCAAGTGCCTGGATTTTGATCATGTGACCATGGGATACTGCAACAGTAGTAAGTGTGAAAGTCACTTACTCCTTATAAGTCACTTTTTTCAGTGCCGTTGTAACTTCAAACGGTCACTAGACGAATGGATGTAAATCGAAGATTACCTGTCATCTGAAAGAATTGCAGGTACAGGTAGTCCTCGACTTACAACGGTTCATTTAGTGACCGTTTGAAGTTACAACAGCGCTGAAAAAAAGTGACTTATAACCGTTTTTTGCACTTATGGCCGGTGCAGCATCCCGTGGTCACGTGATTTACATTCAAATGCTTGGCAACTGATTCACATTTATGACAGTTGCAGCATCCCGGGGTCACCTGATCCCCTTTTGTGCCCTTCTGACAAGCAAAGGCAACGGGGAAGCCAGATTCACTTAACAGCCATGTTACTAATTTAAGTACAGCAGTGATTCGCTTAACAAGGGTGAATGCAGCCTGGATGCGCTGGCGAGAACTCACCGGTGTGCTATGTGACAGACGAATGCCAACCCGTCTTAAATCTAAGATTTACAAGACAACCATCCACCCTGTTGCACTGTATGGCACTGAATGCTGGGCAGCAACAGCAGGGACCGAAAGCTCTCTCCATGCCATGCCATGGAAATTTGAATGCTCCGTTGGATATCGGACATCTTCCTTCTCAACCACATCACAAATGACACCATTCGACAGCATTTTAGTGTGGCACCAATTATAGAGAAGATGAGAGAACGCCGACTCCGCTGGTATGGATATGTCCAGAAAATAGCACCTTCCACCGTGGCCAAGACTGCCTACCAACTAGAAGTCAACAGCCGGCGACCCTCGCGGGCGTCCAAAAACAGAGATGGCAAGACACTATCAACAAAGATACGCAAGCCGCAGGGCTGCGCCCTGGAGACACATCTGACCGCGCAAAGTGACATTCAAGGATCCGAAAAGCGGACCCTGCACCTGCGGGAATTACGCTAGGAAGAAGAAGAAATGATTCTCTTTAACCAACGTGGGAAGAAAAGTCGTAAAAGGGGGCAAAATGCACTCAACAAATTTCTCACTTAACAACATAAATTTGGGGCTCAATTGTGGTCGTAAATTGAGGACTATCTGTACTTATAAGTCACTTTTTCCAGTGTTGTTGTGACTTCAAATGGTGACTAGGCAAAAGGGTGTGAGCTGAAGATTACCTATCATCTTAAAGAATTAGTAATTAGCGAGTTTTTCTTACTAACCTTGTTCTTTTTCTTCTCCAATGTAGCTTGTCAGCCAACCCAACCGTTTTCTTTTCGACCGTATCAGCCGCAGCAACCTCCTCTTGCCCCTCCTACTTCGACCTACGCTACCTCTAACCCCCCTTATATGCCCTCTAACCCTGCCGGTGCCATGCCTCCCCCCTTATACTCCTCCCAACCCCAGGCCTCTCCAACCAGCTTGAATCCCAGTTCTTCTCTTCCTCCTCCTCCTCCTCCCCCTACTTCCGGTGCCTCCTTCCAGCATGGCCGGCCAGGAGCTCCACCATCTTCTCTGCCGTCGTACACGTTGCCTCCTGGACCAACAGGTACAGAGACCGCGAACAGTGAGTTGGCTGCTTCCCAAAGAACAGGTCTGCGCTTAAAAGGGCTGCGAGGGTATTTGCATGGCATATTGAGACAGGGTGCCTTTTACATTTCTTCTCATTAACGTTGCATGTCTGTGTGTGGTGTTCTTGTCTTGTGGTTTGACACGGCATCCGGGGGCGCATTTTGACAATTGCAGAGGGCTAGCCCTCTTTGCACGCCGCCTAGCATCTCACACTTCCTCGTATCCTTTTTCAGAGCAATTAAGACAATAGATTTGTGGCTCCTCTTAAGCTAGGGTGCAGTTGGCATTCCTCTCTGTTTCTTTATGGCAGGGGTGCCAAACTGGATTTCTTCAAGGGCCAGATCAGCATTGTAGTTCTCCTCCACAGGCTGGGGGGTGGGGGTGGGACGACAGGAAGCGAGATGGGATGGATGCCTCCTGCAGCACCCTGCCAAAATGGGGCATGGGGGGGCACACATGGGGGCCCGTGCCTCTTTTTCAGCCTCCCTGGCCTCCAGCGAACTCTCCCGGCCCAAAATGACCTGTTTTCAGCCAGCAGAGTGCTCCTGGAGGCTGGGGAGGCAGAAAATGGGCCTCCCAAAGCCTCCATGTGGCCCGTTTCTGGCTGGCGGAGTGCTTCAGGAGGCCAATGGGCCATTGGGGGGGGCTGCATGCGCCTTCCCGTGGCCCATTTTGGCCAGGAGAGGCACCCTGGGCCGGTCCTTTGATATTTCTAGACTGGCCCTGTGGGCCTGATTTAAGCACCCTACGGGCCAGATCCGGCTAGTGGGCCTTGAGTTTGACACGCCTGCTTTATGGGATATTTAGGAAAGGCAGCTTCCATTAACTTTTATTGTTTAAAAGGCACCGTACAGCTGCTCACCAAAAGACAGCCAGCGTGTTTGTGCCTGTCAGAAGGAGTTGGCAACTCTGAATCAGCAGCTTGTAGGAGCAACAAGCTGTTTGGCTCAAGAGACTGGGGAAGAAGAGAATCTGGCTCTTTGTCTATTTTGGTTCTGTCCCAGGATTGTTTAGCTATTGTTTGCAATCTGTGGCTCACCAGCCATGAATCCTTGCTGTGACATCAGCGTGCTGCTCTTTTTATTTACTGACATGTTTATTCTCATCCTTCCTTCCAAGAGGTTTCGAGCACTTAATGTAAATGTCTTTCGCCAAACCGTGGCATAGTGGTTGATTTCATGCATCATGCCAAACCACAGTTTTATTTTAACCAGGATCTGGTGTCAGAGCCAGTAGGATTGGTTTCACAACTGTTCCAGTATGATGTGTGAATCCAGCCCACAACCGATCTCATAGATGTCTCCAGGGGTGTCTCCAGACTTGGCAACTTTAAGACTTGGGGACTTCAACTCCCAGAATTCTGCAGGCAGCCATGCTGGCTGGGGAATTCTGGGAGTTAAAGTCCATAGATCTTAAAGTTGCAGGTTTGGAGACTCCTGGCTATACAGTGGTGGCCAAAATTGTAGAAACCTTTTAGGAAAAGTGTATTTTTGAGGTTTGATGGCTAATCATACCACTTTTTGTTGGAGTTTCAAGATAATCCTATTCCACTGCTGGAATGGCCTGGAAATAGCCCAGACTTTAACCCAATTGAAAATCTATGGAGCCGACTAAAGAAACTTGTTAGTCAGAAGCAACCCAGCAATAAAACCCAGTTAATAGAAGCAATCATTCCATCTTGGTTTCACATGATAACAGCTGCAGAACTAAAAGATTTGGTTCACTCCATGGGAAGACGACGTAAGGCTGTATTCATGCTAAAGGTTACCCAACTATTAACTGACATGGTGATAAATTTTGTAAAACCCGTTTTTTCTATGGTGATAATTTTTGTATATCTCGTTTTTTCTATGTGTTTCACTTTTCTTCTTTATACTGTAACTGCCATTCTAATAGCAAATCCTTCATAAAGGTTATTGCATTACATTCTTGATTAAATTATCTTTCCATTGATATATAATTTTATGGCACTACTACAAAAAAAGTGGTGTTATTAGCTAGTTTTAGAAAATATACTTTTCCCAAAAGGTTTCCACAATTTTGGCCACTACTGTAGAACGTAACGAGCTTCACATCAGACTGAGATATGGAGGCAGGGTCCTTCACATCCTTGTCTAAGCACTCAACTTTTCGGGACCTCCAAGATCTTATCTCTATACAGATTCTTGGACTGGCATTCTTGGTGCACCTTATTTTTATGCTTGTACCCATGCTGTAAACACCCCTCCTTGTCCTGCTGCTCTGGCTGGGAGTGATGGGAATTGTAATCCCAACATACCTAGAAGGCAGTAAGTTTGGTAATGCTTGTATAAAATATCTATCCATGCAAAACCTAGTTGTTGTTTTTCAATTTGCAGAAAGTGTAGGCACTTTCTTGAAGCAATCTGGCTTCAGCCATTTTTGAGAATGCTGTAGTTTTCTGCTGCATTTTGTGAGTGAGACCACTGGAGAGCAAAGATATAATGCATGGAGGTGATTTTTAAATGTTATTTTGAGGGTACTCCTTTTTTTCATACCTGTTTTAGGTACAAAAATCTTATTTGATGTCTTAGCACATCTTCCCCTTCCCCCCTTTTCAGAAACAAATTTACTAGAAACTAGCAAGAACCCATAGGGATGCGGTGGCTCAGTGGCTAAGATGCTGAGCTTGTTGATCGAAAGGTCGGCAGTTCAGCGGTTCGAACCCCTAGTACCACGTAACGGGGTGAGCTCCCATTACTTGTCCCAGTTTCCGCCAACCTAGCAGTTCGAAAACACGTAAAAAATGCAAGTAGAAAAATAGGGACCACCTTTGGTGGGAAGGTAACAGCGTTCCATGCGCCTTTGGTGTTTTAATCACGCCGGCCACATGACCACAGAGACTGTCTTCAGACAGCGCTGGCTCTTCGGCTTTGAAACACTGCCCCCTAGAGTCGGGAACGACTAGCACATGTGCGAGAAGAACCTTTACTTTTTAACAAGAACCCAGTTAGGATTTATCCCAAAGGTGCTTTTTTCAAGAGGCAACTGGACTTTCTGGTTTTTCTTTGAAGACCTTTCCCTTCTCGTCCAAGAAGCTTCTTCAGCTCTGAGAATGGATTCAGCTCTGAGACGAGTTGAAGAAGCTTCTTGGATGAGAAGGGAAAGGTCTTCAAAGAAAAACCAGAAAGTCCAGTTGCCTCTTGAAAAAAACACGTTTGGGACAACCATGACTTGGATGACTTGAGAATCTCCATAGACAGTTAGGATTTAGTAAATTACCCTTCCCACTTCAGCAGTGTAATCTTACGCAGCGCTCCTCGACCCCCAGTCCACATCCCAGTGCCGGGCCTTAGCCTGTTCGGAACCGGGCCACAGAGGCTCATGAAGCTGCATTTGCAAAAGCACCATGTTAGCACAAAACCATCCTCTCTCCCGCTATCACCCCCTCCTCCACCAATCCACCAAGCTGGAAAGGTTGGGAATGGATCTCTATCTAATGGATTCTATAGGGTTAGGTGATTTCAGAGTCATGATTGGCCCACCTCTCTGAAATCTATCCTATTTTTAAAATGTCATAACTCCAACCAGATGGATTATACCTTGTTTCCCCGAAAATAAGACTGAACTGGAAAATAAGCCCTAGCATGATTTTTCAGGATGCTTGTAAAATAAGCCCTACCCCAAAAATAAGCCCCAGTTAAGATCGTCAGCAGATGGAGGCGTTTAGTATTGTATTTTCCCCCAAAATAAGACCTAACTGGAAAATAAGCCGTAATGTGTCTTTTGGAGCAAAAATTAATATAATACCTGGTCTTATTTTGGGGGAAACACGGTAATTCCAACTCCCCGGTGACCCATTATCAATCTATATTCACCGATAAGGAAGCGTTTGCCTTCCAGTTGCAAGGCAGTTGAGAAAAGCCATTTAAACCAAAGGCCCCCAACCTTTTGGGCACCAGGGACTGGTTACATGGAGAGAGGTTTTTTTCCGTGGACTGGAGGGGGTGTGGTCTCATGTGTTACCCTGCATACAGTGGATGGAGTTTCGCTGGTTTGGGGGGCCAGGTTACTGGCCTGCTCCGGACTGGTGCCAGTTCGTGGACCGGGAATTAAGAACCTCTGATTTAAGAAATGCAGTTTCCCCACGACGGGCTGAACAGAAGCATGTGTGCATGATACAACATCTGCTGCTCTAAGTTTGTTAAGCATGGCATAGACAAGGTGTGGCTTTTAAAAAATGAGCTTTTTAAACCTTGCTTGTATTCCTTTTTGCCCCCTTTGGTCTTGGGCACATTTTAATGCATAATAACAAACCTGTTCCTTTACTGATATAATTTAATATTTCCTCATTTTTTAAAAAAGGATAATACCCTAAGTGGAAAGTGAGGAGGGCCTGATTTGTCAGTGGGAAAAGATTTCCTCTGTCTATCTATTAGAGTGAAGGCTTAGTTCCATAAGTGCCGTTGTATGGATTTAAGATGGTTGCCCTTTCCTGGAAAAGAAGAAAAACAATTAGGGTGCCTTGGTAAGGCCACGCTTGGAATACTGCATCCAGTTTTGGTTGCCACGATGTAAAAAAGATGTTGAGACTCTAGAAAGAATGCAGAGAAGAGCAAGAAAGAGGATTAGGGGACTGGAGGCTAAAACATTTGACGAACAGTTGCAGGAACTGGGTGTGACTAGTTTAATGAAAAGAAGGACTAGGGGAAGCAGTGTTATCTCAGGGGCTGCCCCAAAGAAGAGGGAGTCAAGCTATTCTCCAAAGCAGCTGAGGGCAGGATAAGAAACAATGGGTGGAAACTAATCAAGGAGAGAAGCAACTTAGAACTAAGGAGAAATTTAGAACAATCAACCAGTGGAACAACTTGCCTCCAGAAGTTGTGAATGCTCCAACACTGGAAGCTTTTAAGAAGATGTTGGATAACCATTTGTCTGAAGTGGTGTAGGGTTTCCTGCCTAAGCAGGGGATTGGACTAGAAGACCTCCAAGGACCCTTACAACTCTATTGTTCTATATTCTAGGATGCTTAGCAGATTCACAGGGTGAACTGTCTAGAAAAAACTTCCCCAAGGTGTAAACTCACAATCTATATCCAGCCCGGCTTCAATTACTGAGATTTGAAGTCTAACCTTAGTCATCCTGATTCAACCTGCAGGCTCTTCGTAGGACTGAAGACTTGCTATAGCAGCTGAGAGGCAGATAACTTCCCATTTTCAACTATTCAAAGCTGTATATATCTAACCCTGTACTCATTTACCTGGAAGTAAGTTCCAGTGAAAGCAGTAGGACTTACTTCCGCATCGATACACGTGGAGCTATATTGATGGCAGATCCACCCAACGTCTAAAAGGAATTGATTTATAAATGGCTCGAGTGAATCACCGAGTCTAGTAGACAGAGTCATTTTCCCACCGGCAGCAAAGTACAGAAACTTTGTTTGAACCTGTCATATCTCATGCAGGACACCACATTAACGTGGGCCTTATCAAATGACCTAAACTCCTCTCCTGCCAAAAATAGGGCCATGTCAAGGTTGCTTATTAGCTGGCGACTATCATAACTACTTAAAATAAGATTGATTTTAAGCAAAAGTCCTATGTTCTTAATTTCTTCTATAGCTATAAATATAGTGGTTTTAATCGTTGGCAACAATAAATGGAAACTAATCAAGGAGAGAAGCAACCTGGAATGGTGGAGAAACTTCCCAACAGTGAGGACAATTAATCAGTGGAACAGCTTGTCTTCAGAAGTTGTGGGTGCTTCATCACTGGAGGTTTTTAAGAAGTGACTGGACAGCCACCAGTCTGAAATGGTATAGAGTCTCCTGCTTTAGCAGGGGGCTGGACTAGAAGACCCCCAAGGTCCCTTCTAGCTCTGTTCTGATTAATTTGGTTTTTAGAGAGAATGTCAACACCAGGGCCAACTCCAGATGAAGCTATTAAGTGTTAGGAGACATCAACTAAGACCTAATCCCTTCTATTACTCTTCCACCCTACCCCATAGCATCTACTGCTTTCAGTTGGACATTTGCTATGCCCCTTGTTGACCTGGATGGATTGATTTTTAGAAGTCTTCAAAGCCTACTCTCTACTGCTAGCATCACAACATTGGAGGGATGGACAGTAGGTCTCCTTACTGTCCTTCCTCAGGATCGCCCAGATCAGATTGGTATTGAACCATACGGCAGGTGTTGTTTTCTCATTGTGCGAAGGGTGAAAGATGGCCAATGGACAGTGGTCCCAGTGAAGCCATTTTTTATTTTTTTTTACAATGCTGCCCTTGTATCTTCCAACCGAATTAGATAGGAATCATGAATTGAGGTGTAGACAAACTTCTCCAGAACTTCCACAGTGCAGGATTTCAAGACAAGTTGTTCCTTGTCCCCAAAGCTAGTTTTTCTTTCTTTTCTAAGAAATTTCTCAAGGAGAAATTGATTGCGGGGCCCCTCGACAGACTATCCAGCATATAGTGAGGGAATGCCCTAACAGAAGGTATCCAGGAGATTCTAGGGACTTCTTCTGCATAACAACGGCAGCTATTGACTGGATCTCCAAACTTGACATGAAACTTTGAAATGTTATTTCTGTTTTCCTTTTAGGTTTTCTTACTGTTTTATTTATTGTTTTAATTGTTTTTAACCTGTAAAAATGAAGTGTTTTAATACTGTGTGTGACCAACCATACACTAAATAAATCTCAAGGAAAGCATTAACAGCCAAGGACGTTATCTGAAAGATACCTCCACAAAGTTCTCCAAGATGACATGGCTCTACTGCAGGGGTGTCAAACTCAAGGCCCGCGGGTCACATGCGGCCCGCGGGGTGCTTAGATCTGGCCCGCGGGGCCAGCCTGGAAATAGCAAAGGACCAGCCCGCGGTGCCTCTGCTACCAAAAATGAGGCGGAGGGGCTGCGCATGGCCTCTCCGCATCCCGTTTTGGGCCTGGACAGCCTCCTGCAGCACTGGCAGCCAAAACGGGGTGCGGGGGGGGGTGCATCCGTTTTGGCTGGCAGAGTGTTGCAGAAGGCCGTCCTCGACTCAAAAGGTTATAAAAGGGAGGAAAGGTAACATGTTTTACCTTTCAGGCTTGCAGGATTCTGCTACTATATTCTATGTCAGGGGTACCCAAACCTGGCCCCTTGAAGAGTGGTGGACTTCAACTCCCAGAATTCCCCAGCCAGCAACTTGCTCATATTTATAGTGCATGCTGGCTGGGGAAATCTGGGAGTTGAGGTCCACCACTCTTCAAGGGGCCAAGTTTGGACACCCCTGGCCTATGTAAATAATTTATAAGTTCTATTCTTCCTACTGAGTCAGTTCCTTGATCTGGTCTCTCTTTCATAAGGTGATCAAGTATGTATTAAAAAAGCAAAATCACCGAAATGTATGCCTCTCTATTTTTATAAGTGTAAAACAACCATGTGTGCGGAGGTGCGGTCCTGTGTCACCACCACCCCAATCCCCACCCTGGCCACGCCCCCACCCCGGCCATGCCCACCGTGCACCGCCCGGACCTCCAAGGTCAAACACAACCCTGATGCGGCCCTCAATGAAATCAAATTCGACACCTCTTCTCTACTACATCTCTGAATGTAAGGGTGGGGGGAAGGGTAGACATTGTTCTCAGCAGAATGACCCTAAAAGTTACTCTGGGATGTCTTCCTTTCGTTTTTGACCTCCAACCTTATTACATTGATCCAACTATACAATTTTGTCCAACGTGGTTTCTTTCAGAAACTATTGGTCTTTAACCAGTAAAATCCAATTCCGTCTAGTGGTTAAGGCACCAGGTTAGAAAGCGGCAAACTGAGTTCTAGTCCCACTTTGGTGCCTGACTAGGTGGCTCACATGGCTAAGATGCTGAGCTTGTCGATCAGAAACGTCGGCAGTTCGGCGGTTCGAATCCCTAGTGCAGGTCTCCTGCGTGAGCAGAGGGTTGGACTAGATTACCTCCAAGGTCCCTTCCAACTTTGTTACTGTTAAAAATCTGTTAATTAGGAATGCCAGTTGGGTGATTTTGGGTCAGTCACTCTCTTTCAGCCCAACTCACCTTCCAAAGGTTGTTGATGTGAGGAAACTAGGAAGAAGAAGTTGATAGATATGTAGAAGATATGTCTGCCGCCTTGAGTTATTGGTAAAAATAATAAAGGCGGGACACAAATAAATAAGAACAATCAGTCAGCCAATGTATCAGAGGCACATCTGGAGGAATGGGAATTTTACTATCAGTAGTAAAGCTCCAACTATCTGCAGAGGGAAAGGTTACAGAAGCCACCCTGTACTGCGGGGAGAAAAATCTACGTAAGCATTCTTTCAGAATTCAATCACATCTGTGCTCATTTTGGCACACTCTCCTTCCCATCCCCATTTCGGTAATAAGAAATAGAAGTCACCCATTCAATTGTGCATATTGCAACAAACCATAATTTCATTAACTGGTGTTTTTTTTTAATTGAGCTACAGTATAATTAAGGGACATGGTGTCTCAGTGGCTAAGATGCTGAGCTTGTCAATTGAAAGTCAGCAGTTCAGCAGTTCGAATCCCTAGTGCCGCGTAACGGGATGAGCTCCCATTACTTGTCCCAGCTTCTGCCAACCTGGCCGTTCAAAAGCACGTAAAAAATGCAAGTAGAAAAATAGGGACCACCTTTGGTGGGAAGGGAACAATGTTTCTGTGCGCCTTTGGCATTTAGTCATGCCGGCCACATGACCACGGAGATGTCTTCAGACAGCGCTGCGCTGGCTCTTCGCCTTTGAAACGGAGATGAGCACCACCCCCTAGAGTCAGGAACGACTAGCACATATGTGCGAGGGAAACCTTTACCTTTAGAATTAATGGATTCAGACTAGGTTTGAGCCATAAACTAAGCTTTCTAATCTTCAGTGGCTGAGTTTGCACATGTTAAACCACAAATAAGGAATCCTTGTTATGGCTTAGATTAGAGCATTATGTACATTCATTGCATATTTGATGAAATTCCGGGTGCCGAATATGGAGAATGGTATGAATGTGGCTTTCATGGTGTTTACTGCATCTCCAAGTACAAAGCTTAAAAAAAAAGAAAAATCAAATAATCGCTCGTAATATATAGTTTAAAATATCTCCTAAGTTGTTTTTGTATTTTACCTGCAGAATATCATTATTTACAAGACCAAGCCAGTTTCCTGCAAGGTGAATTATGTTGTAAAATAAATGAAACTCAACCAAAGGATCTAACAAGTTTGCATGCAATCGCTATTTCAAATTCCGAGTGAATTAAATTTAGTAAATTTAAACAAAATTTAGCCTCTAATAAAACATTTTTAAAATAAAAATGATCGTAAAATAAAAGTAACTAATCTGGGTTTTCCAATCAAGTTTCTGATCAATTGTTAAAACAGTTTATGAAGTTCTTAATAATCTTTCTGCAAAATATTCATAACTAGTCAACTCTATAGCGAGTAAATCAATTTTTGTACAAGCAAGAAAATTCAGACTACATGTTATAACCCAAGAGACAGAAATGCTATCTTTAGAATAGTGTCCCTAGCTTGGAAAATATGGTGTTTTTAACAGAGTTTCCTTTGCTACGCATGGCGATTGTTAAATGAGTGATGTCCAATTTTACAACCTCTTTTTTTTTTTGTCACGGTTGTTAAATGAAGCACTGCAGTCGTTAAGTGAATGACAGGGCCGTTAAGCACATCTGGCTCCCCCCCCCTTGACTTTGGTTGTTGGAAGCCAACTGGGCAGGTCGCAAATGGTGATCACATGACCTCGGAGATGATGCAACCATCATAAATGCGTGCCAGTTGCATGAGGAGTCTGATCACGTGACCATGGGGATGCTCCAACAGTCGCAAGTCACTGTTTTCGGTGCCGTTATAACTTCACACGGTCACTAAACGCAGGGTTGTAAGCCGAGGACTACATGTAGTTCCTTTCTCAAGTAGACACCCCCCGCAAGATAAGGAACCAAAAAAATCATGAAAATTTTCATTTGGGGCCAACTCAATCCACCACTTGTAGATAATAAGAATAAAAATAATGCACAGGCTGGCATAAGCTCATCTGCCTCGTAAGAGATCCAAAATTGTCGTAGAGAAAGGGCTGTCCACATGTCCTGTGTTTGGGATGCCAAGACAAAATTTTGGAACCAAGTAATTACGTTAACAAAAAGGGATGTGGTGGCTCAGTGGCTAAGATGCTGAGTTTGTCAATTGAAAGTCGGCAGTTCAGCAGTTCGAATCCCTAGTGCCGCGTAACGGGGTGAGCTCCCATTACTTGTCCCAGCTTCTGCCAACTTAGCAGTTCGAAAGCACGTAAAAAATGCAAGTAGAAAAATAGGGACCATCTTTGGTGGGAAGGGAACAGCGTTTCTGTGCCCCTTTGGCATTTAGTCATGCCGGCCACATGACCACGGAGACGTCTTCGGACAGGGCTGACTCTTCAGCTTTCAAACGGAGATGAGCACCGCCCCCTACATTCGGGAACGACTAGCACGTATGTGCGAGGGGAACCTTTACCTTTACCTTTAATTACAGTAACAGAACAGATCTTATTAGCCAGATTTCAGGGGGAGAAGAGCAGCGGGAAGCAAATTGAAGTGGCTTTTCAGTTTCTAAGAAGCAAAAAAAGCCTCACCTCTCATTAGATTGTGAAAAACATGAATCAAGGAGTTGAAGAGATGCAACTGCCAGGAATTATAATTAGTATATTTTACAGTCCCCTCATTTGCCAGGCAAGGAACTATCTTCTAGAAGAAAAAATTCAATTTCACCTAATTCCATTGCAGTCTGACGCCCTTTTAAAAATTATTGAGATTCTGTTAGGTGTTTGGCTAGTTGATGATGAAAGAGGGAATGCAGAACGCTGAATCATTGGTCATCTTAAATCCAGCAAGTGGCCATTCTCTGCATTTTGACCGAATACCAGTTTGTGTCCTCTTACCTTGTACTTTTTTCACGTTCACCTCATTCTTAAAAGCCACAAAGACGAAACTGAAATTCTTATAAAGCAGAATTGATACTTTCTTATGCTGGGTAGATCTTGGAGACTGAGATGTGAACTGTATGGATGGCATGTATTGCTAAACGTACAGTTCCGTCATCACATGATTTTCATTTGGTGCACTTCTCACATTTACTTTGCACATTTATAGGCTCTCCGATTCTGGTTGGCTTTAAAAAAAATACGATCAGATAACCTCATGATTTAAAAAAAAAAAAAAAACCATAGAAGTTACTCTGAAAGGCCTTGGTGAAAAACGGCACCGTTGTGCAACAAATGCGTTATTTGTTTTTCTTTGAACAACCCTTGGAATGAATGAAGGACAGAACATTGAGTTCTGGGTACCATCCAGATTATTTTTAGGATGGAATCTGGGGAATTCCTGAATAAGAGAAAAAAAATCCACTGGGAATATGTGCTCCTGCAGCTTTGCCATTCAGAGAAGCTCCGTTTTCAGTTGGACTTTCTCAGTAGCGATTTCCTAATGGATTAAAATGTGCTCAGCATCATAAAAGCAGAAGTAGTGAGCAAAACTAGATTTATATTCTGCAGATTATCTGCCCATCTTTTTAGCATTGCACATGGGCTCTCGGCCTGATCTCTTGGGCAAACCACATTCCCTTGTGGACATCTATATTTCATTTGAGTTCACATTTTCCCCATTTTACAAGTCAATGTGCATGTGCGAAAAACTCAATCTCCTAATGTGACGCAGGTTGTCCTTTTTCTCACCATGGACCTTGTGGGAGTATTTTCCAGCCTAGTTGGTTTTTTTGTTTTGTTTTTTTAGATTTAGATGTGTACATTTTCTTTGAGCATCCTTGTTTAGAACTGAAAAAGCTGTACGACAGTGTTTCCATTAAGCATTGGAACATTAGAATAGTTTAGAAGCCAACTAACCGTTGGCTTAGAAGCTTGAAGCACATGTAGAAGAAGGTGATATGGGCTACCAGCTTGCCAAGCTTCCCAAAAGTTTTGGGTTAATACACAGAAGTCATATGGAGATCCAACAACTATTACCGTACTTTCCAGAGTATAAAAGGGTAGAAATGTTGATGTGTCTTATACATCGAATATAGCCATTTTTGACCTCCCGAAGCCCTGCCCCTTCCCGTTTTGCGATAAACGGGACCCGCAGAGAGTTTGGGAGGCCTGCAGAGTGCTCCTAGGGGCCAAGGAGGGCAAAAACTTTTTTTTTCTTGCTTACCTCTTCAAAATTTTGGTGCGTCTTATAGTCTGAAAAATACGGTAATCTTGATGGCAGTGTGACTATCTCTGAAAGCCATCTGCTAGGAGTTCAGTGGCTTCCTCGGGCAATTGGTTGGCCCTCGTGAGAACAGACTGTTGGACCAGATGGGTATGGATCTAGTCTGGCAGAGCCTGGTTATGATCTAACCTTGGAGATCCTGACCCAGCTTATTACAATTCCATATATTAAGCCACTGACCTTGGATGGAGATAGCAACACTATTGGCAATTTCCCCATTGGCTTCTATCTTATTTACTTGTTAAGAGTTAAATTCCACCTTTCCACTGGCCAGAGCCCAGGGGGTATAGGTAGCACTTTCTCCTTTTTATTTTCGTCTACAACAAAAAAAACCCAGTAAAGTTGAGCTGACTCAGAGTCACTCCTGGTGGTCCATCATGAAATTTGGTTTTGTTCAAAGCCCCCCCTTTTTGGGGGGGGGATTTGAAACAGCTGTTCTGCCCTACTGACTCTTTGTTCTTCTCGCAGGCCCTCAGAACGGCTGGAACGATCCCCCCGCTCTCAGCAGAGCTGGAAAGAAGAAAAAGGTTAGCTGCGTAAGCGTGAACCCTCGATAAATACCAGCCTTCTCCTTCCCAGCGTTATTCCCGTGCGATGGCAGGGTCTGCTTGTCGGCAAAGCCCTTTCCAATTGGGTCCATCCGGGGCGACGCCCACATATTTCATATCCTCCTGGATGCAGTCCATTCAGTGGTGACATTCAGATTTTTTTCCCTAC
Source organism: Arizona elegans (assembly GCA_022577455.1). Classification (NCBI taxonomy): domain Eukaryota; kingdom Metazoa; phylum Chordata; class Lepidosauria; order Squamata; family Colubridae; genus Arizona; species Arizona elegans. The sequence continues at coordinate 5,003,373 of JAKOOJ010000009.1, read as the reverse complement.
TGGGCGTGGCTTGGGGGGGCGTCCTGTGACTGGGTGTGGCCAACTCAATGTCATTCACGGCCACTCAGCCACATGACCCCCCCACCAAACCACGCCCACAGAACACGGTAGGAAAAATAATATGTATGAGCACCAGAAGAGCTCATAGTGAATGCTGTGGCAGAAAGAAGCCAAACTTCTCTCCCTCCATTCACAGCGGAGCTGCTGCTCCCTTTATCGTCCCCCCCTGGCCCCCTCCCTCCCAGTGGTCAAAGTACCTTAAAGCAACAGGCTGTAGGAGCACCGCTTTGAATGGAGGGAGAAAAGTTCAGATTCTCTCTGCTGCAGCATTAAACGTTGAATGGGTCGAGTGGCCGGAAGGAGCAAGCGAGCGGCCGGAAGGGGTGAGCAGCGGGCGGGCGGGCATGGGCAGGGCCAACCAGGGGTGGTTTTTACCAGTTCAGCGAACCGATTCAAATCGTCCCTACCGGTTCTCCCAAGCCAGTCGAAACCGGTCAAATTTCACCCCTGAATCCATCCACCTTTTCTTGGGCCTGCCATGCGGTTGCTGGCCATTAGGATGCAGGTGTCAGGTTTCGGTGCTATCTTGAATAAACTTCATTCTCAAGCGCAAACTCTCTAATGAATCACTTTTATTTTAAGAATAGCAGAGTCCGACATTTCTGATTCAGTTTGGGGGCAGCCAAACTGGCCCCTCCTTCCAACCACCTCCTCTTCCGCACTCCAACCCCAATGTCCCATTGGCCATCATGCAGATCCATCTCTACATCCCAGCACGTTCTTTTCACAGGAATGTAGCCCCCCTCCTCGTCTCCCAGGAAACACTATCTGTAACATACAAAAACTAGGTAAAAGTTCATCTCAGCAATAAATCAAGCTTCTGCTCTCTCTCTGCTTCATCTCTTTATGTCAGCGCTGGAAGAGAGCCTAATTTGGAACGCTGACAGCAGGCGCATGGCTGGTCCTTGCCACCGAGTCTTCTTGACCGCATCAGTACCAGTCTGGCTGACAAATAATGCTCAGCCAGGGTTTAACCCTGTGGGAAGGATGGAGCCATCTTTAAACATGACATCTGCAAGCTTCCTCTTTCCCTCCCCTCCCTTCCATCTACTCCTTTGGGAAAACAATACGCCAAAATTTATTATTATTGCTTTAACGGAGTGATGGGAATTATATTTTTTTCTGTGTGGCCCAAAGCACTAAAAATTTGTTCAGAATGGCATGCAGATTGGGCCGTTCATGGCTTTTCTCTGCTTTCCTAATGGGCGAAAGAGCAATTTTGGAAAATACGAAATGCTGAGACCCACAGCCCTGCAAAAAAGAAAAAAACAAAACAACAACCCACAACTACAGAAGTGGTAAACATGTCATTGTTTCCCCTTAAACAGCGGAAATATGCAGCTTAATGTCGCAGGGATCCTGAAAACATTACAGTATTGTGATTTTCAAATAGGGACAGAAGTTAGAAAGTTACTAAAAATAAGTTACGGAAACTTAATAGTAACCGCATTTAATCTTAAATAGAAATTCAGTGGCATTGTCCAGTTCTTATCTACAGGTTTTTCTTTTTTAAATGACAGCTCTGAGTTGCTGTATTCCCCTCCCCCTCAATCTCGTATCCAACAACTCGGGGCATCTTAACAACATAAAAGCATTGAAAAACATTAAAATCATTCATTCTAAAAACACAATAAATAAAAACATCAACAGATAAAATCAAGGAGACAAGATGGCAAAGAAGGGAGCCGGACTCACGGGGTGGGCAGGTGAGAGATGACGTTGAATTTTAATTAGTCAGCCATTTTAATTAGCCAACCACCATCATGTCATTCCTTCCTTGTTTTCATTGTAGGTGCCTGATACCTTCTTGCCACCTGTTCCCATCACGGCCCCCATCATGACTCCTTTGTCAGACCCACAAGCTCAGCTGCAGCAGCCCCCCACTTCAGCCCCACCTCCGACTCAGGTTCCCTTCCAGCCCTCCCATCTGCCTCCGGGCCAGCCAGGGTTACAGAACCCCTTCCAGAATGTTCCACCACCAGGGGTCCAGACAATCATGACTCCCACGGTATCGGCGTCTAGTATGGAAGGAGCACCAGGAGCTCCAACGGGAAACACCATGCAGGTAAGATGGTCTTGATAAGCTAGCAATTCTCCTTGGAGGTTACCAACTTCTTACTTGCCCAAGAGGTTCACGCAACCACAATTTTTCCACCGTACATCTTCCTCGGAATCTTTTGAAGAACTCAGGAGGTTGAAAAAGCCATAGGTGGGGAGATATCTGCTAGAAAGGAATTCTGGAATGGTGTCTGAAGGAAGATCTTCAGGAAATTCCAACAGTGCAGAAGCCTGGGCTGGTTTCCCCTGCCCTTGTCCCTCCCACTGAAGTTTGACTGTGAAAAGAATTATGATATGGACTTTGTCCATGATTGAACTTTTGACTATGATATGAACTATGCTGAAGTTATAGAAGGGAATATCTGTAGGATTGAACTATGCGGCCCATGGTGCTCTCTGACCTTGGTTGTTTTCTCACAGATGTTCATTACCAAATTACCATACTTTTTGGAGTATAAGACTGACTCTTTCCCACCCTAAAAGGGTGGAAATGTCGGTGCGTCTTATACACTGAACACAGCCATTTTTGGCCTCCCAAAACCCCTGCAAAAATGGGGCATGCAGAGGGTTTGGGAGGCCTGCAGAGTGCTCCTGGGGGGCTGGGGAGGGCAAAAATGGGATGCGTGGGGGGTTTGGGAGACCTGCAGAATACTCCTGGGGGCCAGGGAGGGCAAAAACTTTTTTTTCTTGTTTTCCTCTTCAAAATCTTGCTGCGTCTTATACTCTGGTTCGTCTTATAGTCCGAAAAATATGGTAGTAGGGAGTGTTAGTAGGGAGTGGGGATTTGCTCTCATTTTATTTTGTAATGGCTTACCCTCTGGCAGAAACTGCCAAAGAAGCTAACCATAAACAACCACCAAGCCCACTGCTACCAACAGTGACAAAAGGTTGGGGCCACGCAAATCCCCCCCCCTAAAAAACCCTTCAATTATTTCTTTCTCTCTCCAGCACATGCAATCCCTGCCCACGGAGAAGATAACAAAAAAGCCCATTCCTGAGGAACATCTCATCCTAAAGACCACTTTTGAAGCTTTGATCCAGAGATGTCTCTCTTCAGCTACCGATCCGGTACATCTTTCATAGGAGACGCCAGCTCTGTTATTATTATTATTTTTAATGCATTTTGCATGACATAATCATACACCCATAACTTTTGTGACATCCATCATTAGGTGACAAGTCACACCAGAACTGATTTATTACCCCTAGTTCAGCTCTCCCCCATGCTCCATGTAATCAAGTTATCAGAGAAATTGCAGAATTGCAGCTACTGTTTGATTTATGCAGCGAGTTAGAGGGGGAGCCCCTCCTCTGAGAAGCTCTGATGAAATTTTAGGGCTTGCCAGCACCCATGGGAAGCAAACATTAAAGGTATGCAAAATATCCATGTACAGTTAATGTCTAAAACAGGAAATAGATGACTCCCATAGTCCTGTTAGCTCTCTGACTTACTCAGATAATGCACAGAGAAACATTTAATCATTTTCTCCAATTCAGTTTGTGATAAGCTCTATAGCGCCTGTCATCCCCAGCCAAGATGGGAAGCGTTAGGAAATGATAGAAGTAGTAGTAGAAACAAATATTGGAAAAAGGTTGAAATGCATAACAGATATGAGCATTACATCATCCTGGGGCCTACAAGTAAATGCCAGAAAAATTATCCGGGAAAAATTAGTGGGTTTAATTCAGTTTGACAGGTCCATAGAGCCAGGAGTGGGATTCAGCTGTTTCAGACCAGTTCGGGCAAATTGGTAGCTCCAATGATCAGCTGGGAGCAAACCGGTTCGCTCCGACAATCAGGTGGGCCTGCCCTTGCATTTTACTTACCTTTATCTTCTCAGCTGATTCGCGCGGCAGAACAGATTGCCGCGCCTCAGCTGTGTTACTCCCCAGAAGTAACGGAGAAGGTTAGTTTTGTTAAAACTGCGCATGCCTGCGCACGAAACACACAATCACCGAACCAGTTGTTAAACCGACGGATCCCACCGCTGCATAGAGCCATTGGAAGTTAGATAGAAGAGAGGACAGAGGAATTACTTGTTAACATTATGTCGCAAACCACTTCTCAGTTCTTCTTTGGAGGGGCTCCAGAATTGACTATTCTCTTCTTCCCACTGCTAGGATGCAAATCCAGAACTTGGATTTAGCCTGCATTAAGAAGCTTGTTTTTCTTGATCCCAAGCCAGTTTGTAGCTTCTAGGCCAGGGGTGTCAAATTCAAGGCCTGCAGCTCACATCCGGCCCGCGGGATGCTTAGATCTGGCCCGCGGGGCCAGCCTGGAAACAGCAAAGGACAGGTCCACAGTGCCTCTGCTGGTGAAAACGGAGCTCCGTTTTCGCTGGCAGAGGGCTAGCGAAACAAACTAAAAACAAAACAAAAGGAGAAATGTTTCCTCTGGCATTTGAGCATGCAAGAAGGGACAGGAAAGGAGGAAGGGAAAGAGGAAAGACAAAGAAAAAGATGGGAAGAGAGCAAGGAAGGAAAAATAAGGAAAGAAGGGAAGGAAGAAAGAATGAAGAGAGAAGGAAAGGAAAGGAAGGAAGGAAGGAGATTATAAGAGTGAGGGAGGTCTCAGGGAAATCCTGTCTTAACAGTTGGCCATCACAGGTGCCTCTGTGTCATGGCCACACCCATCCACTCCCTGGCCTCCTGAGGCCAAATGCAACCCTGATGTGGCCCTCAATAAAATCGAGTTTGATACCCCTGTTCTAGGCTGTCTCAAAAAAAAGTCTTTAGCTATCCAACTAAAGTAGGAGTAGGAGTAAGTAGGAGCCTTGGTGGAGCAGCGGACTAAAGCGCTGTTAAATAGCACTTAGCTGCCAGCTGCCTGCAATTACTGCGAGTTCAAATCTCACCAGACTCAAGGTTGACTCAGCCTACCATCCTTCCGAGGTAGGTAAAATGAGGACCCGGATTGTGGGGGTAATAAGCTGACTTTGTATAAAAAAGAACACCGCTTGGGGGGAGCCAAAAGCCCTACTAAGCAGGTATATACAAAAGTATGAAGGCTATTGCTTAACGCATTGTAAGCCGCCCTGAGTCTCCAGAGAAGGGCGGCATATAAATCGAACCAATAAATAAATAAATAAATAAATAAACTAGGCAGAGCAATTCTGAGATCTTTCTAGAACAATGCTGAGTATCTTAACATGTCAGTCTTGCTTCTTCAAAACATAAAGGAAAAACACAATGCTATAGGCATTCCTCAAGGGTAGCCTCATGGAGAGCATAAAATCCCAACACATGTGCCCATATCCCCCACACGCATTTCGTGTTCCTTTTCTCCAAAGGGAGCAGCGAGATATTCAAAGACATGGCACCTCTGGAGGATGCAAAAGAGGACAAACCACAACAGATTTATATGTGCAAAATCCTTAGATGTCTGAATGCAAGGGGTTCCCGGGGGCGGAAATGGTTAAAAGTATAATTTCTAACTGTATTCCTTTCCCCATGGATGTACACCTTGAAAACACAGGTAGATGCAACTGTGGCTTTCCGTCAGGGCAATAAGACAATATTTTCATTAATGTTCTGTTCTGCTTCCTTCCATAGCAAACCAAGAGGAAATTAGATGATGCCAACAAACGCCTGGAGTTTCTGTATGATAAGCTTAGAGATCAGACGGTAAGCTTTATCTATTGCCACGCGTATCTCTTACGTCCAGTGAATGAAATTGCATTTTGTTGGCTAGAGCCCAGTGTTCAAGTACGTCAAGATCCTTCTGGATCTTAAGCCTATTTTTCTGACCTAGGCTTCCTTAGAAAGTAAACAGCACAAACTTAGTCCCGGCAAACCTCTTTAATTCATATGGCGGTGAATTATTGTCATTCCCAGTCCAAAAGGCTTCTCAAACAGTCTTGCAGGGGAGTGTTTACAAACATTCCCCTTATCTCCCTTGGAATGCTGCCAGAGAACTAATTGCCACACGCAGGACAAGGCCAAACTTAGCACAGAGTCAAACAAAGAGGTGGGTTTCAGCAGGTTCTGACCAGTTCCGGAGAACTGGTAGCGGAAATTTTGAGTAGTTCAGAGAACTGGCAAATACCACCTCTAAGTGGCCCCGCCCCCATCTATTCTCTGCCTCCCGAGTCCCAGCTGATCGGGAGGAAATAGGGATTTTACAGTAAATTTCAGAGGTGGGTTTCAGCAGGTTCTGATCAGTTCTGGAGAACCGCTAGCGGAAATTTTGAGTAGTTCGGAGAACTGGTAGTAAAAATTCTGACTGGCCCTGCCCCCATCTATTCTCTGCCTCCCGAGTCCCAGCTGATTGGGAGGAAATGGGGATTTTGCAGTATCCTTCCCCTGGAGTGGGGAGGGAATGAAGATTTTGCAGTAGCCTTCCACGCCCACCAAGCCCTTCCCAAGCCCTTACTACCAGTAGTAAAAAAAAAAAAATTGAATCCCACCACTGAAACGATCCGTCGTGTTAAGGAGGGTTCTCATGTTTTATTCTCCCCTTCTTTCCCAGCTCTCTCCAATGATAATCAATGGTTTGCACAACATTGCCAGGAGCATTGAAACCCGGAACTACACCGAGGGGCTGAACATCCACACCCACATCGTCAGCACCAGCAACTTCAGCGAGACGTCAGCTTTCATGCCCGTGCTGAAAGTCGTCCTCACTCAAGCCAACAAGCTTGGGGTCTAAAGCTGGCTTCGGTAGAAGTCCTAGAGCTGTGGAAGGGTGCATGACGTGTTCCACATTCTGTCCCTTAGCGCATGATGCGGTAGAGAGAGCAGGTCATGGCAGTATCCCTGCCAGAGGAGCTTCATTTTAGAAGGGCTCGTGAGCTCTGGTGCTTATTCTTTCTCTTCTCTTTTATTATTCCTACCTACAGATACTGTATTTAATTATGCCACCACCCCCTCCATATCGTCCATTTTAAATGCATGGTATCTGCTGCTTTGAAAGTGGCTTTTAAATACTGTAAAGAGAGAGGATGAGGCAGCCGTCAAAAAATATTTCCTTCCACAAGTCTCATTATCAACCAATTAAAAGTTCCAGATTCTATTTTATATGTGTGCTGACTTATTCTTTTAAAACATTCATTGTTGTTTCGGTTATAATCAGCTGAACTTTCAGTTCCATGTCATAGTTTGGGTTTTTGGAACCACATGAATTGCTTATTTAGGCAACCGGCTAGAAAGCAGAAGATTGTGAATTCTAGTCCTGCCTTCGCTATGAAAGCTAGCTGGGTGCCTTTGAGCCAAGCACCAGGAGTCTGTGAGTTCCAGTTCTGCCTTAGTCTATAAGTTTGCTAGGTGACATGGGGCCAATCACCAGGAGACTGTGAGTTCTACTCCCGTCTTAGATATGAAAATTAACTGAGTGACTTTGGGCCAATCACCAGAAGACCATGAGTTCGAGTCCCACCTTAGACATGAAAGTTAGCTGAGTAACTTTGGGCCAATTACTAGGAGACTGTGAGTTGTACTCCCACCTTAGCCAGTCACTCACTCTCAACACAACTCGGCTCACAAGGTTGTTATAGTGGGGAAAATAGGAGGAGGAAGATGTCTTTGATATGTTCTCTGCCTTGAATTATTTGTAAACATAAATATGGGTCACAAACAAAATAAAAATACGTAAATAAAAAGTACTTTCTCAAAATCAAACTTCAGCCTTATTTCAGTTCAGGTTCAGTAACCTCAAAATTACTTGTGTAATGTTGACACAGGCTGTTTTAAACAGATACCGTAATTGTATTGATGATCTCATCAGTGATGGAATTGTGCTGTTGGATTGATCATTCTGATATTTTATGTTTCCGAAGCTTTCACACTTTGGATCTTCATGAAATGTTGACCAACAATCCTTTCTTCTTTGAGAGGACTATGAGCGATATTCAGGATAAACATCAGGACGTTATCCTATTTTTTGTAATTCTGTGCAGCATTGTAAAAAATGTATACTGTATATTTATTAATGTACACTCCCAAGATCAAACTCACAAACATTAAAATATATACAGTGGTTCAGGGAGGGAAAAAAGCAAATTACATAAAAACCAAAGACAATGTAAAGAAAGCCACCAGCTGATTCCTGTAAGCTAAACCTAGATAGAAATGTTGCCATAGTCCTTGACCCATTTAGGAATTGATCACTTAAAAAGAAAGCAGTGATCACTTCATCATGAGGGAAATTACCGTGTTTCCCCGAAAATAAGACCCTGTCTTATATTTTTTTTGAACCCTGAAATAAGCGCTTGGCTTTATTGCCATGCACTCAAAAGCCCGATTGGGCTTATGATCAGGGGATGTCTTATTTTGGGGGAAACTATACTTCGCAATAACTGGGTTTATAAGCTTTAATCACCATTGTATCCATGTTATTAAAAAATCATGGATAGATTCAATCTGTATCTGACCACATACAAATTAAGCAACATAAGTCTACACAAACCCCCAAAGAGTTGCGGACGGATTCTAATTGTGTTACAATGCTACAAGTTGAGTGAGGGATGCATGCAGGGTCCCTGCAGGGTCATAAAAATATAAAAATTCAGAGGTATCCATGGTACCTCATTTTGTAAAAAAGTTGCAGGCTTCTTTATATGTCAAAAGAGGTTTCATCTCTTTATTTAAATTCTATAGCTTTCCAGACAGTTTCAAATCTTGACTTAACTACTACAACCCAAAGAATGAAAATGTTCCACATATTGTCATCTCATTCCTATATGGATTTAAACCTAAAAGCTTCCACGGCTTTAAAAAAGAAAAAAAAAATTCCCTCCCCACCCCCCAGCTATTGAACTATTTGGTAGTTCAAGCATAGATTCAAGGATAGAATCAAGATCATGTGAAGTGTTAATACCACTTTTTAATGCCTTGGTAAGCCCACACTTGGAATATTGCATTCAGTTTTGGTCGCCATGATGTAAAAAAGATGCGGAGACTCTGGAAAGAGTGCAGAGAAGAGCAACAAACATATGAAGAACAGTTGCAGGAACTGGGCATGGCTAGTCTGATGAAAAGAAGGACTAGGGGAGACATGATAGCAGTCTTCCAATATCTCAGGGGTTGCCACAAAGAAGAGGGAGTCAAACTATTCTCCAAAGCACCTGAGGGAGGACAGGAAGCAATGGGTAGAAACTAATCAAGGAGAGAAGCAACCTAGAACTAAGGAGAAATTTCCTGACACTGAGAACAATTAATCAGTGGAACAACTTGCCTCCAGAAGTTGTGAATGCTCCAACACTGGAGGATTTTAAGAAGATGTTGGATAACGATTTGTCTGAAGTGGTGTAGGGTTTCCTGCCTAAGTAGGAGGTTGGACTAGAAGACCTCCAAGATCCCTTGCAACTATTCTATTCTATTCTATTCTATTCTATTCTATTCTATTCTATTCTATTCTATTCTATTCTATTTAGGTTTCAGGAGACCATCCTTTTTTTTTAAATGCATGATTATAACAATGATTCCAATAAAGAATCTGCACAACTCAGAGCTGAACGGGTAGAATAACGAAATAGTTTCCGGACAATCACCAAGTTAACAAAACATCAAGAACCCAACAATTGTAACAACGGGCTAGTCAGAAGCTTGCTTATCTAGCGTAGGGAATCATTCCTAGGCTATGGAAAGAACCTCCTTGGGAGTCGTATTTGGCCCTATTCTATTCTTAGAAAATCTGTAAAACTGCATCTCTTCTCTTCCACTGGCCTTTTCAGGGGTTGAGTAAAGTTGGTTCAAAAATAACTTTTGGAAAAGATTTTTTTCTTCTTTATTTAACCAGTATTAGTCACCTGAGTACTCATTTAAAGAGAAAAGTGAATTAAAATTGATTTTTTTTGGGGGGGGGAGAAAGGCTCTAAAAATTCTTTGAACGCAGTCTAATAAAGCCTCAGCAAGAAGCAGTGCAAAAATAGCCACTCCTACTGTAAAAATGGGAATCGGATGGGACCCAGATCGTGAAAGCTGATGCAGAGAGCTCTGCATTTCCTCTGTAAGCATCATGAATCGAATTCTTTTTTAGCTGCGTTGCAAAGACTTGCGGTCCCCCCTCCTCTCTTAATTGGCTTAAAGCCCTTCGAGTCAGAAATTATTCTATAATTTTTAACCGAAGATTGCTACTAAAAAATTCAATTGCTCTGAAGGCCGTGTCTTGATCCACCAGGGATGGACAAGCCATAAGACTTATAGATCCTGTAGAATTTATCCCCTCTGCAACTAGAACAGCCACCCTTAACAGCAAATCTGTCTCATGCGTCGGGCACATATTCCTTTCCATTCTGCCGCAAAAACAGTGGAAGATAAAGCAAAATGGAAAGGGGAACGGGGGAAGCACTAAGTGCATTGTGAAGACAAAAGGGGAAAAAAGGGGGAGAGGGACTGTGGGATGTGGAAGAGGTAAGGAGAAGAGAGAAGCGGGGCGAGAAGGGGGGAAAAATAAGCCTGATAAAAGAATTTAGAAGGCTAATTTGGCTAGGGAAAGAGATCCAGTTACCGAATCAACCATAGAGCGTTTCAGTATTTTAGCAGCATCTATGCAGCCATTTGTATTGCTTCTTCGTGCTTTTTCTCTCAGGGGCTGTATTCTTACCAGCATGTTTCCATCCCTCCCTCCCATTTTCCACCCCTATAATTATTTGGGGCAACAAATAACCCTATTAAGCAAAAATAACAATAGTAGCTCCATCATGATTTTGAAGAAGGAGGATTTCAGGGTGCTGCAGCTGCCACCGAGAAGCCTCACCACACCTACAAGGGGACATTCTGTTAGTCCTGGCATACAGGTAGTCCTGGATTTACAACAGCTCATTTAATCTGTAGAGATTCTCCGTCATCCAGGCCATGGTTGTCCCAAAGGTGCTTTTTTCAAGAGACAACTGGACTTTCTTGTTTTTTCCTTTGAAGACCTTTCACTTCTCATCCAAGAAGCTTCTTCAGCTGACAAGATAATGGGGAATGGAAGGATTTATATTCCTTGCAGACAGCTGGTCATCTGCATCCTTTTAGACTTTAGATGGGTTGTTGAAGCCAGGGCTCGGTTCTATAATTTTTTACTACCAGTTCTGTGGGTGTGGCTTATTTTGTGGGCGTGGTTTGATGGTCATGTGACAAACAATTCTTTAGGATTTAGCAGAGGTACTGTCTACCAGGCTTTTAACTGCTTGCAGAGCTGTACCAGTCTACCCATTTGTTTTTGGAGCACACTGGTCTACCACCACACTGTTCTTTACCGCTGATCAGCTGTAGGGCGGCCCTTTGAAGCGCCGCGGCAAGAGTTTAAACAGTTTTTTGCCACTCTGCCACCACCAAGAGCATCGGAAACCTCTTTCAGGCAGCTTGGCCTCAACTGCCAATCTACCACCACCGAGCAGTTTACAAGGAGCGGATCGGTTCTAGCCGATCAGTTGGGAGGCTTCTTGGCTTCTCAATTTAAAGCGAAGGTGTCTTGTGGTTTTTTTCTCTTCTTTGTCAAGTGAGCCCTGATTTTTTTCCTTCTGGCCGATCAACTGGGACTCGGGAGGCAGCGAATAGATTGGGGGCGGAGCCAGGCAGAGGTGGTATTTACCGGTTCTCCGAACTATTCAAAATTTCCACTACCGGTTCGCAAGAACTGGGAAGAACCGGTAGCAACCCACCACTGGTTGAAGCACTTGGAAGTTTATCTGTGTCCTCAGGGTTACCTGAGTTGGTTCCTGTAGCCTGACATTTTTTCTCTGGAAATCCATTCCTACTCCCACACCATTCAAAGGGTGTTCATCCAAAAGTGTATAGATAAAAATCTGTAGAGATTCTCAGTCATCCAGGTCATGGTTGTCCCAAAGGTGCTTTTTCAGGCGGCAAATAAAAAAAAATTGCAGACTACAGGAACCATTTGCACTACTCAGGTGACCCTGAGGACACAGATAAACCCCCAAGTGCTTCAACGGCCCTCTAAAAGGATGCAAATGACCAGCTGTCTGCAAGGAATATAAATCCTTCCATTCCCCACCATTCTGTCAGAGCTGAAGAAGCTTCTTGGATGAGAAGCAAAACATCTTCAAAAGAAAAAAAACAAGAAAGGCCAGTTGCCTCCTGAAAAAGCACCTTTGGGACAACAGCTCATTTAGTGACCATTCAAAGTTACAACACCACTGAAAGAAGTGACTTATGATCATTTCTTACACTTATTATGACCCTTGCAGCATTTCCCACGCTCACGTGATTTACACTAGGATGCTTGACATGTGTTTCATATTTATGACGGTTGCAGTGTCCTGGGGTCACGTGATCCCATTTTGTGATCTTCTAATAAGCAATGTCAATGGGGGAAGCCAGATTCACCTCACAACCCTGTTACTAATTTCACAACTGTGGTGATTCATTTCAGAAACAGGGCAAGAAAAGTTGTAAAAATGGAGGAAAACTCAATTAACAAATTTCTCACTTAGCAACATAAAATTTTGGGCTCAGTTGTGGTCATTAGTCGAGGACTACCTGTACACAACAGGGTTTTCCCCATCTATCTTACAACTGACCTTGTATGATTCTAGCTAACTTCTGTGTCCTGCCCATAAGAACAATGTTTGGAGAATTGCTGTAGATTCTCTATATCATTTTTTTAATGCCAGCCTTTTTCACAGATTTAATGACTAAACAGTTTCTCGTACTCTCCATATTCACCTTAACCCTAGACCACAAGGTCTGATAAAATATTAGCAACTCAAAAGTCTATGTACGGTTGTCTGCATAATGCATTGGCCAGCTGAAAATTATTTATTTATTTATTTATTTATTTATTTATTTATTTATTTATTTATTTATTACATTTCTATACCGCCTTTCTCCCGTAGGACTCAAGGCGGTGTACAGTCAAGAAAAATATAGATACACAAACATCATAAAATTGCTAATTAAAATTATTACTTAGTTTGGTCAATTAAATAAAACCCAGAATTAGATAACATTTTAAAAAATCATTCACATGTTCATATGTTTAGCCCCGCCTGTTGGAACATCAGGGTTTTGAGGGCACGGAGGAAAGCACGGAGATCAGGGATATTTCGTATCTCAGGGGGCAGTTCATTCCAAAGGGTTGGAGCCCTCACAGAGAAGGCCCTCCCCCTGGGAGTCGCCAGTTGGCATAATTTGACGGTACCCTGAGTAGTCCCTCCCTGTGAGAACGAACTGGTCGGTGGGAGGCTATTGGTGGCAAAAGACGATCTCGTAGGTACCCAGGTCCTAAGCCATGGAGTGCTTTAAAGGTGATAACTAACACCTTGAATCGCACCCAGAAGACCACCGGGAGCCAGTGCAGCTTGCGAAGGAGAGGTGTTACATGGGCATAACGAGCTGCGCCCTTAATCACCTGCGTGACTACATTCTGGACCAGTTGGAGCCTCCAGGTGCTTTTCAAGGGGAGCCCCATGTAGAGAGCATTACAGTAGTCCATACGGGAGGTAACTAGGGCATGAGTGACCGTGTGCAAGGCGTCCTGATCCAGAAAGGGACGCAACTGGCAGATCAGGCGAACCTCATAAAAGGCACCCCTGGCCACGGCCATCAAATGATCTTCTAAAGATAGCTGTGAATCCAGGAGGACACTCAAATTGCGGGCCCTCTCTGTGGGGAGCAAAATCTCATCCCCTATTGTCAGTGATGGTACCAGCTGACTATACCGGGATACCGGAAGCCACAGCCACTCGGTCTTGGAGGGGTTGAGTCTGAGCTTGTTTCTCCCCATCCAGATCCTCACGGCCTCCAGGCAACGGGACATCACAGCAAGGGCATCATTGGGGTGGTCTGGGGTGGAGATGTATAGCTGTGTGTCATCAGCATATTGATGAACACTCACCCTGAAACCACGGATGATCTCGCCTAGCGGTTTTATATAAATGTTGAACAGAAGGGGTGAGAGGACTGACCCTTGCGGTACCCCACAAATAATAAAATTATGTGGGATTTCATTCAGAAGATGCTTATTGGATACTGTTCTCTAAATAGGTATGTTTCATCTGAACTTTATTCCAGGCAGGTACCCTCCAGGCCCTCAATTTACGACCACGATTGAGCCCAAAATTTCTGTTGCTAAGTGAGACAATTGTTAGCAATAGCACTTAGACTTATATACTGCTTTACAGTGCCTTACAGCCCGCTCTAAGTGGTTTACAGAGTCGGCATATTGCCCCCAACAATATCTGGGTCCTCATTTTACCTACCTCGGAAGGATGGAAGGCTGAGTCAACCTTGAGCCTGGTGAGATTTGAACTGCTCAATTGCAGGCAGCCAGCAGTCAACAGAAGTAGGCTGCAGTACTGCACTCTAACCACTGCGCCACCATGGCTCTTAAGTGAGCTTTGCCCTATTTTGCAACCTTTCTTGACACTTTTTTTATATGAATCACTACAGTTGTTAAATTAGTGATAAGGTTGTTAAGTGAATCTGGCTTCCCCATTGACTTTACTTGTCAGAAGGTCCCAAAATCATCATAAATACGAACCAGTTGCCAAGTATCTGAGTTTTGATCAGGGATGCTGCAATGGTCATTAGTGTAAAAAATGACCATGGCGTTTTCAGTTCTGTTGTAAACTTGAGCGAATAATTGTCAATCAAGGACTATCTGTACTTATGGGAATTATGGAAATTCTATTCTAGAAAATCTGATCAGTTGGAAGTTAGGAAAATTGGTCCTAAATAAATATCTGGCCTTATATTGTTTGTATAGTTTAAAGAGAGTTGCAACTGTATGAATGCTATAGACAAGACCTGGGGTATTTCCAAGCGCACATTTGAGCTATAAAATGATCCCAGGTCTGGTCTGGAAAGGATAGATTCTAGTTCTGAGCTAGCTTGGGTGTGTTGGAAGAAATATCCATCTGATTCAGTTCCAAGCAGGGAGAAAGATACTGGAAACATGGAGGCTGATTGCAAAGATGGTTTATTGACGGACAGGGCCATATGGGTTTGAGGTCCTGGTCAGCTGAACACATGGTGTAGAGAGTGAGAGTTATTTATACCCACTCTCGGCTTTGAACTTTAGCTTCCTGTTCCTATGGCAAGAGCATGTATTCTATTAGCTGTTGTCAGACTCCCATGGGGCCATGTGAAGTCATGTTTGTCTGAGCTCCCAGGTTTGGTTGAAGCTTGGAGGGTGATGATGTAATCAAGAGGCTTGTGTTCTGAAAGGGTATTGGGCAATTCCTATTGTGTCTTAATGGCTTTGCCCTGGTTCGGATCTTGAGTGAGGGCTAATCCCATCACCCTGGAGCTGAAGGTCTTTTGTCTTATAGATAGGCTGGCCCAGTCCTTGCTGGGGCTATTAAAAAAGGTGGGGGCTGCTTTCCAAGAGCATGTTTCTCCTTTAGGGAAATATAATATTCCTGTCTTTTTAATATTTCTCAAAATTTTTCATTCTTCTAGGAGAGGAGGGGGGCTAACTTTCTACAGGTGATTACCAGTGGCTCTTGGATTCAGAAGTAAATATAAGCCATGCAATTTAAAGACCGTGTGTCGTCTACACAATGCCCTTGAAAAAAATAAAACCTGCAGAATTGTGCAGGAGTCCTCTTAGCACAGCGTCTCTGAACCAGAAAGACAAAAATCCGGGGAGGAAAGACATTGAATCAAAAAATAAAATGGAAGAAATGCAAAGGCACAGAACAATTGTCAAATAAGGTTATTGGGAAAATCCGCAGCAAAGCACACGGAGGTTTATAAATGTTAAAATCCCTTGATAAAAGAAACCCAGCAAAATTCCATCTGGTCACTAGGCAACATCTATGCAGAGTGCTAATTAAGTCTATATGCTAGATAACCCCCTTTTGCTAAATATTTTTTTTAAAAATTCACACTGGCTGTGATTCCTTGCTATTATTACTCTGATATTACTGTGGAGTCTTGAAGAAACCATGTAATAAATAAAGCAAGGGGGAAGAAGCCCATTTGGTTTTAAAACGAAGCAATGTCCTCTATTTATGGAAGTCCAGAGCTGAGTCTGAACTGTAGCAGAATCGTAGTCTGAAATGCCCTAGAATTTTCCATCAGACGACCTTCTACCACAAAATATTTAAATTTGGGCAAATTTTCTGGGCCTGTTTATCAATTTCCAGGCCTATTTTTCTAACCGATCAAATTTTAATCATACCCTATTTGTGGGCTGTTTATAATTCAAAATGTTAACATTAGATTACATGACTTCATAACATGAAAAGATAAAAAAAAAAATCTCATTTTTCTTATTAGTATGTAATTACAAACACAAACACACAGCAGCCCGAAATCAATTAATCACTTTTATTCCTGTCACTACTACCTCCCTCAGCCACCAGGCCTAACGCTACTATCACAAATCACTTTAGGCTTATCTGCCAATTTTTATTTTATTTTATTTTTCAAGAATTTCTTCTCCCAGGAGCCTCTTCTACCCCATTGGAAATGACAAAAGGAAGAAGAAGAAGAAACAATCACAGGAAATACTAAATTCTTGGTTTTACACGTTGCCTGTAAAATAGAAATTATAGAAATTCAGCTTCAATGAATTTGGGGTGCAGATTCTGTGAAGATATTATTTGCCTCATGATGTGGAGATAACCCTTTGATGCTGGAAGTGGATTGATACCCCAAGATATATACCGTGTTTCCCCGAAAATAAGACCCTGTCTTATATTTTTTGAACCCTGAAATAAGTGCTTGGCCTTATTGCCATGCACTCAAAAGCCCGATTGGGCTTATTATCAGGAGATGTCTTATTTTGGTATTTATATCAGCATTTGCTGCCTTTTAAATTCTTCGTTAATTGTGAGTGAGAGGACTGAAATGGAAGTTGTCCCATGTTTGATGAGGTCCTAGAACTGACCCTTTTATCAGGCATTTTAAGGGAAGGCTGGACGAAAGGAACACCAGCAGCAACTGCCTTTAGAAGAGAATATTTGTAGCTCAGGGTTGAGCTGTGGGGTCCTTGGTGCTCCCTGAGCTTGTTTGTTTTCTTGCAGACTTCTCATAACCAAGCTAGGTAACATCATCAGTGCTACCACTGCATTTCTCCACCATTTCAGTGCATTGTAAAAAAGAACTGTGTGTGCCAGCTGGACAAAGCAGCATTTCATTTGATGGTCCCTGTGTACTCATATCCTCATATTTCTCCATTTCTATGCAGTTTTTCATGCTCTGGACTAAGAGGGCCTTGCTGAAGTCCCTGCAGCTCCCATCACACTAAAGACTGCTAGAAACCGAAGTTCAAAATTAATTCAATAAATTTAAACATATTACAGGATGATAGAACTAGAGGGGGTTTTGGCCTACCAGCGTGGGAAAAATACTATAAGGCAGCGAGTTTAACATGGATTAAGGATTGGGTCAATTTGGACAATTATAGACTATTAAAATTGGAAGGCCACGATTTATTAAAGGGGTGGCATGCCTTCTTGTGGAACGCCAGGAACGAAACATATAAACACTTCAAAAATCATATAATAAGAAATTCACTAATTGGCACTTGGCTCGAAATTAAAAACAAACATTATATGAAGGTTCCCGGCTGGATATCTGCATTGGAGGTGGCAATGCACCCCAATACACCAGACCCCCATAAATTAATAAGATATAAAGAATTACTGGATCCCCAAGGAAGATTAAAAACACGGCAGGAACTTAGGGAGCAAGGTATAGAAATAGATTGGTGGCCCTACCTACAAATACAAACTAGATACAATATAGATAGTGAGGAAGGAGGAATCAAAACAAATTCCCAACCAGCTAGACAAATTATTAGGAGCTAAAGATGGAAACTTGATTTCAAAGATTTACAAACACTTATTAGAATTCGACCTAGCAGAAAATCTAGTCAAAGGACAAATGATAGCCTGGGCAAGGAATATTGGTAAAAACATACAATTGGAAGAATGGGAAAGGGTATGGGAAACCAACTATAGAATAACAAAATTGGTAGCATATAAGGAGAACCACTACAAGATGTGGTACAGATGGTATCTAGCCCCTGTGAGATTGGCAAGGATGTATGCAAATCTTAATCCAACGTGTTGGAAATGTAAGCAAGCACAGGGAACCTTCTTTCATGTCTGGTGGCTTTGCCCAAAAATTAAGAAATATTGGATAAAAATAAAAATTTGGATATCAGAAATAATTGCGGAGGATATTGAGCTAGAACCAGAAATCTTTTTGTTAGGAATGCTTAAACAACACATTAGAAAAGAAAAAAAGTACCTAATATTACATATAATTACGGCAGCTAGGTTAGCCCTAGCACAAGTCTGGAAAACAGATCAATTGCCAACGGAGCAGTAAATAATTCAAAAAATTTATACATGTGCAGAAATGGATAGACTAAGGTTGAAATTGAAAGATAAGGAAGACTCACAGTATTTTAAGGTATGGGATAGTTGGTATGAGTGGATAAACCAATGGAAAAGAAGGTAAAGTTAAAATTTAGTAAGAAATTAAAAGTAATAATTATACACCGTCATCAAGATAAAAAAGGAAATAAGTCATTGTGTACATTTGTACTTTATATACCACATATACTTGTTTGTTTGTTGTGATTAGTATCGTTGATTGTATTTTAAGGTTGTGAATGTTTTATATAATTTTATCTTTTTAAATTTAATAAAGTTTGTTTTTTAAAACTAAAAAGAAAACCCAAAAACTGAAGTTCAGCAGTATCCGAATGACCACAGATGGCGTATTCCACTCTAGACTATCCTGCTGATCTGAAGGACGTTGTATCACAAGATGTTATTTGACTAGCTGCAGGTAGTCCTTGACTCACAACACGGACTGTTCAAACTTACAACGGCACTGAAAAAAAGTGACTTATGACTGTTTTTCACAATCATTGCATAATCCCCATAGTCACGTGATCAAAATTCAGATGCTTGGTAACTGGTTCGTATTTATGACGGCTGCAATCTTCCAGGGTCATGTGATGTGACCATCTTTTGTGACCTTCTTACAAGCAAAGTCAAGGGAGAGGCCAGATTCACTTAACAACCTATCCAGGGGTGGGATTCAACTGGTTTGGACAGGTTCAGACCAGTTCGGGAGAACCGGTAGCTCCGGCAATCAGCTGAGAGCGAACTAGTTCACTCTGACGATCAGCTGGGCCTGCCCACCCACCCCTGCGCTATACCGATCTATATTTCCTTTGTTTGAAGCCCAGCTGATAGGCGTGGTGGTTTTACTCACCGGGGCTGCAGTAGAAGGTAAGTTTTAGAGCTGTTTTCAAACACACTGTGTGTGCATGGAGCAAAAATGCGTGCTCAGCGAACCGGTTGTTACATCGGTTGAATCCCACCACTGACCATATCACTAATTTAACAATTGCAGTGATTCACTTAAAAAAAACTGTGACAAGGAAGGTCATCAAATGGGGCAAAACTCACTTAACACACCTGTCTTGCTTGGCAACAGAAAGGTTGGGCTCAATTAGGGTCGTACATCAAGGACTTCCTGTATATCAGTCACCTGTGAAGCATGGGAAAAAGTAGGGAGGAATTGGGCTTACTTCATCTATATTTCCTGCTCATTCTTCCTTTTGTTACAAAGATGTCTGGACAGCATAGTGAAGACTGATGTAGGACATGGAACTGTGAGAAATCTTCTTTGTCTCTCTCTCTTTCAATTTTTTCTTTTGACCTTGGTCTGATTTTGACAAATAGCAACCAAGATGAAACTGTTTCCTGAATTGTGTTAAAGTAGCCTGTTCAATCTGCTGGGAATAGAGTCTGGAGCCTTAAGGTCAGCAACAGATTGAGAAAGCTGCCTTATACATTGGTTCGTATCTGACATCAAGGACATCTGAAACAGATTGCTTCCCTCCTTCCCACATGCTTTTTTTAAATATATATATATATATTTCACATCCTCTGATAATTGAGATTGATTATTCTCTTCTCTTGCAGCATCTCATCCGTGTCTAGTCTAATTTGAGGTTTTAATTAAAGCGACATTGGGATCAGATAGACTTTTGTGAAGAATTTGGATAAATGAAGTGTGGGATGTACAAAATGGGTAAGACATTAAGTATCCCCCATCTATATAAATCTGCTGAAGAGCAGTTGAGTAATCACATTAAAGTTCAGCAAGGCTTCCTTTAGGGAGGCTTGTTTATAAATTACAGTATTCCAAAATCTAATGCAAACTCTTTTTTTAAAAATAATATGGTAGCTAGCTCATGCAGTCAACAGGAATCAAAAACTGACTCAAAGGCACAAAATAATAATGTATATTAATTTTGGATTTAATAAGAAGTATGAGCCATTCAAGAAATATTCTACCGATGTCGTTTAAATTGAAAGATACAACTATGGGATTTCCTTTCCCAGATAATAATTCAGATAATCCTCCAGCTGTCTTTCTGCCTGGGACAGTGGAAGGTGTAGTCCAACATGTTTGGAGGTGAATGGGTTGAGGAAAGCTGTTAAACACCTTGCATTACACATTATTTTCGGCTACTCCCCTTATCTGTCGTCTTCCTAACAGCGTAAATCAGCTTTTCTGGGCTTGGTGCCCCTATAGATATTGGACTTACCTTGATGACATATTTATCATCATAGTTCAATAAAAAATCCTAAACTGGGGGATATGGATATGGCATGTTGGTTCTTCAGTGTTTCATTGGAATTCTTATACAATGATAGATAGATAGATAGATAGATAGATAGATAGATAGATAGATAGATAGATAGATAGATGATAGAGGTAGGTAGGTAGGTAGGTAGGTAGGTAGATAGATAGATAGATAGATAGATATAGAGGTAGATAGGTAGATAGATGATGATGATGATGATAGATGATAGATAGAAAGATAATAGACAGATGATGATAGATAGATGATAGATGATGATAGATAGATAGATAGATAGATAGATAGATAGATAGAGGTAGACAGATGATGATGATAGATGATAGATAGAAAGATAATAGACAGATGATGATAGATAGATGATAGATAGATGATGATGATAGATAGATAGGTAGATAATAGATAGATAGATGATGGATGGATAGATAGATAATAGATAGATAGATAGATAGATAGATAGATAGATAGATAGATAGAGGTAGATATGATGATAGATGATAGATAGAAAGATAATAGACAGATGATAATAGATAGATGATAGATAGATGATGATGATGATAGGTAGATGATAGATAGATAGATAGATAGATAGATAGATAGATAGATGATGGATGGATAGATAGATGATGGATGGATGGATTGATAGATAGGTAGATAGATAGATGATGGATGGATGGGTGGATAGATAGATAGATAGATGATGGATGGATGGATGGATAGATAGACAGACAGACAGACAGACAGATAGATAGATAGATAGATATAGATATGATAGATCCCTGCATCTGAATTGAGATTGCTTTGATCCTAATAGCAAAGACCTTTCTTGCAAAGTAGAAAGGTTCAAAATGTACTAAAAAGAGCGTATTCCATTCTTGTTTCCTTTGGCAGACCTACACATAACCTTTCCCCATACAGGATCTGGCTTGCTTCACTGATCACCCTAATAATCCCTTTTGGTTTTTTTAAAATCACGGTTTGGGCACCAAGCCCCCCAATGCCTTGGGCTACTCCTAATCCCCAAATCCCCGTCTTCTTCTCTCCATCTGATTCCAGCTACGTCAGAACACCTCCGTGGCCTCCTTCTTTGTCGGAGCTGGAGGAGAATGTCTGTCCATTCAGCCTAACTAACCGATAGGTACCACCACCAAACAGTAGCAGCAGAAGGCAAAGATTCTGTCCTACTCTCCATCCCCTCCCTCCTTCTGAATCCCTTTAAGAGCACGCATATGATTGGCTGTAGCTATGCAGGGTTTTTCTCCTATTCTTTCTCTCTCTCTCTCTCTCTCTCTCCTTCTCCCCCATCACCCCTCCCCGGTTTTTCATTCTCTGTTACTGTGAGTTGTTCAGCTTTGCCAAAGCAGCAGCAGCAGCAGCATGAATAATATGCTGGCAACAGCTGTTAGATTTCAAGTTGAGCATCCCTAGATACCTTTGAACAGTAGCTCTGGGAAGGAAGAGAACAGAGAAAGGGAGAAAGGCAGGGGAGGGAAGAGGGGAGAGAGAGAAAAGGAAACCCGATCCCTAAACAAAAAAAGAGAATAATAGCTTTCATCTCCCTTTCTTCCCCTTGCCTTCCCAGTCCCTCAATCAAAGCACGAATTGCTATCGGCGTTTGCAGTCCGTGAAGGTCCACCACCGAGTGAGTAGTGGTGTGGGAGTTTTTTTGTGGGGGGGCAGTCATGTCCAAGCTAGGAACCAAGAACATGAGGGATGGAGAGACAGACATGTCCTGCAATGGACAAGCCGAGAGCCCTTTTGGATCAAGAGAAGAAGAAAGCAAGCAGAAAGTGGAACCCAAGCAAATAATCGTGTGGAGGAATGTCATCTTAATGGCCTTGCTTCACACTGGAGCTGTGTATGCCCTTCTTCTCATTCCCAAGGCCCATTTGTATACGTTGATCTGGGGTAAGTTTCTTTCTTTTTTTAAAAGCATTTTCCTCCATGAGCGAAGGTTGTCTTGCTTTCATGAAATTCATGCGATCTGGGGTTCTTTCACAGGTATCTGTTCCTCAGGAAACTTCATTCACAATGGGGTGCCTGTTTAAGAAGGGGGGAAAAAAAAGCATTACTTTAGAATTATTATTATTTTTGTTGTTGTTATTTTGGCTTACTGGTACAAAAGGACTGGCTGGATTCAGTAGGTAAAAACTTCCAGTTTCGTTCCAAAAATATAATTCCTGCTTTAAATACATTTTTAAAAAATCAAACTCTTGCCATTTATTCATCCAGATTAAATAAAACTAATCTGTTTTTGGTGCTTTTCTGAACAGATTAAAATCTCAGGTTTTTTTACTCATCAAACGGGCCTGAGCACAGCCTGATTCCTGATTAATCTTATAACTACTGATTATTTAGACAAAAGAATAGCCCAAAGGTAACAAATCTGCAAAAATTAATCTTGTAAACGCCCCCCTTGAGGCAGCCTGGATGGGCTACTTACATCCAATTTTACCTGATAAAATAAATACCGTACAGCATCTCATAAATATTTTGTATTATAAAGGTGTAGTATCTTTATGAGAAAAGAGGCAATATTAGTAAGAAAAGGTTATAATAAAGAAACCTGTTTCCATATTTAAAACCCATGAGGTGAGGTTGTTCTCACTGATTTGTAAGAATTCTATTTTTTTTTTTAAGAAGCTGGCTTTCAATATTAGAATGTTTTTCGTTTTCCTTTAGCAGGTGGTTCTTAGGGAAAGCTTTAAAAAAAAATTCACCAGTACTTGTCCAGTTTTTACTTTGTGATGCATAAGAGTGTAACCATAGTGAAATCCTATACATGTCTACTTAAGTAGTCACATTCAATTCATTTATTTGAATTTATTTCAGGTTTATTATTTGAATTTATTTCTAGGTAAATAATTATAGGATAGCAGCTTTCAGGAGAAAGCTGAGGAGAAAGAATTTCAGAAAGCTGATGAATAATTGCAAGCCTCAATAGTTGTGCTTTATGCTTTTGAAGGAACAAGCCATAGTAATATTAAAGATTTTTCTACGTATTTCCTGCAGCTGAGGTAAATGTTCTTCTGCTTTCTGAATATTTTTCTTATTGTGTCGCCAGCTCCTTTAATTTTAGACAATGCAGGGAGATAACTCAATCTGCTGCTGCTGATTGCAATCGGCTGCCAAGACAATTGATTTAATTCAGTGCTAACCTAGCAAACCAAATTTCACACCAAGATGTGAAAAGTGATTTAAAAGATGACACCGGACTAAATTTAGTCCTGTGCAAACTGTATAAAGAGAACGTGTTTGTGCATCATAATTGTCTTTTTTCCTTTGCTGTTGAATAACTATATATCGAGATTTAGCTTGCTCTTATTTCCATTATGCTTTGCAGGCTGATATGAACCCAACAAGGTTTCGACAAACAAAATTATAACGATGGGGCAGGGAAGAAAGCATGAAATAATCAGGGACCAAGGGACAAAACAAAGCAAATGGAAATACGTACAAAATGGCCCAGATTCTCAGAATAGGACATTTTTCTAAGATAATTATTGTAGGGAAGGCAGATCAGGATTCAGAACTTCCTGGTTTGACTAGGTCTCGTTCCATACCACTGTCAAAGAGAAGTCTATTTCCCTTTTGGGTGGATTGAAAATATGTTCCTCTTATAATCCCAGGGTATGTATCCCCATTGTGAACCAACTGGTGCATTTTGTTCTCTGCTCCCTTCTCACAACTGTTTGCCAATATAAAAAAACACTTACAGGCTTCTCCTAAACATGAGAGGTCTGGAGCTGTGCAACATTACACTGGTGTTCACACTAGTTCTTTGTTTCTTCTGTGTGGAAATTTTTTATTTCCCCCTTTTCCACGGCTAATCCTGGAGAAATAGAAATGAGGAAAAGCTATCATATTTTTGAATGTGTGAACTGGATCTTACTCTTAAGCATCACATCGAATGGTTTGGAGTCTATTTCTTTCTCCTTTAGTGAAGAAATGGTGCTTCAGCTTTTATTGTAAGAATAGACTAGAGATGGGATTCTACCATTGAAATCCAGAGATTGTAACCCATAAAGAGCCTAAATCAGGGGTGTCAAACTCAAGGCCTGGGGGACGGATCTGGCAATTGGGGTGCTTAGATCTGGCCCGTGGACCCGCCCTGGAAACAGTGAAGGACTGGCCCATGGTGCCTCTGCCAGCAAAAATGGAGCTCAGGAGGGCCACTTGCAGCTCACCTGGGGTCCATTTTTGGCTGTGGTGGCCTCCTGCAGCCCTCTGCCAATGAAAATGGAGGTCGGTGAGGCCACATGTGAGCTGCCCAGGCTTCATTTTCAGCCGCGACAGCCTCCTGCAGCCCTCTGCCAGCGAAAATGGAGCTCGGGGAGGCCACACGCAAGCCGCCCAGGCTCTATTTGCAGCCGCGACAGCCTCCTGCAGCCCTCTGACAGTGAAAATGGAGCCCAGGCGGGCTGCACACGGCCTCCCTGAGTTCCATTTTCACTGGCAAAGGGCTGCAGGAGGCGTCGCAGCCAAAAATGGAGCCTTGATGAGTGATGTTGAGCTGGCCATGCCCACCGTGATTACACCCCCGGCCAAACACACATGCACCCCAGCCCCCCCCCCCCCCCGAGATCAAACACAACCCTAATGTGGCTGTAAATGAAATTGAGTTTGACACCCCTGGCCTAAACCATCAGAGAGCCATCAGAAATGATGGGCCCAGTAACAAAGCCAGGATAAGTCTTTTCATTTCTACCTGGTGGTGGGATTTCTTTCCTTCTATTATTAGAACAATTTATAATGAGCTTTTTATCGGTTGAAGAGGAGGAGGTGTTATGAGACGCCAGGTTTAGCATATGGGAATGTTCTGTAAGATACATTTATGTTGTCTATAGTTTTATTAACTGCCAGAAGGTATCAGATGGAAAAACTGTTTTATAAAGACCCAAAGAAATAATGAACTGGTCTGTTGGGCCTATATTTTCTGGAAAACTGCGCTTTTCTTTTAAAAACATTTTTTTCATATAGCAAGGATCATCCTTTTCCAGAAATTATCATCCTTTTCCAAAAACTATGAATGAATACCCTGTTTCCCTGAAAATAAGACATCCCTTGATAATAAGCCCAATCACACTTTTGAGCGCATGGGCTAAAATAAGCTGCCCCCTGAAAATAAGCCCTCCCCAAAAATATTTAACCGCATGCGTAGCTGGTCCCCACCATTTCCTCTGGTTAGGGTTAGGGAGACAGAGCTGGAAATCAGGTAAGATGGTGTTCTGCCCCAGCTACGGACCACAAAGCATACAGCACACACAAAGTCCGTAAAAATCTTAGTTTACTAATTAAGGACTACTAATGAGCTTTCTTAATAGTTGTTCAAAAAAAAAAGTACAGTTTAAATCAGTCTTTTCTGAACAAGGGCTGTTAATTTAACTTAATTAACAGCCACCAAGAGTCCAAGGAATAATAATTCAATTCTGAGGCACAGTCTTTCAGATAACCGTAAGCTTACTGTGGTTGGCAGAATGCCCAGAAGCAATTTGCAGGAAAAATGACAAGAGAGAAGCAAGAGCCGATCAGATGTTTCTGGAGTCAATACATGAAGGAATATGAATGAAGTTGTTTTCTACAAATTGCCTCAGTTGTTGTCATTCCTTAAATAAGCTAGGGGAGTGGCCAATTAGCCCCAAGCCTTACTCTTGAGGAGACCTTCTCCTGAGGAGCCATTCCTGCCTTTTGGCAGTTTTGCACGCCCGTGCATTAAGAACAGGCTCCTCCTCTTCTTCCTCCTCATTTATGAGAGCTTCTGGAGGTTCTGAAGGCCCTGGCTGAATCCCCACCTCTAGCACCAAATCTTCTCCAGCCTCCTCATTGTCTGACTCGGGTGCCAGCTGCACAGGATGCTGGCAAATCACCACACCAGCCTCCTTGCTGTTGGAATCAGCTACCAGCTGCACAGGCCGCTGGCGGGCCACAACAGACGGCAAGAGGAGCCCCGTCTTGCTCCACCTGTCCCAAAATAATAAGACGTCCCTGAAAATAAAGCCAAGTGCTTATTTTGGGGTTAAAAAAATATAAGACAGGATCTTATTTTCGGGAAAACATGGTAATTTTTGGGAAACTATTTGCGAATGAATCTTGATTACGAATGAATGTTGCGAATGAACCTTAGCTGCTGAAGAAGTCTTAATTTTGTTAATTTTATTTAATGAACCCTCTTTTTTCCCCCCTTGCAATAATAATGGTTTTCCTCTTGAGGAAACAACACGTTTCTAATCTCCTATCCCATTCTCATAAGTAACTCTACATCCCTACACTTTTTATTTGTGAGATATCTCTTTTTCCTGGGAGATTAACACATTTGTCTTGGGAAATAATGATTAGCTAAAAAAAAAATCCAGAATTTGC
Organism: Arizona elegans; assembly: GCA_022577455.1. Classification (NCBI taxonomy): domain Eukaryota; kingdom Metazoa; phylum Chordata; class Lepidosauria; order Squamata; family Colubridae; genus Arizona; species Arizona elegans. Next base: position 4,976,369 of record JAKOOJ010000009.1, on the reverse strand, counting down.
TGGTGTAGAGGTGGAATAAAGGAAGGAAATCATTTATTAATGAGAGATCAGCGCCCTTTGGAAGCAGTAAATCTCTTTCTTTCCCACCTTAGATCAAGAAATTGTTCTTGTAACAGTTGAGAGTTATAATTTGTAAGCTATGTGGAATGTTTATAGAGACTAAAAGGTGAAGCACTTTGCTATTCTTCTCCCCGTTTTAATCTTGGCACAAGATCCATCACTCTTGAATACAGATGCCTTCTTGGAAAAGTTCCCCAGACATTTAAAAAAAAAAAGGCAATTTCAGAAAGCTGGCTTTGTCAGTGAGATTTGATGACTGAAAGGTGAGCACTTTGGAGGATATATCCATAGCCCTTAGATTTATATATCGCCCCATAGTGCTTTGCAGCACTCTCTGGGTGGTTTTACAATGTCAACATATGTCCCCCAACAATCTGGGTCCTCATTTTACTGATCTTGGAAAGATGGAAGGCTGAGTCAACCTCAAGCCAGTCAGGATCGAACCCCTGGCAGTGTTGTGATCTAGGCTTCCTGAGTCATTAAAACACACGAGTAGTCCCAAAAACCTCTTTTATTTCAACAGCTGTGAATTACATTCATTCACAGCTGAGTCCCAATTAGTTGCAAAAAGTCCTTCGGGAGAAGTCCTTCGGGATAATACCAACCTTTATTTCCTTTGACACGCTGCAAAAGACCTGCTTGGAAAAGCCACACAGAGTCCAGAATCAAACAAAGATGCCGACTGGGAACAGAATTAACAATGTTGCTTTCCTGCAATGGGCCCGCGTGCCTTTGCCCCTCTTTTAAGCCTTATGGGAGGAGCCAATCATATCCAGGCCTTACTCCCAAGTCTTCCCTTTTGTTTTAACTGTTCTTGCCTTCTGGCAGCTCTGCACATGTGCGCACTAGGAACAGGCTCCTCCTGTTCCTCTGCCTCTCTGCTGTCCGACTCTGGAGGCTCCAGAGTCCGCACATAACTCCCAGATGGCCCTGGCCCCATCTCTGCCTCTGATGCAGAGCCCTCATCCGAGCCTTCCCCAGACTCCAGGACTGGCCCATGTTTCTCCCCAGCTGCCTCACTGTCTGACTCTGCTGCCAGCTCCGCAGGCTGCTGGTGGACCACAACAGGCAGTGGGCAGAGTTTGCCTGCAATACTGCATTCTAACCACTGTGCCTTCAGGACTCCACCTGAAACCTTGCTGCATAAATTTGAGACATATTAAATGGACATTGTTACAGGTGATGTGGCTGCATAAAATATTTGGAGAAATGGGAATGGAGCAGAGAGATGGAGAAAGAGTTATAGTGCCTGTTTGTTTGATTAAGTCAAGGGTATCCAACCTTGGTAACGCTAAAATTTGTCGACTTCAACTCCCAGAATTCCCCAGATGGCTGGCTGGGGAATTCTGGGAGTTGAAGTCCACAGGTCTTAAAATTGGACACCCTTGATTTAAATCAGGGGTGTCAAACTCAAGGCCCGTGGGCCAAATCCATCTTAGATCTGGCCTGCGGGGCCACCCTGGAAAAAGCGAAGGACCAGCCCGCAATGCCTCTGCCAGCGAAAATGGAGCTTGCAGCCCTCCCGAGCTCTGTTTTTGCAGGCAGAGGCTTGCAGGAAGCCATCGCAGCCAAAAACGGAGCTCAGGAGCCCGTTTTCGCTGGCAGAGCCCTTGGGCCACCACAGGCGTTCCCGACACAAGTGACATCGAGCTAGCCATGCCCCTCAAGATCAAACACAACCCTGATGCGGCCCTCAATGAAACTGAGTTTGACACCTCTGGTTTAAATAGTTTGATAACATCCCATCAAGTCATTGTTGGTTAGTGACCGCATAGATAGACTCTCTCCCTGATGATCTGCCCCAAACCAGGTCCTTTGACTCTTCCAACAGTGCACTCATGGCTACTATAAACGAATCCATCCACCTTGCTGCTAGTTGTCCTCTTCTCTTTCTTTCCACCTTTTCCAGCACTAGAGCCTTCTCCAGAGAGCTGGGACTTCACACTGTGTGTGTGAAATAGGATAATTTAAGCCTGCTCATTTGTGCCTCTAGAGAGAATTCTGGATTGATTTGTTCAATGATCCATTTGTTTGTTTCCTTGGCTGTCCATGGTGCTCCCAGGAGTCTTCTCCAACACCAAAGTTGAAAGGCATCAAAACACTCTTCCTTTCCTGCATCTTCAAAATCCAACTGTTAGGAGGAAAATCCATCTGGTTCAATTCCAAGCTGGATGATAGACACTGGAAACATGGAGGCTGATTGGAAAGATGGTTTATTGCTGAAGCAGAACCTTATGTGATTCTGGGCAGTTGACAAAATGGAATTGAGAGTGGGTGGGTTTTAATACCTTCTTTGGGCTTTGTATTTGAGCTTCCTGTTCCTGTGCGAGAACATGTCCTTTACTATTCTATTGGCTGTTAGATTCCTATGGGGGTCATGTAGGGGGTCATAGCTGGTTCTATAGGCAAAAGAGGAAATGCAAATCCTAGGTCTTTGTCTGAGCTAATTTTGTCAGCCTTTTCTTTGTTCTTATCTAAGTTTCTGTCTTCACCCAGTCTTTCTGAATGGATTACCAAATCTGCATTTCTAAAAGTTGGCCTCCTCAGTTTCTTCAAGATAATTGTAAATAATTACATTTTCTAGATCAATATACCTAGCAGAGTCCTGATATAGTATTTTTTTTACTAGAAAAACAACAGGAACAACATCAATTTGGCTAATTTAAACAAAGATCAGAATTGTGCAAGCCATACATTCTATGGAAGTGAAAGTTGTGTAGAAAGTTACACCCCCCCACCCCCGAAGAATGAAACATTTTGGGAAATATTAAAAAGGCAGAATATATACAATTATCTTGAAGAATGAATTCCTTGAATGACAATTAAGTGCATTAGGCCAAAAATCTTATTCAATGTTTTTTTTTTCTCTTTGTTGGCCAATTTAAGAAGAAAATTCTGGTTGGCCAATTTAAGAAGAAAATTCTGGTTATCTCACATTTTCTCATAACAAGTAGCATCATTCAGCAGACCTTGGCCGATTCTCCAAAGCTAAGCAGACTCAGATTTAGTTAGACTTGGAAGGATGATCTCTATAATTTCTTAGGACTATATGCCAAATTGGGACATAAAACAAATTCTAGAATATGGCAATGGCAAACTACTTCCATATGGAGGTGTCGAAGCAGTCCCCAGGATTTTCCTAATAAGAATCTTTATTTTTATCTCTTTGCTCTGCAACACCCCAACAGATGAAGGCTCTATATCTCCAAAAATGAGTATGTGCATTCAAAGAAAGGTAATTTATCACATTGAGGAATAACAATAGGCTGCCTTGCAAACTTGCTAAGTCACATTAAATATAATACACTCCGAATTCCCCAAAGACTTGGATAATTTGCAGTAGGTATTGCTACAAAATACAATAACATTTAATGATGCAATTTTATACAGAATCTGACTGTTAGAAATTCTGTTTATATAAAGCACCGCACAGAGCAAACAAAGAGTACAGTCACCATGTGCTTTACTGCTCAACTATCTAACTTGGTTACAGGAAACAAGAAACTCTACTTAAAACAAAAGAACATAGAGCAGTGATGGCTAACCTTTTTGCAGGGGGGTCGCGTGCATGCATGCCCACATCCATAATTCAATGCGCGCATGACACACACACCTGCACTCCCCCCGCTTTTGGCACGTGATGGCAGGCCCGTTTTTCGCCCTCCCGAGGCTCCAGAGGCTTTCTTGGAGCCTGGGGAGGGCAAAAGCGGCCTTCCCCACCCTTCCCTGGAGGGCCTCCGGAGGCCAGAAACAGCTCGTTTCCCAACGAGAATATCATCAGCTGGCCAGTACACACATGTGCGCTGGAGCTGAGCTAGGGCAATGCTCGCATGCCCACAGATATGTCTCTGCATGCCATAGGTTCGGCATCACGTGTATAGAGTACATACCAGAGATCCAAACTTGTAAACACTGCCATCTACTGGCTAAATACTACTGTAGTTGTTGCATCAAAATACATTCCAACAACGAATTCCAACACTTACCTTTTGACTCCATTAGTGGAATGGAAGTGAGAAGCATTGATCATGGCTGTCTATGACTTTAGTCTAGTGGTTAAGGCACCGGGCTGGAAATCAGGAGACCAAGAGACCTACTGTCTCCTTAGGCACAAAGCCAGCTGGATGTCTCTGGGACCAGCCCCTCTCTCTGTATTCTACAAAAGAGACAAGGGCAAATAAATCACTTCTAAAAAATGTTGCCAAGAAAACATCAGGGAGTTGTTTCTTTCAAGTTCTCAGGAGTCGAGGGGTATTTATATATATACAGTTCCAAAACTTCAACTTTCCAAAGTTGAAATACATTCATTCTGTCTTGTATGAGGCAGTTTACCTGACCTATATTAATTTTAAGTAAAGGATGGGGCAGCTGCGTGAGTGAATTAGACCTATCAGGAAACGTATTTTTTTTCCCCCAAGGCTAGAAATATTTGTATTCATTCGTTCTTGGTCTAGTTCAGGCAATATATCTCTTTTCTGGAATTGCTTTAATTTGGGCTACTTTCCAAGATGCTGAAGGACAATGATGGAGAGGAAGGAAAAACCCAAGGTCATTGTAGCAAAGCAGATAATAAAACATTTGAGAGTTTGTGCATGAGAACAATAACACATAAAACATGCAGAGTTTCTATTCTTTTGGGATGTCCTTTACTGAAGTGCAGAGTGGTGTGTTAATTTATGGTAACCAAATATCAGAAGAAATCCATGCTGCAGCCTTTCAAACTTTATTAAAAGGCTTTCGGGAGCTCCAGGTGGCCCATGGCAGGTGTCGTATTGTGAAACCATTCTCAACATTGAATGAAAAGCCATACAATTCCAAAAGAAAGAATTTGAGACACTCCAAACTCTTACTGAAAGACTTTGCTTGTATGCGCAGACATAAAAGGAGAAGGTCAAATGTCAGCGTGCAACCATTAAAAGTAGAAAAATCTTTTTTTAAAAGATTTTTATTTTTTTTTCCCTCATAAACATATCTTAAATGTACAGTTTCCTATCTAACATACATATTTTATTTTAACTTTCATACTAGTACAATCTTCTTCCTAAACAATTTAAGTATATTCGGGGTTGCTCTTCTACCATTTCATCTCCCTTGTTTTACAACAATCCTTCTTCTCCCTCTCCTCTCTTTCCTTTCCCTAAAAGTAGATAAATCTGAGGAAACCATGGGAAAGCCAGATCTTTGTAATTTGACTCTTAACCATTGTCTTGTTAGGTATAAAGGCACGAAAACCATTCATTCATTCATTCATTCATTCATCCATCCATCCATCCATCCATCTATCCATCCATTCATTTTGGACATGTTCAGACCAGATTTGGCATTTTTGTCCACCTACCGAGCCCTTTCCAAGCAGATCTGGGATAGGCAGAGGTGGATGTTTGATGATGTTAGAGGTGTAATCGCAGGACGTCAGCTCTTCTGAGAAGAATTTGCCTTTTGCAGTTGACTGATGGTGATTTTGTCAATTCCAATGGCATTCAAATGGGGCTTCAGTTGTTTTGGGATTGCACTCAACGTGGCCATTGCTATTGGTACTACCTGTGTGTTCTTTTGCCACAGTCGTTCTATTTCTATTTGCAGGGTTTTTTGTTTGTTTTTTTGTATTTGGTTATCTTCTCCAGTTCTTTCTCTTCTCTTCTGCTCTATCCAGGTACTGCCAGATTTTTTTGGTCTTTCTTATTGATAATTGTTGAGTCTGGGATTGGGGCGGAGCCTGACAGCCTGATGAGCCGGTAGGAGTTTTTCCCAGCTCCGGAATAGTGGGCTGATAAAATTTATCATCTAACTAAAATGGACAGAAAGTTGTGAAGGTCTGCTTATGATTATCTGGGCCAACAGCGGAGGAAAAAAGAGAGTTGTTTGGGACAGTGAAAAACCGATAAAGAGTGTTTAAAGTGTGGGGTCTAATTGCTGTTGTTGGAATGCCACAGAAGAATGTTTGGAATTGTTTTTAGACAGCAGCTAGCTTCAAGGAGTGATTAATAACTTTACAACCTCACACTGTTAAGCAGCCCGTTTTATTACAGACAAAAAAGAAAAACAGGGGGAAAAAAAACACCCGCCGGAAGCAGAAGGTTTATTTGATTGTTGCCCAGGCTTTGAAGATTTATGCCACCGAGAAAACAAAAAGATGTTAGCAAATATAAGTGGCAATGTATCCATCCTTCAAATCACACCACAGCACGATTAAAAAGACAATCTCTGGGTGAATTGGAGCAAGAGAGCTCAGAAAGTGAAACAATAATGGCGGCGAAAACTGGCTCACAGCCAGCAACAGTCGATGAACTCAGAGAAATGCTGACTAGCACTAAAGAAGCGATATTCAAAAGAATGGATGATTATGCAGAAAAAGTTGACAAGCGCAAGGACCAATTAGCTATAAATATTAGTCATAATGATAAACAGATTAAGCTTCTTAGAGTGGAAACTGACCAATTAGGGAAACAAGTGCCTGTCTTTTTGAAGTCTAATGTCCCGGAGCATTTTAGTTTCTTTCTTCATTTTCTATTACTTTCTCTATTTTATTCTATGTTGCTCATCTCCCCAACAATTGATAATAAGACAAGATAATTTTCTCCTGCTTATGAAAAAACTAATAATATATGACTAATGCTGTACTCTTTTAGAGTCTCATATATATGCGTAAGTGATGTTTAAGTCCTGAAGTCCTGAAGTTTACTGAATAAATCACAGCTAGGAATCATACACACAGCCATAAACTATGATTTGCAAACCAGAATGATTGGATGTATTGAGCCTATTAAATCTCAAAGAAACAAGCCACATTTTGACTTAGCACAGTAGTAGCCTTTCCCAGTCTTATGTCTTTCCAAACATATTGACCTTCATTCCCAATATTTTCAACTGATGTGTCCAGAGATTATTGTACATGGCACTCCTAGGAGTTTAACATCTGGAGGATACTAGGTTAAGGAAAGCTGGCTTATCAAGACTATGGCTCACATAACCATATTGTGTGAACTCTGCTGTGCAGGGTCCCTGGTGCTTTGCAAGCTTGGTTGTTTTCTTGCATACATCTAATTACCCTACTAGATAACATCTTCAATGCTTCAGTTCTTATCACTGAATGTGTTACCTAATTGGGTAATGAAACATCTGCAGGAAAACCAGGGCCAGATTTAGATGAAAAGAGGCCCTAGGCTATTCCACTTATGAGGCCCTTTCTCCTATAGTGAAAGTGTAATTTTAATTTTGCTAACAATTTGAATATAGGCCCCTCTTGATCTTGAGGCCCTAGGCTGAAGCCTAGTTAGCCTATAGGAAAATCCGGCTCTGAGGAAAACCCCCAAGCTCAGAGAGAATCAAGGACCCCACAGTTTATCCCCGAGCTACAAATATTCTCTTCTATTGATACCCTCTTATGTGCTAAACCATAGTTTATTATGTGTGATTTATGGAATATAAGCCATGATTGGCTCAGACTGTGCAACCAACTAAGCTTCAAACAAACTCCAATCGAGTTTGTGGCAAGTGAATTAATCTTTTCTCTCTCTCTCCTGTGAGACCATGTAGGAATTACAAAGCTGTGCAAACTTGGATTGCCTGCACAGCTGCTGGGGATGATGGAGCTTGTAATTTGACACAATTTGAAGGCAATTGGATGGGGAAGGCTGCTTTTATAAATTGGTTCTGATTCAGATGTTACCTGGGTAACAATTTGCGTCCCCCCAATCTCTGGCTCCTTCTTGTTAGCTGCTTCTGTTTCATTTTTTCTGTGGCTGTGTTTGCAATTGGAGCATCCTATTTCTACGTTGTTTAAGTCGATAAATGCATATTTAAAATAATTAAAACAGTTTAAAAGGAGAAAATCCCTAAATTGAAGCTGCATTAGAAAGTAACATTTTTAAGCCCTCGCTGTTTGTTGCAACTTCTTCTCATTTGTGGCTGGCGGTTACGGGGAAAAAAATATAATTGAGCTTTTGTTCTCTGATCCCCTTGGAGACGCTGATTTTGCTGCGCCATCTCCCTACCATTGATCTTAGAAGATCATGGCTCTCGATAGGCTGTAACCCACCACAGCAAAACACACTCGGTTTTCACTTAATGAGATCGAAGTTTCCAGCCTTTTTTTTTTTTTTCCCCACTGCTTGGGGTGTGGGGAGAGGGATAATCTGGAAATAAACAGGGACTCTCTTGTCTGACAAATTAGTCTCAATGTTAAATCAAGTCGAGAACACTGAGAGCTGCCCTGAAACATTCCAACATCTATTATTGGAGTGAGTTCATAAATGTTCTGTTATTGTCTGGAGTTTTCGAAGCACTGTAACATTTCTTTCGATCTTTACATCCTCATCTGATGCTAAGAACACCTCTCTCCCTCCCTCCCTCCCTCTCTCTTTCTCTCTCCTTCCCTCCCTCTCTCCCTCCCTTTGTCTCTCTACTCCCCCCCTCTCTCTCCCTCCATCTCTCTCTCCCTCCCTCGCTCTCTCCCTCCTTCTGTCTCTCTCTTTCCCTGTCTCCCTCCCTCCCTCTCTCTTCCTCTCTCTCCCTCTCTCCTTCTCTCCCTCCCTCCCTGTCTCTTCCTCTCTCTCCCACCCTCCCTCTCTCTGCCCCCTCTCTCTTCCTCTCTCTCCCTCCCTCCCTTTCTCTTCCTTTCTCTCCCTCCCTCTCTCTTCCTCTCTTCCTCCCTCCCTCTCTCTTCCTCTCTCCCTCTCCCTCTCTCTCCCTTCCTCCCTCTCTCCCTCCCTCTCTTCCTCTCTCTCCCTCCCTCTCTCTCCCTCTCTCCCTCTCCCTCTCTCTCCTTTCCTCCCTCTCTCCCTCCCTCTCTTCCTCTCTCTCCCTCCCTCCCTCTATCTTCCTCTCTCCCTCTCCCTCTCCCTTCCTCTCTTCCTCTCTCTCCCTCCCTCCCTCTCTCTTCCTCTCCCTCTCTCCCTCCCTCTCTTCCTCTCTCTCCCTCCCTCTCTTCCTCTCTCTCCCTCCCTCCCTTTCTCTTCCTCTCTCCCTCTCTTCCTCTCTCTCCCTCCCTCCCTCTCTTCCTCTCTCCCTCTCTTCCTCTCTCTCCCTCCCTCTCTTCCTCTCTCTCCCTCCCTCCCTCTCTCTTGCTCTCTCCCTCTCCCTCTCTCTCCCTCTCTTCCTCTCTCTCCCTCCCTCTCTTCCTCTCTCTCCCCTCCCTTCGTCTCTCCGCTCCTCCGTCTCTCCACCCCTCCCTTTCCCCCTCCCTCCCTCTCTCTCTTCCTCTCTCCCTCTCCCTCTCTCTCTCCCTCTCTTCCTCTCTCTCCCTCCCTCTCTTCCTCTCTCTCTCCCTCCCTCCCTCTCTCTTCCTCTCTCCCTCTCCCTCTCTCTCTCCCTTTCTTCCTCTCTCCCTCTCCCTCTCTTCCTCTCTCTCCCTCCCTCTCTTCCTCTCTCTCCCTCCCTCCGTCTCTCCGCCCCTCCGTCTCTCTGCCCCTCCCTCTCCCCCTCCCTCCCTCTCTTTCTTCCTCTCTCCCTCTCCCTCTCTCTCTCCCTCTCTTCCTCTCTCTCCCTCCCTCTCTTCCTCTCTCTCTCCCTCCCTCCCTCTCTCTTCCTCTCTCCCTCTCCCTCTCTCTCTCCCTTTCTTCCTCTCTCCCTCTCCCTCTCTTCCTCTCTCTCCCTCCCTCTCTTCCTCTCTCTCCCTCCCTCCGTCTCTCCGCCCCTCCGTCTCTCTGCCCCTCCCTCTCCCCCTCCCTCCCTCTCTTTCTTCCTCTCTCTTTCTCCTTCTCTCTTCTTCTCTCTCCTTCTCTCTCTCTCCCTCCCTCTCTCTGTCCCTCCCTCTCTCCCTCTCTCCTTTCTATCTCCCTCTGTCTCTCTCTCTAATGAAAAATCCTCCATGGGTTTGAACATGCTTAAATAGCATCAGAAGATTACAAAGGCAGATCCACAGAGCAAAGGCTTAACAGTATCAACCTCAAGGCTTATAAAAATAACTATTCTGCAGGCCCCACCGAACCACACAAGCTGTCATTTCCAGATAACTGGAATAGCTTCCATATAAATTTCAATGTTACACTTTTTATAATCCAGGGATTTACATCATAATTCCTCTGTCGCGTCTGACAGAATATGGCGGACGGATAGCACGAGATAACCTTTGACTTCTTTTCCAAATAGCAAAATATTTTCATGAGAAACAGTTTTATCAAGGCCTAAATTATTTCCTGTATGTCTTTATTTATATAAAAAAGAACATCCTCTCCCTTTCGGGAGAAATCAAACATGATACTTTGAATTATAGTTTTTCTGAGGTAAGGATTTATGGAGAACTGCCATCTGGTTCCACAGAAATGAATACAGAATATATATATATATATATATATATATTATCAAGTTCATTAATCACTGTTTGACCTGAAGCCTTTCCAAGGCTTCGTTTTATAATACAAAATTAGATTTCCTTGGAGATTTGGTATATTTGATTCATTTCCTTCATCCATCCAGACTCCAATATTTTTTTTTATTCCCAGTAGGGAAAATATTTTTATTGTTTCGTAGCTCTCATTTATAATTGCTCATGAGTTTCTTCTCCTCACAAGGTCTCAAACCATTACCCTGAAAAGAAGGTTATGTTGAGAGATGTAGATGAGATGGTTGACACAGGCCAATTAGGACAAGCAGCTGAAGGCAGGACAAGAAGCAATGGGTGGAAGCTAATCAAGGAGAGAAGCAACCTAGAACTAAGGAGAAATTTCCTGACAGTGAGAACAATAATCAGTGGAACAACTTGCCTCCAGAAGGTGTGAATGCTCCAACACTGGAAGTTTTTAAGAAGAGATTCGACAACCATTTTTCTGAAATGATGTAGGGTTTCCTCCCGAGCAGGAGGTTGGACTAGAAGACCTCCAAGGTCCCTTCCAACTCTGTCGTTCTATTCTATTCAATCTAATAAATAAAATAAAAATAAATTAAAATGTATGCAAGTATGAAACAGGGATGCGGTGGCTCAGTGGATAGGGTGCTGAGCTTGTCGTTCAAAAGGTCGGCAGTTCAGCGGTTCGAATCCCTAGTGCCGCGTAATGGATTGAGCTCCTGCTACTTGTCCCAGCTTCTGCCAACCTAGCAGTTCGAAAGCAAGTAAAAAATGCAAGTAGAAAAATAGGGGCCACCTTTGGTGGGAAGGTATGAGTGTTCCGTGTGCCTTTGGCATTTAGTCATGCCGGCCACATGACCACGGAGACGTCTTCGGACAGTGCTGGCTCTTCGACTTTGAAACAGGGATGAACACCGCCCTCAAGTATGATTATGAGTTGGGTTCAAGCAGATCATGGTTGCTTGTTCAACAAAGCAAGGTCTAATATCCTAGCTTGCTGCAGTCTATGAGTTCCCTACCTTTCCCTATGTTGATGTCATTGATAAAATCCCTTATGCAGATATTAGATTGAGATGTGTGAAACTCGCGGCCTGTGGGCCGGATGCATCACTCGCTGGCCACGCCCACCCCCGTTTCAGCGAAGAGGGGAAAAGTCATGATACGTCATGTGAGAATTACCCACTGAAAGATGGCATTCTTATGTTTATACTTACCTGACAGGGAGATAACGTGATCATACTTACTAAGTTTGCAATATTAGGTCTGTGCCAATTTCATCGTCAAGTTCCTCTGGGTCATAGAGAAACCTCAAGGGATTCCCAGAGTGACTCACCAGCGTGAAGAATAATAGAATAACTGAGTTAGAAGGGACCTTGGAGGTCTTCTAGTCCAACCCCCTACTTAGGCAGGAAACCCTATACCATTTCAGACAAATGCCTGTCCGATCTCTTCTTAAAAACTTTCAGTGTTGGAGCATTCACAACTTCTGGAGGCAAGTTGTTCCACTAATTAATTGTTCTGTCAGGAAATTTCTCCTTAGTTCTAGATCGCTGCTCTCCTTGATTAGTTTCCTTTCATTGATTCTTCTCCTACCTTCAGGTACTTTGATGAATAGGTTGACACACACCCCTTTCTTAGTAGCAGTCCCTCAAATTTTGGAAGACTGCTATCATGTCACCCCTAATGGTGGTAGTAAGCAACATCTATGGCGAGAAAAAACAGAGATGGAAGAGAGGGCAATTAGTATGGTATCTTCACTCAACCTTCAAAGAAGAGTATGCTTGGTGACTGGCCGTACTCACCCAGACACCATTATATGAAAAAGTAACCTTCATAGCAGCAACCATTTTGTGTGAATGCACCAACATGATCTCAGATTCCACAAGCGCCCATTAGCACAAAAAGGGCTGGGTGCTGTATAAAGTTAGCACCCAGCCCTCTCCTAGAAGGATGAACTATTTTGGGAAATATTAAAAAAGGCAGAATATTATATTTCCCTAAAGGAGAATCATGCTCTTGGAAAACAGCTCCCTACCCCCAGCAGATATTTGGTGCCCATTAAGAAAGACTGGGTCATCCTATCTACAAGACAAAAGACCTTCAGTTCCAGAGTGGTGGGATTAAGACATGGCCATTCAGGAGACAATAGGACCTATAATAGCAGAAGACACAGAGCTCACCACATTGCACAATCTCCTATCTGCAGTCCAAACTTCAACCAATCTTAGCTCAGACAAACATGACTCCTACAGGGCCCCATGGCAACAGCCAATAGAATACATGTTCTTGCACCGGAACAGGAAACTTAAGTGCAAAGCCCAAAAGAAGGTATTTAAAAAAGCCCACTCTCAACTCCCATGTGTTCAGCTGCCCCAGAAAACCATGTGCTTGACGGTTCTGCTTCACCATTAAACCATCTTTCCAATCAGCCGCCATGTTTCCAGTGTCTTTCACCCAGCTTGGAACTGAACCAGATGGATATTTCTTCCAACACCCCTGTGCTAAATTATAGCTCCCATCATCCCCAACTACACAGATAACTGGGGACTATATTTCAATCCCTCTGAGATTACTCGGTTTAGGAAGGGCGATATCCGTTTTCTAACTAATGTTTTAATTTTAAAATCTTGTTACGGGTACCAAGAAGGAAAATGAGGTGCTCACATTCATGTAAGAACATGGAAACATCCTTGTGGTGTCAATGGTTTCCACAATAGCCAGCGAGCTGCCAAGGGGAACCCAGAAGATGGCCACAAAGGCAACAAGCATAAGATAGTCTAGGGGTAGGACAACTATGGCCTCTTTACGACCTGTGGACTTCAACTCCCAGAATTCCTGAGCCAGCACGGTCATAAAGGGCCATCGTTGCCCACCCCTGAGATAGCCCCACTTTCTCCAGATGTGTGGACTTCAACTCCCAGCATTCCCATCCTAAAATGGCTGAATGTCTGAGGATAATGGGAGTTTAAAGTCATCACCAACTAGTGGGGAAATGGAATGTTTAACAGCTGGCAGCAATTATTTTAAAATACTGTCAAAAATAATCTCCTCTAAAGAAAGCTTCAGGATTAAATTCCGTTTGTTTATTATAAACAACTCTAGGCAGCAAACATATCTAGTAATATGTGCCTTCCTTCTCTTATTTTCCTCACAACTCTGTGAGATGAGTTGGACTAAGAGAAAATGACTGGCTCAAGGTGACCCTTAGAATAACTTTATTGTCACTTTGAATACACACGAATCGGCATACATTAAAATGAAATTTTGTTGCATGCAGCAGTCAAAGGGTCAACACCTCCAATATACACTACATAGGTAAAGGTAAAGGTTCCCCTCGCACATATGTGCTAGTTGTTCCCGACTCTAGGGGGCGGTGCTCATCTCCGTTTCAAAGCTGAAGAGCCAGCGCTGTCCAAAGACATCTCTGTGGTCATGTGGCCGGCATGACTCAACACCAAAGGCGCATGGAACGCTGTTACCTTCCCACCAAAGGTGGTCCCTATTTTTCTACTTGCATTTTTTTTACATGCTTTCGAACTGCTAGGTTGGCAGAAGCTGGGACAAGTAACGGGAGCTCACCCTGTTACGCAGCACTAGGGATTCGAACCGCTGAACTGTTGACCGGATGTATACCTGCACAAGGCGAGAAAAATGAATCTTGCGAGTTTACCATTTTTTCATTTTTTTCATTTTATTGCAATTTATATGCCACCTTTCTCCCTAGGGACTCAAGGCGGCTTACAAAATGACAACTTCAATACAAATCACAATACAATACCAAATTAAAATCAGTAACCCAATTAAAAAATGATTTAAAATTATACCAGTGTACCCCCAAACGGATCAGTTTAATTGGCGGAAGAGCCACGTCTTCAGCTCGCGACGGAAGGAAAGAAGGTTGGGGGCTGTCCTGAGCTCAGTGGGCAATCCATTCCAGAGGGTCGGGGCTCCCACAGAGAACGCCCTCCCCCTGGGGGTCATCAGCCGACACTGTTTGGCCGACAGCACCCTGAGGAGGCCGACTCTGTGAGAGCTCACAGGACGATGGGAGAACGGCTGGAGATGGTCATATGCCATCCAGATGGATGGCATAGGGAATGAAGCTGTTACAGAATCTGGTAGTCCTGCTAGAAATATTTTGAAACCTCCTCCTAGAGGGGAGCAACAGAAACAGACCATAAAGTGAATGTGTGGGGTCAATGCTTTGAGCTTTAAACTCTAAGCACGTAGCATTTATAAGCTGAATAATGGGAAGCTTTCATACCAAAGGCAGGACTAGAACTCGCCCTCTCCTGGTGATCCCAAATCATCGAGGTGGCTTTCACGGCTAAGGTGGGATTAGAACTCAGACTCTCCCTGTGATTGGCTCAAAATCATCCAGGTGCCTTTCATGGCTAAAGCGGGATTAAGAATTCACTGTCTCCTGATTGCTAGCCTTGTGCCTTAACCACTAGACCAAACTGTCACATTGAAATGATTCCTTTCCTGGTTTTCTTGCACACACTCAATTGAGCCGATTCCTCTCTGAAAAATAGGTATTAATTTTGGATTTATAGCTGAACTTCACAGTACTAAGCAATAGAGTTTCTTGAAATGTTAAACTAGGATTTTTTCCTTTTTTTTTTTTTTTTTACTTTACAAAGACAGCTAAGCTTCCTCTGCAAATTTAGGAGCGGAGATTTCATTACCCATAGCCAGCTTGTCCCTCTGCTACACAATTAATTTTGGCAGGCTGCCTCTCAGAGTATTGCAAACCTCATCGTGGAAAACATGCAAGCAATCAGATTACTGCATTCTCCTCACCTTTAGCATAAGGACAGAAACAAAATCTTATTAAGAGACCAGAAACCTGGCAAATGGTGCATTTTTATTCAGGGAGAGAGGGAGGAAGAGAGGGGGAGAGGGAAAGAGAGAGAGAGAGGGAGAAGGAAAGAGGGAGGGAGGGTGAGAGAAAGAGGGAGAGGGAGGGTGAGAGAAAGAGGGAGGGACAGGGAGAGGGGAAGAGGGAAAAAGAGGGAGGGTGAGAGGGAGGGAGGGGCAGAGGGAAAGAGAGAAAGGGAGGGAGTGAGGGAGGGGCAGAGGGAAAGAGAGAAAGGGAGGGAGAGGGAAAGAGGGAAGGAGAGAGGGAAAGAGGGACAGGGAGGGACAAGGAAAGAGGGAGGGAGGGGGAGAGGGGGAGAGGGAAAGAGAGGGAAGGTGGGAGGAAAAGAGAGGGAAGGAGGGAGAAAGAGGGAAGGAGGGAGAGAGAAAGGGAAAGAGATGTGAGAGAGGGAGGGAGGAGGGGAGGAAGGAGAGGGAGAGGGAGGGAGAGAGAGAAAGAAACAAATCAGGAATAAATCCTACTTATTTTAATTATATTTAGGACTTTGATTTCTACTACTAATATTAGTAGTCTTTCCCTAGCTTTTCCCCCACTCTCTGAATTAAAATAGGACATCCATCTGCATCTCTCTTGAATAATTTGGCACATTTTCTCCTATAGTTTGTAAACCTGTGTATATTTTTTTCCCTCTGGAGTAAATATAGCAATATGCATCTTCTTATCAGTAGAACTAATCCCGCAGGCTTTAGATGGTAGCAAAGAAATAACAGGTAGTTCCTTGTTTTACGACCACCACTGAGCCCAAAATGTCTGTTATTAAGTGAGACATTTGTTAAGGGAATTTTGCTCCATTTTACGACCTTTCTTGCCTCAGTTGATAAGTTAAATCGCTGCAGTCGATAAGTTAGTCCACCTGGTTGTTAAGTGAATCTGGCTTCTCCATTGACTTTGCTTGTCAGAAGGCTGCAAAAGGGGATTACATGACACAGCAACGGTCATAAATATGAACCAGTTGCCACGCATGTGAATTTTGATCATATGATCATAGGGATGCTGGAAAGGTCGTAACTCTGGAAAAGGGTCATAAGTCACATTTTTTCCAGTGCAATTGTAGCTTTGAACAGCTGCTAAACAAATTTTCCAAGTCGAGGGCTACCTGTACAAATTACCTCTGCTGCCATCTAGTGGACACCTGGACTTTGCAGTGCAGATATGCTGCTGGTCACATCATAAAGAATTCTAACATGGCTGTCCTATCAAACAGATTTTTCCCTATCATCCCAGTTTACCCTTACACATTGAACCGATGATATATAGGTTAAGTTCATAATTAAAGATGTGGAGATACTTAAAACCATGGTTGTTTAATAAGACACACTGGTCTGATTCATAAAAAAACTGTGATGACCCAAGACACAGCACAGAGATAACCCAGGCAGCCGACAGTTCAAACCGCCCCTTTATTGCTCCAAATTTCCCCAAACATTCCCACGTTTCTGGCAAGTCCCAGAGCAAAGTGATCATGCACACACACACACACACACACACCTCAAGCAGTCTCTGGCTGCAAATAGTCCAGCCCAACACTGAGCACCATGGCTGCAAAGCAAGAAATCCAGAAAGAATGCAAGGAATCCAGGAAAGTTCAAAAATTGGCACTCGACAATCCAGGAATTCAGAGTTTGTTCCTGACAAATGCCCCTCCCCACAGCGTCTCCTTAAGTCTCAGTCCCCAGGCGTGCCTTGTGAAGAGGGCTGGGGCGCTCTCCTCCTGAGTAGTCGGATCAGTCTGTGCTGTTCTCACCTTCTCTCCACTCTCCGTGCTCGAGGATTAGGAGCAGTGGTGGTATTGAGCTGGTTCTATCCGGTTCGGGCGAACCAGTAGTGGAGGCTGCAGGAGGCTTCGCCCTCCCACCCAGATGTCATCACGACCTGTTTTTGACACTCTGCACATGCGTGTGTGCTCACATTTGCGAACCGGTAGCAAAGGTAAGTGAATACCACCCCTGATCAGGAGGGGGTGGTCCTTGCTCATCACCTGAGCTCTGTCTCTCATATTCACTGCTTAGACTCCTTTGATCATCCTGCCCCCCTTCCTCCCTGCTTACAAGCTGTCCCAATCCTGAAAGATCCTGGCCTGACTGGGCCTGCTCTTCTCCATTTTCCTCCCAAGCCAATAAAGCCACCCCCTCGATCTCCATCTGTTCCAGTTCCAGCTCGCCTTTCTCCGCAGATTCAGGCTCCAATGGGGCCATGACAAAACCATTCCACTTTTGTTATGTTTTAAGCTTTGGTTATACGGCAAATATGAGGCCATAAGGCCATGACATTTTTTTAAAAAGGAGTGGTTGCTATAACCATGGTTTCAGCTATGGTTAGTTTCAAGCAGGGTGGATTTGATTTAAATCGAGTTGATTTAAATCACAATTTAAATCATGATTTAAATCACTAGTAAAAAGGCTTGATTTAAATCAACTCGATTTAAATCATAATTTTTAAAGAGCAACTGTCATCTCTGCTACTCCTTTGACCCACTGTTGACTCACCGATAGTCCCAATGTTGCAGAATGCTACATAACTAAGCTCCATTTCATGCTGAATAAACTAAATTATTTATGTATCTTAAATAGAAAACTATCTTACGATAGATTTTTTACCCCAAAAGTTTTTTATTAAAATAAATTCAATAAAAATAAAAAAAATCCGATTTAAATAAAAAAAATCTGATTTTTTTGATTTTTTTAAAAAAAATCATTGATTTTTATCCACCCTAGTTTCAAGTAAGGAACAATCTACAATTTAGATAATAGTATCTAGGAAGACAACCTATAATAAGTGATCTGACTATCCATTGGCGTATCCTGAGGCAATTTGTTTTTGGAGTTAGAAGCTAGTTAGTCAGACTGTGAATTTATTAAACATTCCAGGGGGAAAGGAGAGGGAGGGTCAAATGAAGATGGTAGCCATGCCTATCCAATCAGAGCAAGCTGATTTTTGACACGGGATGCCCGAGGGAACAACATAAAACAAAACTTTAAGCTGCTTCAACAAACCTAGTCTGAATAGTACTCATTTTAAGCAATGTTCTATACAGTACTAAAGGGACGCGGTGGCTCAGTGGCTAAAATCCTGAGCTTATCGATCGAAAGGTTGGCAGTTCAGTGGTTCAACTCCCTAGTGCCACATAACGAGTAAGCTCCTGTTATTTGTCCCAGCTTCTGCCAACCTAGCAGTTCGAAAGCATGTAAAAAATGCAAGGAGAAAAATAGGGACCACCTTTGGTGGGAAGGTAACAGCGTTCCATGCGCCTTTGGCATTGAGTCATGCTGGCCACATGACCATGGAGACGTCTTCGGACAGTGCTGGCTCTTTGGCTTTGAAACAGAGATGAGCACCGCCCCCTAGAGTCGGGAACGACTAGCAGATATGTGCAAGGGGAACCTTTACCTTATACAGTACTGACAAATGTTTGTGATCTTTGACATGTCTACAAATTTGCACATTTCTTGGGAAGGGTTCATCAGTGTCCAAGCTAAAGGAATCCAAACATTATCAATCACCAATATCAGGGTTTTCGTTTGTGCTATTTGTCAAATTCTGCTTTATCTCAAATATTAATGAGAGCTGAGATTTTTAATATGCTTCTCAAGGCCAAGGACTTGACCTTAGTCAAGTAACTTGATTAAACATCCACTGTGTGATTTATAGCATTAGCTACTTTCAGCTACCTGGGAACACTTCCAGAATTAGTAATTGCATCTTGCATTTTGTTGGAAGAAGAATCCGGTCCCGGTTCCAAGCCAGGAGAAAGGCACTGGAAATAAAATGGATTTTAATTTTCATTAAACTAGACATATCCAGTTCCTGCAGCCGTTCTACTTATATTGTAGCCTCCAGTCCCCTAATCATCTTTGTTGCTCTTCTCTGCATTCTTTCTAGAGTCTCCACATCTTTTTTACATTGTGTCGACCAAAACTGGATGCCGTATTCCAAGTGTGGCCTTACCAAGGCACTATAAAGTGGTATTAACACTTCACGTGATCTTGATTCTATCCCTCTGTTTATGCAGCCTAGAACTGTGTTGGTGTTTTTGGCAGCTGTTGCACACTGCTGGCTCATATTTAAATGGTTGTCCGCTAGGACTCCAAGATCCCTCTCACAGTTGCTACTATTCAGCAAGGTACCACATATACTGTACCTGTGCATTTTGTTTTTCTTGCCTAAATGTAGAACCTTATTTTTTTCACCATTGAATTTCATTTTGTTAGATAGTGCTCAATGTTCAAACCTGTCAAGATCCTTCTGTATCTTAAGCCTATCTTCTGGAGTGTTGGCTATTCCTGATAGCTTGGTGTTGTCTGCAAATTTGATGAGTTCCCCATCTATTCCTTCGTTCAAATCATTGATGAAGATGTTGAAGAGTACTGGGCCTAAAACAGAGCTTTGGGGCACCCCACTGCATACTTCCCTCCATGTAGATGCAGTTCCATTAAGGACTACACGTTGAGTGTGTTTGGTCAGCCAGTTACAAATCCATCTGGTGGTGATGCTGTCTAACCCACATTTTTCTATTTTATCTAGTAGTAAGTTATGGTCTACTTTATCAATTGCCTTACTGAAGTCCAAGTGAATTATATCCACAGCATTCCTCTGGTCCACTAATTTTGTCACTTTGTCAAAGAATGCAATACGATTAGTCTGGCATGATCTGTTTTTGACAAACCTATGTTGGCTCTTGGTTATTACTTTGTTTGCTTCTAGGTGTTCGCTGATTCGTTGCTTGATTATCTTTTCCAGAATCTTCCCTGGTACCAGATGGATATTTCTTTCAACACTATTATGTCTTAGAGGTTTTGTCCTGTTCTTAGAATTTGGGTAGGGGAATGTAAATTCTTAATCCCATCAGCTGGAGCTGAAGATATTTTGTTTATGAATAGATTGGCCCAGTCTTTCTTAATGGGTGCAAAATATCCATCTCTAAAGACTTCAGGCATCTGCTGGAGGCCATTTTGTTATGCAGGAAGATTGGGGCTGCTTTCTGCCTTTAAGAACATGTTTCTCCATTTCTCCTTTGGGGAAATATAATATTCTGCCTCTTTTAATAGTCTCCAAAATATTTCATTCTCTAGGAGGGATGTGTGTGTGTATGTGTGTGTGATCCCCCTTTACGACCTTCAGACAAACAAAGTCAACGGGGAAGCCAGATTCTTTTAGCGACCGTATTATTAACTTAACCACTGTGGTGATTCACTTAACAACTGTGGCAAGAAAGGTGTCAATCCTGAAGCGAACCTGGCTAAGGCCATCTTTATGGCTTCATGGCTGCCACAATGCAGGGAGTTGGTGGGAAATAGTTAGCTGGGTTTTGTAGTCAAAACAAAAGTTTTCCTGTGGGAACCAAAGACATTTCAACAGGTGGCGGGGAAGAGGAGTAGAGTAACTGAGCAACCAGCCTGCACCTCAGTTGAACAATGTGACTGTTGACTCGGGGCGGGGGGAAAGCTTTCACTTTTTAATTAGGTGAAAACCGTGGGAACTTTCAGAGTCGGTTTTCACCAGTTGTGCCAATATGATATATCCAATAAATTTGTCCTTTGAGGAATCTACCTGCCTCAGAGTTCTGCTTTTAATGGCTGCATTAGTTGGAACGTTGAGAAAAAGTTCTAAAGCAGGGCAAAATTCACTTAACTGTCTCGTTTAGCAACAGAAAGTTTGGGCTAACATGTGGTCGTAAATCAAGGACTACTTGTATTTATTTTTTGGGGAAGGCTTCTAGCTTTCTATCTGCAAAGGGGAACAGGATTAAACCATTGTTTCTTCAAAACATAGAAAGTCAAATCAATAGTTCGAAATCCAGGAGTTTCTATCTTGTGGCTCCCATTTTGACTTTTTTTTTTTAATTACACACTCTGTAGGATTAAAAAAATCCTCATTTGCTAGTTGTCAGGGCAACTGATATACTGTAGGTCTTAACAAGCCCACAGATAAACTCGTGTCCTTTTTAAATCCGCAACTTGTCAGAAGCACATCACTGATTCATTTCATCCCTCCTATTTTTATCTATCTCTCTATCTCTCTCTCTCTCTCTCTCTCTCGCTCTTTCTCTCTTTTGAGATCATTTCTGTTTGTTCTTTTTATAACAAGGTTAAGTATGATCTTTGACAGTCCCTGGGAACTGCTAATTAACGCAACTTTTAGCAAATCTTTGCTAAGAAGCTACAGTACTTTTTTTTTTTAAGGCATCTAAGACTGTATCTAAGATGGTATGGACGCGGTGGCTCAGTAGCTAAGACACTGAGCTTGTCGATCGAAAGGTCAGCAGTTCAGCGGTTCGAATCCCTAGTGCCATGTAACGGGGCGAGCCAACCTAGCAGTTCGAAAACACGTAAAAAAAGTGCAAGTAGAAAAATAGGGACCACTTTTGGTGGGAAGGTAATAGCATTCCGTGCGTCTTTGGAATTTAGTCATGCTGGCCACATGACCACGGAGACGTCTTCAGACTCTTCAGCTTTGAAATGGAGATGAGCACCGCCCCCTAGAGTCGGGAACGACTAGCACATATGTGCGAGGGGAACCTTTACCTTTATCTAAGACTGTATCAGCCATGTTGCAAATTAATATTCTAGACTTTGGCCCACCGAGATTTCATCAGAATGAAAATGAGTATGCATTTAAAATGAGAAAAATCCAATATTTGAATGGTCAGGGTTGACAACCCCACTTCTCAATCTTTTTGGGGAAACAGCACAAAGCACAGGAATCAAAATAGTTGTTTTAGCATGATTTTTTTTCCAAAATGGAAACCCTGAGTGTGGGAATATTCCTTTGCAAGATATATAGGTAGTCCTTGACATGCAACCACAACTGAGCCTCAAATTTCTGCTTCTGAGCAAGGCAGTTGTTAAGTGAGTTTTGCCCCATTTTACGATCTTTCTTGCCACAGCTGTTAAGTGAATCACGGTAGTTGTTATAAGTCAGTAACAAGGTTGTTAAGTGAATCCAGCTTCCCCAGTGACTTTGCTTATCAGAAGGTCCCAAATGGGAGTTAACGCTTGACCCGGAGACACAACGACTGTCATAAATATGAGTCGCTTGCCAAGCATCTGAATTTTGATCACGTGTCCATGGGGATGCTGCAAAGGTCCTAAGTGTGAAAAAACGGTCTTAAGACAGTTTTCTCAGCTGTTGTAAGCACCATGTGATTCACTTAATAAATGGGCCCATTCGCTTAACAACCATGGCAAAAAGGTCACAAACGTAGGCCTAACTGACTTAACAACTTTTCACTTAGCAATAGAAATTCTGGTTTTCAACTGTGGTCATAATTTGAGGATTACGTGTAAAATGGGGCAAATTCTGGAATCACATCTGGCCTTTTCCTCTTTAGTTTTTGGTTTTTCACACCTAGGGAAACTAAGAATGGTCACCCAACCAGAACAAAAGTTGATTGGATTCTATGTGGGAAGAGAGACTTAGCACATCACAGCCAGTGGTAGGATTCAAATAATTTAACAACCGGTTCTCTGCCCTAATGAGCAGATGGGTAGGCGTGGCTCAGTGGTCATGTGACCATGTGGGCATGGCCAACTCAATGTCACTCACGTCGATGGGTGCTTCGCCTTAGCTGTTACAATGTAATAAGGGTTAACCAGAGAGGCAGTTTCTGTAAGCAAGGCAATAAAAATTAGACTAGAAACAACACCAGAATGTTTCCTTTCTGCCTTCCTTACAGGATTAGCCCTGTAAGGTGAAAAAAAAACAAAATAAGATTTCTTCCAACAACCGGTTCTCCGGACTGATTAGATAGTTAACAACCGGTTCTCCCGAATAGGTGCGAACTGGCTGAATCCCACCATTGATCACAGCAGAGGTGGGTTTCAGCAGGTTCTGACCAGTTCTGGAGAAGCGGTAGCGGAAATTTTGAGTAGTTCGGCGAACCGGTAGTAAAAATTCTGACTGGCCCCGCCCCATCTATTCTCTGCCTCCCGAGTCCCAGCTGATCGGGAGGAAATGGAGATTTTACAGCACCCTTCTCCTGCCACGCCCATCAAGCCACGCCCACCAAGCCATGCCATGCCCACCAAGCCATGCCATGCCCACCAAGCCACACCCACAGTAAAAAAAATTGAAACCCACCACTGGATCACAGCCATAGATGTACTGTATGATTTTCCAGGTATCAGTAATCAAGGAATCCTCTGAAACCCAATCTTAGAAGAGAATTGATATCAAAGGTTTTTTATTATTATTATTTCCTCTCCTCAGGTACGTCAACGGGAGGGCCTCTCTCCTCACAAATTTGGCCTGATTGTGGATAGCTTCCAAATTTCCATTGAAAAAAACTTATTTCTTGACTCCTCCATTTTGCTTTTCCAAAGCAAATGTTGTGTCTGGAATTTTAAAGAGCAAAATTTGGCAGACGTCAAGCAGTATTATTCAGCCTTTGTTTCAGTTTCTCCTCGCAGCTCAAAACTACTGCAATTCTTTCAAAAGCTTTTAAATCCTTGATTACTAAACAAGGATCCTTGGGTTTTTTTTTTTTTTTGTTATTTTTGTCAACCGTCTCATCTTAATATCAATTTGCTGCATCATACAATTAAATTGAATCCAGGGTGAGTCATAGCAGGATGCGTTCATCACACAAATGTTTTGTTTAAATTACCATTTGTTAAGCAAGCAACAGTGTTGACACTCACACGACGTGCTAAAGTTTACACACTACAAACCACCCTACAAACCCAGATAGCTGAGATCACACATTGCAGTATATCAGAACCAAAGGAACTACATTGTGGGCTTTCCATACTGCAATTCACCCTAAAGCAGGGGTGAAATGCTCCCAGACCCGACCGGATCGCCCGATCTGGTAGCCATTTTTCCCTGTAGTTCGGCGATCTGGTAGCGATCGCCACCTGGGTGTCATTACTTCCTGGTTTTGACCAGGAAGTAATGTTTTTTTTATCTTCTGCGCATGCACAAAAGGTGTGCGCGCTCACGAGACACTCATGCGCGCTTCCGAACCGGTAAGGAAGGTAAGTAGATTTCACCCCTGCCCTAAAGGGACCTTAAATCATCACTAAGAAATCTTAACTGATTTTAATAGATGTACTCCGAACAAGCTTTATTCTAAAGACATCTTAACTGACTTTAATTTTTTCTATAAGCTGCCTAGAAAACAAATGTCCAACCTATATAAATATTAACAACCCTTCTTTTCTTTTTATAATTGTAGCATCTACCTGGCGTTTTGTTTGTTTGTTTGTTTGTTTGTTTTATGTAACAAAATTGCACAAGCAGTCCAATCTCAGCTTTTTACAACTGTCTGTCTGCAGCCGGTTTCTTTATCCATCTCTTTTCCACTTAAAATTAATACAATTAAATAGCACTAGGTGTTATTTTGGTTTTTATTTTTGGCTCGAGCAAGCAGCTCCATTGAAACGAAAGCATTATAGCAGGGGTGAAACAGGTTCTGACAGGTTCTGGAGAACCGGTAGTGGAAATTTTGAGCAGTTCAGAGAACTGGTACTTCTGGCTGGCCTCAGAGTGGGATAGGAATGGAGATTTTGCAGTATCCTTCCCCTAGGCGTAGGGAGGGAATGGGGATTTTGCAGTATCCTTCCCCTAGGAGTGGGGTAGGAATGGAGTTTTTGCAGTACCCTTCCCCTGCCACGCCCACCAAGCCATGCCACACCCACGGAACCGGTAGTAAAAAAATTTGGATTTCACCACTGCATTATAGCCTCAAAACTCAGATGATAATCCAATGTCAAACCATGGTACGTCTGCAGAAATACTAGCTTAATCTAGCATCTTCCATTGAACAAACTTTCAGGGCATGTTTTCTTTAAAAAACAAAAAACAAAAAACCAAGAGGAATCTTTGCAAACAGAGGAACAATAATAACGCCCTAATCTTTTGATATGCTTTGTAAAATAATAATAATAATAATAATAATAATAATAATAATAATAATAATAATAATAATAAATAATAATAATAATAATAATAATAATAATAATAATAATAATAATAATAATAAAGCAAAACAGGCTCCCAAAAAGGATTAGGGAAAAAAATGTTTCTGTTTTTCTGGGCTAGAATCTCTTCCTTCTCTTGTGCAGAGTTGTTTGAGATGTTTTCATCCTTTATATAAAATAATTTCCGTGATCCTGAAATCAGCACGGTGTAACAACACAGCGAAATGACTTCGATTTAATGCAATCCGGCCGGGATGCCAACCCAAAACTAATTGCAGAGGGAGACGAGTGAATTAAAAAATGTCTTTGAGCAGGAAGCCAGATATCCTTCACAATTAACAGGGACTTGAAAAGCATTAGAATTTTCTAAGCGTTAGAAGGAAAAATGGCCCCTTTCTTATGCCTGTGAAACTAAAATTCAAATAACTGGTCCCGATGGGTTATAAAATGAATTTTAAACAGTAAAGTTGCAACGAAGGTTATGCGTAAGAAAAGTGCTGTTTTAATGCTTTGTCTTGCTCCATGGGAGAACAGGTTTTACAGAGTTGCAGCTGAAAGCCACTGTACAGAATCGTGGTTAGCTGGATATCTGCGATACCGAGAAATGTCCTCTCCTATTTCTCTGCCAGCAATTTCTCAGTGGCAAAATGAATGCGTCTTTGAAAGTGCCACCATTGTTAGCAGATACACTGTAGGATTGCTTGACAGTGTACATCAGGAGTGTCAAACTCAAGGCCCGGGGGCCAGATCCAGTCCGCGGGTATTCTGCCCCAGCCACGGACCCCAAAGAACGCCGCACACACAAAGTCTGTACAAACCTTAGTTTACTAAATTAAATCAGTTTTTTTTTCAAACAAAGGGTGTTAATTAACTTTCTTAACAGCCTACAAGAATCCAAAGAATAAATAATCTAAATCTTACTATGGTTGGCAGAAAGCCCAGAAGCAATTTGCAAAGAACTAAGCTCAAGGCATGAAGGAGAGTGAACGAAGTTGTTCCCTGCAAATTGCTTCAGTCGGCGTTCCTCCTTAAATAGGCTAAGGGAGTGGCCAAGTAGTCCCAAGCCTTACTCTTGAGGAGACCTCCTCCTGAGGAGCCACTCCTGCCTTTTGGCAGCTCTGCGTGCCCATGCATCGAGAACAGGCTCCTCCTCTTCGTCCTCTTCACTTAAGGGAGGTTCTGAGGTTCTGAAGGCCCTGGCTGAATCCCCACCTCTGGCACTAAATCTTCTCCAGCCTCATTGTCCAACTCAAGTGTCAGCTGCACAGGCTGCTGGCACAGCACCACACTAGCCTCCTCACTGTCCGAATCAGCCACCAGCCGCACAGGCCGCGTACGGGCCACAACAGTGGGGTGATTAGATCTGGCCCAAAGGGCCACCCTGGAAACATCAAAGGACTGGGCCATGGTACCTCTGCCAGCAAAAATGGAGCTTGGGAGGGCCGCACGCAGCCCTCCTGAGCTCTGTTTTGCTGGCAGATCGTTGCAGAGGCTGTCCCAGTCAAAAACGGAGTTCACAAGGGCTGTGCGTGGACCCCCCAAGTTCCGTTTTTGCTGGCAGAGGGTTGCAGGAAGCCGTCCCAGCCAAAAATGGAGCTCAGGAGCCCATTTTCGCTGGCAGAGTGCTCAGGCCATCACAGGCCCCCCTGACACGAATGTCATGCTGGCCATGCCCACCCTGGCCAGGCCCAACCCAGCCCCCCAAGGTCAAACACAACCCTGATGTGGCCCCAATGAAATCGAGCTTGACACCCCTGGCGTACATGCAAAGAAACAGGGAAAATGCAGACAGTCCTTCAGCTTATAACCACAACTGAGTTCAAACTTTCTGTTGCTGACAAACAAAGTCGATGGGGAAGCCAGATTCACTTCACAACTGTTTTACTAACTTAACAACTGAAGAGACTCACTTAGCAACTGAGGCAAGAAAAGTCATAAAAAGGGGACAAAACTCACTTAATCGACTCGCTTGGCAACAGGAATGTTGGGCTCGGTTGTGGTTCTAAATCGAGAACTGTATAATATTATCAGATTGATTTTCATTACAGAAAGCACAGCTGAATTGTGAATTGCCACCGTGGCAATTGTGTTCCTTGTTCAGAAAGAGGAAACATGTTGTGGGTGGACATGCCTAGGTGACTCAAGAAACAATTCTACTTTAAAGCGTCCATTTTTGCTGCCTCTGTTAGAGGAGAAACCGTGGGCATGGAGAATTTTCTAGCGAGTGGAGGAAGAAAACATGGCTAATGAGAGGTGAAACCGTCTAAATTTCAACCCCTCTGTGAGAGGTGGTTGCCAGGTTCTACATTTTTATGCAATATGCAGTTTTTATGACAACCCAATAGGCTAGATGGGTTAAATTAGAAGTGTCAGCAAAGGATTACGTGCTGTGGCTATAGAGCAGGGGTATCAAACTCAAGGCCAGAGGGGTGCTTAGATCTGGCCCATGGGGCTGCCCTAGAAACAGCAACAGATCGGCCCATGGTGCCTCTGCCAGCAAAAACAGAGCCCTCCCGAGCTCCATTTTCACTGGCAGAGAGATAAAGGAGGCCGGCCTGGCCAAAAACGGAGCCCTTAAAACTCATTTTTTCAAGCAAGCCGGGCTGGCTTAAGA
The DNA here is from genome assembly GCA_022577455.1 of Arizona elegans. Lineage (NCBI taxonomy): Eukaryota > Metazoa > Chordata > Lepidosauria > Squamata > Colubridae > Arizona > Arizona elegans. Next base: position 4,948,611 of record JAKOOJ010000009.1, on the reverse strand, counting down.
AGAAATTTTTAAATGTTTTAATTGGTAGTGAGTTTTAATTGGGCCAAATTTATATATCTTTTAATTGTTTTTTAATATTTGTACTGCATGTTTTTTAATTCTGGCTGTACACCGCCCTGAGTCCTCAGGGAGAAGGGTGGTATAGAAATTCAAAAATAAATAAATAAATAAATAAATAAATAAATAAATAAATAAATAATAAGCCCATTTTTGCTAGCAGAGCATTCAAGCCATCACAGGCACCCCCAACACGAGTGACATCAAGCTGGCCACATCCCAGACATACACACACCCTGTCCCACTCAAGGTCAAACACAACCCTGAAGCGGCCCTCAATGAAACCAAGTTGGACACCCCTGGTATAGAGGCACTGATAGTATGAGCTGTAGTTTGATAACCACACAGAGGGTTTGGTGCTTTCGTAACTTCTCCTTCTTCTTTCATTGTTCCGTCTTTTTTTTTTTCAGCATACATATGTTTCCTGGTGTGTGCCCTGGGTGTGACAGCGGGTGCCCATCGCTTGTGGAGTCACAGATCTTACAAAGCCAGACTGCCTCTGCGAATATTTTTGGCTGCAGCCAATTCCATGGCATTTCAGGTGGGTATTTAGAATCGATTCACACAGCACTTGAACTCTTTGTAAGCAATTGTGTAAGGCTGAAATGGCCAACCTTGGCAACTTGAAGACCTGTGGAGTTCAACTCCCAGAATTCCCCAGCCTGTCATGCCGGGGGTTCACGTAACAACTGTAGTGACTGAGATTAATAACTGTGTAGGAGTGGGTTGTACTTACCTTTACTACCTGTTTGCAACGGGGCCGTGTGCACGGGCTTCCTTCGCTCACGCGCACGCGAGCGCTTCTGCACATGCAGAAGATGATGTCGGGGTCGGTGGGCGGAGCCTCCCGCCAGTTTTACTACCGGTTCTTGCGAACCGATCTGAACCAGGGGCAACCCACCTCAAAAAGGAGCAAAAAATATTGTAAAATAAGGTGCAACTGTCGGGTATGAAGCATCAAGACCACATATCAAGTTCCATTTAAGATGATTTATTGCCAATGCCTATATACAAGAATCTAGTCGACTGATAGCACTAGATAAGAGCCAGCGGAATTCAAGAAGGGTTGGACTGAGACAGCTTGTGAGAACCTATTGACTCCAGGCTAATTCCTTTCTTGACTCCACCCCCAGGGTCTGCCTCTCTTTCTCCTGTATCTGGTCACTTAACAACTACCTTGTTTAACGATAGAAATTCTGGTCTCAATTGTGGTCGTAAGTTGAAGACTACCTGAATATTAATGTCTCCATCCTGTAAGGCAGGGGTGTCAAACTCAAGGCCTGCAGGCCGGATCTGGCCTGTGGGGTACTTAGATCCGGCTTGTGGGACTGGCTTGGAAATAGCAAAGGCAGTGCCTGTTTTCAGCCTGGACAGCCTCCTGCAGCACCCTGCTGGCCAAAACCCTCTGTGTGGTTACAGAGCCTTGGTAGTACAGGGGTTTAAGGCACCCTGTTATTAAGCTGGTTATTAAGACCAGCTGCCTGCAATTACTGCAGGGTTCGAATCTCGCCAAGGCTCAAGGTTGACTCAGCCTTCCATCCTTTCTAAGGTAGGTGAAATGAGGACCCAGTTTGTGGGGGCAATAAGCTGACTTTGTATAAATATACAAAAGGATGAAGGCTATTGCTGAGCACATTGTAAGCCGCCCTGAGTCTTCGGAGAAGGGCGGCATATAAATCAAATTAAAAAAAAAAAAAATGGGGTGTGGGTGGCCGCGGGCGGCTCCCGCACAGCCTGTTTTCAGCCTGGATGGCCTGCTGCAACACCCTGCCGGCCAAAACGTCTCCTCCACACACCCCTGACCCGCGGAGGACAAGTACAATGCTAATCCAGCCCACCAAGAAATCCAGTTTGACACCCCCTTCTGTAAGGGACAAAGGCACAATGGATGGGGCTGCTTATGGTCTGAGAAAAGGTACTGCTCTTCAGGTATGCTATTGTCCACAATTGAAATATCTCTTGTGCTGGAATCAGGCTCATAAGGAGCTTCTGCTATTGTCAACAAGATTGTTGTAAACCAGGAGTATCAAACTGGCGGCCCATGGGCTGGATCCATCACACACAGGCCATGCCTATCCCAGCTCCGTGAATGGGAAAAATGTCACAAAACGTCATGTGGTGGCAATGTGACACCATGAGTTTGACACCCGTGTTATAAATGATAATTATAGTAAGTGAGTGAGAGAAAGAGGATGCAAAGGAAGAAAAAAATGTATATAAGTAAAGGAATTATGTATTCAGTTTAATCCTGAGCAGGCATTGCTTGGGATTGTACAGGGCCCTGGTCAACCGGCAATTTAGTTTGCAGAATTATTTATTTTCCAGTTTTTATTATCCAGGTAAATCTTAGAAGCCACTGAAGAGAAACCCATCAGCTGATTTCTTGGCTCTACAACAGAGAAATATTTGAAATGACATAGACTATAGGAGGGTTGTCAAACTCCCGGCCCGGTGACCGGATGCAGTGATGGGATTCTATCGGTTCAGACCGGTTCGTGCGAATCAGTAGCTCTGACGATCAGCTGGGAACAAACCGGTTCACTCCGATGCTTCAGCCGGGAGTGAACCAGTTCGTCCTGATGATCAGATGGGCCCACCTGTCTACCCGCTCTATTTTCCTACCTTTATCTCCTCAGCTGATTGCCGTGGCAGAGCCGATTGCCGCGCAAATCAGCTGCGTTACTCCTCTGAAGAAACCAGGAAGTGAAAATTTCTTCAAATTGCGCAGACGCACACAGCGCTCGTCCGTGAGCGAAGCATCTGATCACCAAAACGGTTGTTAAACCGGGAGGATCCCACTGCTGACCGGATGTGTCATGCGCTAACCACATCCATGCCTGGTATAGCGAAGGGGAAAAAGTCCCGATACATCTCGTGACACTGCCATGACGATGTGAGTTTGACACCCCTGGGCTATAGGGTGAGAGATGTCTGCACCTGCTACGGTATTTATATGTTAAAAATAAGCCTACCTGCTCTCCTCCTAGAAGCTCAGGTGTTGAGGTAAAAATACTTCCGAAGTCTCATAGGAGGTAGAAGCAACAAAACAGCCAGAGGGAAATTTCCTTTGGAAACGAAGCCAGCTGCTATCTTTGATAGTACTTGACATAAACAGTTGTTTTTCTGACAGAGCAAACAATGCTGTTGCTTGTCCCAAAGGTGCTTTTTCAAAAGGCAAGTGGACTTTCTTTGTGTTTCTTTGAAGATGTTTTTGCTTCTCGTTCTTCAGAAGTGAAGAAGCTTCTTGGATGAGAAGCGAAACGTCCTCAAGGAAAAACAAAAGAAGTCCAGTTGCTTTTTGAAAAAGCACCTTTGGGACAACCGTGACCTGGATGACTGAGAATCTCCAGAGACAATCATCATCTTCCTTTAATGACTCCATAATCCCTTGTGGGGGTGGAGTCTGGGCAACTGAATGGAGCTAGCAGAGTGATTTAATGACCGGTTGCCTTTCCTGTTGCCAATGCAGAGTTTTGTTCAGCAGATATATTCCCAGTGTGCCCCGAGAGAGAAATATCTGCCTCTACATAGGTTCGAACTCACAGCCTCCTGATTGTGAGGCAAGAGCTCCATCTCTAGGCCACCGCACCACTCCAATCTCCATAGACAATGCTGTTGCTTAAAAACACAACATGGGCAAGCAAGGTCCACAAAACCATGACACTTAATTTTCTCCTTCTGTTTTGTGCAGAATGATATTTTTGAGTGGGCCCGAGACCACCGAGTGCACCACAAATACTCCGAGACGGATGCTGACCCGCATAATGCCCAGCGGGGATTCTTTTTCTCCCATATCGGCTGGCTCTTTGTTCGGAAGCATCGTGACGTCATTGAGAAAGGAAGAAAACTGGATTTCAGTGATTTATTGGAGGATCCGGTGGTGACCTTTCAGAGAAAGTGAGTGATAATGGTAAACATGAGTAGGGCTGGAAATACACTGGTGGTCCATCATAGCAGGTTTTCAAGTCAAAGTTAGCCAGCTTTTGGGATTGTAGTTGGGCAGAGGTGTCAAGTTTCGAGGTCGTCTCAAATAAATTGCATTTCAAACAAAGTCTTTGAAAAAAACTCCCATTTATTAAGCACGACATTCTAGCTCCGACTCATCGCAGCCAACACTGACTTCCAGACCCAAAACCCTCCCTTTCCGTTCCCCACTCCCCTGCACTCATTGGCCATCTTCCAAGTCACTCTACCCCTAATCTACTGCTCCAGCACAAAGGAATTTCCCCCCATCCCATCCCATCTCCTAGGGGATATTATCTCCAGGGAAAATAAGTAGGTGAAAAGTCAAACGTCCCTTTTCAGACGCCTCCGCTTCTCCTTCTTATGTCAGCACTAGAGTAACTGTAGCTTGAAATGCTGACAAGAGGATTGGATTAGATCAGCAAAGCTGGCTAGGGAATTCTGGGAGTTGAAGTCTACCAATCTTAAACTTCTCAATCTGGAGAAACATTGGTCTAGATTAGGGGTCAGCAACCCACGGCTCTGGAGCCGCATGTGGCTCTTTCATCCCTCTGCTGCGGCTCCCTGTCGCTCAAAGTATGCATCACTGCCGCCAATGTGCGACACCTGCCGGCATGTGATTTATTGAGCTTTTCAACTCCCGGTAGACCAACCATGGATAAATCCATGAAAAGAAACGTTTCAGAAGAAAACAGAATGTTTACTTCAACTACATATGCTAGTTTTGTGGTCGCTCAGGAAATAGCACAGGAAGGGTTTTGTGGCTCCCGGTGTTTTCTTTTCTGTGGGAAATGGGTCCAAATGGCTCTTTGAGTGTTTATGGTCGCTGACCCCTGGTCTAGATGACCCCCAGGATCCCTTCCAACTCAATGACTCTATGATAATTAGCATTTTCCAACTAAGGGCTTGTAGAGTTGCATTAGTGATTTTTCAGAGGTACAAGTCCATGAAGGAGAGGACTTATGAATTTAACAAATAGTGCCATTTATAGGATTGTTATGGCGGCCACGATACATTAATTACTGCACAGAGTTGAGCGCAAAGCTAATGGAAAGTTGGAAGAACAATCCAACATTTGTGGAAAAACTGTATACAAAACTCTCTTATAAATAATGACACAATTGGGGATTGGAATCAATTCCTGCATAAATAAATTTATTTTTTTATTTTTTATTTTATTTCAGATTTCTATACCGCCCTTCTCCTTTCGGACTCAGGGCGGTGAACAGCCAAAGTAAAACACTTTATACACAAAAGTTAAAATAGATTTAAAATAATTAAATAAATTTGGCCCATAATTTAAAACATTTCAATTTAAAACCAATTTCAAATTTTAAAAACCCATCATATGACTTTGTCCATGAAGATTAGCCAGTCTGAAAAACTACGGCGATAGTTGGCTTGCTGAATTTTTGGGGGAAAAGATTTCTAATTCTAAGGACCTTACAGGTGCATTGATCTCTGACTGAAATAATCAGTCGCTAATACTGCTGGGAACAACTTAATTTAGCCACAATTCCTGCTTTGTTTCTCACCTGAGTCTTACTTCAAAAGAAAAGGGAAAGGAAAGAATGAAATGAATAGACCTGGATAACAAAAGAAACCACCAGCCAGGCTGAAAAGCAGCTTTTAAGAATATCCCAGCATGGAAGAAAACACACACACACACAAACATTTAAAGCATTAAAAATGGATTTACAACATTAAAAAGATGCTTTTAGAAAGAACGGGATCAAAGAGATCTCCCTTCAAACACAGTGAGTTGCACAATGCTTCTATTATTAATCCCACCCCCGTTAAGACTTAAACAACCCCGAACTGCCCTTTTATTCGTTTCTTGGATACATGGATGTCTCACATTTTCACCAGGGATTTTTTATTCCCATAGCCACAACCTCATGGAGTAGTCTAAGTGGGCTGAAAGAGGGAGCGACAACAGGGGTGAGCTTCAAAAATTTTAGCAAGGGGTTCTCTGCCCAGTTATTGGGTGGGAATGGCCATGGTGGGCGTGGCCTAATCGGCATCCTGCATCACGGAGAGTGTGTATATGTGTGTGTGTGTGTGTGTGATTTTGCCCTCCCCAGGCTCCAGAGGCTTTCCTCAAGCCTCTGGGAGGGTGAAAACGACCTCCCCAGACTCCAGAGCAGGGGTGGGTTCTAAATTTTTTCACTACCGGTTCTGTGGGCGTGGCTTATTTTGTGGGTGTGGCTTGGAGGTCATGTGACTAGGTGGGCGTGGCTAGCTGGTCAGAGTCATTTCTGGAAGGTCCTCGCACTTACGACCAGTCCTCACACTTACGACCCGACTCATTTGTTTGCTTTTAACACTGATCAGCTGTAGGACGGCCCTTTGAAGCCCCACGGCAAGAGTTTAAACAGTTTTTTTCCCTCTAGTCATCAGCTGGGACTCAGGAGGCAGCAATAGATTGGGGGTGGGACCAAATAAAAGGTAAGAATAACATGGCTGGGGGGGGGCGGGAAGAACCGGTTCAGTGATGTCATATCGTCACCGCTACCGGCTCGGCTGAACCGGACCGAACCGGGAGGAACCCACCACTGCTCCAGAGGCCTTCTGGAGGCCAGAAACAGGCCTGTTTCCGGCCTTCCTGATCTTCCGGTAGGCCTGTTTCTCACCCTCCCCGTGTGCACCCTGCACTTACCTGCATCCAAAATGGGCCACGTGGGGACTCCTGGGAGGGGTGGGGCCAGCCAGGAGTGGGATTTGGGGGTTCTCCGAACTGCACAGAATCTTAGCTAGAGGTTCTACCGAACCCCTGAGAACCCCCAGCAGCCCACCCCTGGGCAACATCCAGTGGCTGCGAGTGGATTTGAACCATGGAAAGCAAGATGGTTCAGAAAAATTGGAGAAAGCGTTGGACAAGGAAGAGATCCTGGTTTCCAGAGGTTTCCGAACTAAAATGAGGAATTTTCAGCAAGACAGCCTGATGACACCGTAAAAATCAATACATTTTTAGTGAAGAAGCTATGAATGCTTATGCTGCAATTTGCTACGCCATGGGAATTTGTCGCTCTTTTTTTTTTTTTTTTTTTTTTGAGCCAGAAGGAAAGCTTCTTTGTTCCCGTTAAAAAGAAAGAAAACATGATCACAGCGGAAGGAAGGGGAACATCATCAGGCGTGAGAAACAGGCAGAATTTTATCTCTTGGGGGAGTCGGGCATAAAATGCTTTCCAAGCTTCTGCATGGAGGAGAAAGAAATCTTGACAAAATGACAATTACTTCAAGAGGGATGGTTCCAAACAAAGGAACAGACTCTTGTGCCCTCCACGCACACAAAGGCCCTGAGTTCATGGCAGCTTGCAGAAAGATAAATATTTTGAGGTGGTAGAAGAGGCGAAGGACAGACATTTTAATAGATTCCCTAGCTGAAACATTTTATCTAGCAATGTTAACTGAAAAAACATCTCCCCCCGCCCCCAGCTGGAGGTTAGAATATTCTTTTTATTTCCTGGTGAAAAAAGCAACTAAAGAGATTATTATTATTATTATTATTATTATTATTATTATTATTATTATTATTTATTGAATTTATATACCGCCCTTCTTCCCGAAGGGACTCAGGGCGGTGAACAGCTGAAAATTAAAATAACATACAATATAAAAGTTAAGATAACTAAAAAATAAATTAAATTAATCGCCCCCCCCCCAATTTAAAACCCCAAGCTATACAATTAAAAACTAACCCACAAAACCTATTCAGGCCAGGCCGACTTGCTGAAATAAAAAACGTCTTCAGGGCCTTACGGAAAGTGCGGAGATCCGGAATCAGCCGTATTCCGGGAGGTAGCTCGTTCCAGAGGGCGGGTGCTCCCACAGAGAAGGCTCTCCCCCTGGGGGCCGCCAGCCGACATTGCTTGACCGACGGCACCCTGAGGAGGCCCTCTCTGTGAGAGCGTATTGGCCGGTGGGAGGTTATCGGTAGCAGAAGGCGGTCTCGTAAATACCCTGGCCCTAAGCCATGGAGCGCTTTAAAGGTGAGAACCAACACCTTGAAGCGCACTCGGAAGACCACCGGGAGCCAGTGCAGCTCGCACAGGAAAGGTGTTATATGGGAGTGCCATGTTGCTCCCGTAATCACCCACGCGGCCGCATTCTGGACCAGTTGGAGCCTCTGGGTGCTCCTCAAGGGGAGCCCCATGTAGAGAGCGTTACAGTAGTATAATAATCAAAAGTTTACAGGTGTCAAGGAAATTCTCATGCTAATTGTGAAGTTGGCAGCAGACTTGGGTCGAGATTTGAATCAGAATAGAGCAGGAAGGGACCTTGTGGAGGTCTTCTAGTCCAGCCCCCCTGGTCAAGCAAGAAACCTTATACCATTTCAGACCAGTGACTGTCCAGTCTCTTCTGAAAAGCCTCCAGTGACGGAGCACCCACAATTTCTGATGGCAAGCTGTTAATTGTCCTTACTGTTAGGAAGTTTCTCCTCAGTTCCAGGTTGCTTCTCTCCTTGATTAGCATTCATCCATTGTTTCTTGTCCTGCCCTCAGGTGCTTTGGAGAATAATTTGACCCCCCTCCTCTTTGTGACAACCTCTCAAATACTGGAATTAGGGTTGCCAGGTGTCCACTATTTGAGCGGACAGTCCGCTTTTTTTCACATTATGTTCACTATTTTTTTTCACAAAATAGTGGATATTTTTTTTATTCAAAAGCTTTATGATGAAATTTTATTTCTCTTGGATCTGATGAGTGCCATAAGGTTATCTGGAACCTTATTTCGAATCAGGAAAATGAACTCGCAAAGGACAATGAACCAACAATTTCAGAATTGTATTTATATTTCACGCACTTCTTCATGTCAATAATGCAAGACACCCTACTGAAGCTGGAAAGCAAGAAAATTCTTGCATGTGATCTTCACATTATCATGTGTAAGCTGTGTGATTCTTTGCAAAAAAAATACGATGAGCAGTTTTTTGGAATGAAAGTTTTATTTACCTTACATAAAAAACATTTGCCTGAGAATGCCATGCAAAAGTTCAAGAAAGAAGCCATCAACGTGTATCAAAGAGCCATTGCGTACCTAGAAAAGTGGTATAATTTCACCGATTCAGTATATGAGACACTAAGTTGTTTCAATCTAATTGATCGAAATAATCCTCCAACTTTAGAAGAAATGACGAACATCTGGTTATTATCACCATGGTGAGAAGAACTTCCACCCAACACTCTCTTCGATGAAATTTCTGCCTTAGAAGAAGTTTATGTTCATCTGTAGGGCGATTCATCCCTTGATAAGTGGACGTACTTTTTCAAGAAAGAGCCAGCTCCGAGTTTACTGAAACTGTTCGAGTATTGTGCATCAATTCCGGTATCAAATGCAAACGTTGAAGGAATTTTCAGCGTCATGGGAAATTTGTGGACTGACGAACGTAACCGACTGCTTGTACCATCAGTTCGAAGTGAACTTTGTATATTTTTTAATATTTCTCAACGTTGTACTGAAATTAAAGAATTATTCCTTAAACACAAAGAATTGATCAAAGCTGCGCAGTGAAATAAAAAATACACACGACAGCAAAGTAAAATGTAATTTAATATTTTACATATTATTATAATATATTTGATGTTTTGAATTTTAAGTAAAGTGTTGAAGTGATTATTTTAATACATGTTAAAATGTTTGTAAGAAAATATATAATTTAATTGTAATTTTTTTTTTAATTTTTTTACTACTTAACCCTCGCCCCCCCCCCCCCCCCCCCCGCTTGTCCGCTATTTTTTGGAAGCAGACCTGGCAACCCTAACTGGAATACTGTTATCATGTCACCCCTAATTCTTATTTTCTTTAGACTAGCCAAACCCAAATCCTTCAGCTGTTCTTCATATGAGCCATAGTGGTACAGTGGTTAGCCTGACCCCTCCTCTCTGTGGCAGCCCCTCAAATATTGGAAGACTGCTATCGTCTCCTCTGGTCCTTCTCTTTACTAGACTAGCCATGCCCAGTTCCTCAACCGTTCATCGTGTATGTTTTAGCCTCTAGTCCCCTAATCATCCTGGTTGCACATTTACCCTGGGATGCTGCAACCATCAATAAGTGCAATAGCACTTAAACTTATATACCACTTCACAGTGCTTTACAGCCCTCGCTAAGTATATTTTACAGAGTCAGCCTATTTCCACCAACAATCTAGGTCCTCATTTTACCAACCTCAGAAGGATGGAAGACTGAGTCATTTTCATTTCATTTCATTTGATTTATATATCGCCCTACTCCCGAAGGACTCAGGGCAGTGAACAGGCACAAGATAAAACACATAGAATACAAAAATTTAAGAGCAGAAGTAAAATTGAACTAAATCAATTTAGCCCAAGACAAATTTAAAACCCCAGGTTAAGAACATTAAAATTTACATTAAAATCTACATTAAAAAGAGAATGGGAGAGGTTAGGCCAGATCAGCCTGGTGAAATAAAAAGGTCTTGAGAGCACGGTGGAAGATGCGTAGATCCGGGATCCTCTGTATCTCCGGGGGGAGCTCGTTCCAGATAGTAGGTGCCCCCACAGAGAAGGCTCTCCCCCTGGGGGCCGCCAGCCAACATTGTTTGGCTGACGGCACCCGGAGGAGTCCCTCTCTGTGAGAGCGTACCGGCCGGTGGGAGGCCGTTTGCGGCAGCAGGCGGTCCCACCTTGAGCTGGTGAGAATCGAACTACTGAACTGCTGGCAGCCAGCAGTCAGCAGAAGTAGCCTGCTCTACTGGATTCTAACTACTGCGCCTCCGCATGTTATGTACTTGGTTTGCCAAGTGCATTAATAACAACAATGAGGCAATAACAGGAAAGAGGTTTTACACTGCCATAAAAGAGTAGTTAGGTGGACACTGTCAATTATTAAGAGCCGCAGTGGCACAGTGGTTAGAATGCAGTACTGCAGGCTACTTTTGCTGACTGCCGGCGGACTGCAATTCGGCAGTTCCAATCTCACCAGGCTCAAGGTTGACCCATCCTTCCAAGGTGGGTAAAATGAGGGCCCAGATTGTTGGGGGCAATATGCTGACTCTGTAAACCGCTTAGAGAGGGCTGTAAAGCACTGTAAAGCGGTATATACGGTAAGTCTAAGTGCTATTGCTGTTGCTATACGGTTTGGTGCCCAGGCTTTTGATCATCATATATTAACAACCTATCTCCCATTATCTTTCCTTCTCACTTGGAATCATGGTTACGGGATTCTGGAATCATGGTTACAGGATTCTGGAATCATGGTTACGGGAAATATTGCCTCGTATAATCCAGTAACCCCTGTGTTTTTCTTTCTTTCTTCACAGGTACTATAAAAGTTCGGTTGTGTTGATGTGTTTTGTCATTCCTACTATCGTGCCTTGGCATTTCTGGGGCGAGAGCATATGGAATTCATACTTCTTGGCTTCTATTCTCCGCTACACCATCTCCCTCAACGTTGCTTGGTTGGTCAATAGTGTGGCTCACATGTATGGAAACAGGCCCTATGACAAAAACATCAACCCTCGGCAGAATGGTTTTGTCACTTTCGGAGCTATCGGTGAGTTGCCTAGTTTTGGGAAGGGTGGCCTTGAAGTTGCTTTTCTCCAGACTGCTTTAATGGTGCTTTAGGGACGTACACAGCAATGGTGGGTTCCTCCCGGTTCAGTCCAGTTCGGCCGAGCCGGTAGCGGTGACAATATGACATCACTGAACCGGTTCTCTCCCCCCTGCCCAGCCCACATTATTCTTACCTTTTATTTGGTCCCACCCCCAATCTATTGCTGCCTCCTGAGTCCCAGCTGATGACTAGAGGGAAAAAAACTGTTTAAACTCTTGCCGCGGGGCTTCAAAGGGCCGTCCTACAGCTGATCAGTGTTAAAAGCAAACAAATGAGTCGGGTCGTAAGTGCGAGGACTGGTCGTAAGTGCGAGGACCTTCCAAAAATGACTCTGACCAGCTAGCCACGCCCACCTAATCACATGACCTCCAAGCCACACCCACAAAATAAGCCACACCCACAGAACCGGTAGTAAAAAAAATTAGAACCCACCCCTGGTACACAGGTTGTGGTGAAAAAGAAGATGGCAGCTGTGTTGGTGGGATCAAGGGTTCTCTTCTTTTTTATGGGCGTTTTATGAAATCTCCAAAGGCAGATAATATTAGGAATTTCTGGTATGGGTGAGAAATTAAACACCTCCTTGCCAGGAATCAAGACCCAGATTAACACCAAAATTAACGAAATAGACAGGGGTGGGCTGCTGGGGGTTCGCAGGGGTTCGGGAGAACCTCTAGCTAAGATTCTGTGCAGTTCAGAGAGCCCCCAAATCGCACTCCTGGCTGGCCCCACCCACCCCGCCCCTCCCAGGAGTCCCTATGTAGCCCGTTTTGGATGCAGTTAAGTGCTGGGCGCGCGCCGAGGCTCAGGGAGGGTGAGAAACGGGCCTACTGGAAGATCGGGAAGGCCGGAAATGGGCCCGTTTCTGGTCTCCAGAGGGCCTCCGGAGCCTGGGTAGGCAGTTTTCACCCTCCCGAACGCTCGAGGAAAGCCTCCAGAGCCTGGGGAGGGCAAAAATGCTCCCTCCCTGTTGTGGTATAGGAGGCCGACATGGCCACGCCCACCCAGCAACCAGACAGAGAACCCCTTGCTGAAAATAGACCAACAATAAAGAAGTAAACAACATCCCAATCAAGGGACTACCCATTCAAACAAACAAGCTAACAATGAAGAACAGCCTAAACAAGGAACCACCAAGTTCATTTCAGCCAACACTGACAGAGCAAGCCACTAGTATACCAAATGACAGCAATTCCCGCTCCCTTTTAGCACTGATGATGTTACCTAGTTTGGTAATGAATGTTGTTTGAAAGAACATACAACATTATTTTTTTAGAACTCTTTCTTCAGCTACAGTACATAGTAAACTAAGCAAGAGTAGGAGGAAGAAACAATGGCTTATGTTAAATTTATAGAATCTTCATTTAATTATTATCTTAATATGGAATGTCAGAATGTTTATGGCGTGACTACTATTTTGAGACAACCCAGGAGCAAAATACAGGACACAGGCTTGTCTTACAAACAGTGGTTTATATACAAGATGTCTGTATACGTACATACATGTGGTAGGTACATACCAGGCAATCAATCAATCTTCAACTCTACACGGAGAGCTACAATGCAGATAGAACACAATGAGAAGAGTGATACACGAGGAGAGAGAGAGAGAGAGAGAGAGAGAGAGAGAGAGAGAGAGAGAGAGAGAGAGAGAGAGACGGAGACGCCCTCTCATGGCCTCCCTTATATAGACAGCTTCTTAAAGTGGCAATAACCCTGCTGACTCATCCTCAGTCTTAAAGCGGCAATAACCCTGTTGACTCATGGAACATGGCAGGCATTCTAAGCACTATCAGAGGTGAGTTTTAGATTGTTATGCAGGAGCTTCCCCAAAGTTCTTAAGAAACATAATACAGGTACTCTTACGACCAAAATTGAGCCCAAAATGTATGTTGTTAAATGAGAAATGTGTTAAGTGAGTTTGTCCTACTTTACGATTTTTCTTCCCACATTTGTTAAGTGAATCACTGCAGTTGTTAAGGCAGTAACCCGGTTGTTAAGTGAATCGGGCTTCCCCATTGACTTTGCTTGTCAGAAGGTCGCCAAAGAGGAATCACATGACCCTGGGGATGGTGCAATGGTCATAAGTGTGAAAAACAGGCATAAGACACTTTTTTTCAGTGACGTTGTAACTTTGAACGGTCACTAAACAAACTGTTGTAAGTCGAGGACTACCGGTAGTTCCCATTTTGAGAGGATAAAATCTAATCATCCAACATAAATGGAAAACAGAAGTAAAGGGAACAAGAAATCAGGACATTGGCTTGTTGGAACATTTCATTTTGGACACCCTGTCCAAAATACTTCGTTACAGGACGTAGCTCTTAAAATCCTTTTGTTGGTCAAAATCAGTAGTGGTATTCACTTACTTTCGCTACCGGTTCAGAAATGTGAGCGCGCACGCCACCTCTGCACATGCGCAGAGCTGGCGTGATGATGTCCAGGCGGGTGGGAGGAGTTTCACCCAAACCAGATAGAACCAGTAGAATCCCATCACTGGTCAAAATAATGAAAATAATAGCTGTTCCTCCTTGAAAATGTCTACTGCCTCTGCTTGTTGATACTATATTCTGCTTTTTCCTTCTCTATCTTTGACCCTACTTTTCATTTCCTCTGGGTTCTGTTTTCCAGGAGAAGGCTTCCATAATTACCACCATACCTTTCCGTTTGATTATTCGGCCAGCGAGCTTGGCTTGAAGTTCAACCCAACCACATGGTTCATTGACTTGATGTTTTGGTTGGGTTTGGTCACTGAGAGGAAGCAAGCACCCAAGGAGATGATCAAAGCTCGCAGAGAGAGAACTGGAGATGGTACTTCTTGAGAAACAAACCGACTTCTTGAATTCAGATGCTGCTGTATGTGTCGTTTGTATGTTTCTTCATTGAGGGGGGCTTCTGTCCCAAACCTTCCCCTTATAACAAAAGTAGTATTTTTCATTGAATGACGGCCAAATTCATTTCTGGAGAAATGTCATTTTCCTTTAGTGCAGTCCTTTTTCTATGGCAGAAAACACTTTAAATATTCATTCATCTTCCAAGAAAGGTGTGAATTTTCCCATAATGTAATGCCCTTCAGATTTGTTGAACTCTAGTTCCCCATAATCCAAAGGCAATTGTGGCCTTTGGACGTGTGAGTCCAACACATCTGGAAAACACCTGGTTAGATAGAAAGGCTCAATGGGCAGTCCTCGGGGTTGTGGGTGCTAGATATACTGAAGGCATGAGATCTACCAACCATGGGGCAGAATCAGATGCCAAAGCGTGATAGTTTTGCCTCTAGACATACAGAGGTCCATCTGACATGTTGCACTCTGATGTAGAATGTAAAACTGGCTAGGAAAAACTGGGCAGCTTACTTACTTACCTGGTCTAAAACATCCCTTTAGCTCATAAACAGGTCACTAGATGCGCTGAATACCGTACATTAAACTTCCTGAATGCTCTCTATGATTTGAGGGAATGCTCTAGGGCAGTGATGGCTAACCTTTTTGCCATTGCGTGCCAGGAGCGGGGGGGGGGGGTCAGGCACACGTGCCCATAGCCATAATTCTATGTGCCACGCCCCCACTCCCCCCCTCTCACTGGAAGTTGGCAAACGGGCCGTTTCCGGCCTCCGGAGGGCCTCCGGGGGGATGGGGAAGGCCATTTTCACCCTCCCCAAACTCCTAGAAAGGCTCTGGAGGCTGGGGAGAGCAAAAAACGGGCCTTCCGGTCCCACCAGAAGTTGGCAAATGGGCTGTTTCTGGCCTCCAGGGGGCCTTGGGGGGGGGAAGCCGTTTTTGCCCTCCCCAACCTCCTAGAACGGCTTTAGAGCCTGGGGGGAGAGAAAAATGGGCCTTCCCCACCACCACCCGAGGTCCTCCAGAAGCAGGAAACAGCCTGTTTCCCTACTTCCAGTGGGCCCCAGAGCTGAGCTCGCGTGTCCATCAATATGGCTACACGTGCCATAGATTCACCATCACGGCTCAAGAGGATCCTCAACACAGTCTCCTGCAGTCATACATGACAGGACAAGTTCATCAGCAGTAGGCCATCTTCCTTTAAAGCAGGGGGAGGGGTCTCCAACCTTGGCAACGTCCGCTAGGCTTAAAGTTGCCAAGGTTGGAGACTCCCCTGCTTTAAAGGGTAACTAAAAAAAACTCCTGATACCCCCCCCTCCAAGGAATGTAAAATCCCTCCATCTGCACTTGGTTTTAGCGGAATTGATTGTAGAATTAAAGCTGTCTTAAATACTTTTTTTTAAAGATTACATATTATTTAGTATTAAAAGCAAACGATATTTGATTTGATATAGTCGTCCTGACAATACACCATCCTTCTCCTTGCCCTCATCGTCTGCAGTAAATATGGCCACTGATCACACTAGTTGGCAATGAACTGTAAAGCCAATTCCTACTGTCCAATTCATGTCACAAACTCTAATCCAGTTTGTGTTATCTGAACGAGGAAGCTCTGAATGTACTACTACTTGGATACACACAGTGGTGGGATTCAGCCAGTTCGCACCACTTCGGGAGAACCGGTTATTAACTTTCTGAGCAGTTTGGCAAACTGGTTTTTGGAAGAAATCATTAGGCAGAGAACCGGTTGTTAAATTACTTGAATCTCACCACTGGATACACAATGCATCTCTTAACAGAATGAAGGCACTTACAGTTCTTTAAATGAAAGGAAATCAACTGTTTAATTTAAAATAGCTCTGTCACGCCTCTTCCTCTGCTTTGGCCTTGGGGTTTCTTGTATACCATTAAAAGGACTCTTTGAAAAGAACTTTCCCCCTTGTTTAAGTGAAAGTGTAGCTTGGTAGGTGTGAAGAAGAATTCATGAAAAATGGATTGCTACATCCTCCCGTGAAGGGAATGGGAAAGTATTGTAAATTATCACATGATCTCCATGATCAAAGGCAGTGTTTTTCCACCATGGCCACTTTTAAGATGGGTGGACTTCAACTCCCAGAATTCCCCAGCCAGCATAGGATAGCAGAGCAGAGTGACCACGGTGGAGAAACACAACTCCAAGGAAATTCCCCCGAACTGTGTCCCTATATTGATGCAAAAGGACCTAAAATATAATCAGTTCCAGGAGATATATAAAATACAATATATAAATTATATAAAATATACTATCCCACCAACCAGCATTATTTGGATCATGATTCAGTATTATTGTTCTCGGTAAGATGTCTTTTTTTTCCTTCTTCTTCTAATTGCCTGCTTCTAGCTTTTACTATTTAATAGATCCACAATGATGCCTGTGAGCTACCCTGCTGTTTCTGTAGAGGAAGGCTGGAAAAAACTATTAAAAACCAGGACTCTTGTGGCACTTTTTAAAAATGGGCACATTTTATTCCTGCATAAACTTGGGGGGATTACAGCACACCGCATCAGATGCGCGTAGGCATCTGATACAGTGAACTAGCAGCCAAGAAAATCTGTGCAATTTTCCATTTGTCGGTCTGCTTAGTGCAGGGGTCCCCATCCCCTGGTCCACGGACCGGTACCAGGGCGTGGCCTGTCTGGGCCATGCAAGCAGTGGGCGAGCAAGCAAAGCTCCCTCTGTGTCTGCATGGAAAACACCCACCTGCCCACAATCCATGGAAAAATGGTCTTCTATGAAACTGGTTCCTGGTGCCAGAAAGGTTGGGGAATGCTGGCTTAATAGCCACAAGTTCTTGGCTGCGAGAGATGGCGACTGAAAAAAAAAAGTAAAGAATGTAATTCATTTTAAAAAAACAGTATTGAAAAGGGGCAGACCAAATCTTTTCATAAGGGGAGAAGCAGACTGCACATTGCATTGCGATCATTCTGGTGAAACCAAGTTCTTTAAATAATTCCAAACATTTTTTCTAGCGGTTAAAAAAAAACCAACCACCACTCCCTTGATCCATCATGTATCACACTGAAGGGGTGGCCTTCAAAAATTTTAGCAAGGGGTTCTCTGCCCAGTTGCTGGGGGGGGGGGTATGGCCATGGTGGGCGTGGCCTAGTCAGCCTCCTGCACCACTGCGGGGGGCGTTTTTGCCCTCCCTGGGCTCCGGAGGCTTTTCTCAAGCCTCCGGGAGGGTGAAAATGGCCTCCCCAGGCTCTGGAGGCCCTCTGGAGGCCGGAAACGGGCCCGTTTCTGGTCTTCCCAAACTTCCGGTAGGCCAGTTTTTCGCCCTCCCTCAGCCTCCGTGCGTGCCCTGCACTTACCTGCATTCAAAATGGGCAGCGTGGGAGGGGAGGAGTGGGGAGGCGGAGCCAGCCAGGAATGGGATTTGAGGGTTCTCCAAACTGCACAGAAGCTTAGCTAGAGGTTCTCCCGAACCCTTGCGAACCCTCAGCAGCCCACCCCTGAACCTTCCCTTATTACACGCCAGTCTTTTGATTTATTCCAAGTTCTCCCTTGCTCAGTTGGGATTTGTTTGATGTGAGCCTGATGAAGATGTGTTCGCTAAGGTTATGTAAAGAAAGGAGATTTCGTGATGGCTTTTCTCTCGTGCTAAGGGGGTTAGCAGAAGCATCTTGTTGGGTTTCGCAATTCCCTCTTGGAGATCTTTCAAGTGCCACTCTTAAATGCTCATATAGGGGGCTTGTTTTTTTTTAAAAAAATCTGTGGTCTGTCTCCATATTGAAACAAGAAACATTTCTAAATGGCTTGGAATCGCTAATGATTAAAGCAAGACATAGAGAGATTTACCCTTGTTGCAAGATTAGTGCTCCTCTGCTTTATTTTTCCTTTTTTTCCCCCTCTCTCATTAACTTGTTGAATATGCAGTTAATTTATTTTTAAAAAAGCAGGTATTTATATTAACATATATATGCTTTATGGGCCAAAAATTAAAATGAATATGTTTAAAATTATTGATTTTATTGTCATTTTGTGATATAGACATTGTCATTTCTAATGTATACAGCTAAATGATGTCTTCAAAATCAAATAAAGCTTCATGTTAAATGTTTGGATTATCTATTTTATATTCCAACTGGTCAAAGTAAGGCAGTGGTGAAATCTAAATTTCTTTCCTACCGGTTCTGTGGGCGTGGCTTGGTGGGGGTCATGGGGGTTCTGTGGGCGTGGCTATGTAACCATGTGACTGGGGGGGATCAAAAGACAGAAACTCACTAAGAATGTCCTGCTGGAGCAGGGTTGGACTAGATGTCCTCCAGGTCCCTTCCAGCCAGTGGTTGGATGCCCCCGGTTAGCACAGATTCTATAGAACCGGTAGTAAAACCGGCGGGAGGCCCCGCCCACCAACCACAACGTCATCAAAATGCTTCTGCGCATGCGCAGAAGAGGGTGCGCACGAGTGAATCGAACACGCGTGTGCTGCCCCATTGTGAACCAGTAGTAAAGGTAAGTAGAACTCACCCCTGCTTTCAGCCCTGGATTATCCTCTGAAGCTGTGTCTAGTGCCAGGTTTGTAGTCCTTCCTTCCTCTCCTTTTTTCTTCCTTCCTTCCTTCCTTCCTTCCTTCCTTCCTTCCCTCCCTCCCTCCCTCCCTCCCTCCCTACTTTCTCTCTCTCTCTCTCTTTCTTTCAAAAACACACCACCACCCCGTTTTTTGCCTAGCAGGCTTCAGGGAAGGCTGCTGGGAGCAAAAATGCAGCCCCTCACCCCATCCCCATTGAAAAAAATCTCCGATGATCATGTGCCACAGCTGTGATTCTCGGAGCCTTTTTTTTACCTTTTAAAAGCGTTTTTTTACTATCTATTCACCTGAGAAAGTAATAAAAATATGCC
Organism: Arizona elegans; assembly: GCA_022577455.1. Classification (NCBI taxonomy): domain Eukaryota; kingdom Metazoa; phylum Chordata; class Lepidosauria; order Squamata; family Colubridae; genus Arizona; species Arizona elegans. Next base: position 4,929,297 of record JAKOOJ010000009.1, on the reverse strand, counting down.
TAAAAAGTAAAAAAAAAAAGTTCCGACAATCAGCTGAGCGATGTCGGAACTTTATTTTTTTACTTTTTAAAGCATTTTTAACTACCGGTTCTGGCATGTACCTCTGCATGTGCAGAGTGTACAAAACACATTACTTCCTGGCATGACAGCGGGGCGGGTGGGCAGAGCCTCACGCCAGGATCGCTACCGCTTCTCCGAACCACCCGCCAAGCTCACTACCGAATTGGGTGATCCGGTCCGAACCAGGAGCATTTCACCCCTGAAGTAAGGGCTGAAAGTACATCTGAGCTACTCCTTATTCAGGAGCTATTTTGATTCCTATTTACCAAATATCAACATTCGAACCTCAGTTCCATGAAGCATCCACTGTTGTCCAAGTCACTGTATCTGAAGCCTTGGACTCCACCTCGTGATTTATAAAGTTTGTGCTAGAGCAGTGATGGCTAACCTTTTTGTCGTTGCGTGCCTGCACCCATAATGCAATGCGTGAGTGACACCCCGCCTCCCCCATGGCCTGCTCCCGCACATGTCCATGCGACCCCGCTGCCCCGGTTTGGGCCTAGTAGACCTCCCTGCAGCCTCCTGGGACCAAAAATGGGCCGCCCCCCCCCCACAAGCCTCCCACATCACAGCGGGGGGGGAGGCGTTTTCGCCTTCCCCAGGTCCCAGAGGCTTTCCTTGAGTCTCTGGGAGGGTGAAAACTGCCTCCCCAGGGCTCTGGAGGCCCTCCGGAGGCCAGGAACGGCCCTGTTTTCGGACTTCCAGAACTTCCGGGAGGCCCGTTTTCCCCCCTCCCTGAGCCTCCATGTGGGCCCTGCACTTACCTTGCATCCAAAATGGGCTGCATGGAGACTCCTGGGAGGGGAGGGGTGGGGTGGGCAGGGCCAGCCAGGGGTGGGATTTGGAGGTTGTCTGAACCGGCCATAACATTAGCTATGGGTTCTTCTGAACCCGTAGCAGCCCACTCCTGTAAAGGACCTACCTGCTTCAACTTTTAAGACTTTGGGTGTGGTACTCTTTTCAGAGCCCCATAGTTGTGGGCATGATGATGAGGAAAAGGCCATTCTTTGTAGAGGCACTTTGGTTTTGGAGTGGCCTTTTCCTGAAAACCTGATTAATACCAACATTCTTGTTTTTGTGGTATTCAGGTAAGATTATTCCGGCACATAATGTATTAGTTTATTTAATGAGTTTGCGAAATGCTGATTACATCATATAATTGATACCCGTTGACATCTGATGTTCGTCACTGTTTACATTAGGACACATCTAAAATGCTTCAGTGGATTTTTTTCCCTTTTTTTAACTAAATCCAATGAGTTGCTCATCCCTGATTCTTATTTGACCAGTGATGTTTCATTAAATAAATGAATTGTGGCCATGGGATTACATGATGGTTTTTAATTCAACATTTGCCAAATATTCATGATTCTGCTGTTTTTAATTCGGCGGGGGCGGGGGGGGAGAATGCCTGATGATAAAGTGACTGATGATTTGAAAAAACACTGAAGGCCAAATCTTGGGGAGAGATTGATGGATGGATAGAAATGATAGAAAAGATAGATAGATAGATAGATAGATAGATAGATAGATAGATAGATATAAATGATAGGCAGATAGAGATAGGTAAATGGGTAGGTAGATAGAAAGAGAGAGAGAAAGAGGAAAAGAAAGAAAGGGAGGGAGGGAGGGAGGGAGGAAGGAAGGAAGGAAAAGAGAAGGAAAGGAAAGGAAAGGAAAGGAAAGGAAAGGAAAGGAAAGGAAAGGAAAGGAAAGGAGGAGGAAGATTTTAATCTTGCCCTTTTATCTAATGAGCTCTAGGACACATTGATGTTGCTTCCCTTCCTTTTTGCCCTCAGAATAATCATTGATTCAACAGGTTTAGGTGCAGACATATTGGCCCTTCTCACACAGCACACTTAACTGGGTTAGAAAGAGTGTAAGTGTGTTGTGTAAATAATTTGACACCCTAATCCAGGTGTTTATTGCTCCTTCTTAGTACTGTGTGGCTCTGTGTGGTGCTAAATTAGGTTAAGAAATTTAATTCTCCCTTCCTCTTCCTGAGACAAAGGAACCCACAAAATGTGGAACGGTTAACTAGGAGTCTGAGATTTGTCTCTTTTTACTTTTCTGCCTCTTACACCATCTTGTGGAAAAGAACAGATTGCAAATATTTAAAGATGTCTCTGCCTTTATCCTCATGACACTGAAACCATGTATCTGCTGATTTTTCCTTAGCGGATAAGGAACAACATTTCTCACTTTCGATAGCCTCAGTAAAGTTAATCACTCTGCAGCATGATGGTTTCCTTCCCTTTATTGGGGTTCCTCAAACTCCCATTATAGCTTCCAGATTTTGACAAAGTTTCTGCAAAATGCTTAGCTAAAGGGAGCTTGTCTGGATCTGGCTTCTTTGATTGACTCAACCAATAGTCCTTTATCAACGGCTTAAAGAAATCAGGATTATCCAAATACGTTAATCAGTTCAAGAGAATGTCAAGGAACAAAAATCTACAACTCTTTGCATTTACAAAACTTATTTCTTCGAGAATTGCTAGGACTTAAGCAGATTCCTGAGGTGATATTGCCACAGAATTGTATGTGGCTGAGGTAGAGAATGAGTAATTGGGAATAGAGGGAATAGAGTTTTTTAAAGTTTTACATGTAAATATGAGACTAGATCAGAGGTGAGTTTCAGCAGATTCTGACCAGTTCTGGAGAACCGGTAGTGGAAATTTTGAGTAGTTCAGAGAACCGGTAGTAAAAATTTTGACTGGCCCCACCCCCATCTATTCTCTGCCACCCAGCTGATCGGGAGGAAATGGGGATTTTGCAGTAATCTTCCCCTGGATTGGGGAGGTAATGGAGATTTTACAGTATCCTTCCCCTGCCACGCCCATCAAGCCATGCCACGCCCACCAAGCCACACCCACAGAACCGGTAGTAAAAAAATTTGAAACCCATCACTGGAGTAGATCTGTTATAGAATGATGGGACCAAACAACATTCCTGGGTCAGCCAGAGACAGTTTTATTGCGCAGTTTCAGAACCAGATTGGTATCTGCAATTCTGAACCAAGAAGAGCTCTGATACAACTGCTTTTATACATCTTCAAGACAAAGGATTTAGCAAGCACAGCAGTTTTCCATATATGGTTAACATACATTTGTTACATTATAATTGACACTTTCTAATTACTAAATTCTTTCATTATTTTCTAGTTCATAAGATTATCTTAGCTAAACAACCTTCCTCAATTCTGTGTTTGCTGATGCGTAGATTCATGACTGCTTTTGGATAATAATTAACTTCTTGTTTCAGATGGATGTCTTTGCATCCTTGACAGCTAGGCCCCTTAGAAGATATATATTACATATGGATGTCCTTGCATCCTTGACAGCTAGGCCCCTCAGAAGATATATATTACCAAGAATGGAATTTAAGCTGATTTAGTGTAATCTCTGAATAAGCACATTTCTTTCTTATAATAATGTGAATAAAGAGGGTCCTTCAGTGTTCATATAGCTGACCCTGTACTATTCCTACACCATTCACATTAGATCAACACAATATTTCTTAGTAACCTCGAGAAGATTGTGCATTTTTCTTCACCATTCCACTGATAGCACAAATTAACTTTTAATTGTTGGGAGAAAAGTTCAGGTTCTCTGCTGTCAATTGTGAAATGTTCAGAACACAATAAGTATTGTGTGTGTGCTTAAAAACATCAGGACATGGTGATGTTCTCCTTTTCAGTCCTGGCTGGAACAGATATAGACATCTGCCAAACCGTGCCAATAAGGTCCTCCATCTTTTTAAAGGTCTCATCATTTGAGCAGAAAATATCAGATTAGAGGGGTCCTTGGTGCTAGCACTGATGATGTTATTTAGTTTGGATAATGCAAGAAAACAAGCAAGCTCAGAGAGCACCAAGGACCCCTCATTTCAGTGGTGGGATTAAATTCATTTAACAACTGGTTCACTGCCCTAGTGACTGGCTGGGTGGGCGTGGCCATGGTAGACGTGGCCATGGGGTGTGACAGGCAGCACTCGGCCTCCTGCACCCCCCTGTGAGCAAACACGAGCTGCGGGGGGGACACTCCCTCCCGTGCCCCATTTTGGGCCTAGTAGGCCTCCCTGCAGCCTCCTGGGAGTGAAAACGGACCACAGGGGGGCGCTGCACACACACCCGCGCCCTGTTTTGGGTCTAGTAGGTCTCCCTGCACTTACCTAGGAAACAAAATGAGGCACGTAGGGATACCTGGAAGGGGTGGGGCAGGAAGGGGCAGGAAGGGGCCAGCCAGCAATTTAACTATTGGTTCGCCTGAACTGGCCCGAACCGGCTGAATCCCACCACTGCCTCATTTCAACCCTGAGCTACACATATTCTCCTTTATTCATATCAGATTAAGAGTTTTGGTGCTTCAGAATCTCTCAGAGCGAAAATATGCAATGGGTTCTCCAGCTTTGATTTTTTTGTTATTTGTACTTTAGGTCCAAGAATCAACAATTTGCAGCCGACTTGCCAAGCCCAGTTTTCATTGAACATCTGAATGCAAAGGATTGTTTTTTAAAAAAGTATTCACTCGGTGTCACTCTTCATATGAATGAAGATACAGCAAAGGAAGTGCCTTACTTGCTTGGAAAACGAGGCCAAATTAGAGATGTTATTACACTGAAAGATGCATAAAGTATTTCAGAGTGCTTATGTTACCAACCAGAAAAATAGATCAGCGTTACTATCCTTATACTGTATTGCAAATAGGAGCATTGTGATAAAAAGAAAGTTAATATGCTTCAGACGCTTGCCTCCCATTCAGAAGGTTGAGAATTCAATCCTAGGTAGCAGTAGATGTGTCTATCCTGGGGCACAAAGAAAAAATATCTACTATGAACTCCACATAGGCATCAGGAAGGGCATCTGGACAGTAAATGCTCAGCTCCATCCAGCTGCGACGACTATACCCTGAATTAAGGGATTACAGGGCTTTAAAAGGGGAATAGGAAGCTTGATCACATTCTTCACAACTATCTCAGACCTTTGGAAGATTTTGTTGTTCATCTAAGAATGTTTCTTTTTCCCCACTGACCTAAAGCCCAGCAAATGGGTTTTAGATATTTTGCTTTGGAAATTCCTGTGATTATACTAGTGTGCTTTTGAATGGCCAAAATAAATATTGCAATATAATATAGTTATGTGCAAAATCTCCAAGGTCAGATTAACTGCATCCTAGGAGGCTGAAAAAAATTTGCTGATGGTTTGACTGCAATTTGATTATTTTCTTTAAGATATCCTGTATCAGGCTGACCTGTCAAATGTCCCAGTCTTGATCAACGGGGAAAAATGTAGGATTCAGGGAATTACAGGATCTGGAAAGATACTTAAGTAGAGTTAAATTATTTTAACTCTAGATTTATTTAACTCTAAATTTAGAGTTAAATTAAATTACAGAGTTAAATTATAGAGTTAAAAAAAGATAATCTGGACAACATCTAAAAAAGAGAAAAAATTAGAAGAGCGTATTTTATTTTAGAAAGGAATACACACATTTTAATGCTCCTCTCCAAAATGATACTTACGCAGAACAAAGATTAGCAAAAAATATTTTTAACATTGCTTATGTGATACTAGTACCTGAGTAAATTTATCACGGTTTTTAAATCTCTTTTTTGTTGTGTTAATGCCACTGAGCCAATGAATGAGGGTGTTTAGTTTTCAAATGTATTGCAATTATAAATCTGGCAGTTAATAATAGGAACTAAACATATATTTTATGTTGCATTTATTTTTAAACTTCAGGAAGTACAAACAATTAACCAATAGAGGAAGGATTTTGTCTCTGACAATGCCAGCCACAATTAATCAATCACTGCATTCATTTTGGATTGAATGTCCTAACGTCTTCAAAATCTTTAAAATGAAAATCAAAATCTTTAAAATAAAACATTAAAATGAAGATTAACAACAATTAAATAAAAGGTTAAAACCAAGAACACAGAAGATATGAGAGTGCTCCTTTGTTTCTCACTCAATCCACCATCTTCAGTATAATATTTCCAGATTGGGTCCCTTCTTTTTTGTTGTTAAAAGAAATGAGATTATACCTACAATAACCATATTTTATTGAAAAAAAAAAAGACAAACCTGAAAAGCAAATTTTGAAGAAGTTTACAAGGATTTTAAAAATTGTGTATGTTGAAAATATGCTTTACAAAGGAAAATTCCAGAATGCAACCAAGAAAAACTTTACGAAAGTACATATTCTAAAAAAATAAATAAATCTAAAATTGAATGATATATATAGATAATAATTTTACAAGACAATTTAATTTCCACATTTTTCACATGAACGCAAAAGTGAGTGCACTAAATGGCACCATTTGTACCCTTGATTTTTTTTTTTTATGAGTCAAATTTAGGGACCAATAAAAGTTAAATGACTAAAGTGCAAAAAATGAGTTTTTGAAAAATAAAGGACAGTTTTCTGTCCTTTATAATAAAAGACAAAGGATCATTGTAATTGTGCCTCATGCGATGACCAGAGTAAGGCAATATGTGTTTGTGCTGAAAAATGTTAAAAGTAAAAATAGACATGTGTAAGGTCTTTCCAAAGATAGTGATTTCCCTTTCAACGTTTTAAAGCCTAAAAAACATAGTCCATTCATACAAATAGGCTGAACTGTTTAAGCCTACCCCCCACCCCCATGATATCACTGCTGTTGATAGAATGGTTGGAAGAAATATACCATAGATCAGGGCAGTGGTGGGTTGCCCCTGGTTCAGACCGGTTCGCAAGAACCGGTAGTAAAACCGGTGAGAGGCCCCGCCCACCGCCCTGGATGTCATCATCAGTGATCTGTGCATGTGCAGAAGCTTCTGTGCATGCATAGAAGCAAGGCTCGCAAGCGAGTGAAGCCTCTGAGGGCCAGGGAGTGGGGGTGGGGGCAGGGCCGGCCAGTACGCTCCCATAGAGAGGGGCTCCTCCGGATGCCGTCGGCCAAACAATATCGACTGGTGGCCCCTAGGGGGAGAGCCTTCTCTGTGGGGGCACCTACGATCTGGAACGAGCTCCCCCCGGAGATACGGAGGATCCCGGATCTTCACACCTTCCGTCGCGCGCTTAAAACGTTTTTATTTCATCAAGCTGGCCTGGCCCAAATCTTCTCCTCCTTTAAATTTAAATTTTAAACATAAATTTTAATCAGTTTAATTATGGGGTATTTTAAAATTCAGCATAAATTATTTAATTCATTTTAATTTATTTTAAATTTTGTATTTCTGTGTTTTATCTTCTGGCTGTTCACCGCCCTGAGTCCTTCGGGAGAAGGGCGGTATAGAAATTTAATAAAATAAATAAATAAATAAATAAATAAATAAATAGGTGTGGCCATGATGAGCATGAAGCAGGACTCATGTTGGGGGCACCTGTGGTGCCCAAGTGCTAAGGCAGAACTTATCCGAGACCCTCTCTCACTCTCATATTAACTTTTTCCTTCCTTCCTTCCTTCTTTCTTCTTCCTTCCCCATTTTCCTTATTATTCCTCCCTTGCTCTCTTCCCAACTTTCCTTCTTTGACTTTGTCTTTACTCTATCCCTTCCTCCTTTCCTGTCCCTTCTTGCATACTCAAATGCAAAGAGGGAAACATTTCTCCTTTTGTTTTGTTTTTAGTTTGTTTTGAGAGCCCTCTGACAGTGAAAATGGAGCCCAGGGGGGGGCAGCCCTCCCCGAACTCTGTTTTCACTGGCAGAGGGCTCCAGGAGGCCGTGGTGGCTGAAAACGGGGTGCAGGTCAGGGGTGGGTTCTAAATTTTTTTACTACCGGTTCTGTGGGCAAGGCTTATTTTGTGGGTGTGGCTTGGAGGTCATGTGACTAGGTGGGCGTGGCTAGCTGGTCAGAGTCATTTCTGGAAGGTCCTCACACTTACGACCAGTCCTCGCACTTACGACCCAACTCATTTGTTTGCTTTTAACACTGATCAGCTGTAGGACAGCCCTTTGAAGCCCCGCCGCAAGAGTTTAAACAGTTTTTTTCCCTCTAGTCATCAGCTGGGACTCAGGAGGCAGCAATAGATTGGGGGTGGGACCAAATAAAAGGTAAGAATAACATGGGGGGGTAGGGGGTGGGAGGACGGGGGGGGGAAAACCGGTTCGGTGATGTCATATCGTCACTGCTACCGGCTCGGCCGAACCGGACCAAACTGGGAGGAACCCACCACTGGTGCAGGTAGGCCGCATGCACCCCCGAGCTCTGTTTTCACTGGCAGAGGCACCACAGGCCAGTCCTTTGCTGTTTCGAGGCCGGATCTAAGCACCCCAAGGGCCAGATCCAGGCCCCAGGCCCTCAGTTTGACACCCCTGCCATAGACATATCTAATAAACCAGTCAACCTACACTTCTTAACTTATGAGCTGATCTGAATTTTGCGCAATAAACTGAAGACAACAAGTGCAAAAGAGGGTGAAACCAGGGCTTTCAGTAAAATGGGCCCTATTGCGGGAAGATTAGAGTTTGTAAGAAATGAAACGCGTGCTTTAATTTTTTATTTTTTATTTATTTTTTCTGCAAAATTTTAAACACTTTTCAGGACATTTTCCAAACTCTTGAAAACTTAAAAAAAAAAAAGACAGTTTTTTTTTTAAAAAAAATCTAATTCTGGGAAGCTGTATACAATAGTACCATTAAATTAAAGCTGTGCTGATTTGAACCATCTGCTGTTTGAAGGATTTCTTCCAAAAAAAAGTGTAAGATTAATAAGGGGGCCAACATAAATCTTGCCAAAGATGACTGACCAATAAATGGAAGCATTTTTCTTCTTCTTCTGGCTTTCTATTCTTTCTGTCTCCCTCTATTTTTGCTATCTAAAAATGCCAATCCGGTTCTTAGGACGTAGGTATCCTTTGTTTTGATCTTGTTACAGAAAGGTGCATCTTTAATGTGGGAAACCGCGCCTCCTAGAAGAATGAAATATTTGGGGAAAATATTTGAAAAACACAGAATATTATGTTTGCCTAAAGGAGAAATGGAGAAACTTGCTCTTAAAGACAGAAAGCAGTCCCCAAGTCTTTCTTAATAGCCCACAGCAGAAGCTAACATTTAAGAGATAAAGGCCTTATTGACAGAGGAAGACGAGTATCTAGATAGATCTATTCATAAGCAAAGCAAATACTGCAGGCAGAAATCCATTCAAGACAGGATATTTCAAAACTCCTTGGCAGAATGGTAGGATTAGAAAGCAGCCCCTCACCCAAGATCCAACACAGAACGAAAGCCATTAGCTACAATAGGAATTGCCCAATACCCTTTCAGAATAGAAGCCCTTTCATTGCATTCCACCCCCCCAGAACAGTCCATACTTCAAAGTCACAGAAACTTGGGAGTGTTGTGATCCGCGGAGCTGGCAGCGGAGTCGGACAGTGAGGAGGTTGGGGAGGAACATGGGCCAGTCCTGGAGTCTGGGGAAGACCCGGACGAGGGCTCTGCGTCGGAGGCAGAGATGGGGCTAGGGCCATCTGGGAGTGATGTGCGGACTCTGGAGCCCCCAGAGTTGGACAGCAGAGAAGCAGAGGAACAGGAGGAGCCTGTTCCCAGTGCACGCAAGCGCAGAGCTGCCAGAAGGCAAGAGCAGCTAAAGCAAAAGGGACGACTTGGGAATAAGGCCAGGAGATGATTGGCCCCTCCCATAGGGCTTAAAAGAGAAACAGAGGCAGTTGGGCCTTTTTGCAGGAAAGCAATGTTGCTAACTCTGTTTCCAGTTGGCGTCTCTTGTTTGTTTCTGAACTTCGTGGGGCTTTGCCAAGTAAGGCCTTTGGCAGGGTGTCAAAGAAGATAAAGGTTGGTGATTATCCCGAAGGACTTCTTCCGAAGGACTTTTTTTTGCAACTAATTGGGACTCAGCTGGGAATGAACGTAATTCTCAGCTGTTACAATAAAATAGGTTTATTTGGGATTAATTGTGTCTTGTAATGACTCAGTAAGCCTAGGTCACAACAGGGAGCTCAGATAAACAATAAGCCAGAGGTTGACCAGATGAGCTCAGACAAACACTTAGTGTTTGCATTTCCTCTTTTGCCTATAGAGCCAGCTACTATTATTTATTAATTCAATTTGTATGCCGCCCCTCTCCGAAGACTCAGGGCGGCTCACAATGCATTTAAAATCATTATAAAAAACATTTAAAAATTAAAAACATTAAAAACATTAAAACTCATTCACACCATTCATGGCCGGATCTCGCCGGATCACAAGAGCGAGATCAACGGCCCCAGGCCTGCCGGAAAAGCCAGGTCTTCACCGCTTTTCGGAAGGCCAATAGGGTGGGGATGGTCCGGACCTCAGGAGGTAACTGGTTCCAGAGAGCTGGGGCAGCCACAGAAAAGGCCCTCCCCCGCGGGCCCGCCCGCCAGCATTGTTTAGCTGACGGGACCCAGAGGAGACCCCTACATGACTCCATAGGAATCTGACAAGAGCCAATAGAATATTAAAGGACATGTTCTTGCACAGGAACAGGAAGCTCAAATACAAAGCCCAAAGAAGATATAAAATCCCACCCACTCTCAACTCCATTTTGTCAGCTGCCCAGAATCACAGGTGGTTCTGCTTCATCAATAAATGGACCCTCTTTCCAATCAGCCTCCAGCCTTCATTTTATTTCCAGCACCTTTCTCCCAGCTTGGAACTGAACCAAATGGATATTTCTTCCAACATTAACTACATGTATGTTACAGTCTATAAGTCTAGAATAGGTAAAGGTAAAGGTTCCTCTTGCACATATGTGCTAGTCGTTCCCGACTCTAGGGAGCAGTGCTCATCTCCGTTTCAAAGCCAAAGAGCCAGCGCTGTCCGAAGACGTCTCCGTGCTCATGTGGCCAGCATGACTAAATGGCAAAGGCACACAGAACGCTGTTACCTTCCCACCAAAGGTGGTTCCTATTTTTCTACTTGCATTTTTTACCTGCTTTCGAACTGCTAGGTTGACAGAAGCTGGGACAAGTAACGGGAGCTCACCCCGTTACGCAGCATTAGAGATTCAAACCGCTGAACTGCTGACCTTTCGATCAACAAGCTCACTTGTTAGCCACTGAGCCACTGCGTACCTATATAAGTCAAGAAGACAGACAGACATACATGAGATTTCTGTCTAAATATACCCCAAAAGCTACTGAGAGTTGGTCTAGTTGGGAATATTCCACTCATCTGCCTTTGATAGTAACAGATTTTCTAGAATTGCAATATAAAGAAGGAGCTGGGAATATTTTGTTGGAAACACGCAGCCTCTTTCCCAGAACTGAGACCCTTAAGTCACTTGGCAGCCAGGCTGCAAAAAAAAAAAAAAATGACCACGAAGCTCACTGCCAAAATTTAACCACTTCCCTTGACACTTCATGGATTGTTAAATTTAATTTAGGGAAAGCTTATCCAATTTTGGGGAAAATAATTATTCATTTATGGAGCGGGGGGAGGTGGGAAGGCATTCTGCGGGATTAAGGAGACTTTGGATTTTTCCTTCCAAGAGGGAATGGATAACGGCCCCAACCTCGGAAGAGGCAGAGATGGAGGAAGATTGGAGGTCGGAAATATTCTCAGCATTGCACCAACTTTGTTGGCAAGTCCGATGTCTAAGAATGTCCAAAAAGACGTGTCAGATTCAGGAATGCAAATAAAGAGATTTTGATGGCTCAAAGGAGACTCAGCTTCTTAATATGGTCCTGAGATGGCATTATAATCAGCTCTGGCAATAGCAGGAACACATTCTCCGTCATTTATTCATTTATTTCCTGTCATTATTATTATTTTAAATAATTCAAGGCAGCGAACGTATCTAATGTTCCTCCCTCCTCCTGTTTCCCCACAACTTAATGCTGTGAGCTGGGCTGGACTATGAGAAAATGACTGGCCCATAACTAGAACTCACTGTCTCCTGGTGATTGACCCTCGATCACCCAGTTGCAGGGGTGAAATGCTCCCAGTTCAGACCAGATCACCTGATCCGGTAGCGATGGTGGCGGGTGGTTCGGAGAACCAGTAGCAAAAATCCCTGTGCCCCTGCCCCCCATGCCCAGCTGAGCCGCACGATCATCAGAGGCTTTTTTTTTTTTTTTTTTACTTTTAAAAGCATTTTTTCTACAACCTCTTCGGACTTTTAAAAATGCTTTTAAAAGTAAAAAAAAAAAAGCCTCTGATGATCACGCGGCTCAGCTGGGATCATCAGAGGCTTTTCAAAGCATTTTTTTCTGCAACCTCTTGGCCAAAAGAGGTGGTAAAAAAAATGCTTTGAAAAGTCTCTGATGATCCCAGCTGAGTTGCCTGATCGCAGAGAGGTATTTTTTTAAAAAATTTTTAAAATTTTAAAAATTTTTAAATTTTTTTTAAAAATACCTCTCTGCTGATCAGGCAACTCAGCTGGGATCATCAGAGAGGCTTTTTAAAAAATACTTCTCTGCCATCAGGCAACTCAGCTGGGATCGTCAGAGAGGTATTTTTTAAAAAGCCTCTCTGACGATCCCAGCTGAGTTGCCTGATCAGCAGAGGCTTTTCAAAGCATTAGAAAAAATGCTTTGAAAAGTTAAAAAAAAAAAAGGTTGGCCACGCCCACCCAATCACATTACCCTGCCCCACCAAGCCACGCCCACAGAACCGGTAGTAACAAATTTTACATTTCACCCCTGCCCAGTCGGCTTTCTTGCCTAAGACTGGGCTAGAATTCACAGTCTTCTGGTGATCGGCCCAAAGTTACCCAGTCAACTTTCTTGCCTAAGACAGGACTCGAACTCACCATCTCCTGGTGATTGGCCCAGAGGCACCCAGCTGGCTTTCATGCCTAAGGAGAGGGATTAGAACTCACTGTCTCCAGTTTCTAGCCTGATGCCTTAAGCACTAGACCAAACTGGACAAAACCATTAGACTAAACTTGCTGTCAGTCAGTGAGAAATCCTTTTATTTAGTAATTAAAACAGCCAGCAGGAGTATCTGCATGGAGAAAGTTTTTTAAAAACCAATATCAAAGCGTTGCTCTTTTAAAATCATGCATTGCAATACACAACTTGACTTTTTTGACGCCCATTCTCTGCAGACACCTCTTGACATCCAGAAGAGAATGAAAAATATAGAATCTCTCAATCATCCCGGTCCCAAAGCTGCTTTTCAAAGGCAAGTCGCCTTTCTTGGTTTTTTCCCTTGAAAATTTTATGTATCCAAGGACTGAAAAGGCTTCGTGGATGAGAAGCAAAAAAAATAAAAAAATAAAATAAAATCCAGCTGCCTTTTGAAAAGCACCTTTTGGACTGCAAAAATCTTTCCTTCCGTTCTTCCTATTTTGGGAGGTAGGACTTTAATGTCATAAGACCGTGATGGCGAACCTATGGCACGTGTGCCACAGGTGGCACGTGTAGCCGTATCAGAGGGCATGTGAGCTCAGCTCTGGCGCGCGCCAGCTGATTTTCGGGCCTTCTGGGCCCACTGGAAGTAAGGAAACAGCGTGTTTCCTGCCACCGGAGGGCCTCGGGTGGGGGAGGCCTGTTTTTCTCTCTCCTCAGGCTCCAGAGCCTTTCTAGGAATTTGGGGAGGGTGAAAACAGCCTCCCCCGTACCCAGAGACCCTCCAGAGGCAGGAAATGGGCCATTTGCCAACTTCTGGTTGGACCTGAACTTGACAAATGGCCCATTTCCTGTCTCCGGAGGGCCACCAGGGTGGGGGGGGTGGGGGGTGGGGAAGTCCGTTTTTGCCCTCCCCAAGCTCCTAGAAAGGCTCTGGAGCTTGGAGAGAGAGAAAAACGGGCCATCGCGTGCCAGGAGCAGGGGGAGGGGGAAGCGGGGGGAATGCGCGCATGCAGGGGGCGGGGCGCATACACAACCTTCCCCCCCATCCTGGCACACGATGGCAAAAAGGTTCACCATCACTCCTCCTGGAAAACAACAGGTCTACTCAGTGTAGTAGTGGACACCTGTGTTTCCAATTATTTCTGAATGCTTTTAGGACAACCGAGTGCTTCCATTTAGTAATAGTTAGGTCCGGACAGGAAAAGAGAGACAGGATGATCATAGTGAAGTAAAACAACCGTTTATTTCAGGCAACAGAGAACAGTAACAAAATAACTACAAACTGAGAACTGCCCGAGGCTGCAGCTCCTTTTACCTGGAGCTGTCCAGCCTGTCAGCCACTGACGCTTGTTCATTTTCCCGCCGGGGAAAATGAACCAATGAGTGACGTCTGATGTATCACTCACTCCTACTTGCATATTCAACAGTAATCTTTTTGCTTCAAATATTTTACCCTTCATCCAGCAAAATGACCAGGAATGTTTTTTTTTTTTTTTTTAAATCATTACTGAATTCCTAAATGGTATCCTGATACATCTTATGCAATGTTCATGAGTATAATGGTCGGGATTCAGTTTTAGGAGATGAATCAACCCTGCACCAAGTAGGATATACAGTAGTTTTCTCCAGGCTCATCACCTTCACTTTCGATAATGCAGGGAGGGATGGGGGAAGGGGTTTGCTGAAGGTCAGAGAAAGCTTGAAGATTGCCGAGTCAAGATTGGCTGTCCCCTCTTTAACTAAACCTGGTTTACTGAGTAATGCACAGACAAGAGGGCTTCAGACAACATGCTAAAGTTAAATCCCAAACAAAATACATGTGCAATGAAAAGAAGGACTAAGGGTGACATGATAGCAGTGTTCCAATATCTCAGAGGCTGCCACAAAGAAGAGAGGGGGTCAACGTATTCTCCAAAGCACTCAAAGGCAGGACAAGAAGCAACGGATGGAAACTAATCAAGGAGAGAAGCAACTTAGAACTAAGAAGAAATTTCCTGACAGTGAGAACAATTAATCGGTGGAATGACTTGCCTCCAGAAATTGTGGGTACTTTATCACTGGAGGTTTTTAATAAGAGACTGGATAGCTATTTGTCTGAAATGATTTAGGGCTTCCGGCCTGAGGGGTTGGACTAGAAGACCTCAAAGATCCCTTCCAACTCTGTTATCATGTATTCCTGAACGTCCATGAAAGCAGAAAGAAGTTGTTGGGTTTTTAAAAATCTTTTTAACTGCTGCAAATGCGATGTATCTTTAATGAACTTTGGGTTTGGATATCTCTATAATGATCTTCTTGAATAAATTCATTGGCAGTCTGGAGGCAATCAGGAAATGCAGTAGGATAATCCCAGCTAGATGGAAACATTTTTTATTTATTTATTTATTTATATGCCGCCCTTCTCCGGAGACTCAGGGTGGCTTACAATGAGTTAAAGCAATAGCCTTCATTCTTCTGTATATTTTTTTATACAAAGTCAGCTTATTGCCCCCACAAACTGGGTCCTCATTTCACCTACCTTAGAAAGGATGGAAGGCTGAGTCAACCTTGAGCCTTGGAGAGATTCGAACCAGCAGAAATTGCAGGCAGCTGTGTTAATGACAGGGTGCACTAAACCACTGTACTATCAAGGCTCTTGATAGGCATGCCCACCTCTGAGCATTGTCAAACTATGGCTTAGCACAATGTTTAGGGAGTCTATTGAAAAAGATTGTCTTAAAGGACTGTGAATGTTTTTCTGTACTTTGAAAATTATTAAAACTACATGCAAAACAGTTTAAAAGTATTCGGGAAAGTCAGCAAAAACAGCTTCAAGTTTTTTGCGTTCCCATAATTTATTTTTAAAGACATTGCAATTGGCTAAGTTAATACAGCGGCCTATGCAAAATGTTTTGAAGAAAAAAATTCAGTTTTCTCCACAATTGTTTTTTTTTTATTGGGTATAGTTAAGGGTTTTACATTGGGTGAAACAAAAGCTGATATTGTATATGGTGACAGCAGCGAGATTACTGATAGGTCAATATTGGAAAAATGAAGCTATGCCCACTATTGAAGAATGGACTTTGAAGATGGCCAGTTTTGCAGAGATGGTGAAGATTTCAGCATATCTAAAAGATCGGACATAAGAGACTTATGTATGGGAGTGGAAAAAGTGGATAGATTATGTGCAGAATAAATATCAAACTAGGAAATATCAGATAGCTTTTAATTGAATGTATTATATAGGGATAGAATAATTGAATTTTGTGAAGATGTGAAAAATACACAGGGGGTGGAGGGGTTCAAGTTTTATAAAATGTGATTTTGATTTGGATTATATTTTGTGGAAGTCCTGGGGGGAGGGGAGGGTTAGGGGGGGTTAGGGAGAGTTAGGGGGGGTCAGGGAGGGCTGGGGGGGGAAATTGGGGAGAAAATGTATTTGTAAAACTTTTTCAATAAAAAAAAAAAATACAGCGGCCTAAACCAAAACTCGTGGTATTTTATTACTTTATAGAGTAACTTCAAGAGAGCTGGTGGCTTTTGAAATAAGAGAATAGATACACATTCCTGACCAACCAGCATCTCACTCACTTTGCTTTGTGAGTTTTTCTTCTTCTCAATACAGGTAGTCCTTGACTTATGACCCCAACTGGGCTCAACGTTTCCATTGCTAAGCAAGACGGTTGTTAAGTGAGTTGTGCCCCATTTTACGACCTTTCTTGACTCAGTTCTTAAGCGAATCACTGCAGTTATTAAGTTAGTCATCTGGTTGTTAAATGAGTTTTGCCCCATTTTATGATTATCCTTGCCACAGTTTGTTAAGTGAATCACTGGAGCAGGGGTGAAATCCAGCAGATTCTAACAGGTTCTGGAGAACCAGTAGCGGAAATTTTGAGTAGTTTGGAGATCTGGCAAATACCACTTCTGGCTGGCCCCAGAATGGGGTGGGAATGGAGATTTTGCAGTATCCTTCCCCTGCCACACCCACCAAACCATGCCCACCAAGCAATGCCACGCCCACCAAGCCATACCCATTGATTGTGTGTTTATCCTTTTGCAGTGTAGGTTGTTGGTTGTAGGCCTCCCCCCCATGAATCCTGTGAGTTGGGCTCTTACAAACACAGATGAGGAGTTTTCATTGTTCTCTCCCTTTGTTCCCCCCCATGTGGTTTCTTTTGCTTTTTTTTCCTCTTTCCGGGATTTCAGAAGAAAGAAATACCCAGATGATCCCTGGGGTGAGAAGAGGATATGGCAGAAGAGAACACAATGTTTAAAACAGGAACAACTTAGCAAAAAAAAATCACCATTGCATCGTGTTTGCTCAAAGGGCCATTAAGGGGTAAAAGACAGTGTCTACTCTAATCCTTCTTGTTGTTAACTGATAGCCCGATCCGTCTTGTTGTTAACTGATAGCTTTTGCTACTTGGTGGCTCGCTATAGAAAATACGTAACAGCAGGTCCAGGAAATCTTTAGCTTTACAGAAGACCCAGAAAATGTGAGCCAGAAGTCTTGGGTTTTTGCAAAAATCTTGGAAGCTGTCAAATGGTCTTTGTTTGTTTGTTTGTTTGCATCCAGCCTTTATTATTTTTATAAGTAATTCAAGAGGGTGAACATATCCAAGGCATTTTGCTCCTCCTAATTTCCCAATAGCAACAAACCTGTGAAGAGAGTTGGACTGAGAGAGAGTTTGGCCCAAAAGTCACCGAGTCAACTTTCATGCCTAAGGCATCACTAGCTTGGTGCCTTAACCACTAGACCAGTGATGGCTAACCTTTTTGCCATCGCGTGCCATGAAGGGGGGGCGGGGAGGTTCGTGCGGATGTGTGCCCACACCCATAATTATTTGTGGGCCATTTTGGGCCTCCGGAGGATCTCCGAAGGGGTGGGGAAGGCTGTTTTCGCCCTCCCCAGATGCATAGAGAGGATCTGGATCCAGGTGAGAAAGAAAAACAGACCTTCCCCACCCACCCCAAGCCCTCCAGAGGCAGGAAACAGCCTGTTTCCCTACTTCTGGTGGGCCCAGAAGGCCCAAAATTCAGCTGGCATGCGAGCCAGAGCTGAGCTGGGGTGCCCATTGATACGTGCCATAGGTTCACCATCATGGCACTAGACCAAACTGGCTCTCTTCTGTTTGACTACATGTCAGGCCCTCTTGAATTCATTTAACACTTATCTAGCGCCAATGTAGCACTGACTTTTGGTTGACTAATTTCTTGTGAATAGGCATGAGCAGTAAGTCAGTTAAGCTGATTTATTGCTCATGCCTATTCATAAGAATCCAGTCAGCACTAAACTGGCACTAGATAAGAGTTAATGGAATTCAGGAAGGGTTGGACTGCTTGTGAGGACATAAGGACTCTAGGCTGATGACTCACTTGACTCCACCCCCAGTCTCTTCTGTTCCTTCTCCTACATCAAAGTAATAAAAAGAGAAGAAAAGTTGTGTGATAGTTGTATGTCCTTTAAAAAGTTCAATTGCCCCAGCTCAATTTCCAGAGAACTTTTCCTGGGTGACTAAGAATCTACACCGATGCACAGGTGATTTCCTTGATTTCTGGATTTTGATCACATGATCATGGGGATACTGCAGTGGAGGTAAGTGTGAAAAAAAGGTTGTCATTCAGTTTTTTTTCAGTGTTGCTGTAACTGCGAACAGTCACTAGGAAACCGTTGTAAGTCGAGGACTACTTGTGCTCCTTCTATAACTGTGGTGGCATGGGGAGCCATTTCTGTGGGCATGCAAGCGTTGCTCTAGCTCAGCTCCAGCGCGCATGGGCTCACCGGCCAGCTGATTTTTGGGCCTTCCGGGCCCACCGGAAGTTGGGAAGCAGCCATTTCCAGCCTCCGGGAGCGTGGGGGAGGCCGTTTTCGCCCTCCCCAGGCTACAAGAAAGCCTCTGGAGCCTGGGGAGGGCGAAAAAACAGGCCTACCGGGCCCACTGGTAAACTTTTTGCTGTTGTGTGCCAAAAGCAGGGGGAGCGTGAGTGGGTGGGGGCGGGGCGCATTGAATTATGGATATGGGCATGTGTGCGCGCGACCCCCCCCACGCTCCCCACGCTTTTAGCACACGATGGCAAAAAGGTTAGCCATCACTGTTCTATAATGTCTACCGAAAGTGACCATTGATGCTACTTCTTCTTTTGCCACTTCTACGGACTATACTTATTTTTAGTCTCTTTCAATTTCCCTCGAAAACAGACAGCCTGGTGACATTTCATTGTCTTCTGGAAAACATGAATATGCAATCGAGCAAAACAGAAAGAAGAACCAGTTGGAAATATCTGCTGAAATAAACATGACGCTTTAGACAGTATTGCAACAGCATTGCGTCATGATCGAAAAACAGAGTATGGTATGTGCTAACGGCGGATGGAGACCGCTTTTCCCTCTTCTCTTTAGATTGGAATTAGGTTGGATACGCGTCAAATAAGAGGATAATGTAAACTGGGACACAAGGCCACCTTTCGGTGCAAAAGTCTGTCCGTAAGGTAAAAGATACAGCTGTGAAGCTATGCATAATCGCAGTGAACATCTGCTCCTCAAGGAATCTGTCATCAATTATAAATGACTTTTTGCAGAAATAATCAGCTTAGCGCATAACTGCTCAAACGTGCCTACCGATCGTGCGAAAGCTAAGCAGGGTTAGAACTGATTGGTAGGAAGACCACTAGGAAATAATAAAACAATCCAGGAAGAAAACCACTTTATAATGCACTTGGAACACTGCATCCAGTTTTGGTCGCCACCATGTAAAAAAAAGATGTGGAGACTCTAGAAAGAGTGCAGAGAAGAGCAACAAAGATGATTAGGGGACTGGAGGGTAAAACATATGAAGAACGGTTGCAGGCTAGTCTAGTGAAGAGAAGGACCAGGGGAGACATGATAGCAGCCTTCCAATATCTCAGGGGCTGCCACAAAGAAGAGGGAGTCAAGCTATTCTCCAAAGCACCTAAGGGCAGGACAAGAAGCAGTGGATGGAACCTAGAACGAAGGAGAAATTTCCTGACAGTTAAGAACAATTAATCAGTGGAACAACTTGCCTCCAGAAGTTGTAAATGCTCCAACACTGGAAGCTTTTAAGAAGATGTTGGATAACCATTTGCCTGAAGTTGTGTAAGGTTTCCTGCCTGGGCAGGGGGTTGGATTAGAAGACCTCCAAGGTCCCTTCCAACTCTATTATTCTATTCTATTCTATTCTATTCTATTCTATTCTATTCTATTCTATTCTATTCTATTCTATTCCATTCCATTCCATTCCATTCCATTCCTATTCCATTCCATTCCATTCCATTCCATTCCACCTATTCTATTCTATTCTATTCTATTCTATTCTATTCTATTCTATTCTATTCTATTCTATTCTACATTTTTCTTTTCTTTTTTTTAAAATGAAGTTTGATTTTGTTCATCTTTGGTGAGATGAATCTATCTCCCAGAGGTAAGGCTGGAGGGAAAGGCTGCCTTCTCCAGACCCAGGCCGGCCTATTATAAAGCCAAGAGGAAGCTCTATTGAAATGACT
Source organism: Arizona elegans (assembly GCA_022577455.1). Lineage (NCBI taxonomy): Eukaryota > Metazoa > Chordata > Lepidosauria > Squamata > Colubridae > Arizona > Arizona elegans. The sequence continues at coordinate 4,908,984 of JAKOOJ010000009.1, read as the reverse complement.
TCATTTTTACTATATTTAACATTTTAATCACCAGAAAGAAAGGACAGGCATCTTTTTTACAGTGTGGTGACCAAAACTGGATGCATTATTCTAGGTGTGGTCTTACTAAGGCTTTATAGAGTGGCATTAGTACCTCACTTGATCTTGATTATAGGTGGGAACGTTAGGTGGGAACAACATGATAAGGAGCCCAAATGATGCAAATAGAGGCTGAATGAAACCTATGGTATAGTACGGAATCTGTCTTTAAAACACTCAATGTCTCCATACATTTTTAAACCTGAAACAGATGAGCAGATGGCTGGAGAGGGGAGATTTAGTCGATCAACTGTGAGACAGTGTGCAATACAAATAAGTGGCTTTATTTTTGTTACTATACTTAGCTCGCCCTTTGGGGGAGATATTAGCTAGCAGCGTCCTGCTATTGTTCTTCACGAAACTGTCGGAAAACTGTTGGAAGACCTTCTCTTGTTTTTCGTAGGGCTTATTTTAAGATTTACTGCAATCCTCTGGAAGAATTTTCCTGTGTTTGTTTATGTCCTGATTGTGGACGTTTGAAGGAAAGAGGTAGGCTACGTATTCAAGTCAGTTGATTTTTTTTCCCCCCCGATCACGTCTGATTGTCAGTAGGAGGGGGAAAAAAAAAGGCGTCCAAATTTTAATCGTTGAAATTATGACAAGGGTGAGTGGGATGTCTTGGCTTTTCTCTCCAGAAAAGACGGTTACAAAATCACATTTTAAAATGGATCCTTAAAAAGGGTCCTTCTTTGCAACCTTAGCTCCTAACAGCTCCAACTGGACAGGTAGATGATGTGGATTTGTATTTGCAAGCTGTCCCTATCACTGTGACATATAAATATATATAAACAACCAAGCTAGAGAGCACCAAGGACCCTATAATATCCATCCATCTTTCTTTCTTTCTTTCTTTCTTTCTTTCTTTCTTTCTTTCTTTCTTTCTTTCTTTCTTTCTATCTATCTATCTATCTATCTATCTATCTATCTATCTATCTATCTTATAATTGTATATAAGGATATTTGGATATAAACAGAGCAAACCCCACTCCCTTCTAGCACTGATAATGTTACCTAGCTGGGCAATGAAATGTCTGCGAGAAAAGAATGAATGTTCTTTCTGTGCCAACTCAGAAAGCTCAAACTGCCCAAGGAGCTGCTGATACACTTCTACAGAGGAATTATTGAGTCTGTCATCTGCACCTCTATAACTGTCTGGTTTGGTCCTGCAACCCAACAAGACAGACACAGACTTCAGAGGATAATTAGAACTGCAGAAAAAAACAATTACAACCAACCTGCCTTCCATTGAGGACCTGTATACTGCACGAGTCAAAAAGAGGGCTGTGAAAATATTTACAGACCCCTCGCATCCTGGACATAAACTGTTTCAACTTGTACCCTTAAAACAACTCTATAGAGCACTGCACACCAGAGCAACTAGACACAAGAACAGTTTTTTCCTGAACGCCATCACTCTGCTTAACAATTAATTCTCACAACACTGTCAAACTATTTACTAAGTCTGCACTACTATTAATCTTCTCATCGTTCCCGCCACCCATCTCCTCCCACTTATGACTGTATGACTGTAACCTTGTTGCTGGTATCTTTATGATTTATATTGACTGTTTCCCTATGACTATCATTAAGTGTTGTACCTTATGATTCTTGACAAATGTATCTTTTCTTTTATGTACACCAAGAGCGTATGCACCAAGACAAATTCCTTGTGTGTCCAATCACACTTGGCCAATAAAGAATTCTATTCTGTTCTGTTCTGTTCTGTTCTGTTCTATTCTAAAAACCATCAAGTTCAGAGTGTACCAAGGAACCCACAGTTCAACTGAGCCGAGATGGCGAGGTGGTGCAGTGGTTAGAATGCAGTACTGCAGCTACTTCAGCTGACTGCTAGTTCAGCAGATCAGCGGATCAAATCTCACCGGCTCAAGGTTGACTCAGCCTTCCATCCTTCCGAGGTGGGTAAAATGAGGACCCAGATTGTTGGGGGCAATATGCTATTTAGTATACTGTCTTTGGTGTAAGCCGCCCAGAGTCCTCGGAGAGTGGGCGGCATAGAAATATGAATAATGAAATAAATTAAATAAATAAACCCAGAGCTACAAATATTCCCTTCTAATTGATACTGTGTGATCTGTTTATTGCTGCCCGACCATTTACCACTTTCATACTTCACAGGTTTGAATCCTTAGGTTGCAAGTTCTTGGATGTTGACCACCATATCAAACCTTAGTTGAATCCATTGTCATGATGACAATGTCTATAGAAATGTCTATTTTTGAATGCAGCTGTAGAGATAGAATTGTATGGTATTTCTCTGGTGTCTTTTTTGTCGGTTTTGGAACATAGTAAGGGGAAATTGCACTAGTGTGAAGATGGAGAAAGATTCCATTGATAGTTATGTCACTAACACCTTGTAGGCACAATTTAAAGAGCTATAGACATCAAGCCCCATTGTTTAGGCTTGTCCTATATTACTATAATTTAATCCTACATTAATGCAATTCTTAACATCATTTTCAGAGTGACAGCTGTTGATTAAGAGTTCATTTTTCCCCTCCTGGCTATATCCCCAATATTTGGAATTGAGCAAAACATCAAGAATTATGGACCTTTCACATATAATGTTTAGCTAAAATAATTACTATACCAGATAAAGCAACATTTTATTCATAGCAGGGGTTTTTGAAAAATGCTGATTTGTATGAGTTTTTTTTCCTTTTTTTCCTTTTTAGCAATTGCACAGGGGAAATGATTTTAAGCAATGTGGTCAGTTTTTCAGAAGCTGTTCTGGTTATGAAACAAATTTCCAGAAAAAAAAAATCCCCTTTTCTCTCTTAACATTTGAATATCTTTATATTGTGAATTACTAATTCATATCCTGTAGTTTGATCACATTTGGGTGAAATTAATAGATAGATGGATCACACCTATTCTTTTCACCATTATTCGCATCATTTGTTGACTTTGTAAAGCAAAAACAAAGAGCAAATGAAATTGAAGAGCTTCCTTACTCAGCTGCAAAGGTATCTTTTTTTAAAAAAATTTAGTAAAGGTTTAATTCTTTCTTGTCATAGAATTTGCTGGAGAAAATGTGAGGTAGAATCAAAGTTTTTTAGGAGAGAAAGAGAGAGAGGGGGGGATGGAGAGAGAGGGAGAAAGAGAGGGAGAGAGAGGGAGAGAGAGAAAGAGGGAGAGGGGGGAGGGAGGGGGAAAGAGAAAAAGAAAGGGAGGGAGGGAGAGAGGGAAAGAGGGAGAGAGAGAGAAGAGAGAGAGAGAAAGAGGGAGAGAGAGAAAGAGGGAGAGGGGGAGAGAGAAAGAGAGGGAGCGAGGGGGAGAGAGGGAGAAAGGGAGAGAGAGAGAAAAAGGGAGGGAGAGAGAGAAGGAGGGAGGGGGAGAGAGAAAGGGAGAGAAAGAGGGGAGAGAGAGAAAGGGAGAGGGGGGAGAGAGAAAGAAAGAGAGAGAGGGAGAGACAGAAAGAGGGAGAGGGGGGAGGGGGAAAGAGAAAAAGAAAGAGAGGGAGGGAGAGAGAGAGGGAAAGAGGGAGAGAGAGAGAGAAAGGGAGAGAGAGAAAGAGGGAGAGAGAGAAAGAGGGAGAGGGGGAGAGAGAAAGAGAGGGAGGGAGGGGGAGAGAGGGAGAAAGGGAGAGAGAGAGAGAAAGAGGGAGGGAGAGAGAAAAGGAGGGAGGGGGAGAGAGAAAGGGAGAGAGAGAAAGAGGGGAGAGAGAGAAAGGGAGGGGGGGAGAGAGAAAGAAAGAGAGAGAGGGAGAGAGAGAAAAAGGGAGAGAGAGAGGGAGAGAGAAAGGGAGGGAGGGGGAGAGAGAGAAAGAAAGAGAGAGAGGGAGGGAGGGAGAGAGAGAGAGAAAGAAAGAGAGAATATCACTAATCCTTGACTGAAAAAAATGTGACTTACACCCATTTTCCACACCTATGGATTTGCACCTATCGCCATGGTCATGTGATCAAAATTCAGACAATTGGCAACTGATTCATATTTATGACAGTTGCAGTGCCCTGGGGGGTCACACGATCACCATTTGCGACCTTTTGACAAACTATGTCAACGGGGAAGCCAGATGCACCTAACAACCTTGTTGCTAACTTAACAACTGCAGTGATTCCCTTAACAACTGTGGCAAGAAACAAGGCTGTAAAATGGGACAAAAGTCACTTAACAACTGTCTCACTCAGCAACAGAAATTTTGGGGTCAATTGTAAGTCAAGGACTACCTATCAAAGCGTCGGCATTAATGCTTGGATGGGGAATTCAAGTGAAAGAAGTAACTACTCATAGACAGGATGGAAGAAGAGAAAGGAAAAATAAATAAAAGCCTATGAAAGTATTTACAAAGAGACAAGAATGTCATGTCGTCCCTCTGTCCAAGTATTTGATTTAATACACATTTATGGCCTGTGAACAGAAATCTTTGGGCTGTTGCGGAAATAGCTGGCCAACTAAATATATTCTTATATGTCCCCTTGAGACATCTGCCTTTCTCCTACTTTCTTTGCAACTAAAATAAAGAAATATGTCATTATTAGCCAGAATGTAAAGCTACTATAACGGGTCATACAAATCACACCAGCAGGATATTACACAACCCATTCCTGGGTTCATTTGAAATAAGACATCTGCTGCTTGTGGTTTGGGTTCTGTGAGTGGCTCTCGAGGCATGCAAACCCGTTAGAAAGATTGAAAAGATCTAGGACACGGGTGTCAAACTTGATTTCATTGAGGGCCGCATCAGGGATGTGTTTGATATACGGGGGGGGGAGGGTTATGTGGCCAGGGTGGGCTTGGCCAACTCGACATCACTTGTGTTGGGGGCTCCCGAGCTCTGTTTTCAGCTGTGACAGTCTCTTGCAACCCTGTGCCAGTGAAAATGGAGCTTGGGAGGGCTGTACGAAGCCCTCCTGAGATCCATTTTCAGGCCTTCTGGGCCTACTGGAAGTTGGGAAAAGGGCCATTTCCAGCCTCCGGACGGCCTTCGGGGGTGTGTGTGTGTGAGGAAGGCTGTTTTCGCCCTCCCCAGGCTCCAAGAAAGCCTCTGCAGTGTGAATGGGTTTTAATTGTTTTTAATGTTTAATGTTTTTATATATGGTTTTTAAATGCATTGTAAGCCACCTTGAGTCTTTGGAGAAAGGCGGCATATAACAAATAATAATAAAAACGGGCCTACTGGGCCCACCGGTAACCTTTTTGCCATCGCGTGCCAAAAGCAGGGGGAGCGCGAAGGAGGGGGTCACACATGCATGTGCAGGGGTGGGGCATGGGGGATTGAATTATGGGTGTGGGCACACATGTGCGTAAACCCCCCCACGTTCCCCCACTTTTGGCATGTGACGGCAAAAAGTTTAGCCATTACTGCTATAGAGTCATTTTCCAAACCAAACCATCACAGAGCAACCTCAAGCTCTAATGGGGGAACTGAAACCTCAGATTTAGGAAATAAATCATTTAGGACAGAGGCAGCCTTCACATTCTGTCACCACTGGTTTGCCCAGCACCGGAAATGTCAGTGCGTGCACGCCATCCACACATGTGTGCGATGTCAAACAATACAACAGTTTGCTTGCGCGTGCCATCCACACATGCAGGCAGTGTCAAAACCACAGTGACATAGGATGGGATTGCGCCCGGACAGGTGGGTCCACCCACAGGTCGCTACTACCGGTTCACCTGAACCGATCCGAACCGGCTGAATACCACCTCTGCTTTAGGAACATGTCAAGACATACGATTGGCGAGATTACATATATATTTGAAAAAGAAATGGAAAAGAAATGAATGATTGTAATGCTATATACTTAAGTGACTTTTAGTAAGATATTGGATTGTAATATTTGGAAAAGTTGACAAAGAAAAATATTTGTGATTAGAATAAGGGAATCTAGGCAAATACGGGGAATTACATTGTGTTGTGAGATTTTAAATTTAAGAGTTTTAACTTGGAGCAAGAAAAGGAAAAAATTAAATGTGATTAAAATTAGAGATTAGGACGAAGGGTAACATTGGTTAATAAAAATTAGAGAGAAAGATTATTGTGGCAAAAAGTGAAATATATAAATTGTGTTGGAGATGACTCAAAATTGTATAAATTTGTGACTTGGCCAATACTCTGTTCAGAAAAAAATGCATTGTATGTATGTTTGTGTGTTTGTGTAAAAAATAAAATTAAAAATTAAAAAAAAGACATGCAATTGGCTTGCTTACCTGCTGAATTCAGTTGGTACACTGTTCAGATGTTTAAATTCCCATTCAGCCATGAAACTCAGGGAAAGGTTTGGGGTGTTATCCCTCAGCCTAATTTATCATACCCCTTGGAGACGCCTCAGATGTTTTGTGTCTTGGGTAATAAAGTAGCTTGTGTTTTAATTTGTGTTGTGCAATCCAATCATTGTGGTTTGATGCAGGGGTGGGCAATTTGCAATATCAGGGTTATAGAAGGCCACTGAAGCTGGATTATTGGACCTCAGAACTGTCTCTAACCATGTTTCTGAATTCCCTCGATGTTAGTTTGTTTATTTGTGTCAGAGGCATCACAATTAAAATAAATGCATGTTATACTGTATGACATGAAATGTAAAGTGCGAAATATCAGATTCAAATACGTACAAGTTAAACGGATCTTGCCCAGAAACTAGCAACATTAATTGTCAGATCTACCATCAAACCGCTTCAGCCCTGTTTCGCTTTGGTTTGATGGCAGACTTCCATAAAATGGGGGCGGGGGGGATGGGGAAGATAGGGAGGGTGGATGACAGGAACCAGAGGCGCCATCGAGTGACAACGGTTGAGAGATTCAAGGACACTATCCTGGGAACGGCAGGCAGAACGCCCATCCAAAAAGGCGCCAAAATGTAGCGCTGTTACCAAAACACCTAAATTTACCCCTACTGGATATCAACAAGAGGACCAATCGGGGGAGGGCTTGAGAGAAAGGAAAATTATCGGGACTAAACAGGAAATCCTCAGATCTGGCTTTGTTATACTGTAATCACTTTCCTTTAGTAAAGGTTTGCCTTTCACTAAAAGAGCTCTCAGGGATAGTACTAATGACCAGATGACTGCAAAGAAATATGATCCTTCCAACTCCCCTACCCTCCCATCCTATCAGAACTAATCCTTTCATCACCCCCACCATCCTGCCAGAACCGATGAAGCTTCTCGGATGAGAAGCGGAACATTTTCTTCTTCTTCCTCAAGGGACAAAACAGTCCAGTTACCTTTTGAAAAAGCATCTTTGAGACAACTATGACCTGGATAACTGAGAATCTCCACAGTCTGAAAGCCAAAGGCAAGTCATTCAGAAAATATCTGAGATGGGCCCTCACACACTTTCCAATGGCCTCTAACTACAATAGCTCTTGGCGCGATTGAAAACGTGTATGTGTCAGTAGTGGGTTTCACTTACCTTCGCTACCGGTTGGGAACTTTGAGTGTTTGCACAGCGCTTCTGTGCATGCACAGAGTGTCTGTCAGGGGTGGGTTCTACTTACCTTTACTACTGGTTTGCAACGGGGCCATGCTCTTCTGCGCATGCGCAGAAGCATTCTAATGACGTTGGGGTCAGTGGGCGGAGCCTCCCTACAGTTATTACCAGTTCTATAGAACCAGTCCGAACCAGGGGCAACCCACCACTGATGTCCATGATGACGTCCGGGTGGGTGGGCGGAGCCTCCCACCGCCACCGCTACCAGTTCGCCAGAACCAGGGCGAACCGTAGAAACCCACCTCTGGTATGTGTGGCCCAATTATCAAAAAGTTCCAATGAAGGAGAACATTTGTGGCTCAGGGTTGAAATGAGGGATCCTTGGTGTTCTCTGAGCTTGGCTGTTTTCTTGCAGATGTTTCATTACCCAAAATAGGTAACATCATCAGTACTAGAGAATTCCTTGTTAGCACTGATGATGTTATCTAGCTTGGGTAATGAAATGACTGCAAGAAAACAAGCAAGATCAGAGAGTACCAAGGATCCCCCATATCCAAAAGTTGTCCATCCTGATTTATGGATCAGCATGATGCATGAATCCATCCACGGGTGGGCTTCAAAATTTTTAGCAAGGGGTTCTCTGCCCGGTTGCTGGGTGGGCATGGCCTAGTTGGCCTCCTGCACCACAGTGGGGTGGGGGGGGGGGAGGTTTGCTCCAGGGGTGGGTTCTACTTACCTTTACTACCGGTTCGCAAAGGGGTCGCGTGTGCGCTCTTTTGCGCATGCGTAGAAGCATTTTGATGACATTGGGGTCGGTGGGTGGAGCGTCCCGCTAGTTTTACTACCAGTTCTATAGAACCGGTGCAAACCAGGACCAACCCACCACTGGTTTTCCCTCCCTGGGCTCTGGAGGCTTTCCTTGAACCTCCGGGAAGGCAGAAATGGCCTCCCCAGGCTCCAGAGGCCCTCTGGAGGCCCTTTGGAGGCCAGAAACAGGCCCGTTTCCAGCATTCCTGAACTTCCTATAGGCCCATTTTTCGCCCTCCCTGAGCCTCCGTGTGTGCCCTCCACTTACCTGCATCCAAAACAGGCTGGGTGGGGAGTCCTGAGAGGGGCGGAGCAGGGTGGGTCGAGCCAGCCAGGAGTGGGATTTGGGGGTTCTCCGAACTGCAGAGAATCTTAGCTAGAGGTTCTCCCAAACCCCTGTGAACTCTCAGCAGCCCACCCCTGAATCCATCCCATTGTGAGGAATGCCGCAAACCACCTCTTAGAAACAGATTAGCATAATAACTGCAGCTATTGAAAGAATAACAATGGAGTGTGTCAGCAGGGTGCCATGTACCATCTCTTGAGCTCCCTGAAGAAATGTGGGATACACCTGCCATAAACTTCTAAAGGGTTAGAGAAATAAACCAGCCAGGAGAGTCGCTACCAGTAACTACCAAGTAGAAGTCATGGGTTCAGATATATTTTATGTTGAAGCATCAATTCCAGGAAGGGAGTTCTGCCTCTCATCCATAACAAAAAAAGAAAGAAAAAGTAACAGCATGGACTAAATGACCGTCCACTGGTTATTATCAAACAGAAAGAAACTGAAGCTGAAGTCAATGTGAGATAGCTATAAGGAAGAAGTCTGGAATTAAAAATAGGAACTGCTTAAAAGAAAGGACTTTTTTTAAAAAAAGAACAACAATGTTTCTTCTTCTTCTTCTTCTTTTTTTGCTGACTTGCCAAAATGAAAGGTAAAAGCACCCCATTTTCCCAGAAAGTTCAATAGAGCCACTGCCACTTTGTGTGTGTGTGTGTGTGTGTGTGTGTGTGTGTGTGTGGTCCGCCAGCGGCCTGCAGAGATGGCAGCAGAGTTGAACAGTGAGGAGGTTGGGGAGGAACATGGGCCAGTCCTGGAGTCTGGGGAAGGCTCGGACGAGAGCTCTGCGTCGGAGGCAGAGAGGGGGCCAGGACCATCTGGGAGTTATGTGCTGCCTCCGGAGCCTCCAGAGTCGGACATCAGAGAGACAGAGGAACAGGGGGAGCCTGTTCCCAGTGTGCGCATGCGCAGAGCTGCCAGAAGGCAAGAACAGTTAAGACAAAAGGGACGACTCAGGAGTAGTGCTTGGAGATGATTGGCCCCTCCCATAAGACATAAAGGAGGAGCAAAGGGACGTGAGCCTTTGCAGGAAGCAAGTTTGTTCGTTCTGGTCGGTTTAAATTCTGAAGCTCCGTTTTTACTCTGTGTTCCGTGTGGCCTTGCAAAGCTAATTTGTGAATGAACACAATTCCCAGCCCTTGAAATAAAAAGAGGGTTTTTGGGACTAATCGTATGCTTTTTACTGTCTCAGGAAGCCTAGGTCAGAACATTTTTAGTAAGAACAGTCAGAGTTACTCCGTCCGTTTTTTTAAAGATCCAACATCTGTTGTCGATAATATTCCTTTTAGGCCCAACTCAAACGACCCAAGCCAGGTTGCCAGCGTCAAGAGTTCTTTTTCTTCAGATGTTCTTATAAAAAAAAGGACGGTTTTAAAAACGAAGGAAATAACCTCCCTTTTTACTAAAAAAGCTTTATCTTTCCACCAAAGGCTCTGCTCTTTAGAATTTACAGACCGATTTCATTCCTCAGCCAGATAGCAGAACTTTTTGGGGAAAAAAAAATATGTCTCAGTCTGAAAAGCATGAAAGGAATTAGGTTTTTTCCCTCAGGAAAGAATTAATCAAACTGTGTAGTGTTGTTTAGAGCAGAGGTCTCCAACCTTGGCAACTTTACGACTTGTGGACTTCAATTCCCAGAATTCCCCAGCCAGCCCAGAATTTCCCAGCGAGAATTCCCCAACGGCTGGCTAGGGAATTCTGGGAGTTGAAGTCCACAAGTCTTAGAGATGTCAACATTGGACACCCCTGCTTTAGGTGATAAATAAACCTCTTCATAGGAAGGCAAAATCCGACTTTGGTGCCAACTTTACTACATGTTTAATTCTGTAGACCTGAAGTAAAAGAAGGAAGATTATATATCCAAGTCTTAGCAACCAACATGAAAGTGATTTGCATCCTTCTAGGGGTTTTCCCCCCTCCCCTCTCTAGCAAAGTTATAGCTGGGAATTTTCTTGACAGTTCTCTTATCCAAACATTAATTACCAGTAGTTCCAACCCTTTACTAAAAAAAATCCAACATTAAGAAATTGATTCTTAACATTTTGGTTGTGTAGGAAGTTAGCACCCACCCCTCTTCTAGGAAAGTGAAATATTTTAGAAAATATTAAAAGGGCAGAATATTTCCCCTAAAAGTGAGACAGAAACTCGCCCCCACCCCCTTTGTCAATGAGCCATTAAGGCCTGGGCCAGTCTATTCTACATAACAAAGATCTACCTCCTTCAGGCAGAGCCATAATAAGAATCCAAAAGCCTTTTCATTACATCATCACCCAGCAAGAGTCAACCAAGCTTGGGACTCAGGACAGACTACAGAGTTGCCCCTGCATGGCCCCTTGGGAGTCTGACAACCAATCAGAACACAAGCTCAAATTCAAAGCCCAACAGAGTCTTGCCCCCTAAAGACTATGTTGATTGTCCATCCTTGGTTTTGGGAGGAGAAAAAATGCCCCCTTCAGAACGGGCTCGCAATTTGGGTGTCCTTCTAGACTCACAGCTGAGATTGGAACAACATCTGACAGCTGTAGCTAGGGGGACCTTTGCACAGGTTTGTCTGGTACACCAATTGTGACCCTACTTGGATCAGGAGGCTCTCCTCACAGTCACTCATGCCCTTGTCACCTCACGGTTGGACTATTGCAATGTGCTCTACATGGGGCTACCCTTGAAAAGTGTTCGGAGACTACAGTTGGTCCAGAATGCAGCAGCGCGAGTTATAGTGGGTGCACCTAGATACACCCACATTACACCAATTCTCTGCGAACTGCACTGGCTCCCTATCGGTCTCTGGGTGCAATTCAAGGTGTTGGTTATTTCCTTTAAAGCCCTACATGGCTCCGGACCAGGTTATCTTCGAGACCGCCTTCTACCACATAGCTCCCAGTGACCGGTAAGATCCCACAGAGTCGGTCTCCTCCGGGTCCCTTCAGCTAAACAATGTCGCCTGGCAGGCCTGCGGGGGAGGGCCTTTTCTGTAGCTGCCCCGGCTCTCTGGAACCAATTACCTCCTGAAGTACGGACTGCCCCCACCCTATTGGCTTTCCGGAAAGCGGTGAAGACCTGGCTCTTCCGGCAGGCCTGGAGCCATTGATCTCGTTATAGTGATCTTGCGAGACCTGGCCACAAATTGGAGTGTATGTGTTTTAAGGTTTTAATGTTTTAATGTCTTCTTTTAACTTTTGCATGGGATATTGTTGCATTGTTTTATTCTCTGTTGTAAGCCGCCCAGAGTCCCTTGGGAGTTGGGCGGCATAGAAATGCGACAAAATAAATAAATAAATAAATTAACAGAGGGCATAAAACCAAGGCACTCTCAGCATCTCTGTCCTTTTTCTGCTCAGGAACTCAAGCCATGTGATCCTCTTCATCAATAAACCTTCTTTCCAAGCAACCTCCATGAATCCAGTGTCTTTTTCCCCACTTGGAACTGAACCCAGAAGGGTATTTCTACCAACAGTTGGTCCTAGTAAGGCTAGACATGTGGCTGTAAATGGTATATTTGATTTCCCCCAAAATATCATTTCACCCCCACAGTCCAAGATGACACTTAATTTTAATTCTTCTACATGAAAATGGTTCTTTCTGTTTCTTCTCAGGGTTAAATTGCCAAAACTGGTCTAGTTGGTTTCTCTGGTTCTTGTTTTAGCAAGCGTGGTACCTCCCAGCCAGACGTTGATGGATGTAACATGGTAAAAATTTTGAAATACCTTGATTCTGTTTTTAATATCTGGGGCTTAGAAATTGGTTCTCTCTTTAAAATAAACATACCTTTCTTAATCCCTGCCAGACTGTGCATAATAAACCTAGACTTGTGTGGGTTGCATCAGTTTTATAGAACTCACAACACAATATTCTTGGAGTTCTCCTTTCCCTTGACACATTCACTTTTCCTTCTTAATAAAAGTAAAGGTTCCCCTTGCACATATGGGCTAGTCGTTCCTGACTCTGGGGGGCAGTGCTCATCTCCGTCTCAAAGCCGAAGAGCCAGCGCTGTCCGAAGACGTCTCCGTGGTCATGTGGCCGGCATGACTAAACGCCAAAGGCGCACAGAATGCTGTTACCTCCCCACCAAAGGTGGTCCCTATTTTTCTACTTGCATATTTTTTAATGTGCTTTCGAACTGCTAGGTTGGCAGAAGTCTTTCAATTCCCTATTTGTGCGAAATGTTTCATAATTCAAACCTGATTGCATGCTTTTTCTAAATCAGCATCTACCGGTAAGTCTTCTCTGCATAATGCCTATACAATAAAAAGTCACACTGTACTTTCCAAAGGTTGCCCATTGTGAATTCATTTGCAGTCAGAATTATGCCGAACGCCTTTCTATGCACATTTATCAAATTAATCCCTTGTTTGCATTTGTTCAGGTACCGGTCACAATTATAATATTTGCACACATTATACAAGCCACGCAAACATTCCATTTCTTTAGTTACAACATTCCTCCCAGCAGCCTTACCATTTTCAAATAGCATTTATAACTTCCTTATCATGTATCTTACATTGCATTTTGTCCATGAAGAATGCAATATAAGATACGTCTTATCTGGTTGTTGTTCTGGCTATGATAACACAATTCCCTCTCTGAAATGATGAAACTTTGAATAAATATCTTGGATTGGGCGGACAGGGAAGTAACACAAATTATCTAAGTTAAATGAAAACACGCACACCTTACAACAAGAATGTACAACATTTTCTTTGGCTCAAAAGCTGATTTGGCCGTTTCAGAATTTGGGAAACCATGCTCCTAAAGCAGGAAAGTCCAAGGAACTCAAGGGACAACTGATTTTGAGTGGGTGGGTGGGCTGTGTTTAAAGGGAAATATTTGTCTGAAGTATTTGGATTTTGCCCCTTGTAATCACTCCGATTTCCCCCAATCCATAAGAAGAGGTGCAGTTTTGAGCTCTGTGTATGCCAAGAAGCCCGCTCTAAGGTTCATTTGTCATACAGGTGGTCCTCGACTTATGACAATCGGGACCAGAATTTCTGTTGCTTTTCAGTATGGTTGTTAGGTGAGTGATGCTGATTTTACTCCCTTTTTTGGTCATGGTTATTAATAGCAATAGCACTTAAGACTTATATATCACTTCACAGTGCTTTCCAGCCCTCTCTCAGCGGTTTACAGAGTCAGCCTATTGCCCCCCACAACAATCTGGGTCCTCATTTGACCCACCTCAGAAAGATGGAGGCTGAGTCAACCTTCAGCCCGGTGAGATTCGAATTGCCAAATTGCGGGCAGCCGGCAATCAGCAGAAATAGCCTGCAGCACTGCACTCTAACCACTGCACCACTGCGGCTCATTAAGCTGCAGTTGTTAAGTGAATCACATTAAGCAAATCTGGCTCCCTCCCCCCTTTGCCTTTGCTTGTGGAAGCCAATGGGAAGATTGCAAATAGAGACCACATGACCCTGGGATGCCATAACTTGTGAATAGCGTTCCATTTATCCAGGGCCCAAATCTTGATCGCGTGACTGTGAGTATGCTGTGAAGGTCCTAAGTGTGATGAAAAGTCGCTTTTTTCATGCCATTGTAACTTCAGTCACTAAATGAAAGGTTTTAAGTCAAGGACTACCTAAATCATGGGCATTGCAGAAAGGACAGGTGAAAAAAAAATCCATCTCTTGATTACTTTTGTGGAACATGGTGATGCAAGTACCGTACAGAATGGAATGGAGTGGAGTGGAGTGGAGTGGAGTGGAGTGGAGTGGAGTGGAGTGGAGTAGAGTAGAGTAGAGTAGAGTAGAGTAGAGTAGAGTAGAGTAGAGTAGAGTAGAGTAGAATAGAATAGAATAGAATAGAATAGAATAGAATAGAATAGAATAGAATAGAATAGAATAGAATAGAATTCTTTATTGGCTAAGTGTGATTGGACACACAAGGAATTTGTCTTTGTGCATATGCTCTCAGTGTACATAAAAGAAAAGATACATTCATCAAGAATCATAAGGTACAACACTTAATGAAGGTACAAAAGGGTGGCACTTATGATGTCACAATGCAGAGGTTAATGATGTCACAATGCAGAGGTTATTCTTTTGGCTAATTGTAACCCAGCATGCAACACTGGGGGCCAATTAATTGAAGTGGGCTTGGTTCCACCAACCCTGTCTTGCTCTTACATCCTTTGATCTATGCAATGTATCAACAGCCCACAGCCTGATTCCTTAAATCTAGCTGCAGTGTTCATTTGGCACACCTGCAAAAGTTGCCAATAAATTGTGACTTTTAAACCAGGGGTCTTTGCTGGCTGAGGAATTCTGGGAGTTGAAGTCCACAGGTCTTAAACTTGCCAAGGTTGGAGACCCCTGGTTTAAACAGCGAGTCATATTTATGTTTCACTGTTGCTTTGTGGGAACTTTCAGTGACCAAAGCATTCTTTCCTTCCTATATTTATTTTCATCCTAATAATATAAATAGTGATTAATCCCCTAAAAGATTGGGATTAAGGCTCCCTGGTGTTGTTCAAATTTGATCCCATTGAAGGTTTCATTTATCCTTTTTGCTATTGGGAACTTGAAAACTCTGCTCCTCCGATTAAGGATCTTTTTTCTTGCAAAAACTAAACCAAAACCGAAAAGAAACAAGTTGTTTTGATAATCTTTGAGCTTCAGAATTCCATTGATGTCTAAGAACTGGGTCTGTTTTTCAGAAAAAGAAATCAGTTACCCAAGTCACAGATGCTGTTCTTTTGCAAATGGTGGTTAGGAAACATTTTATTCATCCCCACATCCAAGTTCATTCGTTTATATCATATCTCTGAGTGATTCATGGGACCACATTTGAGTCTTTCCCTTCTACTACGACCACACACATGGATACAATGTACAAATGGCATGTAAGTAGCACATATGTTTTTAATGGAAGCGTCAACTCTGAAGCTGACCTGGTTGAAGCCATTTCTCTCCTGCTCCATAGTTGCCATGATCTTTGAAAGGGGGAAGGGAGCGGGGAAGTAGATAGATCGGCTACCAGTCAAAACAACAAGTTTTCCTCTGGGGAACCAAGGTCATCCCAGCAGATGTCAGAGGAGTGACCAAGCAGCCTCTCAGCTACCTTCATCGGACAATGTGACTGGTGACACCTGGGGAGGGAATATTTGCTCTTTTAATTAGGGGAGAAACTGCGGAAACTTTTAGAGTTGGTCTTCACTAACTGTGCCGATATGGTGTGTCCAATAAACATGTTCTTTGAGAAATATACCTGTCTTGGAGTTCTGCTTTTGGTGGATGTATTATTCAGAAACCTGACAGGAAGTGGAAAAGGGGACATCTATCATATGCCATACTTTGGACTTTCACAGTGTTGACACAAAGTACTGAGAGATTCAGCCAACTGCTAACTAGTTCCCAGCGTTCAATCGGCTTACGGTAATTAAAATACATTTCTAAACCATTACCTTAAGGAGCTCAAATAAAACCCTTCCTAGCCTCTGGAGGAAGGAAACAGCCGGTTTCCCGACTTCCAGTCCCACCGGAGCTGAGGTAGGGCAACACTCACGTGCCCACCGATATGGCTCTGCGTGCCACCTGTGGCATGCATGCCATAGGTTCGCCATCACGGGTGTAGGGTCTTCTGCTTGGGGGTGGGGGGTTGGACTAGATCAGGGGTCTCCAACCTTGGCAACTTTAAGCCTGGCGGACGTCAAGTCCCAGAATTCTGAGAGTTGACGTCCGCCAGGCTTAAAGTTGCCAAGGTTGGAGACCTCTGGAATAGATGACCTACAAGGTCTATTCTATTCTATTCTATTCTATTCTATTCTATTCTATTCTATTCTAACCCATTGCATTGCATTCCATCTATTCTATTCTATTCTATTCTATTCTATTCTATTCTATTCTATTCTATTCTATTGCAACCCATTGCATTGCATTCCATCTATTCTATTCTATTCTATTCTATTCTATTGCAACCCATTGCATTGCATTCCATCTATTCTATTCTATTCTATTCTATTCTATTCTATTCTATTCTATTCTATTCTATTCTATTGCATCCCATTGCATTGCATAGCATTGCATTCCATCTATTCTATTCTATTCTATTCTATTCTATTCTATTCTATTCTATTCTATTCTATTCTATTCTATTCTATTCTATTCTATTCTATTCTATTCCTATCCCTATCTTATATATTCTCCTTTATCGGCACTGCATGATGCATATCTGTATCTTCTATTATTCATCGATCAACCCTCGAAGCCACCGCAGTCTCATGACTGAAATCGAAACACGACCAAGCACCAGAAGTAGGGAAAGCAATAAAAACCCCATCGATCGGCGATTTTAAACCAAAGCGTCCCGACCCCGGGACCAGAGATCCTGGGGCGGGGTGGGTGGGTGGGTGGCAAGCCTCTTTGGAACAAAAACAAAACAAACAAACAAAAAAAAAAAAACACCGCAGAGGCAGGCAGGAGAGCGGGGCGGCTCAGCAGCATCGTGTTGTGTGTATGCGTGTGTGTGTGTGTGGGGGGGGGGACCGAGGACCACGCAACCCGGATTGTGTGGGGGGGGTGGGAGTGGGGGCTAAAGTGGAGCACTCCACGAGCGATGGAATCCCGGGAGTAGGGGGGCGATTCCCAGTAATCCAGCATCTTCCCCCGCAGCCCGCGTGTTTCCCGTTCACACGTGCCCCGCAGCCGCAGCCCTCCCCTCCCTTCCCCCGGCGCCTCCCCTCTGGCCAGGCGGGGAAGGGCTGCGGCGGGGCCGGGTAGGGAGGTCGATCGTGCCCTCGGCGCCTCTCTCTCTCCCCCCACACCCTCCACCCCTAAGACCCTCCCTCCCTCCGGCTCTTGCCGGGCGGCCCGGAGCTTTCCTCCTGCGTCGCCAGGATGTCCCCACCCCCGCCCGCACCCCTTCCTATCAGGATCCATCCCTCCCACGCCCCTTTCGGGGTGTGTTTCCCACCCACCCCCACCCCTTATTTTCTCTTTCTCTCCCCCCCCCCACTCCCCCTTGCGAGCATCGGAGGGAGAAGCAGGCGGCCGCTCTTTTGTCTCCGACCCCGGAGAGAGGAGACTGGCCAGGCAGAGCAGGTTGCCCCCCCCCCCCCCATCCACCCATTCCACCGCACCGCTTCCTCGTGGCTTCTTCTCGCCGTGGGCCAAGGTGGTCTTTGGGCTTGCTGAGATCGCCGCGCCCCTTCTTCTTCCTCTTCTTCCTCCTCCTCAACGCGGACCGATCGCGGATCCTCGGCAGGTGGGTAGACGAGCGGGATGCTCGCTTTGCAACCGGGGCTTCCCCGCTTTGCCACCCCTGGCGCCCCCCCCCCCCTCCCCTCTCTTCCTTCTTGCCTGGACCATCTTCCAAAAGACTCCAGCTTCCCCGGGACAGTGGCGATCCAGTACCCGGTCCCATTGTATGCCCCAGCGACTCTGAATATTGGGGGTACCCTGTGTGTTTCACCCACTGCCTCCCTCCCTCCCTCTGCCCTCCCCACACTTTCTCCTTCTTGCAGGCATCTCCAAGATCTGGGTGCAGCCCTGAAGGATTGGCACTTTTATCATCAGGAGGAGGGTTTTTACTTGCTTTCTGGTTTCCTTGCCTTAGCCAGCCCTTTCCTTTGATTTAAAGGCTGCCTTGATTGATTGATTGATTGATTGATAAATAAATAATTTTATTTCTATACCGCCCTTCTCCCGAAGGACTCAGGGCGGTGTACAGCCTATTAAAAAAACACAAAGACAAACATCAGTTAAAAATAATTCAAATCATTACATAATTCGGCTGAAATTTAAAACCCCCAAAATTTAAAACCCAATTTAAAAATCATTACATTGATAGCCCGGCTTGGCGGAATTAATTAATTAATTAATTAATTTATTTATTTATTAGTTCGATTTATATGCCGCCCTTCTCCGGAGACTCAGGATGGCTTACAACGCATTAAGCAATAGCCTTCATACTTTTGTATATACCTGCTTAGTAGGGCTTTCTCCCCACCCCCCAGCGGTGTTCTATTTTATACAAAGTCCCCACAAACCAGGTCCTCATTTTACCTACCTCAAAAGGATGAAAGGCTGAGTCAACCTTTATGGGCTTTGAAACCCCTCTCTGCCAGCCTGGAGGAAAAGAAGAAGAAGAAGAAGGAGAGGGGCGGGGGGGAGGGGAAGAAAAGGAAGGAAAAACAGCAAATCAGCCCCACTTTGGGATGCATGCAGCCGTTTTCCCCCCATCTGAAATCTCAGCTTGCCTTGACTGCAAGCTGCAGTCCTCCGCTTCTCTTCCCTGGGGGGTAACCCCTGCTGAAGCCGGTATATAAGATGGTGCTATTAATATGTTTCTCCTCCCTGAGTCTTGCGCTCTCTGCTACAAGCTGGCTATCCTGGAACGATGCACACACTTTTCACACAAGGCGATGCCTGCCCTGAAGAGAGGCCAGCTCTCCCCAAGAATCCCATTTGCTCGTGTTTTTTTCACCCTGCTCATCCTAGCCTGGTTAAAAACCTTAAAAGAGTTGTCTCCTTTATCCTAGTAGTCCTTAGAAGCAAAGTGTTGGGCGGGAGGGAGGATGCCCCTTATTTCAGCGTATTTCCATCCTGCAGCCATTCGTGGAAGTCGATCTTGGAAAAAGCCTAGATGGCGATGATGAAGATTTCTTTCTTTCTTTCTGGCGTGTGGCAGGCAGCCTGAGGACATTTCAAAGCCATGTGCTTGCTATTGTTTCAAGATTGAAGTGCCCTGGACGATGGGTTTGTGTGCAAAAGCGTGCGAAAGGTGGGACTGGTATTGTGCAGGAAGGGCCTTGGCACCTCCTTGCAGGACTTGGTTGGGCTGCCATGTGCCAGAAAAAGAGGAAAGAGCATCTTTTTAATCCGGGTTAATTTTGTTCTTAGAAACAACTGGCAAAGGATAGGGTGATTTAGATGCCATCCAATGGAGTGGGGGTATTTTCCATCCCAATGTCTGACTGTTAATCAAGTTCCAAAGCCACAATTAAGCCTCCTCCAGAGAATTCAGAGAACTTTGCTCCTGAAAACAGTGCAAAACTATTCTTGGGTTTCTTCCACCAGCTTTCCAAATGCTGGCAACAGCCAGATGTGCTGGGACTGCAGCGCCCAGAATTCCTAACTGGTGTGGCCATTGCTGAGAATTCTGAGAGATCACGTCCACACATCTGGAGGGGACAAGGGCTGGGACCGACTGTCGTGGGGTAAGGCTCATGAGATCTTTAGGTGTGCATCAGCATTCAAATCCTGGCCTGTCCAATTTGGTCCACCAGGTCGGACACATTGTGGATCCCCATCAGCTAAAAATGTTGGCTGGCCAGGGACCAGAAGAGAGAGCAGGGGCTCTGCTGTAGCCCCTGCTCTGTGGAATATCCTCCGTTTTATTTATTTATTTTTATTTATTTGTCAAGAGCGTATTAGTTAATAAGTATAAACATGGATTGGATACATAAAATAGATACAAATAGAGGAAACATTAGGACAGGGACGGTAGGCACACTGGTGCTCTTATGCACGCCCCTTACAGACCCCTTAGGAATGGGGTGAGGTCAACAGTAGAGTCTAAGGTTAAAGTTTTGGGAGTTTTGGGATGAAACCATAGAGTCAGGTAATGCATTCCAAGCATTGACCACTCTGTTGCTGAAGTCATATTTTCTGCAGTCGAGTTTGGAGCAGTTCACTTTAAGTTTGTATCTATTGTGTGCTCGTGTATTGTTGTGGTTGAAGCTGAAGTAGTCATTGACAGGTAGGACATTGTAGCAGATAATTTTATGAGCTACGCTTAGGTCATACCAAAGGCAGTGTAGTTCTAAGTTTTCTAAACTCAGAATTTCAAGTCTGGTGGCATAAGGTATTCTGTTGCGAGCAGAGGAGTGGAGAACTCTTCTTGTGAAATATTTCTGGACACGTTCAATTGTATTGATGTCTGATATGCAGTGCCGGTTCCAGACAGATGAGCTGTATTTGAGAATTGGTCTAGCAAATGTTTTGTGTGCTCTGGTTAGTAGTGTAATATTACTGGAGAAGAAGCTATGCAAGACTAGGTTTACAACTCTTAATGCCTTTTTGACGATCTTGTTACAGTGGGTTTTGGCACTTAAATCATTAGATATGAGTACACCAAGGTCCTTGACAGAAATTCAAGGTCCCTTCAGAGATTAGAGTGACCCCCAAAGCCAAAAATTCTAAAAATTTGGCTATGTGTTCAAATCTAGGGTTCCGAATGTATTAAGGCCCTGTCTATTGGTTTTACTGTTAAATTGGATGTTGTATATATCTATTTTGTACTGTTTTTATTGGTTTTAAATGTCTGTGATGGTGCATTAGTTAGAATTCCACTGCCAGGAATTCAATCCTGACGGGTTCAAGGTTGACTCAGCCTTCTATCCTTCCGAAGTGAGTAAAATTAGGATCCAGATTGTTTGGGGCAATTTGTAAACTGCTTAGAGAGGACTGTAAGGCATTATGAAGCAGTACATAAGTCTTTAAGTGCTATTCCTATTGCTATTTAGAATTATGAGCTGGCCAGAGTCATTAGGTTGAGATGGGGGAGGGTACAGAAATCAATCAATTAATTAAATAATCAAATAAATAAGTAAGTAAGTAAGTAAGTAAATAAATAAATAAATAAATAAGGGGTTTGCACACTGTAAAAAGGGAGTGAAAGAGTGGAAATGAAGGCAAGGATAAAAAGGGGAAAAAACTGTTACTGCAATTGGTGTGTAAGCTGCGGGAACCTCTTTACAGAAAAATAGGGAGAATATTTTTGTGCTTATAATTATGCGTGCCTGTTTGTCCACTTTATTATGTATCAGCTTGCAGCACTGGACACAGGGAAGGATTTCCCTTGCCCACACCCTTTCTTTGTTCTCTGATTGTGGAAGTGTAAATTTTTTTTTTTTTTTTACAAATAGGGATACGTGGAATAAATTTAGCACAGTATGTTGGCTTTCTCTTTAGGGTAAATAAACACATTGTCTTTCTATACCTGAGGCTTATGTACATTTTTTAATCCATAATTTATGGTTAGAATGTGGGTTGGGAGTTCTAAACCTCATATCTTCCTCAAGGCTGCCTTTTGATTTATACTCCCAACAATGGCTAAGACGCTGAAGAATTTTCAATTGTAATTTTTTTTTTTTTAATAGAAAAGGAGATGCCCGTTTCATTCTAGTTCGGGTCCAAACTCTTTGATAAGTTTAAAGAGAATAAAAAGGAAAGTTTGCCACAGGCTTGTACCAACTATTTGAGCAGAAGGAAGATGAGAAAGGGAGGGGGGGGAAAGAAAGAGAAAATTGAAAAGAGAAAGAGAAAAAAGATCATCATCTTGTATGAACTTGGATGTTCCGAGGAGGAAGAACATTCAATATTGGGCAAAAGATTTTGGTTACATCTAAGTTCACCTGTTTGTGACTGTATATCTAGTCACTACTGAGTAATCGAGGGTTGGATCATCACAAATGCCAGAGCATAATCTTTTCATATCTTCCACCCAATCCCTGCCCCCCCAGTTGTGTATCTTTATACCTGCGGATACCGGTCATTGGAGGCTGGTCCTGGAAGACACATACATCACTCAGACTTTGCACGCAGTTCCTGGCAGGGGAACGTTTAAATTCCTGTGAAGGCCCTGTCCCTTCATGCTGATTTACATAAACCCATCATTGTGCCTGAGTGGCGTAGGAGGCTAATGCCTCCTACTAAGGCAGCATTTAACATCCATCTGCCTGCCATTACTGCGAGTTCAATTCTCACCAGGCTCAAAGTTGACTCAGCCTTCCATCCTTTCTAAGGTGGGTAAAATGAGGACCCGGTTTGTGGGGGCAATAAGATGACTTTGTATAAAATATACAAAAGTATGAAGGCTATTGCTTAACGCATTGTAAGCCGCCCTGAGTCTCCGGAGAAGGGCAGCATATAAAAATAAATATAAATAAATAAATAAATAAAATTGTGTGCTACAGGCAGCGATGTCAAGGGGGGAATTGTTCTGTTTCTAAAAATTCAATCTTTCCTAATGTTAACTGATCAGCTAATGAACTGATGTGGTACCAGTTGAAGTAGCAATTTCAAATTTGTGATCACCAGTTTTTTTTTTAAAAAAAAATCCCAACCAGCATCTGCTGGCTGCCTTCATGAAGGAGTCAGTGAAACGGCATTAATAAATCAGGGATGAGCAGCCTATATCTTATCCGAGCGTTTTTTTGTTCTACGTCTCCCACAATGCATTGCGTGGACAGTGCTAGGGGAAACCAATGGGATTGAATTTCAAACATCTGGACGATTCCAGGTTCCTGCTGTTTGTGTTCAGCATTCATATGTGCAGCAATCACATGTCTGTGCACACTGGTTATTTAAATTTGCCATAGTAGATCTGTCAATATGTCTCCTTCTCCTTTTCCTTTTCCTTCTCCTTTTCCTTCTCCTTTTCCTTCTCCTTTTCCTTCTCCTTTTCCTTCTCCTTCTCCTTCTCCTTCTCCTCCTCCTCCTCCTTTTCCTTCTCCTTCTCCTTCTCCTTCTCCTTCTCCTTCTCCTTCTCCTTCTCCTCCTTCTCCTCCTCCTCCTCCTCCTCCTCCTCCTCCTCCTCCTCCTTTTCCTTTTCCTTCTCCTTCTCCTTCTCCTCCTTCTCCTTCTCCCCCTTCTCCTTTTTTGGGATTATTGTCTCTCACAGCATATCTTGGATATTATAACTGACATGTGGCTTTCTGTCTAACAGGCTGAGAGCGAAGTGTGACTTTCCACAAAGCGTCATATATGCTGAAGCTCTTGGACGTTAGAAGGTAAGTTTTCTCCATAACCCTGAAGACGTTAAAGCACACAGCTGCTGGAACTCTCCCAAAAAAAGAAAAAGACAGATGTACCAATTTTATGGATAAAAGCTTTTTTCTTTTAATAAGAACAGAAGCTTTCTTTATTGTCTTCCTTATTTCCTGGTCCTGTAAGCCTCAATAGTCAAAAACAGTTATGAGTAAGACTTGTATAATTTAATTTAATTTAATTAATTAAATTTATATGCCGCCCCTCTCCGAAGACTCAGGGCGGCTCTAAAGTAATGAAACAAATTAATCACAACAATTCTTAAGTGTCATTGCTTTGCATGGCACTTAGGATAGACTTTACTGCATTAGTCTTCTAGACTAATGGTTCTGCCTCAACCATTGTATTTGCATGACCTACTAGACCAGGATTAAACTTAACCATGGTTAAGGCACTTGCTTGATGAATTTGCTCCAAATTACACACCAAACTGGGTCAGAATGCAGTTTGACTATGTCCTTTTAATTGGTATAGTTGTTGTGAGGTTTGTTTCTCAAAAATATTTCCAAAATCTACCATGTGGTGATTACAGCCAGAGCCTTTGCATGTGAGATGGGAATGCTGGTTGTTCTAACTTTTTTATTTTCACAACCAAGTCGGTGTATGATAGAACAGCAGTTGCTACAGAATAATAAGAGGGAGCATCAGAAAAGCAGCTTTGCCACAAGTCTAGTTTCTTGTTTTGTGTTCCTGGAGGAATAATGGCTGCTTAATCATAAATTAACCACTAATGTGGGTTTGGATAACATGCTGGTCTGTGTGGTTGACATAAGATAATCATAAAGTAATCTGTTATTACAGATAGGAGTTAAGATGGTCCTTAGCCATACTCTTATATTCTAATCTGCAGGCTACTTTACTTTGTCATCTGAACTGGATCAATGTCTCTGTCTAATTTTGCTTTTTACAGCTCTCCAGATAATTTCAAAGAAGCATATTGTGCAATCAGAATAAATTACTGAGGGAGAAACCAGAGCTCTCAAATGTCTGCGATTGTGTGAAATTGGCAGAGTTCAGGGCTTGAAACATTGTATGTGTTTGCTTTTTGGCATAATATCTAGGGACTTTTAAGGCTATAAAGTGTTCCTGGAACTTGTTTCTTTTTCTTTTTCTCTGTGTTTTTTTTTTTAAAAAAACAAGACTAAAATCTGAGTGCCAGTTTTGTAAATTTAAAGTGAGTTTAATGTCTGTCAAATAGAATGGATTGGCTTGATGTGATAATTCAGACAGATGTTGTTGTGTGAGAAATGGGAAGAAGTACGGTGAACACTGCCATGACCTGTGCAAAAGGCAGCGTTTCAATTGATCAATGTGACAAGCTTTAAATCACTTCTTTTCTGGAATTAATATAAAATCAACAAATGATTTGTCATTATGCACTTATCACTTGTGGAGAAATCTGACTCAGATGTTATTTATTCCGTGGGGTTTTATTCTTCCCTGCCTTCTGCTACAATTTCCTTAATTTGGAATTCCAAGATGGGTTATAAAATCCCTTGAGTTTCTAAGGGTATTGTTACTCAATCTTGGCAACTTGAAGATGTGTGCAGACTTCCAGCATGCTGGCTTTGGTGCAAATTTAGGAGCATTTTGAATCGGGAAGAATATCTGAAATCATAGCTGCCAGTTCTGTAGCTGTCTTGGCCTTCATAGGCATCTTCCCCAAAACCCCAAGATGTCGTAATGTATCAGCACAGTATATGTGCTGATGTGAGCAATGTGGACTTTTGCAATTGACAGATGGAAATTTTTGTCAATGCCCAGATTTTCTAAGTACCGTCTGAGATTTATGGATGTGGCACTCAGTGCGCTGATAACCCCTGGACCACCACAGCTGATTTATGCCGTAATCTTTCGATTTTGATTATTGGGATCTTGATACTTTGTGATCTAAGTGCTATTGCTATTCCTACTATCTCCTGGTATTGCCACATCCAGTCCATGCTTTCTTCTTTTCTAACTTTAAACCTTCTCATTTTCAACTCTGTTCCCACCAATTTTTCATTAATGGCACATGGCAATTTTTACAGCTGTTCCAGCAAATCTGCTTGTGCAATCGTCGTGCAGAAAATTAAGTATGTCATGTGTTTCTTCTGCTTTTTTGCACAATCTGTACTTTGAATTATTTGATGATTTTTCAGTTCTGGCTTTGATTGCGTTTGTTCGGATAGCTTGTTCTTATGCAGCCAAAATCAAGCATTTTGGTTTTCGATGTTCCAGTTGTAAGCCAGATTTTATCTTTATCCACTGTCCCTTCAAAGTTTTTTTTAGAAATTGACCATGTGATGCTTTTCTTTGCCAGCGTTCTGTTTGTGCTTTTATTTCATTATTTTGATATTTACTTTTCGTTCACTGTAGACCAGGTTCCAATTTTTAACTTGCATCAGTGCTTGTCTTGGTTATCTTTTACATAACCAGCCAATTCTTGTTTTTCTTCTTTGATACTTCATTTGACTTGAAGTAAATCTCTGCCTCCATTTCTCCAGGGCACGTATACAAGTAGTCCTCGACTTACAACAGTTCATTTAGTGACTGTTCAAAGTTATAACAGCACTGAAAAAAGTGACTTAGGACCGTTTTTTCCACACTTATGACCTTTGCAGCGTCCCCGTGGTCACGTGATCAAAATTCAGAAGCTTTGCAACTGGTTCACACTTACGACGGTAGCAGTGTCATGCAATCACTTTTTGCAACCTCCCGACAAGCAAAGTCAACTGAGAAGCCAGATTCACTTAACAACTATGTTTCTAATTTAAGAACTGCAGTGATTCACTTAACAGCTATGGCAAGAAAGGTGGTAAAATGGGGCAAAATTCACTTAACAAATGTCTCACCGAGCAACAGAAATTTTGGGCTCAATTGTAGTCATAAATTGAGGACTACCTGCAATCTAAGAATATCACTATGAGGATGTAATGCATAATGAATAGACATCACTGGTTTTTTTTAGTCCAAACAGTTCAGTTTAACTTGTTGTCTTTAGCAATGTTTTCCCTCCTTGGTGTATTCTTTATTGATCATAATTTTAACTTGTCCATGCTTCATGTAAGCCAACTGTAAAACGTCCAGATATCTGTAACTTCATCCTGATGACTTCTGATGGTTTGGCATTTGGTGTTTCAATTCCATTAATGTTTGTGATTTTACCCTGATTTATAGCGATAGCCCTTAGACTTATATACGACTTCATAGTGCTTTACAAGCCCTCTCTAAGCGGTTTACAAAGTCACCATATTGCCCCCAACAATCTGGGTCCTCATTTTACTGACCTCGGAAGGGTGGAAGGTTGAGTCAACCTTGAGCCAGTCAGGATCGAACTCCTGGCAGTGAGCAATGTCTTAGCCTGCAATTCTGCTTACCTTAGCAAATTTCTCTAGGCCAAACTCCATTGCTAGATCTATGCTAAAAATCCTTAAGTGTTTGTCAATGCCTGGATTTCATTGTCTGAGTTTCTATATAGCTTCAGATAAACTATACAAAGCAAATGTGAGCTTTTATTAGCATTTTTGCTGTTTGATGGCCAAGATTACTTTTCTTCCAAATTGCAGAAAGCGGGAATGTAGCAATGACGAATATTAAAGGTGATGTATCTCCTAATGTTGACAAGCCCATATTTTTCATTTCCAGTCACTAATTCTGTCTTCCACTGCTTCATTATTTTTTCTACAAACATGCTAATGTTTTTATTGGCAACAGTGGTTTTCCAAACATTTGATGATCCAACTAGGTGGTAAAAAATTAAATGCCTTTTATAATCAATCCAGACCATATGTAATTTTTTTTTCATTTTTTGCAATTCTCAAGAACCATAAGAAGTTAATATTTTGTATGTCTGCTTTTCCTTTTGCTTTCTTTCTGTTCTACTGGAAGGACATTATTTTTTTCTAATTAATCTTGGATGTTGTCTGTTATTATTATTAGGAGTAATTTAAGCATTGTAGGCAAGCATGTTATTGGCCTATAGCAGGGGTCAGCAATCTGTGGCTCTGGAGCCGCATGTGGCTCTTTCATCCTTCTGTTGTGGCTTCCTGTCACCGGACGGCTCCACAATAGGGCTTTCGGTTAGGACAGGTAGAGGAAAAAGGATGCTGCGCTAGGAGGAGACTCTATGGTGGTGGTGGTGGTGGTGTTGAAACTGAACTTCCGGTCAGCAGAGGAAAAAAGGACACTGCACTAGGAGGAGACTCTATGGTTGGGGAACCAGACTTACGGTTGGCTCCAGAATTGAATGTGGGGCTTCAGGTTAAGACCTTTGTGGCTCTTTGAGTGTTTAAGGTTGCCGACCCCTGGCCTATAGTTTCCTGGTGTTGTCTGGTTTGCTGATTCTTTTTGAATTGGATAAGTTATTAACCAGTCCCTGGTGCAATATTTAATTAAACTATTTTAACTATAATTGGACTCAATCTAGTTAGATATTTGAGCCAAAATCTATGCAACTGATCATTTCCATGGGATGTCCAGTTTTTAATCTTTTTCACTCAATTATTAACCATTCCTGCTATTATTATTGATTTTTCTATTTGCTTTTTTTTTCTAAGTTCATCTTCAAATTCTCTTATCCTTCCAACACTTTATTATAGCCTTTTAAAATTTCCCATAACCCTTTCCAGGACTAGATTCTTTCCTTTTATTTGATTTTCTATTTCCATAATTTCTATTGCCACTTATACATCGGTAGAATTACGTCCGATTTCATTGAAATAGTTGATTTTGCTTAAATTGGATGATCCGTGCCTCATAGCATTCAGTTTTCCCTGCTGTTAGTTTATGATTTTATCTGATCATTTATCAAATTGAGACACTGCCCGTCTCACTAGCCAAATGAATTTGGTCAGTTTACAGATTTCCAAAGCTTCTTCATTTTTTCTGTGCTAAGCCAATATATATATTTTTATTAGGCTTATCTTGATTCTTACAATCCTCTTTTTTTGGGTCTTTCATGTTCTATAAATTACTTGCAGCTGATCTTAATGTTTTTATTTTGGCTTCCAATCTGATGTTCCACTTTGGGACTATATAATTTTGCTTTTTGTATATATAATATCAATATATACTTCTTGTGTAACCACCATCGTACTTTAGGAAACTTATTAGCAATAGATGTTATTTTAATCCTCGCAAGCACTTTATTCAATCCTTCATTATAGAGAACAGGTCTTTTTGGGGCACCAATTTCAATGCTGGCAGCCTCTGTCATTCGGGTAATTCTGCATATGTTAAAATGTTTTCTTTTAATTATTCTTTTTGGGTGTGTGTGAATTTATAGGTTGTTTCAATGATACCCTGTTCTTGTTCTGTTGTTATTACTTTTTCTAAATTACCATTTGTGCGGTTTATATCAGCTCTTTCTTTTACATTTGCAATTGTTGCTATCTAAGATTCTTCTACTATTCTACTATTATTGGTTTTGGGTCTTACATTTTTATAATTTTTTTTAAAAAAACAAGTTTTATTGCCCCCAGCCCCCCACATTTACCCACATCTTTTTTGAACAAAGTATTGGCCATATCTCATCTTATACAATTAATCAAATTCAAATACATTTTACTCAATTACAGTTTTTGCCAAAATCTTTTTCCCCTTTTCTTTGATCATGTCTCAATATTTCTATGCTTGCTTACATAAACAACATCTTCATTTGCCCTTAAATTCTAATTATTGCTATTTATTCATATTTGTTCTCTTTTATTTTTTAAACAATTCATTCTTTATCTTAATATCTTTATATTTGTTCGGGGTTGCCTTTCTTCCATTTCATCTTTTTTATTGTACAGCAATCTTTCTCCTCAAACTACCACCTCTCTCTTTTCTTTCCTTCTTACTTTCTCTTCCCCTCCTCTTCTTCTCCTCCCTACTTCCCCTTCCTTTCTCCTTCTCCTCCTCTCTTCCTCCCTCTCTTACCTTCACTCCTACTCTAATTTCCCTTCCTTCCTTCCTTCCTCCCTTCTCTTCCTTCCCTCTCTCTCCTTCCTTCTCTCTTCCATCTCTCTTCTCATTCCTTCATTTATAATTTTTCTGAACCAGCTTTGTATCCCTGAATATCTTATTTCTGGTAATGAATCTCCTTTGATCTGCTAATGGTTGTTCAATGAGATTTAAGACTGGATAAGTTCTTTTTCCAATGTTCAAATATTTGCTTTAAGTACCCCTGCTTTGTTGGTTCTGATTTATAACACAGGTAGTCCTCAACTTACAAACGTCCAGCTAGCGACATTTGAAATTACAATAGCACTGAAACACTAGTGACTTATGACCATTTTTCACATTTATGGTCGTTGTAACATCCCCATGGTCATGTGATCAAAATGTGGGAACCTGGAGACTGGCATGAATTTATGACAGTTGCAGTCCCTAGGGTAGGGGTCAGCAACCTGCGGCTCTGGAGCCGAATGTGGCTCTTTCACCCCTCTGCTGCGGCTCCCTGTCACTCAAAATATGTGTCACAACCGCCAATGTGCGATATCCGCCAGCATGCGATTTATTGAGCTTTTCAACCCCCAGTAGGCCAACCATGGATAAATCCAAGAAAAGGAAAGTTTCAGAAGAAAACAGAACGTTTAATTCAACTACTTATGCTAGTTTTGTGGCCACTTAAAAAATAGTCAGGCATGGGAAGGGTTTTGTGGCTCCCGGTGTTTTATTTTCTGTGGGAAACGGGTCCAAATGGCTCTTTGAGTGCTTAAGGTTGCAGACCCCTGCTCTAGATCATGTGATCACTATTTGAAACCTTCCCAGCTGGCCTCCCACAAGCATAGTAAACAGGGGGAAGCCAAATTCCCTTAATGGTCACAATTTGCTTAACAACCGCAGTGTTCACTTAAGAACTGTGGCAAAAATATCAAATGGGACACGCAACTCAACAACTTCCTTGCTTAGCAACAGAAGTATTGGGCTCAAATGTGGTCATAAATCGAGGACTACCTTTTAGGCCATAATGGCATGGTTTTCAAACATTGTTTTTGTCTTATCTGCAGTTGTTGTTCTTCCCAAAATCCTACAGAAGAAGGCCTTGGTTGGCCAGCCATTGTTGTTGAACCGTATTGCCCACTTGTCAAGAGATACCCAGGAACGTAACGTCTGTTGCAGTTTTTGTTGAATCGTGTGATGACTGGTCCAATATAGAATTTTTTTTTTCCTGTTTTCACACCATATTAAATGAGTTGATAACAGTGGTGGGTTTCACTTACCTTTGCTACTGGTTTGCATGCACAGAGCGTATTTGATGACGTCCGGGCGGATGGGCAGAGCCTTCCACCACTGCCTCTACTGGTTCGCCCGAACCGGGCGAACCGGTAGCAACCCACCACTAGTTGATAGACTTAATCTGCCTCTTCCAATAAAATCTGACTTGCATGGGTGACCCTTCTAGTAGAATACACTACTGTCACTGGGTATTGTGCCTTGTGATTCTTGACAAGTGTATCTTGTCTTTTTATGTACACTGAGAGCATATGCACCAAAGACAAATTCCTTGTGTCCAATCACACTTGGCCAATAAAGAATTCTATTCTATTCTATTCTATTCTATTCTATTCTATTCTATTCTATTCTATTCTATTCTATTCTATTCTATTCTATAGCCAACATAACTCTCTACCTCAACAGACCATTGCATATCCGTCCCACACAACAAGGGGATGTCCATGGGGGGAGTTATTATTATGGTTTGTCACACAGCCAGATGTTTAGAATGGATTTGGCATATTTATCCACCTATCGAGTTGTGGGAAGAAACATCCATCTGGTTCAGTTCCAAGCTGGGAGAAAGACATTGAAAACATGGAGGCTGATTTATTGGAAAGATGGTTTATTGATGACGCAGAATCACATGTGATTCTGGGCAGCTGACAAAATGGAGTTGAGAGTGGGTGGGTTTATATACCTTCCTTGGGCTTTGAACTTGAGCTTCCTGTTCCTGTGCAAGAACATGTATTTTATTGGCTGTTGTCAGATTCCTATGGGGTCTGTAGGGGTTATGTAGGGGTCATAGTTGGCCTCTATATAAGGTGTTTGTCTGAGTTAATTTGTCAACCTTTTGTTTGCTGCTTATCTGAGCTCCCAAGTGAAGCTTGGACTGCTCTGGGTTGGTGCAATGAAGGGGCTTGTGTTCTGAAAGGGTGTTGGGCAATTCCTATTGTGGCTTAATGGCTTTCGTCCTGTTTTGGCTCTTGGGTGAGGGTATTTGCTTATGAATAGAGCTATCTAGATACTTGTCTTCTTTCAATAAGCTCTTTATCTCTTAAGTGCTGACATCTGCTATTAAGGAAAATGGGGGTTGCTTTCTGCCTCTAAAAAAACCATGTTTCTCCATTTCTCTTCTAGGGAAATATAATATTCTTCCTTTTTAATATATCCCCAAATATTTCATCCCTCAGGGAGAGGGGGTAGACGCTGACTTTCTACAGAGTCCTTTCCAAGCAACTGGGATAGGCTGATGTTGTTTGATACTGGTGTTAAAGATATCCTTTGAGGATCAAAGTTCCAAAGTAAAAGTTACTCATTACAAGTAAAGCTGGCTTTTGCAATTGTCAATGCCAAAGATATTCAACAGATGGTCCAGTTGTTTGGGGTTTGCACCCAAGGTGCCTATTATTAGTAGTATTATTTTTGCTTTCTTTTTGTTAAGTCTGCGGTGTTATGTTGCACATGTTTTAGTTTTAATGCCGTTGAGTTATTATTGACACCTGGTGATTGCCCTGTAGTTTTCTTGGCAACATTTTTCGGAAGTGTGGTTTGCCATTGCTTCCTTTCTGGGGCTGAGAGAGGGTGACTGGTCCAAGGGCTTTGTGCTTAAGGTGGGACCAGAACTCACAGTCTCTCGGTTTCTAGTTTGGTGCCCTTAACCACTACACCAAACTGGCTAAATTATATAAACTCTATTATTATTATTAAACTAATAGCCTTAAAATGAATACTGTACAAAATTCAAATATGATATCCAGTTTCATTAAGATGAAAAGTAGGTTAGCTTGTTTTTCCACCTACTGTGATTTTTCTGTACTTATGTTATGATTGGAAATAGATTTGATTTTAACACATGGATTTTAATATTTTTGTGACAGATCTGCTTGTTTCTTTCTTCCTTAAAGTGAATTTTTAGGCAAGATCGAGGGCAGTATGACACATTGTTAGTGCTGTAGGGTACCTTATTTGCACATCCATAACATTTTTCCGTGTTCAGTTTCAAACAATGTCATTGTTTGGGCATTTGCATTCTTCCTTTGTTTTCTTCATCATCTTGCTGGATGAGATGTTCTTAAGGAATTAAAAGCTTTGGCATTATTTGTGAATTGCAGTCAACCTAGTATGGGGATTTTTGTTTTACAATAATGGACAGAAATTTCAGAAGGGAAAAGCTAAAGAGGAAAAGATTTAAATCTTATTCTTGTTGGAACCTATGCAAATTGTCCAATTAAAAAGAAAGAAAATCCCATCATATTTAAAATGCAAATGGCATGCATTACATGTTATCATGGTTATATGCCCCTTTCTTCAGTTTTATTAACGACTTGGAGGAAGGGGTGGAAGGTATGCTTATCAAATTTGCAGTTGACAAAATCCAGTAGGATAGCTAATATTTTAAAAAGCAGAAGTAAAACCCTAACAAAATATTGATAAATGATCTGAAAACAGCAGAACGCAATTTAAGATTTTGTTTCTTTCTTAAAACAAAAGAAAGCAAATGTATAAGTATAAAATGGAGAAAGTAATGTTCTGAGTTGGTGGTACTTGTAAAAAAAAGTTATTCCTATAATAGTTAATTATAAACTGCATATGAGTCAGCAGTGTGAAGTACCGTAACTGCAAAAATAAAGATTTTCAGCTGCATGAATGGAAGTACAGTATAATTTAGAAATTATAGGAATTAATTGTGCCACTTTATTCTGGATTAGTGTGCCTTCAGCTGCTGAATCTTGTCCAGTTCCAGATATCACATTTTAAGAAGGATTCAGAGATCTTGGAATAGGTTCAGAAAAGACAAAATGATATCCTTAGGGAACTAGAAGCTAAATCTGTAAAGAGAGCTTATAGAACCTGAGGATTATTAATTTCGAAAAGAAAGGGCTAAGTGCAGAGATGATAGATAGTATTCTTAGATTATCTGAAAAGATGTCACCCAGAAGAAGGCCAAGACCTGTTCTTGTAGTTACAGAAGAACTAAATTTTAGAAGACAGATTTCAGTTGAAGATTAGAAAAAAATCTTCCTACAATAAGAATAGTCCAACTGTGGAACCAGTTTCTACAAACAGAATGGATTTCCCTTCATTAGATATGTTCAATCAACATATGGGGTTGCTTTAATTTGGATTCCTACACTGAGATGTGAGGTGAATCCAGTGGCTTAAACACTGCTCACTATGATTCTGTACTCAGGTGACTACCTATGATCTAGGTTAGAAGCCATGTAAGAGTCCAATGAGCACCATGTAAACAGGGGTACCAATCATTGTTGGAGAACATAGATGTTGCTAATCTTCCCAATTAAAAAGATGTTTAACCTGGCATGATGTCACGACTTTCAAACTAGTGCTATTGCCACATCAGAGACTAATGAGCTCCTATCACCAAGAACATATTTGAATCCTATAATTAATCTATCATGCCATCTTCCTTGTGTTCCATTTGGCCAAAGCACACAAGAAATGATCTTGGCATTTTGGCCTAGCTTTGTCTGAACTCCATAATTAAGCAGGGCCTAACCTCTGGAGTGCTTTCTCTTTGATTCCAAAAAGTTGCAGAGAGTAAATCTTGCAGTCCTGGAAACAACATGTCTACTTTCAGGAAGTGCAGATAGATGCTATGTGACCTTAAAAGATATTTTCCAAAGCATTGCAGACCCTTCTTGTTAGTACTTACAGAGGAGTCCATCAGGAACTCTTTAGAATTACAAATACAGAAGGAAGGTCTGGAGAAAGACTTCAGTACTGCAGCTAAAAAGACATGTTTATAAAATCACCAGGAACTGAGCTTTATTTGAATGAGACGTCTTATTTTTAATATAAGATATGAGGATGAAATGCAATCAGAATGGAAAGCATGGGATTAATTAGATAGAACTTTTTTTTTAATTTACAAATGGATTATTGCAAATCTATGCTCTTATTTTCTCAAGGCGCATAGAGTCCTCTGTTTTTATCCTCATAACAACTGTTTAAATGAGGTGGGTTGAGCTGAGGGGGAGTGGCTGACTCTCTTTTATCGTTGAGACTTGAACCAAATCCAACACTTTTTCTCCTCTGGCCTGTTCTGATATGTTCTGTAAATACTGTTTTTCAGGCATTAAAGGGACAAATCTGCATGACCTAATGATATTTGGTGTAGTGATTAAAGTGCTGGCCTAACAACCAGGAAACGGTAAGTTCTAGACCTATCTTAGACCTGAAAGCCAGCTAGGTGACTTTGGGCCAATCACCAGGTGATAGTGAGTTCCAGTCCTGCCTTAAGGCATGAACTTGAATGGGAGACTTTGGTCCAATCGGCAGGAGACTGTGAGTTCTAGTCCCGCTTTAGGCATGAAAACCAGCCAGTCACATTTCAGCCAGTCACATTCTCTCAGCCCATCCCACCTCAAAGGGTTGTTGTGGGAAGGAAATTGGAGGAGGGAGTATTATATTTGCCGCCTTGAGTTAACTTTATAAAGCAATGAAGGCGGGATAAAAATGGTGGCATAATAGCTGGTTGCTACATTCCCATGATTTTCTGACATGAGCCATTTGCTAATGCAAGTATGAATGAAGTTGAAAATGCGTTCCTTAAAACAATATAGCATTGATCCGTAGCCCTGGATGAGTCTCAAAACATAGATTTTTTTTAAGTTTTCTTGTAGCTGCTATTAATTAGTATCAAAATTGCAGCATTGCAGTGGTGAATGTTAAAATAGGCCCCTATTTCTAAAGCGGGTGCTACTGGAAAAGAAGCTTGCAATTCTTCCTGACATAGTTAAAGCAATATTGCTTTAACTATGTCAGGAAGGATTGCAAGCTTCTTTTCCAGTATAAAGTGTATATATAAAGTGTTTTTCTATCGAGGCACCTGGTCTACCCCAGCATGTGGGAGGGAGCATTCTGCTTCCCTTTCGCCTTTCAGCTCCAATCCAGGAGCCCTCATGCAGGCAGCCCAAGTTCGAATCCAAGTAAGGGTATGGTTAGCTGATGAGAGCTAAATAGCTTGAAATAGATCTATATTAGTCTCCCTTTATTTCTTTATCAGCAAAATATAAATTTTATACATATATATACATACATATATCCTTTTAGGGATATGTTCACAATTACACGGGAAGAAATGAATTATGAAGGTGACTCTTATCTTACAGTGGGGATAAATTAATCCCTGAAGATGACAGAATGCTGGGATGTGTGCCATATTAAATAATTTCCCTCATAGAGAGAGAAAACTGCATGAGGCATGGCCATTGCTAGCTTTTCTTCTATAATTGCGTTTAATGTTTACATGTGTGTGTGTGTGTGTGTGTGTGTGTGTGGTGTATACACATTCAATTTATACACAAAACTGAATTTTACACACACACACACACACACACATACTGTATGTATAATTCAGTTTTATGTATAAATTGAATGGAAAAATAGTCAAAGGAAAGGAATTAGAGTTAGGGTTATAGAAAGAAGGTCTGGAAAAAAGACTTCTGTATTGTGGCTGAAAAGGCAATATGGACATGTTCATAAAGTCACCAGGAGCTGAGCGTTATTTAAAGGATACTTCATTTTTTTTTATAAGGAATGAGGGTCAAAGTAATTTAGGCCACCATTTCATTCGATCCACTCAATTTAAAATCCTAGGCCTGTGTGAAGGCAAGTCCTATTCAGATCCATTCCTGACCAGCTAGGGAGGCAATGTGGAATTAGGAGAGAATTTTTTTTCCCAGCAGCTGCCATATTTTATTATTTATTTAATTATTATTATTTATTATTTTATTTATTTTATTGTATTGGTCTCCTTTAGAAGATTGCCCCATTTCCAAAAAAACAAACAAACCCTCAATCCACAATGCTGTATAAATTGTTGGCCCAGTCTCTACAGAATTAATTTATGCTGCTCGGTCGAAATCTCCTTGGCCTCTCCCACTTATGAGGCCTAAGGATTAGGGAGCTAAAAATTGCACTTCTTATTTTGCTTGGCTTATTCATCAAACTTTTATTCCCTCAGCGATCTTAAGTGGACTTTCGGCAGCTTACAAAAGAAGACCATCGTGTCGTAGTACAAGATAAAAGTGCAATACTTCTAATTCCCCAAACACCATCTCAAAAAAAACCTCCCATTTCCAAGTGTTTTTTTGGAAGGTGGACATTGGGGCCAACCAGACCTTCCATGATGGGAGGTCATTCCAGAAAGCCAGACCCATTATGGGCGAACACTTCCAGAAGTCATCAGCCCATCTCCTAAAAATGAGGGACAGCCAGTTGTTTTTCCCAGCATGAACAAAATGGTCAGGTCAACATCAATAGAGAGTTTATGATCTGGCACTTCACCCAATGCTGAGCGCTAAAGCTCTTTATAGATTAAACACAACCCTATCAATTGCATTGTGTTGTATTTATCTACTTTTCACATTGCAACGTCCATCTCTCCTGTGGCTGCCCAACCCATAGCCTCGTTTTATTTTATTTTTATTTTTTTGGGGATGGAGGAAAGATACAGGTGCAACCTCCTTTCTCCTCAGGTTTAATTCCATTCTTGCACACTGAGACAAGCAGCAGTGCAATTGGTGCACCAGCTTTCCAGACTGCCTCGGGATGGCCCACCTTGAACAAAAGCAGACGGCAGAGAGCCCTAAAATTGCCACTGAAATCACAAAGGATAAGTTGATGCCATCACGGCCTCAGCCAAACAGAAGGTCCAGTCGATCCTTTCCATGTGAGTGAGCTTACAACGAAGGTTTGAGATCCAGATATGACCTCTCCATATTCTTAGACTTCTTTCCTTTCTAACTCTTGCTGACTTTGTGACTCCAGGTGATGCATAATAAAACAACATTAAACTATCCTTTATTGACCATAATAGGAGGACATACCGTATTTTCCGGAGTATAAGACACACCTTTTTCCCCCCTAAAAGGGGGTGAAAATTTAGGTGCATTTTATACACCAAATGTAGCCCCGCCCACCCACTGGCACCCATCCTTTGGCCTGTGCCTCCCAGCAGTTTACCTCCTTGCAAGCAAACAGTAAGAAAAAACAGCTCCTTTCAGCTTCAGCACAGCATAATTAGCACAAGTTGATTGGATCAGCCTCCCAACTCTCAGCTGATTTGCTCTCAGCTGTTTTGTGCAGGGCTCTGCTGCTTGCTACAAAGAGGTAAATTGCTGGAGCAGTTTTTTTCCCCCTTGTACTAATCAAATTATGCTGAAAACAAAAATGAAAGTAAAGCAGGCTGTTTGCTGTTTGCTGCAATGAGGCAAAATTGCTCAGAGGCAGAGGGAGATTTCTTTTTCTTCTTTTCCTCACCAAAAAAGGTAGGTGCGTCTTATACTCCGAAAAATACGGTAGTTCTATAAAACGTCACCATATTGTACAGTTTTAAAAATAAAAGTAAACATTCCACAACGCCACATAAATGGGAACTGTAGAATGGGTTTTCCCTAGCTTCATCCAGTAATTCTGCTTTCCAAGCAGTTTCCAAGCCAAGAACCACATATGGTCACAAGAGAGGCATGGAAACATGGTAGATAAACCCCTAATAGGAAGTTCATAGCTGCAAAATTGAGGCATTTTGGCATTACTCAGTGTTGACTGAGTTAAAAGTTAATAAGGATGTTAGGATGAAAGACAGAAATGGCCGTCTGTCAGTGATGGCATCTTTCTAAAGTTGAGTAACAAGCTTGAATTAATTGTTAGTTAATATGCAAGGACTGAGGACTGGTGTGGAAGGAATCAGAGAAAATCTGATTATGAGATGACCTGCACCTTGCTTGGAAATTAAACATGGAAATTACATAGAGAAAACAGTCTTCAGTTTTCCAGGTGACAAATGTACGTTGGGATACAGGTGAAGTTAGATCTGAGGTTCTGTCTAATGTTGACTGCTAGGTTTGTAAGAAACCAGTGAAAGTATGTTGGTGAATCAAACTGGTCATGAATTTTTCACCAAATCCCATTATTTTTTTATTTTTATCCATCCCTTTATTGGTTGGACCTTTCAGTCATCATTTAAAATACGGAGGCTGCCTTCTGGCTGTACCTCTGAAACATTCCATTATTTGAAAAATTTAATTACCATTCATGCTTTTGAATACTTGCATTAATAATGCAATCATGCTTTTTCCCCTCATTTTAAAATGGCCATTTCATGTTTTAGGGCTTTCTCCATTTAGTCCATTTCCAGAAATTTAAAATAAAAACCACTTCTTTTCATAGCACTCTTTAAAACTGAAACAAACTCTCATTTTCTTTCTTTTTCACTTTTTCTTTCTCTCCTATCCTAAAGATTTATACTAAATGTTTGGTAGTATTAAATATTTTTCTACATTGATTGTTGTAATGTATAGGGAATTTCTTACCTTGGTTGCTATACTGTTTTATTTTTAGATTAGTTTATATATACTTTTGATTTGCCTGTTTTGATTTACTTATTTCGCCCCTAGTTATAAGCATGTGCTAATTAAAAGTATTGCTATTACTACTTGAAAGGTGTTGCCAATAAAAATACCCCAGCATGAATATAAGTTGCATGGGGGGAAAAACCCCTCTCTATACTAGTTTTGCAAAGAAAGGAACGTTATTTTAGTCCTTGAAACAAAACATAGGCTAGACTACTGCTTTTACATATGTGTATTCATTACATTTTATGTAAAATGTGCTTTCAAAGCTCCTTGTTTGAAGAATGGGTAATATGAGGCAGCAATTTTAAACCATTCAGTTGCTTGCCTAGTAGCAAATAACTTAGTTGAATATATAGCTATGTTCACTTGGCATGCTTAGCCTAGTTACTGAATTTAATCATTTTCTATCTTTGCATAATATATTAAACTGCAGACTAAACACATGAATAGGATTTGCACAACTGTGCCTGAGCTTCAAAAACAAACCTCTTACCAAGGTTTAAACAAAGCAAGATTGGCATATTAGGCAATATTTTTAACCTATGAACAAATTAAGTACGTAATTGCACTCTTGCCTTCTGGATGCCAGACAGAATTACCATTTTGCCAACTCAGCATGCACCAATGAGTTGATAATCTTTCCCTGGTTGGAAAGTGTCCTCCTCATCTTTTTCCCAATCTTTACATCATTTACATCTGAAATTAATTAATTCCTACATGATGTTTCTCCATTCCAGTTTTTGGGAATGGAAGATAAATGCTGAAAATGGATAGAGCAGTCTATTTCAAGTTTAACAACTTCAATATGGACTTTTAACCTCCAGAAATTAGGGAATTCTGGGGGTTGAAGACTACACATCTTTAATAAGTGGCCAAGGCTGAGAAACACTGGGATAGAATATAGTGTCCAGGTAGAGGTTTGAGCAACCAGAACATGATGCTTTGTATTTTTAATTTAAGAATCAGTTTGGTCTGGTGGTTAAATCATCAGATTAGAAAGTAGGAGACAATGAGTTCAAGTCCCACCTTAGCCATGTAAGCCAGCTAAGTTACTTTTGGCCAGTCATTCTCTCTCAATCCAACCCACCTCAAAGGGTTGCTATTGTGAGGAACATAGGAGGAAGAAGGTGTGTTGGATATGTTTGCCACCCTGAGTTATTTGTAAAAATAATAAAGGAGGGATACATATAAATAAAAATAATAATTGTAACAACACAACCCCATTTCCTCATAAGATCACGTTGCTCCAGAGAGAAAAAAAAGGAGATCCCAATGAGATAAAGAAGCAAGACGGGCGAAGAGCTGCACCATCCATATTCTACACTTTCTTTGCGCTTAGCAAAAAATATGTCTTCAGCCAATGAGTTTGTTAACTTCCATTCAACATAGCTTAGTTCATTTCCTATTTCCTTGTTTGTTCTCAGGCATGGATGGGAAGAAATTCAGTGTATGGATGTTCTTACCGCTTGTCTTGACGTTGTTTACCTCATCAGGACTGTGGATTGTGTAAGTACCTTTGCTGTAGTTTCTGGAAGGAAGAGTATTTGACACAAATAAAGTCTGTCAGATAATAGAAGTCACAACATGTTTCCAGCAGATCTTGACTGAAAACATGCCCAGCATAAGCAGCATTCTACCCAAGGAACATTATTATAATCAAATCTCTTTCTTGGAATGCTTTGTTTTTTTTCAGAACAATAACTTTCTGAATGAGGTAAGATAATTGCATAATAAATTTGCCTGGAAGTGTTTTCAGTCAAGATCCCAGAGCTGTGGAAGTTCTTTCCCCCAGTTTGTTTCTTTATATTTTTGCAGTACCGATCCAATATTAGCATTTCCTAAGCCTGGCAAAGTTTATCTGTTGTGTATTGAGGTTGAACAACATTGCCTTGCCAATATAAGCAATGCCATTGATAAAAAACATGCACACATATGCAAGAAATTAAGCATCTATGTCTGCAATCCAAATGTGATGGTAATCTGCATAGTTATGCAACATAAGCAAATCTGGAAAACTTGTTCTGTTCTGCATTGTTTAATTTGCAATTTTTACCTTATGCAATATTTTATCTGGGTACGGTTTACCACCTTGGGAAGCATGCAAAAAGTTAGTCAGAAGATCTAAATCTCACTTTCTACCATAAATTGTCAGCAGATGTTATTACTGACCTAGTTTCCCAAGATGGCTAGATGTTTTAAGTGGAATCAAACAATAAAAAATATTAAGATGAATCAGTACGTCTGTTCCCACAAAATGCCATGCCACAAGGACACCCTACATTGTTTGGGGGGGGGGGAGAGACACACGAAAAAAAGGCCAGCACCAACAACTGCAAAGACCACCCTAATAGCAATTTTGTTGGGTTTTTGTCAAATGTCCTGTAAGTTTCTTTATTCCACACACTGTTATTTGAAGAGCACCAGTCAAAGTTAGCCAGACATCACTATCTGCTCAGAGTAAAGACTCCTTAATAGTAAATTGGAGCTTATTCTGTGTTTGATTGTCACAGGAAGTCACAGGAAGTCATGGCTTTCTCTGACAACTCATGGCTTTTCCCTGGGGAAAGCAACATTATGCAAAGAGCAAGATAAAAGTCAAAAAATAATAAATTACTAAGCTGAGAAACCAGAAACATGACATATGAAAAAAGGAAAACCTATCTATAACTTCACTACTGTACATAAACACCATCCCTTATACCTCTCCATATCTTTCCATTTCTTTCAGTGATTCTAGTTTTCATAATACCCATATGCCACTTCATTACAGGTAGTCCTCAATTTACAACAGTTCATTTAGTGACCATTCAAAGTTAACAATGGCACTGAAAAAAAGTGACTTAAGACCTTTTTTTCACACTTATGTCCATTGTAGCATTCCCATGGTCACATGATCAAAATTTAGAAGCTTGGCAGCTGACTCATATTTATGGCACTTGCAGTGTCCTGGGGTCATGTGATCACCTTTTGTGACCTTCTGACAAGCAAAGTCAGTGGGGAAGCCAGATTCACTTAACAACCCTGTTACTAACTTAACAACTGCAGTGATTCATTTAACAACCTTGGCAAGAAAAGGTAAAATGGGGCAAAAAAAATCAACAAATGTTTCATTTAGCAACATAAATTTTGGGCTCAATTGTGATTGAGGACTACTTGTAATTGTCCTTAGTTCTTTAAACTTCTCATCTGCCTCTTTTTAGAGGAATTTATACTCCATCCAAACATAACTTTCTTGGTCTTTTCCTGCCTCTCAATCCAGTCACTCTTCCCCCACATATGCTTCTTCCTGACCTTCTCCTAAATACTTTCCTGTCAGCTCCTAGTTCCAATAGCCCCACATACCCTTCCTTTTTCTTTGTGAGAGATAATTGTATTAACATTTCCTATTCTTCTCCTTTCCTATTTTTGACAGATATTTTATAGCTGTAGAGGACAACAAAATTCGTCCACTAGATGTGCCAGACAGGTAAAACACAATTTTTTAAAAATATGTATTTCCTTTCTTCTTATTTGGCATTTGAAGGCTTCACCAGTTTCATTTCCAAAACAATGTTAGGAGCTTTTACTCCATCTACTGGTATAATAAAACAGAATTAGCTTCCTTTAAGTGTGAAGTGTTTTTTTATAAGCCTTTTTTATTAACGTGAGTTCCAGTATATATCTTAGTGTTTTTTAATAAGGCTATGCAGTGCTTTGGATTTAATTCCCAAGAGCTGTTTGAAACACACAAGTCTGCGAAGATCATCACTATCTGTAACTCTTGAAAGTAGCCATGTCTTTTCTGGGGATGGCAGTTGCATGATCCCAGAAAAAGACATGGCTGCTTTAAAGAGTTGCAGATGAGTGCTGTAATTTTGCTCCCATCCACTTTGAATAACCTTTGAGGAACTGACTCCGAAGCACTTGCCAGCCCTAACTGAGAGCTTCATGGGCATTAGCCTATTCTCTATTAATAACCCAATATATGATGTAAACAGCCAAGGGTGGGCACACTGAAAGTAGATAAAAGCAAATATAAGATGTTCAGCTTGTTTGATAGTGCATTTGGTCACTAGCCTCTCATAGTTTTGAGCCATATAGCACAAGAGTCTACTTTTTTCTTCTTCGCTTTATTTTTGGGGCAACATTCCAAACAGTTACCAAATGGGAACCCAGAGAATGAAGCTGGTCTTGATTATCATCATGCCTTGTAAACCTTATGCTCTCCAGAATGTAACATCTGTTTTAATATAGAAATTAAAGAAGTAAACTCTAAGAAGAATGAGGACAAGGAGAGATGGAATATACAGTATAGGGAGCAAGTCAGCCATTTCTGATACAGTGGTACCTTGGTACTTGTCATTAATTGGTTCCAGGAGATGCGGCAAGTACTAAAAGGATGAGTGCCAAACAAACCACATGACTTACCGTGTCACCCTTTGTTTTGGCCAGGAACACTTCCTGTCTGTCCCTTTTCCTATATCAGTGATCTTCTCAGTTTGACCGACTTCCTGTCCGACCTCTGGCAGCTGTTCCCTTCTTCCTTTTGCAGTGATTTTCCTAGCATGGTCGACTTCCTGTGTGTTCTCCATGGCTGCACCCCCTTTTCCTATTGCAGCGCATCGAGGTTCAAACAAAGAGCAAGTACTAGGATAACATTTTCACGTTGGAATGTGTTGAGTACCAAATTCAATGAGTTTTGAAGCAGTCAAGTACCAAGCTACCACTGTATATTGAAGGATGATATAATTACATTGAGCCAGCAAAGGTAATTTACTACCATGTTTCCCCAAAAATAAGGCCGGGTCTTATATTAATTTTTGCTCCAAATGACACATTAGGGCTTATTTTCCGGTTAGGTCTTATTTTGGGAGAAATACGGTACTAAATGCATCCATCTGGCTGACAACCTTAACTGGAGCTTACTTTGGGGATAGGGCTTATATTACGAGCATCCTGAAAAATAATGCTAGGACTTATTTTCTGGTTGGGTCTTATTTTCGGGGAAACAGGGTAATAAAATATTGCCACCAGAAGAACCAGTGTATATGCAAAATAGCTTGAAAAAGCAAATATCATTTGCACAACCGATAAGAGGAATTAGGATAGAGGAACTGATAGAGAAAGAGACTCTCAAGGTGAGTTTTAAGAGCAATCTGTAAAGCCTGGCAAACAGCTTAGCTGCTGAGTTTCCTTCCTTTTCTTTTGTTCCAGCACCAAAGAATGTCTAATCTAATTCAAACAAATACACCCATACCTGACTGGCAGAGTAAGAAGAAGAGGCATTATGCCATGCTTGGAAGGAGTTGGAATTCCACCATTCTTCCTGTGCAACTCAGGGAGAGATAGAAGAGAATATTTGTAGCTCAGAGTTGAATTGTAGGGTCCTTAGTGCTCTCTGAGCTTGATGGTTTTGTTGCAAGAAAACCACCGAACTCGGAAACCACCAATAACCCCGCAATTCAGGGAGAAGAATCGAATTATAAACCCCATCCTGAGTGCTGAGGTGAAGGAAAAATTATGAGAAGAACTATTTGATGTATGCCCTTGCTTACCATCATGGCTCTCCGGGATGGGCAGTTGATACATATCCACACAACTTCATTCAGAAATGGAGACCAGCTCTCAAGAGAATAGAAACAGGTGGGAGAAGTGAATGCAGAAGGAGACTTGGGGCATCTTAAAGTTGGAAAGTACCTCACAAAAAGAATTTCCTAAGAGTTCAGAACCAGGACTTTATAGAAATTGTTATTTAGGGTGAAAAGCCGCCCCCCCCCCATGCATTTATAAATATGTGGATTCTGAACTTTAGGGGTTCTCCTATCTTCAGCATTGCTGGAGTAGAAGTCCACATGCCAAGATGCCCAAATTGGAGAAGACTGCTGTAGATGTTTTGGGTAGATTGCAATCGGAGCTCTGTTTCATCTTCTTTGAAAGTAGATCATTTGTCTAAAACTAGGTATTTCTAT
Source organism: Arizona elegans (assembly GCA_022577455.1). NCBI lineage: Eukaryota > Metazoa > Chordata > Lepidosauria > Squamata > Colubridae > Arizona > Arizona elegans. The sequence continues at coordinate 4,864,096 of JAKOOJ010000009.1, read as the reverse complement.
GCAAAGCAGGTTCAACAGCACCAAATGACTAATGTTGTCGTTCTGACTTAGGTGTGATTACTTTCCTTTTGTGTCCCGCAGCAAACCAACTTCTTTAAAGCCGCCATATATAAGGTAATCATCCCCTTGTCCGTTCTCTTCTCTTATCCCCTCTTCTTTTCCCCAACAAGGTTTGTTCTACCCTATGCTATTTTAAATTGATTTATTTGCCTCTTAGTAGATTTACAATGAAACACATTCTATTTTTGAAGTATTGCAGGTGATGTCCCTCCTGCTAGCTGTGTATTTAGCCAAGTCATGAACATGGCAGCATTCCTAGGTAGGCGTTGCATGAAGAATGTGTGGCTTTTTTTTTTCCTAATCTCTTCTAATTCATTCTAGAGAATCTCCTGTTTCAGCCAAATCCATGTCATTGAGACTTAGTGAGCAGCAAGCTACAAGGGCTAAATTCTTTCTGAGGTGGTAAAATTGGGTTTGGACTAAAAACATTCACATCCTCCAGTTATTATAGAAAAAAGAAAGTGAGCATGTCTAGGATAATGCTAGGTAATTTCCCTGACACATTAACGCTTTAGTGTGGTTTTAATCAATAATTGGTAATGGACACTACATCCAGTCCCTATTTATAGCCTCAGCTTACATAGGATAGGTAGAGATTCTAGGCAGAGTGAAAATAACTGGAATCTTTAAACTCAAAAATTAGGTACTTTGCTTGAAATTGGGCCTGTCCTACTGTACGGGGTGGTCACATTTTTTAATATCTCTCTGCAGATTGTTGTGAGCTGGATGCCCTTTAAAATGTTCCACCAAGCTCTGGAATCACATCATATCCAAGTATTATGGGTAATTAAAATAGAAGATGAAAATTCTGCTGTCTGTCATTAGTGATAGATTGTTGGTGGGCAATAATGTTGAGAAGAAGCTACCAAATGATGCTTTTTGGGGGGAGCCCCATCAGACCTAAAGCTTACTACCTCAGCAGGAACTAGACCTATAAAAATGTGTTGTTAAGTATTCTAATGTTGACCCATGAGTGCCTTCATATTGTTTTTTCATATGTGAATTTTTTTTAAAAATCCACATCTTCAGTTATTATTATTGGTTTGCATGAGGCATTTACAGATTCTGTTGTTTAAGAACTCTGCATGTGTGTGAACATCACACGGTGGTGAGTGTGTATTTAATAACAGCAATAATAATGTACCATTTATATGTAACTCTTCCTTGTCTGGGTGGTTGGTCACTCTTCCCATATAGATAGGCACAAAAGATTTTAGATAATTACCGTGTTTCCCCGAAAATAAGACCCTGTCTTATATTTTTTTTGAACCCCAAAATAAACACTTGGCCTTATTTTTGGGAGGTCTTATTATTTTGGGACGCCTGGAACAAGACGGGGCTCCTCTTGCCGTCTTACCTGATTTCCAGCTCTGTCTCCCTAACCCTAACTGGAGGAAATGGCGGGGACCGGCTGTGCATGCGGTTAAATATTTTTGGGGAGGGCTTATTTTTGGGGAAGCATGGTATTTTTCATAATTCTGATAATTGATTATACTTAGCACTTAGTATAGTATCCACAATAAATAGTAACCACAATAAATAGTAACCACAATAAAGCCTTGTCGATGCCTTCTTACTCAGGAACAGTCTTGATGGTCTTAACTCCATGATGATGTCTCCTGCCAGCCTCTCTGTCAAGAGTGGAACAAAAGTGTTGGATACAAGAAACTCATTTAGCAGTGATTCTTGTATGGCTGAACCTGCAAAGGACTAAATCTTCTGAAGAACCTAAATCCTCCAGGGCTTCACTGATCATCTTGTAGTAAGAGGAAAAGGACCAACATGGGCAGAGCTAGAGAGCAAGTTTCCATATTTCCCCCACAAATGAATCTTAGGACATTGAGACAAACTCTTTGCTCAATATTCTCACTTAAGTGGCCCTTCTGCTTGGCTGTGTCCAGGAGAAAGAAGTTGACTAGTTTAGTTAGTTTAGTTTATTGAATTTATATACCGCCCTACTCCTGAAGGACTCAGGGCGGTGAACAGCCAAAAGATAAAATACATGTAATACAAATGTTAAAAAACCACTAAAACCACTTATAAATGGTTAAAAAACCATTAAAACCACTACCATTCTCAGAAATTAGGCCTGTCGTTGATCTGCTTTTACCATTACGAGGTGTTCATGGATGAAAGCCCTGTTGTGGTAAGATTAGAGGAAAATTGATTTTTCAGTTGCTGCTGGCCGATGTTGATCAACACAGCTTCTAATTTCTGAGATATCGTGCCTGTCATACAGTGTTAAGTGCAGAAGCCAAGCAAAAGGGAGAATACTGTTTCTTTATTTTCCTTGCAGGCTTCTCAGAAACGTTTGCCTAGCCACTTGAAAACAAGTTGTTGGTCTGAATCAGTGTGTTTCCTACATTAACCACAAGTTTGATAAATATAAGCATTTATTAGTTGCATTGCCAGCGTGGAAATGTCAATGTGTATTTAGTGTTTTGTTCCAAGGGCTGTTTAAAAATCCATGATTTTAAGACCCCATGCTTAATCTGAAGGTGAAGCAGCTTCACTATTACGATTTGTATAAACCTGTAGCTATTCTTGCAGAAAATGAAATGACTTTTAGAAATTATATTCCAGAAAGCATTGCGCTGTACTGTACTGTATCGGTAGTCCTCACCTTATTTATTTATTTATTTATTATATTTCTATACCGCCTTTCTCCCGTAGGACTCAAGGTGGTGTACAGTCAAGAAAAATATAGACACACAAACATCATAAAATTGCTAATTAAAATTATTACTTAGTTTGGTCATAACTACAATTGAGCCCAAAATGTCTGTTGCTAAAGCAAGACAGTAGTTAAATGAGTTTTGCTCCATTTGACAGTCTGCTTGCCACAGATGTAAAGTCAATCGCTGCAGTTGTTAAGTTAGTAATAACAATTATACTACTAACAACTGGATTCCCCATTGACTTTGCTTGTCAGAAGGTCACAAAAGGGAATCACTGCAACCGTCACGAGTCAGTTGCTTTGATCTTGTGACCGTGGGGATGCTGCAGCCGTGGTAAGTGTGAGAAACAGCCATAAGTCACTTTTTTTCAACGCCGTTGTAACTTTGAACAGTCACTAAATGAACTGTTGTAAATCGAGGACTACCTGTACATGCATTCAAAAAAGAGATTGAGCATACAAACCAGGGGTGGGTTCTACTTACCTTTACCACCGGTTCGCAACGGGCTCGCATGCATGCCTTGTTTCTGCATATGCGCAGATCGCTGATGACGACATCCAGGGCAGTGGGTGGGGCCTCCCGCTGGTTTTACTACTGGTTCTGGCGGCAACCCACCACTGACACAAACCATGCTGGATGAGGAATTGTGGAAGTCGAAGTCCAGATATCTTAAAGTTGCTGAGGTGGAGAAATAGGGCCGCATAATTGCTAAGATAAACAATCAATTATCTATGCAGATATTTTGCGGCACTCGAATTGGAATGATATTGTAGTTCACAGAAAGACATTGTGAAAGAGCAGACACAAAGTCCTCATTTTTCCTGTTTTTTACTAATATGTATTTACCCAGTTCTACCACTTCTGATTTGGGAGCGGGATCTCTGTGGTAGGGAGTCTTTTTTTAATATGTATGAGCTTCCTGCAAAATTTAGAACCTTGCTCTAAGCTCATCAAGATTTTACATCAGCGGCTTGGCGGCCTGGCCGGGGGAGGGTGTAGAGAAGAGGGGAACTGGTCCACATGAATGGTGGGCTGATGCGCATGTGCATGGACGCACGCACAGCTCACATCCCCCCCACAGGACGCCTCTCGCACAGCACAGTTCTCAATAGGCCATGGCCCAGTAATGGGCCATGGCCTTCGGGTTGGGGACCCCTATTTTACACTATATGCTATGTTCCCTTCTGCAAGTGTTCAGCTCCCCATGTGTGGCCAGGAGAAGTGATGACGCTGCAAAAATATAACAAGCGATTTGTTTTGTTATGCGCTGCAATGCTCACATACCAGGTTAGTTAGAGATTTAGTTAGATCCAGAGGTGGGTTTTAGCAGGTTCGCACCAGTTCTGCAGAACCGGTAGCGGAAATTTTGAGTAGTTCGGAGAACCGGTAAATACTTCCTCTGACTGGCCCCGCCCCCTCTATTCTCTGCCTCCCAAGGCCCAGCTGATTGGGAGGAAATGGAGATTTTGCAGGCATCATCCCCTGGAGTGGGGAGGGAATGGAGATTTTACAGTATACTTCCCCTGCCATGCCCACCATGCCACGCCCGCCATGCCACGCCCACAGAACCGGTAGTAAAAAAATTTGTATCCCACCACTGGTTAGGTCATTCTTTAGCATGTGTGAGCCAAGCCCATTTGCTTAGTATAAATGCAGAAAATCGTATAAATGCAGAAAAAGGCTGACTCCGAAACCAAGTTAAGCTTTGTGTGCAAACTCAGTTATACATTTCTGATCACATGGGGAGAGGAGTGGGGGAACTGGTGCTAGTTACTGGTTTACTGGTTTAGTCATCCACAAAGAGCCTTGGTAGTACAGTGGTTTAAAGCACCCTGTTATTAACACAGCTGCCTGCAATTACTGCAGGTTCGAATCTCACCAGGCTCAAGGTTGACTCAGCCTTCCATCCTTCCTAAGGTAGGTTAAATGAGGACCCAGTTTGTGGGGGCAATAAGCTGACTTTGTATAAATATACAAAAGTATGAAGGCTATTGCTTAACGCATTGTAAGCCGCCCTGAGTCTCCGGAGAAGGGCGGCATATAAATCAAATTTAAAAAAAAAAAAAAGTTAAAGGGAGAATTCATTTTGGGGCTGTTTAACATCTGCTAACAGTTGTTTTGCAATAAGTGACAATACCTGTCCATGTAAATGGGTCTTTACTTGGACGTTAATTTTATTGTGAAAGTTAAAATTGCAGAGCTGTGTCACCAATTTTTTTCTCTTTATGTTCAGCACTGGTCATAGCTGTCCTCCGCTTCATTCAGCTAAAGCCAAAGGTTTTGACTCCATGGCTCAATGTCAGTGGCTTGGTGGCCTTTTGCTTGGCTTCTTTTGGAATGACCCTTCTGGGCAACTTCCAGGTATTTTGTTTTCTCCTCCTTACTGGTAGGGGGCGGGGTCACACCTTTCATTCTGCAGTAACATCATTTTGTTGTTTATGGATTAGTGTGTTACATAAACCTAGTGTTGATCTCCTGGGATAAACCAGATAGGAATCACAACAAGATGAGTTAATTCAACTTTATGATGGAGAGAAACTTGCAAGTCTGAAAGTACAGTCCTTACACACACACACACACACACACACATATACACACGTCTCCTTTACAGCCTGAGAAACTAGCAAGGGTATCTTCTGAGCCCCTTTCCCCCATTAACTATCCTGTTGTGGGTTATGCTAGTTTTTATCTGCACATTCCCTTGTTGATGTTTCAGAGGGTTAAAGTCGCTGAGCTTATCAGCTGGAAAGCTGACAGCCTGGGTTTGAGACCCGAGTGCCATGTGATGGGGTGAGCTCCCGTTACTTGCTCCAGCTCCTGCCCACCTAGCAGTTCAAACACATGCAAATGCGAGTAGATAAATAGGTACCACTTTGGTGGAATGGTAATCCATGGGCCTTGGCATATAGTCAAGCTATAGTCGTGCTGGCTAGATAGAGCCAAGGTGGCGCAGTGGTTAGAGTGCAGTACTGCAGGCTACTTCAGCTGACTGCTAGCTGCAGTTCAGCAGTTCAAATCTCACCAGGCTCAAGGTTGACTCAGCCTTCCATCCTTCCGAGGTGGATCAAATGAGGACCCAGATTGTTGGGGGCAATAGGCTTACTCTGTAAACTGCTTAGAGAGGGCTATAAAAAGCACTATGAAGCAGTATATAAGTCTTAAGTTCTATTGCTATGACCACAGAAATGTCTTCAGACAACACTGGCTCTCTCGGCTAAGAAATGGAGATGAGCACCGCCCCCTAGAGGCAGAAACGAGTAGACAGGGAAAACCTTTATTTTTTTCCCTTGGCAGAGATTCTTTGCCCAGGCTCCAAGATCACATACCATTATACCTAGCCATAGTTTAAGGCTTTCCTTTTTGCATAAACTATTATGGTTTATTCAATAAAATGTTTTATTAATAAAATTCTTTTTTCCTGTCCCATTTAATAAATGTCCCAGTTACCTATAAATGGCTTTCTTCTGAATTGACTAAGCTATTATGCTAGACCATGGAGGTAATTGTATGCTTAGCAAGATCTTTCGGTGACATTTATCTCGCTTCAGCAACACAAGCCTCTTCTGAACTTCCTTCAGTTCTTCTGTAGGAAAACTATTTGGCAGAAGGGCAGGATCCATTGAGCATGCCTGGCTGCCTGGATATACATAAATTGTATTTGCATGGGCCAAAATATTGATTGGGATCAAGCCATAGAAGTTCCTGTATTACTTTTTTTGGCTCCAGGCACCTGAGACATTTGGCAAATTCGTTATAGTCCATAAATAAACAAGAAATGAGCGCAAGAAACAAGACAGATGGATTTGACAAGAATAGGACTGTGGTTTATTAAGAGATGAAAATCTGTTGGGCCAGCAAATCTGAAATCCAGCGTTTATGGCAAGATTGTAAAATATGCCTAGTTTTAATAGATCAGTATGAGCAGTTAGAATCCATAGGCAGCCTCCATCTACTTAGTACCTATATTATCTGGGATAAGTATAAGAGATGATGAAAAGGTGGGACTGTCTCAGTGATCTCTTTTGGTCTTCTTCGGAAATGACATAAGAATGTCAACATCCTTTAACTCATAGCTCCAAATATGTAAGAGCTGTAGATAGTCCTCCATTTATAACCAGTCGCTTCTCCAGGTTTGAATTCTGCCCCTCTAGTCATGTGATCACATTTTTGGTGCTTGGCAACCAGCCTGTATTCACAGCCATTTGCAGCATTTAAAACAGGGGTTTCAAACTGGATTTCTTCAAGGGCCGGATTTGCATTGTAGTTCTCCTCCACGAGCCAGCGAGGGGGGTGGGGGTGGGGGGTGGGGGTGGAGGGAAAGGAGATGGGATGGATGCCTCCTAAAGCACCTTGCCGGCCAAAACGGAGTGTGTGGGGTTCACACGTGCTCCCCTGTGCCCCGTTTTCAGCCTAGATGGCCTCCTGCAGCACTTTGCTGGTCAAAACGGGGCGGGGTGTGTGTGTCTGTGTATGGCCCCTCTGCGCTCCATTTTGGGTGCCAGAGGCACTGCAGGCCAGTCCTTTGCTATTTCCAGGCCAGCCACGCGGACCAGATTTAAGCACCCCATGGGCCGTATCTGGCCCGCGGACCTTGAGTTTGATATCCGTGATTTACAACGTTTTTGAACTTCTGGTTTTTGGCAAAAACACCCACTGCAGGCAATGACTTAAAAGCTGCCCTGTTTTCTAAACAACTACTTCAGTAAAAGTCATAAAATCCGCTTCTGAACTTCGTGCTTGAAGTGGAAAAGAATGAAACTTTGATTTTGGGTTTTAACCAATTCGATTGATAGATCATTACAGAAATGGCTTCTTCATATTATTATGAAAAAGCAAAAAGTTGTGATTTAATGTTAACGCCTTATTTTACTGCAACAGAGAGAGTCTGAAGTCAATGTTTCTTTTTCTTTTCTTTTTTTTTTCTTATCCTTCCTCACTTCTCTTCCCCCTTTTCCTCCCCACTTGTTTTCTATTTTATTTTGTATTTTACAATATTTTATAACTCAATAAAATGTTAAACAGGAAGAAAAGGTCATAAAATTCAGTAGGTCACTTGGAAACCGGTTTAATGACCGGCATGACTTAGTACTATAATTCTGGGCTCAGTTACAGTCCTTAAAATGAGGATTGCATGTATCAGTTTGGAAGTCGAGAGATAAACTAAATAATTCTTGGGAACGGAAAGCAAAGACCTGCCTCTGTCCCAATAAACATTGCAGATATATTAGGGCATTCTGAGTTGAGCAATAGAAAGTGGAATTCTTAGGAAAAGTTGGCTGAGTGTTTTTTTTTTAAACTGAGTGTATTAACCAAAGTCACATGTTTTCTGTTCTTTTTAGCTTTCCAATGATGAAGAAATACATAACGTTGGCACCTTTTTGGCCTTTGGTTTCGGCACTATGGCCTGTTGGATTCAGTCCGCACTAACCCTCAAAATAAACTTGAAGAACGAAGGTAGAAAAGCTGGAATCCCACGAGTGATTTTGTCAGCAGCAATAACACTCTGCCTAGTCCTTTGTATCCTTTAATTTTTTGGGTTTTTTTTCCCTTTTCAAAATGAAAGTATTGCTTTAAAAAAAAAATCTAGCTTGCATCCTGATAAGCTGTTTCTGGATTGTTCCTAAATTCAGTTCTGTGGCTTTTTTCATGTGCTTCATTTGATGTTTGGAGAAGACCCCATTTTAAAGCCAAATGGCCCAGATTACGGGTTTTCAAACTTTCCACGTTTCAATATTTGAAGGAACAAAGCTTTAGTGCTTAAAAATTAGTGGCATTTGAATTATTATAGTTGGTGCACAGTGATGATGTTAAAGGGTAATGTCATAAACAGTTCATACGAAGTTGCCTTTTGCAATTGATTGATGGTGATTTTTTTTTTTTTTTTGACTGATGGTGTTTAACTGGTGCTCCAAATGTTTTGGGATTGCTCCAGTGATGAAATCCAATTTTTTTTACTACTGGCTCTGTGGGTGTGGCTTGGTGGGCGTGGTGTGGCTTGGTGGGCGTGGCAGGAAAAGGATACTGCAAAATCTCCATTCCCATCCCACTCTGGGGCCAGCCAGAGGTGGTATTTGCCAGTTCTCCGAACTGCTCAAAATTTCCGCTACTGGTTCTCCAGAACCTGCTGGATTTCATCACTGGATTGCACCCAAGGCACATGTCACTCATGGTACCACGTTTCTTTCTTTTGTCACACTTGTTCTAGTCTTATATGCATATTTTGTGATTCCTTCCCCCCATTCGTTCTTTTCTGTTCTGTTATTTCCAGGAATTGCAATGTTCACCATGCAGACTTCTTTGTCTTTCTTATCAAAAATGGCTAGGTTTGGGAGTGTTGTGTGGCAGATGCTTGTCTGTTTGGATTCTAAAGTCCCGGAGCACTTTAGCGTCTTAATTTACTACCAGTTTGTCTGTTTTGTGATCCCACCAATTTTTGCTTGCAGGCAAGTGATATTTCTTGCAGAACTTCCAATGAAGCATTGTTGCTGTTTTGTCATGCTGTTGTTTGTAGCCAGGATGTGCAATCTTCTTGCAGCCGCTAATTATTATTATTTCACCCTTAATCACAGTTTGAAAATCTTTGTTCTTCATGTAACAGATTTACTTCTTAAAAAGACTCTGGAAAAGCAGGGATTTAGGTGCAATATAAACTTTTGCAAAGTCCACTTAATGAACTTGCAGATGCTATAATCTTATTCTCACCCTGTTCATCACACATAGCTACTTAATTAAAATTTTAGATGTACCATGTTGACTGAGCCTGAAATATCCACCATTCCAGATTTATACATACATCCATATATTTTTATTTCAAACTCTTATTTTCCACAAAGCCTAAAATACTTTTTTTTTGTTTGGACAGCAGAGTAAGCTGAAATCTTGGTCAAAAGTTCGGCGCAATGGGGTTGCAATAACATGGCCATGTTTTTGCCTTGTCATTTAGAATAAGAGAGTTTGGAAGGGACTTTGGAGGTCTTCTAGTCCAACCCCCTGCTTAGGCAGGAAACCCTATATCTTTTCAGACAAATGGTTATTCAACATCTTCTTAAAATCTTCCAGTGTTGGAGCATTCACAACTTCTGGAGGCAAGTTGTTCCACTGATTAATTGTTCTAACTGTCAGGAAATTTCTCCTTAGTTCTAAGTTGCTTCTCTCCTTGATTAGTTTCCACCCATTGCTTCTTGTCCTGCCTTCAGGTACTTTGGAGAATAGCTTGACTCCCTCTTCTTTGTGGCAGCCCCTGAGATATTGGAACACTGCTATCATGTCTCCCCTAGTCCTTCTTTCTGTTAAACTAGACATACCAAGTTTCTGCAGGCGTTCTTCATATGTTTTTTTCTTATATGCATTCTTCGGTAGCACTTTGGGGCTGTCCGTGTTGTGTGAATACAGGTGTATCCACATGAGAAGTGCAGAGAACAGACCAGACCTCTCTACGTTTAATAGTTTCATCATTCAATGGGGAAAAAAATTGCTAGATATTTTTCTTAGCATTTCAACGTTCATGTGTATCTAAATTTTCAAATTCTATTTGGATTTTTCGGTGAAATGTTCTCTCCCTAGAAAAGGAATGGAAAATGTGCAGCCCTGAACTCAAATTGATTCTAACAGCAAGACAGTATTGTGCAATTATGAAAATTTCAATCTAACACATTGACCGCTGGGAAGTTCCTACAGCCTGAGGAAATAACCCACAGGAAATACTCTGTTTCTTTTCTTGATGAGATCATTTTTTAAGGAGGTCCTGAATATGGGCTTGTGCTGTTGAAAATTCCAGATCTAATGCTTTATGTCAAAGATATTTCCAAACCTATTTAGGCTGTGGAATCTGATAGTTAGAAAGGAAATTTTCCCAGATTGCCTACACCAGAGACATCTCTGAGATTATAAAAAAGAAATTGGCTGTGTTTGAAAGAACTTATTTGATTCATCCTTTTTTGCCCTTAATCTGCCACATATGCTATACCTTATCAAATTCTTGTAGAACTTTTGGGTTGTGCAAAATACTACTTAAGGAACTCTACCCTAATCACAATCAATCTGATGGCATATGCCTGAATTGGCACACACCTTGTCTTCCTGAGAAACTTACCTTTATTGTAACATACAGTAATGACCAAAATTGTGGAAACCTTTTGGGAAAAGTGTATTTTTGAGGTTTGATAGCTAATAACACCACTTTTTTTTTTGGAGTTTCAAGATAATCATATTCCACTGCTGGAATGGCCTGGGAATAGCCCAGACCTTAACTTAATTGAAAATTTATGGAGCCGACTAAAGAAACTTGTTAGTCAGAAGTGGCCCAGCAATAAAACCCAGTTAATAGAAGCCATCCTTCAATCTTGGTTTTCACATTATAACAGCTGTAGAACTCAAAGATTTGGTTCGCTCCATGGGAAGACGTTGTAAGGCCATAATTCATGCTAAAGGTTACCCAACTAAGGATTAACTGACATGGGGATCATTTTTGTATATCTCATTTTTTCTATGGTGATCATTTTTGTATATCTCATTTTTTCTACGTGTTTCACTTTTCTTCTTTATACTGTAACTGCTCTTCTAATAGCAAATCCTTCATAAAAGTTTTTGCATGACATTCTGGATTAAATTATCTTTCCATTGATATATAATTTTATGGTACTACTCCCCCCAAAAGTGGTGTTATTAGCTAGTTTTAGAAAATACACTTTTCCCAAAAGGTTTCCACAGGTTTCCCAAAGGTTTTGGCCACTACTGATATCTAATCTTTGTGTTAATATATACTGTGGGGAAAAAAAAACACAAGCAGCAGTATCTGGACAAGTCTTATCAGCCAAGCAATAACATTTCCAGTTGCTTACCTTAGTTGCTTGTTGATATGGTTTTGTTCTTAGGACTAACAAAGTTGCAAACCATGGTTGAATAAGCAATATGAAATTGAGCTTACAATTCTGCCAACTATTTCTGTTGCTAAGCGAGAGAGTTGTTTTGTCCCATTTTATGACCTTGCCACAGTTGTTAAGTGAATCACTGCAGTTGTTAAGTTAGTAACACAGTTGTTAAGTGAATCTGGCTTCCTCATTGACTTGTCAGAAAATCACAAAAGGAGATCACATCCGCCCACCCCCCACCCCCCGGTCATAAGTTATTTTTTTCAGTGCCAATGTAACTTTGAGCCATCACTAAACAGATGGTTGTAAGTCAAGGACTGCCTTTAATGTTGCTTGTCATGGTCAGGAGTGAGTTCGATGGGATGTAGGTTTCAGGTATAGCCAGGGGTGGGCTTCAAAACTTTTAGCAAGGGGTTCTCTGCCCTGTTGCTGGGTGGGTGTGGCCATGGTGGGCGTGGCCTAGCCAGTCTCTTTCATCACGATGGGGGGGGGGTTGCCCTCCCTGGGCTCCAGAGGCTTTCCTTGAGCCTCCAGGAGGGCAAAAACAGCCTCCCCAGGCCCTCTGGAGGAAATTTCCGAACTTCCGGTGGTCCTGTTTTCGCCTTTGTCCCCGAGCCTCCGCACACATCCTGCACTTAACCTGCATCCAAAAAGACCGCATGGGGACTCCTAGGAGGGGCAGGGCGGGCCTCAGCGAACTCCCAGCAGCCCACACCTGGGTATAGCCGATTCCAAGAGGCATTTCAATGTTTGCTCCTCTTACTATGTATGTTTCTGTGCATTTTCCTTGACCCTCCTTCAGATTTCATTTTGATGAATGAGTTTAAGTTGCACATGCATGCGTCACGGATCCAGTGGGGAATGGTGATGTGCTTCCTATGTTTCTTCGGCTCCTTCGCGGTGGAATTCAGACACTACCGGTTCGAGATCATTTGCTCCGAGTACCAAGAGAATTTCCTCAGCTTCTCTGAAAGCCTCTCTGAAGCCTCCGAGTATCAAACAGATCAGGTGTAACCCAACTCCCAACTGACCAGGCGGATGATGTTTGATGTCCAAGGATTGAACTCACGGCCCCTTTCATTTACCGTGTTTTAAATTTTGGGTTTTTTTGCTAATTTATCTCTGCAATCGCCCAAACTTTCTTCCGAAGAAAGAATAAGATGCCTCTTTGCATGGATTCACAAAATGTTTCCAACTGAATCGCTTTCGGTTTGAGCATGAACACCCTGCGTCAAAATTCTGTGGAGATTCTGTCACCCAGATCATGGTTGTCCCAAATGGGCTTTGTTTTTCCTTGAAGACGTTTCGCTTCTCATCCAAGAAGCTTCTTCCGTTCTGACTTCAGTTCATTTCAGTTCTTCAGTCAGAATGGAAGAAGCTTCTTGGATGAGAAGCAAAACGTCTTCAAGGAATAAAAAATCCAGTTATTTTTTTTTGGGGGAAAAAAAGCACCTTTTCTCAAATGATCCTGCCTCAAATGCAAAATGGCTGTTTCAAGCGCAAAGCGGGAAACTTCCTGCACATTTTCTGGGCTCAAGGCGGAGCACTGCTGGCACATTTTCCTCAATGTTCAAAACAGCCCACTTCTTGCTTAGAATAGTTGTCACACTTTTAGGACAGGGTACTTGGTCCTCGAAAGGGCTCAGTTCGAAACATTTTGTCCACACTACCTCTTTGCCCCCCCCCTTTTTTTTTGGTTGCTTAAGACATTTTATAACACATTAGGAGATGTTGGGTTTAGGTTTGTTCCCCATAGTTCTCTCGTGACTGGCTGGCAGAACTTAATTTTGCATTATATCGTTATGTTACGCAAAAAGAGGTAGCAGAGAACTATGAACGACTGCTATCCATACGTACAGTATATGCGGCTGCACCTTGAGTGACTATAAAAAGTGGCAAGGGAGGGTCATGTTACCTGCAATAAGCTTTAGACCAGGATCATGCAGCAACCATGGTCTGTGGACATATCATAAGGGCATCCACTGGGTAGAGGAGGTGTATCCAGATTTGCAAAACCAAGTGTGAAGTTGCAATGCAAGCTGCATCTGGTGTCTATGCATACAACATACAGAAGATAGGCTACGATTGTGACAGGGTTATGATTGTGATACCACAGCTAGCATCTTACAGATCATGTGTATAAGCTTTACTATAACCTGTACATTTGGCCATGGAATCTACAGTTCCCATGACTATTATTTGTGGAGGTTTGCAAACCAGTTTCCCGTGTTTACTGAGTTTCTGGGGTCAGTTGTCTGCTGAGGTGCACTGTTCTCTTTCTCTCCCGTTTTCTGCATTTCAGACTCTTTGAAAGGAACTGCCAATTTTACTGCAGCCTGATCCATTATAGTGTGTGAGCAGATGGTGCTTGATCTCACAAAAATCAGGGCTTGGATTGTCAGCCTACTTGCCTTCCCATATTCTGGTGCTTTTGCCATCCTTTATACTGAAAACAGGTTCACTTCTCACTGACTTGGAGAACAAGAACACAAAGAAACAGGAACATTTTTATGCGGCTTCCCTCTGGGGCCCAGTGAATGGATGAACGATGGGCTTGTTAGGATTGGGATAGGATAGGATTGTTTCTGAGCCTTTAATATTTGCATCGAGGCAGGAATCTCAAGGGCCTGTCCTGCAAAATCCTCTTTCTAAATTTTTCCAAGTTGCATATGAGTTTTCTTTTTCCCTATATATGGCCTGTATATTTACATCCATCTTTTTTTCAGAGATTGGAAGATGTTTCTATGCTGGAATTTTAAGACTAGTTACGCCAATGTGAAGCTGTGGGTTAGAACTGTTACTTAAGGAGAAAAGTGTAACGTGGTTTGAAGCGGCAAAAAAACAAGATCAGAAGATGTTGGAACGTTAACCAAGTAGCAATAACAAGGAGCTTGTAAAGGAGCAATTGAAAAGTTGCTAATTTGCCATATGGAATAATCTTATAACTACAGTTGAAGGTATAGATTTTTGGGATGAAATGATTTGCCACATAATCCTATCTACTTTTACATCAGAGTTAACTCACTGAACAGAAATGAGGGGGAGGTGGGGGGCTTGGAACATAAATTGGATTAAGTCCAAAATATTAAATTTCAAGAATGGGGCCAGAATCTCGATGTGAGATAGCAAATGCTTGAAATAGGAGTCAGAAAATATTTAACAGAGAGAGCAGTGAATTGGGTGAAAAGCTTAAGTTTAATAATTAGAAATAGGAGACCTGTCAAAGTGATAATGGTTTTTAATGTAGGACATAAATGCACACAGAATTGTAAAATACACAAGTGTTTCTATATTAGAGGGGTTGATGAGAGACGCTTTAAGTCAGGTGTAGATAGCTAAATGCTGTTCAGATGTTTTGGAACTCATTTCTCATCAGCTCCGGACAGGATGGCCAATGGCAAGATTATGTTACAAACATCTGGTGGGTAACAGGTTCCTTTCCCCAGCTGTAGAGGAATCCAAAACAGCTGTGCTTCTTGAGTTACGAAAAGGTTGGAAACAAAAAGAAATCCGCCAACAAACAGCTAAATGGGTTTCTGTTAAAATGTGTTTTACTGTAAATAATTCATTGTGAACTTTTTTTTTAATGTTTATGTTGTATCATTTATATTTTGTATTTTTTTTCCTGAAAGGGAGGGGAAAAAATTGTTTTGTGAACATTTCCTCTCTCTCTTCATCAAATATGCAACCCAACTTTTTTTCACAATAGTGTAAATACCTTTTAAGTATTTCTTACGGCACATTTTTCAATATGTTTGAGCAAAGACTTCATAACTGTATACTGACACGTGACCACTACATAAATTTCTTTTATGGAAAGCCTGGGTATTGTTTTGTGCTTGCACCTACACAGCATGTTTACATTCTTGTCTGCTTTATAAAGCTGAGCCCAAATGCCAAGCAATTAAAAATATTCAGAGGAGCCCACTGAGAATAGCCTTGTTGCTCAAATACTCACAGAAACATCTGTGTTCATGCAGGCAAGAGACTGATAATCCAGAAATGGTTCAGCCAAAGCCAAAGGGAATTATATGACGTTTACATTTTTCTCCATGGGGAAGGTACAGGTAGTCCCTGACTTGTAACTGGTCGCTTACTGACTATTCAAAGTTGTGATGGACCCCCCAAAAAAGCTACTTATGACTTGAATTCAGTTAAAATGGCTGCTCCCGCTGATCACATGATCATAGTTTGGATGCCTGGCAACCTGTCCACATTTATGTCCTTTTGCAATACCCATGGTTGCATGATTGCAATTTTATTCATTTATTTTTGTATTTACAATATTCTTTGTTGGAAAATTGGCATCTACTTCTTGTTTCTGGCAAAAACCCCACCATGGACAATGGTTTGTTTAACATCTATGGCATTCACTTAATGACTGCTGCAAATGCAAAAATGAAAAATCAGGTTGGTCCTACAAAGACTCACTTAATGACTTAGCATGACTTAACGGCTGTAATTCCAGGGTCAATTACAATTGTAAGGTGGGGACCATCTGTATTTGCACTCTTTTCTTCCTAAGCTCTGTAGTACGGAAAAACAGAGCAAGAAGTAGTAAGTAATACAGGTAGTCCTCAATTTATGACCACAATTAAGCCCGGAACTTAAGTTGCTAAGCAAGAAATTTGTTAAGTGAGTTTTGTCCCATTTTACGACTTGCCACATTTGTTAAGTGAATCACTGCAATTGTTAAATTATAACATGGTTTTTAAGTGAAGCTATCTGGTTTCCCCCATTGACTTTGCTTGTCAGGTTGCCAAAAGATGGTCACATGACCCTGGGACATTGCAACCGTCATAAATATGAACCAGTTGTCAAGCATCCGAATGTAAATCACGCTGACCATGGAAATGCTGTGATGGTCATAAGTGTGAAAAATGGTCGCGAGTCACTGTTTTCAATGCTGTTGTAACTTCGGTCGTTAAACGAACTGTTGTAAGTCGAGAACTACCTGTATTGATCTGGATCTGGGCCTCAGTAAAGGACATGTGTCTGAGGAAAATCTGAATTAAATACCTAAAGGTTTAGACACAAGAGCAGAAGTTTCCTTGATTTGGACAGGATTGTCTTCATTGGCATACCTCAGAAACTGAAAAGATATTGAATGAGTTATCAACAGTGAAGAATAAAAGTTGACTTTTTCCCTCACAAATGCACATTTTATGGGCAACAACCTAAGCTGAAGCTACTTTCAGACACAAGTCGTCTACTTCAGTCATAGATTTTATTTAAAGGCAAGACATGCACCACAAGGCGACAATCCTATATTGACATTGATTAAATCGGTAATATGCAGCCACTCTCCATTAGCATCCAGACTGGGAAAGGATTTATAAGCTCAATACACGAGAATTTTAATACCATGTCTGACTTTTCCTACCATACATGGATTGTATAGGGGATTTCTGAGAATCAGCCCTTTCTAACTGGAACACAACCGCAAGGCCAATTTCTAACAACATCTTCAAGTACTGGAAGGGCTGCCCACAACATACATACAGAGGACATCAAATTCTGGAATTAGATATTGTGTGCTTGGTTCCATTGTTAAGACTCCGGGCAGCCTACTAGATTCTCTGGACATTTCCAATTAAATTGGGATGACATCTTACGATTTCAGTATTTTATCCAGCTTTGCAGTTGTTACAATAGGCCCATTTCCAAGCAAGGATGTAACTCCTACCCTGTTTCCCCCATAATAAGACATCCCCTGATAATAAGCCCAATTGGGCTTTTGAGCGCATAACAATAAGGCCAAACGCTTATTTCAGGGTTCAAAAAAATATAAGACAGGATCTTATTTTTGGGGAAACACAGTAAATAGGTTGGCCAAATGGAAACAAATATTGGCATTAAGTTCCGTTCAATAGGATTTTGGGATTGTTCCCCCTTACATCCTTCGTGAGAAGGAGTAGGGTTTGAGGAAGCAAAATAGCACTTCTAGCAGAACATAAAAATGTGCAACATGCTGAAGAGACAAGTATTTCCGTTTTGGATTGCTGAAAACACTCGGGAGGCCTTGAAAAACCAACCAAAAGGAAAAGGAAGCGGTGTCGACATTGAGACATGCTTGCCACTCTTGAAATGCTGCACATAAAAGGAACAAGTGAAGCCACACAAAACAATTAAGGTCTCCGTTACACTTTCAAGCGCACTAGGTAAAGGACTAACCTGCAGGATTTTTAGAATGTAATTTTCCAGCAATTTGATCCCAGGAAAAAAAAAATTAATAATAAAGCACTCCCTTTCCCCCAGGTTTAAGGACAACCTTTGAGCAATCATGCAACTTTTTTGTGACAAAGGATCAATCATGCCTTCCACATGCTTGATTTGATTTGAGTTAATGGTGCCTGTGTTACTTTTTCCTTCCCTTTCCCAAGACCAATCAATTCAGAGAGCTCCGCTTGCCATGTTTTTTCCAACTATAAATAGTCTGAATTTCCCCTATATTTCACTACAAACAAGAAGACCAGAAGACTTTAAAAACCTGCCATCAAGTGTGACGCCAATACAAGATGAGGAGTTTGTAGTATATACCCAAGACGCATCCCGTAAGGAAAGTCTCCACTGCTGGCCCCTTTGAACTGACTGGGAGGTGGGCTTTGCATCCTAACGGTTGACCTCAAAAAGACAGGAGGACCTTCCCTTTGAGTTGCATCTCTTGACTCTTCCGTTTGCAAATCCAAAGAAAAAACCAAGGCAACCCCTTGTTGAGAGCTTCACTTTGCTCCAGTCACAGAACCGGCAAATTTTCCATCGGGTTCCAATTTTGGGTCATCGGGGAAGTCAGGCGCCCAATAGTCCTGTTTTTGAGACTCTTTTATCGCTGGCAGGAATGACAATAAATGGTAAGGAGGATTTTTCTCAGCTGCTCCTCTCCTCTTTCCCCATCCCTCTTCCTTAATCCTAGGTGCAAATTAAATTAAGCAGAGGACGGCAGGAACAGTTCGCTGAAAGAGGTTATGAGTCTGTAATACGATTTCTCATCGTCTGTCAGTCCTGCGTTGCCCGGCCGGATCACTACAGCCACGTGCATGTCCGCTTCTTCGGCAGCATCTGCTTCTAAAGGACACAAAGCGAGGCTCATTTAGACAATAGCAATAGCACTTAGACTTATGTATTGCTTTACAGCCCTCTAAGCGGTTTACAGAGTCGGCCTTTTGCCCCCAACAATCTGGCTCCTCATTTTATCCACCTCGGAAGGATGGAAGGCTGAAGCAACCTTGAGCCTGGTGAGATTCGAACCGCCAAATTTGCAGGCAGCCGGCAGTACTACACTCTAACCACTATGCCACCATAGCTCATGTCCGGACAGCACCAAACCGGCTACTTCCGGGGTATCACCTGTTCGGTCCAGGTAGAGATAGCCTTCGACTTACAACCTCAATGGAGCTCAACATTTCTGTTGCTAAGCAAGACATTTCTTAAGTGAATTTTGCCCCATTTTACGACCTTTCTTGCCACCGTTGTTAAGTGAATTGTTGCAGTTGTTAAATTAGTAACACAGTTGTCAAGTCAATCTGACTCCATGTTTGGAGGTCACAAAAGGGGATCACACGACCCCAGGACACTGCAATGCGAGTCAATGGCCAAGTATCCAAATTTTGATCACGTGACCAGGGGGATGCTGCAATGGTACCGTTTCCCCCAAAATAAGACATCCCCTGATAATAAGTCCAATCGGGCTTTTGAGCGCATGGCAATAAGGCCAAGCGCTTATTTCAGGGTTCAAAAAAAATAAATAAAATAAGACAGGGTCTTATTTTCAGGGAAACATGGTAGTAAATGTGAAAAATGAAAAAGGTCACTTTTTTCAGTGCTGTTGTAACTTGGAACAGTCACTAAATGAACTGTTGTAAATCGAGGACTACCTGTATTTCCCATTTCCTTACGACCAACTATAGGTGGTCCTCAACTTACGACAATTGAACCCAACATTTCTGTTAAATGAGACATTTGTTAAGTTCATTTTGCCCCATTTGATGACAATTTTGCCACAGTTGTTAAGTGAACCACTGCAATGGATAAGTTAGTAACTTGGTTGTTAAGTGGCTCTGGCTTCCCCATTGACTCTGCTTGTCAGACGGTCGCAAAAGGGGATCACGTGACCCTGGGACACCACAACTGTCATAAATGAGCCAGTGGCCAAGCATCTGAATTCTGATCACGTGATCATGGGGATGCTGCAAAGGTCATAACCGTGAAAAACAGTCATAAGTCACTTTTTCAGTGCCATTGTAACTTTGAACGGTCACTAAACAATCTGTTGTAAGTCGAGAACTACCTGTATAGGTAGTCCTCAATTTATGATGGGTTGGCTTAGCACTGTTTTAATTATGACAGACCGCCCCAAAAGATACTTATGACCCAGTTCCAATGGTCACATGATTGCACAGCCCTATGGTCACATGACTGCATTTTGGGTACTCAGCAATCAGGCTGCTTTTATGGCTGTTTGCAGTGTCCAGTGATTACACGACTGTGATTTACGACTTCTTTGCTGAAACCCATCTTGGCAAAAGCAACCCCATAGTTGAACAACAGGTTACAACCACCTCCAAAAAAAGGTTGCAAAATCAGGTCAGCCAGGAGACGATTCCGTTTTACAACTGTAGTGGGCAGGCTTTATTACAGTCCTACTGTACAGGGGTCTCCAACCTTGGCAACTTTAAGACTTGTGGACTTCCAACTCCCAGACCTCTGGGAGTTGAAGTCCACAAGTCTTAAAGTTGGAGATCCCTGCTACAGTAAGGGGCTTATCTATAAAGCCGGGGGTGGGGGTGGGGGGTGGGGAAAGCACACGGTAAAAAAAAAAAAATCCCTGCATTCAAACCATTTCTTTTTTAAAAAAATATTTTTTATAAAAATTTGAAATTTTATTAGAACACATATTAAGACATTTACACAACATACAACATATAAATAACTTATCATACTTAAGCATTGTTTCATAGTGGTCTTCCAGTTATTACTTTATTCTTCTTCCCCTTTATCTTAATCTTTTACTCAGTCTTCTTCCCCTCCTTTTCCTTCCCCCCCCTCTTTTTTCCCCTATAGAGAACTGTACATTTTATCTATCTCTTTACTATTATACATTTCTACCTTCATATTATATACATTTTTATTCCATTCCGCACATTTGATACATCTCTATTTTGTACTTTTATTTTTCTCTTCTGATAGTTATTTTTCTTTATTGTTAGTCTTAAACCAATTATACCATTTATTCCATACTCTATAACCGTGATGGCGAACCTATGGCACGCGTGCCACGTGCCGTATCAGTGGGCACGCGAGCTCCGCCAGCTGATTTTCGGGCCTTCTGGGCCCACCGGAAGTTTGCAAACGGGCCATTTCCGGCCTCCAGAGAGCATCCGGGGAGTGGGGAAGGCTGTTTTCACCCTCCCCAGGGTCCCAGAAAGGCTCTGGAGCCTGCGGAGGGCAAAAAAACGGGCCTACCGGCCCCACCATGCCATCGGGTGCCAAAAGCAGGGGGAGCACAGGGGGTTGTGTATGGGTGTTGGCACACATACGCGTGACCACCCCGCACTTCCCCCACTTTTGGCACGTGATGGCAAAAACGTTAGCCATCTTTGCTCTATAATATTCTGTCTCTTCTTTTTCCTTAATTTCTTTTGTTAATCTGTCCATCTCAGCGTTCTAAGATCTTATCTATTAGTTCTTCCTCCGTTGGGGTTCTTTCCTGTTTCCAGTTTTTTGCATATGTTATTCGTGCTGCTGTTAAGATGTGTAGCATCAAATATTTTATTTCTTTGGAATATGGTTTTGTAAAAAAATTCCTAACAAGAATGCATTCAAACCATTTCAAGCAATAATTTAGGGAAGGGAGAACAATGCTTAATCTGACATCCCCATCAGAAAGTCCCTGCCCACAGAAACAATCCTGTTACTCTCACATTTGCAAGAGACGTTTTTTTAAAATGTGGGAATGAATTAAAATAGGGATATTCCCCTTTCCTTTTTTTTGGCAATTTCTAACCCCAACACTGTGGAAGTCACCCAGCAGACTTTAGTGGATTGTGGTTGCCTTAAAATCATCAGCCTGGACAGAGGTTTCCAAGCTCCACCTAGTGGTGTCAAACATTAAACCCGATCAGTTTTAGACAGGTAGATAAAAATCAATGATTTTCTTAAAAAAATAAAAAAAAAATCAGATTTTTTTGATTTAAATTGGATTTTTTTGATTTAAATCGGATTTTTTTGATTTTTATCGAATTTATTTTAATAAAAAACTTTTGGGGTAAAAATCTATCGTAAGATAGTTTTCTATTTAAGATACATAAATAATTTAGTTTATTCAGCATGAAATGGAGCTTAGTTATGTAGCATATGAGGCTGTATATTCTGCAACACTGGGACTATCGGTGAGTCAACAGTGGGTCAAAGGAGTAGCAGAGATGACAGTTGCTCTTTAAAAATTATGATTTAAATTGAGTTGATTTAAATCAAGCCTTTTTACTAGTGATTTAAATCATGATTTAAATTGTGATTTAAATCAACTCGATTTAAATCAAATCCACCCTGGTTTTAGATCCAAAGCATCTCCTCTACAGCTCCTCTTCCCTAAAGGGGGAATTACATAAGACAATTATTTTTGTAAAACTTTTGCTCCACGCTGCTGTTGACCTTCAGGGCACATGCTCTCGTCTTGCCTCTAGCACCAACTAGACGTGTACCCACTCACCACACCAGAAAGCAGCCACTAGATTTATTACCTTGAGTGACATCCGTCAAGAATAGTATGTTGTTGGTGGCACATCCAATGCTTGCAGCAATCCGCTGGTAGCTCTCGCTGTCAACTTTAGGTCCTATCTTGGTGTCAAAGTGACCATCAAAGAGCTGATAGGTGGAAGGAGAACATTACAGAATAGCAGAATTGGAAGGAACATTGGAGGTCTTCTAGTCCAATCCCCTGCTTAGGCAGGAAACCCTACATCACTTCAGACAAATGGTTATCCAATCTCTTCTTAAAAGCCACCAGTGATGGAGCACTCACAACTTCTGGAAGCAAGTCATTTCTACTGATTAATTGTTCTAACTGTCAGGAAATTTCTCCTTAGTTCTGAGTTGCTTCTCTCCTTGATTAGTTTCCACCCATTGCTTCTTGTCCTGCCCTCAGGTGCTTTGGAGAATAGTTTGACTCCCTCTTCTTTGTGGCAACCCGAGATATTGGAACACTGCTATCATGTCAACCTTAATCCTTCTCTTCATTAAACGTGACATAGCCAATTCCTGCAATGTTCTTCAAATGTTTTAGCCTCCAGTCCCCTAATCATTTTTGTTGCTCTTCTCTGCCCTCTTTCTAGAGTCTCCACATCTTTTTTTTAATATTGTGGTGACCAAAACTGGATGCAATATTACAAAAAGAACATGTACCGGTAGTTCTTAGTTTTATTCCTCCAACAATCCTCGAGGTAAGCAACACTGGAACGCGCCCAAAATCAGTTGAGGAATTTTTATGGCTGATGACAGACTAGAACTGGGGTGTCAAACTCAAGGCCCGTGCGCCGGATCCAGCTTGCGGGGTACATAGATCTGGCCTGTGGTGACGCCCTGGAAAGGACTGCTCCCCGGGGTGCCAGCGAAAAAGGAGCTCGGGAGGGCTGTACATGGCCCTCCCAGGCCGTTTTTGGCCGCAATCCTGCAGCCCTCTGCCACTGAAAATGGAGGGGGGGGGGGGCTGTGCGGTTGCAGGAGGCCATCCCAGCAGAAAACGGGGCCTGCACTCCGTTTTCGTTGGCAGAGCTCTAGCAAAACAAACTAAAAGCAAAACCATTTGAGCATGCAAGAAGGGACAGGAAAGGAGAAAGGAAAAGAGGAAAGACAAAGAAAAAGAAGGAAAGATGGGAAGAGATTAAGGAAGAAAAAAAGAGGGAAAGGAAGAAGAAAGGAGAATGAAGAGGGAAGGAAAAAAGAGGAAAAGGAAGGAAGGAAGATTATAATGAGAGTGAGGCAGAGTCTGAGGGAAAGTCCTGCCTTAGCACTTGGCCACCACAGGTGCCTCCGACACGAGGGATGTCGAGCTGGCCACCTCCCTCCCCCGCCCCCAAGGTCAAACACAACACTGATAGGGCTCTCAATGAAACTGAGTTTGACACCCCGAACTAGAAACTTGGGATTCCTATAGTTCTAGTCAGTGGTGAGATTCAAGTAATTTAACAACCGGTTCTCTGCCCTATTGATTTCTTCCAACAACCAGTTTGCCAAACTGCTCAGAAAGTTAACAACCGGTTCTCCCGAAGTGGTGCGAACTGGCTGAATCCCACCACTGGTTCTAGTCCAATATCTTAAGCACTATACCACAGTGGCTGCCTTTGTAATATTACTGTTGTTTTAGAGGCTCAAAGTGCTACTATTTTTGGCAGGGAAACACTGTGTGGGCAGTTGGTTCATCTTTTGACTGTATATCCCAAATGTGCTTTTCCAAAAAGCAACTGGACTTTCTTGTTTTTTTTTCTTTGAAAACATTTTGCTTCCCATCCAAGAAGCTTCTTCAGTTCTAGATGAATGGTGGGGAAGGGAAGGATTTATACTCTTTGCAGTCAGCTGGTTGTTAGCGCTCTGAAATTGAGCAGCCCCCTCTCAACAGAGGAGAAGGGATACAATATCACTATCTCCTGTCCACAAGTCATTTTAGCAGTCCCAAGAAGGTTCCACACCCATTTGCACTCTGATTCAGGTGACCCTGAGGGGAAAGACAAATTTACAAGTTGTCTCAATGACTCTCAGAAACCTAAAGACAGATCTTCAGAGTGCTAATGACCAGCTGATTGTGAAGAATATAAATCCTTCCATTCCCCACCATTCAATCAGAACTGAAGAAGCTTTTGGATGAGAAGTGAAATGTTTTCAAGGGAAAAAAAAATCTCAAGAGAACCCAGTTGCCTTTTTGAAAAGCACTTTTTGGGACAACCATGACCTGGACGACTGAGAATCTCCGTAGATATTGAGACTGTATGCTTACCTCTAAAATATCACCTTCTGTAGAGTTTCCAAACAAAAGTTTTTGAGCTTCCACACTCCCAGAGGAATAAATATACACCTTTCTTCCTGCTTCTTTCCACTTTTTCACTGCGGGAACGACATCCTTAAAGAATCTGGAAAAGGCCAGGCAGGACATGGAGACAGAATTGTTGAAGAGGCAATGAAACAGCTTTCCTCACCAATATTTTAAGATATCACTGGAAGCTTATCCTAATCATGATCTCTAAGCAGTGAATGGCAAATAAGTATATTGAAAAGCAATTAAAACATCTATGGTAAAATCAGTTAATCATAAAATATTTAAGGAAAGGTTGAGCAAAAATATTGTTTTCCAAGAATCTACTGTGTTTCCCCGAAAATAAGACTGTCTTATATTTTTTTGAACCCTGAAATAAACGCTTGGCCTTATTTTTGGGGAGGTCTTATTATTTTGGGGTGCCTGGAGCAAGACGGGGCTCCTCTTGCCGTCTTACCTGATTTCCAGCTGTCTCCCTAACCCTAACCAGAGGAAATGGCAGGGACCAGCTGCGCATGCCTTTAAATATTTTTGGGGAGGTCTTATTTTCGGGGAAACATGGTAAAAAACAGTGCAAGGGGGGAAGTGTCTTATAAAATGAGGAAAAAGCATTTCATACAGTAAAGTCATTGTAGAAAATGCTTCTTTCTGTGACAAGGTAGTCCTCAATTTACGACTTCAATTCAGCCTCAAATTTCTGTTGCCAAGCAAGACAGTAGTGAAGTGAGTTTTGTCCCATTTTACGACCTTTCTTGCCACAGCTGTTAAATGAATCACTGCAGTTGTTACATTAGTTGTTAACTGAATCTGGTTTCCCCCAATAACTTTGCATGTCAGAAGGTCGCAAAAAGGGATCACACGACCACCGTCATAAATGAACCAGTTGCCCAGCATCTGAATTTCGATCACGTGACCACGGGGATGCTGCAACGGTCGTAAGTGTGAAAAACGATCATAAGTCCCCCTTTTGCAGAATATACAGCCTGTTGTAATTTGGAACGGTCGCTAAATCAATGGTTGAGGATTACTTATTTCCTGATTATTTGTACCCCATGACTATCATTAAGTGTTGTACCTTATGATTCTTGAACGTATCTTTTCTTTTATGTACACTGAGAGCACCAAAGACAAATTCCTTGTGTGTCCAATCACACTTGGCCAATAAAAAATTCTATCTATCTATCTAAACTTGTATTAAATCACCTCCTGATAAAGAGCCAAACATTCCATCCTAGCTCCCTCTGATCATATCATTTCATTGCAATACCTCTTGGATAATGAAAGAAATAATGTATAAAGCGGCCTCAGCCATAGAAGAATTCTGCCCACCACAAGGAACTACTCACTCTCCCTTCAGGCGGCCATTTTCGTAGGCCGCTCTCCACATGTGGCCCTGGAGCTGTTTCAAAGCTGTGGTCTTCCTATCCAAAGACATCTGCCAGAGGACATTGTCTATCACGGCCTGGATGACCCGTTCAACCTCTTCTTCTCCATCCCTGGTTTCCAGTGGGATAGGCACCACTCCCTCCATATGAGAGTCTTCTTCAGCCTAAGGAAATCAAAACAGAGAACAAGCAAGATGATAGCTTAAGTCAGGGGTCAGCAACCCGCGGCTCTAGAGCCGCTTGTGGCTCTTTCATTCCTCTGCTGCGGCTCCGTCGCTCAAAATATGCGTCACAACCGCCAATGTGAGACACCCACCAGCATGCCATTTATTGAGCTTTTCGACCCCGGTAAGCCAACCATGGATAAACCCAAGAAAAGAAAAGTTTCAGAAGAAAACAGAACGTTTAATTCAACTACATATGCTAGTTTTGTGGCCACTCAGGAAATAGTCAGGCATGGGAAGGGTTTTGTGGCTCCTGGTGTTTTCTTTTCTGTGGGAAATGAGTCCAAATGGTTCTTTGAGTGTTTAAGATTGCCGACCCCTGGCCTAAGGAGATACGTTTGGCGGGATCCAGGAGAAGAGCCTTCTCCGTGGTGGCTCCCTCCTTTTGGAATATCACCCCTTCAGAAATTAGATTGGCTCCCACTTTGACACTTTTTCGTAAGGCCCTGGAGACTCGGTTTTTTTCCAGCGGGCCTGAGGAGCCCTGAATGGGATGGACCCCATCAAATGCTTCATTTGACTGTTTACTGTTGCTCGGTGTGTGTGTGTGTGTTGTTGGGTTTTTTATTTATTTTATTTTATTTTCTATACTGTGTTTTTATTGCTTGCAAGCCACCTAGAATCACTACGAGTGAGTAGGCGGCTATATACATTTTCTAAATAAATAAATAACGTGAACTTTTCTGACAGCAAGAGCAATCAACCCATGGAACAGAAGTTGTGAGAGCTTCCATCACTGGAAGCTTTCAAGAAGAAATTGGACTGCCATCTGTCAGAAATGGTGTAGTGGCTTCTGCTTGGGTGGGGGATTGGGCTAGATGACCTACAACGTCCCTTCCAACTCTGTTAATTTATAAGGTGCTCCCACATTCACTTGAGATGTCAAGGGTGATGAGAATTCTAAGTGATGCTTCCAGCTGGGATGGGAATGGACAAGCCCCCCCCACCCCCCCAAAAAAGTTCCTGCCTTCACATAACTTCTTGCTTCTGCTGGCATGCTCACCATTTTTATTTCCTTTTTTTAATATAAAAGGTTTTTTATTTTTTTTGTTTTTCAAAATACAAACATTCTATCTTTCCTTAAACAGTGTGTCGGTTGGATTCAAATACCTCTGTGCACCAACCTTCAACATTTGCAACGTCATTAATATTAATTCTCTGATCTTAAAATCATAGTATATTAAACAATTAAGCATTATAAGCCTATTTATTTTTCCTCTTAACATTTCTAGTAAAAATACAATAATATTATGCGTAATTATCCTCATCATAATACTAACAAATTATCATCTTATTTATACCTCTATCTTAACGGTTTTTTTAAAAAAATTGATTTATATGCCGCCCTTCTCCGGAGACTCAGGGCGGCTTACAGTGCGTTAAGCAATAGCCTTCATACTTTTGTATATTTATACAAAGTCAGCCTATTGCCCCCACAAACTGGGTCCTCAATTTACCCATCTTAGAAAGGATGGAAGGCTGAGTCAACCTTGAGCCTCGTGACAACTGAACTTGCAGTAATTGCAGGCAGCAGGATATTAAATGCTGCCTTAGGCGGCATTAGCCTCCTACGCCACTCAGGCTCCTATTTTCTATTCTTTAATCTCCTTTTATTTCCAGTTTCCCTTTTTACTCTCTAACCATTGATAGAATACTTCCCATATCATACAATATTCAGTTTGTTCTTTCTCCTTAATTGCTAGTGTTAGTCTGTTCATTTCTGCACATTCATTTTTATTTCCTAAGAATGCCAATAGTCGCCTTCACCAATCTGGATATATTCCAGATGTGTGGACTTCAATGTCTTGAATATTTAACATGAATTTTGCTGGTTGAATTCTGGAAGCTGAAGCTCACATGTCTGCACAGGACTGAGTTTGGGAAGCGCTGCTGGCCTATGCCGGTTCCAGAAGCATTCCAGCAATTCACAATTAAGACCCAAGGGTGCTGTTTTGCTTTAATTCATGCCATCTTGCCATGCAATTAGTTTTCATTTTGTTAACAAAATACTATTCATGTCCTCATAATCTTTATTTTTAACAGTATGCCCTGAATTAAGGGATTACAGTCGTAAAAAAGGAGGTTCGGTATTTTTCCTCAATGCCATTTCTGTGCAGGCCTGTATGCAATTTTTACATAGATTTAAAACGAAAAAAAATGCACCTCCTACTAGATTAGTATGACTTCCTATACATAACCCATGGTCCAGCCTTGTAACAATTTCCCCCTCTTCTGAGCAAATAAAAATTGTCTCCAGGTGAACAGGTTTTGAAGGGAAAAAAATATTTC
Organism: Arizona elegans; assembly: GCA_022577455.1. Lineage (NCBI taxonomy): Eukaryota > Metazoa > Chordata > Lepidosauria > Squamata > Colubridae > Arizona > Arizona elegans. The sequence continues at coordinate 4,835,566 of JAKOOJ010000009.1, read as the reverse complement.
TTCCATACCTCATTAATGTATGGATTTTGTCAGCAATTTGGCAAGTCAGAATTTATGAGGGTTGGAGGTTAGCTAGAAAGTTGGAAGGAAAGAGAAGAAGAGGGCGGCCAATAGCAAGATGGATGGACTCAATTAAAGCAGTAACATCATTTGAAGACCTGAAGGACAACGGATCCTCATGGAGAAAATCTGTCAAGATGGCTGGTAAGAGTCATATTGACTTGATGACTCAGTATGAGTTGGACTTTGGAAGTCCCCCTGCTGAAAGAAGGAGACCATATACCGTTTCATACAAATGGCTATCCAATCTCTTCTTAAAAACCTCTAGTGATGGAGCACCCATAACTTCTGGAACCAAGCCATTCCACCAGTTGTTTTGTCAGGAAATTTCTCCTTAGGTCTAGATTGGCTCTCTCTTTGACTAGTTTTCCTCTGTTGTTTCTTGTCCTGGCTTCACGTGCTTTGGAAATAGGCCTATTTATTGTGGCATCCCCTAAAATATTGGAACACTATCGTGTCATTCAATTAATCAGGGAGTTGATACAATTATTTGTAAGGTTCAAGTGTAATAATTGGTGGCGACCAGGTTTAGTTGCCACAATATTAAAAAGATGTTGAGACTCTAGAAAGAGTAGAGAGAAGAGCAACAAAGATGATTAGGGGGCTGAAGGCTAAAACATACAAACAGTTGTAGGAACCGGATATGTCTAGTTTAATGAAAAGAAGGACTAGGGGAGACATGATGGCAGTGTTCCAATATCTCAGGGGCTGCCACAAAGAAGAGAGAGTCAACCTATTCTCCAAAGAACCTGAAGGCAGGACAAGAAGCAACGGATGGAAACTAATCAAGGAGAAGCAACCTAGAATTAAGGAGACATTTCCTGACAGTTAGAACAATTCATCAGTGGAATGATTTGCCTCCAGAAGTTGTGAGTGCTCCATCATTGAAGGTTTTTAAGAAGAGATTGGACAACCATTTACCTGAAATGGTATAAGGTTTCCTGCCTGAGCAAGGGGTTGGACTAGAAGACCTCCAACGTCCCTTCCAACTCTTTTATTCTGTAATTTTGTAATTCTGCCAATATCAGACTGGCATGAGAAGAGTTGTGTTGAGATAAGAAGCCATACAAGGGGTGGGTTCTACTTACTTTTACTACCGCTTCGCAATGGGATTGTGCTTGTGCACTCACTTCACTTGCGCACGTGCCTTGCTTCTGCGCATATCACTTCTGATGATGTCAGGGTCAGTGGGCGGAGCCTCCCGCCAGTTTTACTACCGGTTCTATAGAACCGGTCTGAACCGGGGGCAACCCACCACTGGGCTATACAAGTATTTTAAATGAAATAAATAATGAATAAGAGATGTCCAATGCTCTTACCTGTTTTCTCAGCAGGCCAACATCCTGCTGGCACTCTTCTTCTTCCCAGTGGGTGTCTAGATAATCGCGAATATTTTCCCTGATGTAAGGAAACAAAATATCCTGGGGACACAACAAAAAGATATCCGTGTTTTAACCTACTGTAGACATATGTTTGGAAACAACATCAGACCTTGGGGGCATCCTCAAAAGCATTGATTATCCAATATGGTTAATTCAGTCACTTCACCAAATCTATACAACTTAATTCTCAGAAGAGAAATTTAAACACACGCAGCTAGGGAAAATAGTGAGCATACTTAGTGAGAAGATGAAAAAGAGACAGAATCTTTTCTGAGAGTAAATATACCTTAATAAATGCAGATATATTTTTTTTTGCAGTTTCATTGTCCGTTTAAATTTTTTATTTTATTATATAAAATATAAAATACAAAAAAGAAAAGAAAATTTAAGAAATTAAGGGCAGGAAAGGGAACGGGGGAAATAGGGGTGTGGAATACAAGGGGGAAGAGAAAAAGAAAGAAAAAGGGGCATTGACTTCCAACTCTTCTTTTTTGCTTTTAGACATTAATATATAACTAGGCATTTCTATAACACCAAATCTTTCTAATCAACAAAACCAAGATCAAAGTTTTTTTTTTTTTCACAAGCACAAATTCCAGAAGTGATATCCAAATAAGAACGTATTTTCCTCTTTAAATAATCAATTTAACCATTCCTGATTTATCTTCCTTGCTATGGAAATAACATGTATTTCTATTTGCAGCTAGTAATCTTTATAAACTGTCACCATTTTTATTTACAAAGTTTATTATAATCTTTCAAATTCTTTGGCCTAAAAAAAGGGGGGGGGCAAGGGGGGAATCTCCCCCCCTTTTTCTCTCCTTTTTTCCTTCAAAGTATTAACCTTTTAAAAAAAGGCACTTCATTGTTAAAAACAAATGAAGAATCTCTTCTTAAAAGTATCCTTGCCCACATAGTCTAAGTAGGTGATAACAAATAGGTTTAGTTTTTAAGGCTCTTGATTGATTTGGCTGCAAAAGCTCCACAATAATTAATACAATAAACTCAAATAGGCCCAATGGAAAAACAGGAATTTTGACATACAGGTAGATCTTGACTTACGACAATTGGGACCAGAATTTCTGATGCTAATTAAGGCGGTTATTAACTGAGTTGTGACTAATTTTATGACCTTTTTTTTGCCATGGTTGTTAAGCAAATCATTGCAGTTGTTAAGTGAATCACAGTCATTAAGTGAATCCGGCTTTCCCCATTTTGTTTATTGGAATCCAGTTGGGAAGGTTTGAAATGACAAGTGTGACACACACACACACACACAGTGTTGTAAATACATGCTTGTTACCAAGCACTCAAATTTTGATCACCTGATTGTCGGTGCTGTGATTATAAATAGGAACCCTAAACAACTTTTTCCAGTGCAGTTGTATCATTGAACGGTCGCTAAATGAATAGTTGTAAGTCAAGGACTTCCTGTATGCCAGTGATGTGAGACGGATTCCTCCTTCCTGTTATATTTTTTTCCTGTTCCAGCAGACCGTGTGCTTTCAATTAGCTACATAATCAAATGCTGAATCAGCAACTGTAAGTGCTATTCTTAAAACATCAAAAAGCCTATAATTTGAGGAACATCTCTATGAGATAGAACTACATTAAACTAAGATTGATCACGTCTGCCAGATCTCCATGTCCAGGTCTACTGGGCTTGCTAAGTGACCATGATGTGACCTTCATGTTAAATAAGTCACGTAGGTTAAGGTTGGCTGCTTGTGCTTGAAAAGCAAATCATGGGGAAAATTAATTCTATATAAGAGACCTTAAAGTTATTAAGGTCAATTGAAACAAAGCCCAATTTTGGGCAACCAAAAGTGATAACTTCCATCTCTGTCTGACTAATTGTGCCGATGACCTATTTGTGCATTAGATTGCAGCAAACAGTACTTCGGGGGGTCGATCCCAAAGGTGTTTTTTTCAAGAGCCAACTGGACTTTCTGGTTTTTCTTTAAAGACATTTCACTTCTCATCCAAGAAGCTTCTTCTGTTGTGACCTAGGCTTCCGGAGTCATTAAAACACACAAGTAGTCTTAAAAACATATTTTATTGCAACAGCTGTGAATTACGTTCATTCACAGCTGAGTCCCAATTAGTTGCAAAAAGTCATTCGGGAGAAGTCCTTCGAGATAATCACCAACCTTTATCTCCCTTGACATGCTGCCAAAGACCTACTTGGCAAAGTCACACAGAGTTCAGAATCAAACAGATGCCGACTGGGAACAGAATTAACAACGTTGCTTTCCTGCAAAGGACCCACATGCTTTTGCTCCTCTTTTAAGCCTTATGGAAGGGGTCAATAATCTCCAGGCCTTACTCCCAAGTCGTCCCTTTAATTTTAACTGTGCTTGTCTTCTGGCAGCTCTGCGCATGCGTGCACTAGGAACAGGCTCCTCCCTGTTCGTCTGCCTCTCTGATATCCGACTCTGGAGGCATACCTCCCAGACGGCCCTGGCCCCATCTCTGCCTCCGATGCAGAGCCCTCATCCGAGCTTCTCCAGACTACAGGACTGGCCCATGTTCCTCCCCAGCCTCCTCACTGTCCGACTCCGCAGGCTGCTGGCGGACCACATCTTCAGCTCTCAACTTCTTGGATGAGAAGCAAAACGTCTTCAAAGAAAAACCAGAAAGTCCAGTTGCCTCTTGAAAAATCACCTTTGGGACAAACATGACCTGGATGACTGAGAATCTCCATGGACATTTGGAGGTTGGTGTGATACGTGTATTTAAGGCAATGTACTGTCTTTGAAAACAGAAACATGATTCACCTTCCTTTAAGTTCCTTTAAATTAAATTCAATGCCAATATGCATTCTCATCCAGAAACTCTAAATCAGGCATGAATGACTTGTGGCCCATAGGCTACAAGAGACCCTGGACAGGTAGTAATGCAGCCACAGAAGATATAAAACGTAAAAAATAAAAGATGCATGGACACAGACACAGACAGACAAATTATATATTTTTTATGTGGCCCAAGACAATTCCTCTCCACTCAATGTGGCCCAAGCAAGCCAAAAGGCTGGACAACTGTGATCTAGATGCTTGTGTGGAATAGATACAATTCTGGAAGAAAACACGATAAAGATAGATCTCTTTAATTTAGGAAACAACTCCAGGTTGTCCTTGATTTATGAACACAATTGAGCCAAAATTTCTGTTGCTAAGCGAAACACTTGATAAGTGAATTTCGCCCCCATTTTACGACCTTCCTTGCCACAGGGGTTAAGCGACACACGGCCGATGATTAAGTTAGTAACACGATTGTTAAGTGAATCTGTTGCTTCCGCGTTAACTTTGCTGACCTCGTGGCTTGACTACTGCAGCCAGCTCTACATGGGCTGCCCATGAAGACAAACTGGAAGTTTAAATTGATTCAGAAGGCAGAAGTTGTAGGCAGTAATTGGCCATGGCTCAGCATGCCCATGTTAACACTTCTGCTTTGCGAGCTGCACAGGTTGCCAGTTTGCTTCCAGGTACGATTCAAGGTGCTGCCGATTAAGCCCTACCTGACCTACAGCCTGGTTACTTGAAGGAACACCCAATTCCTGTAGTATCTGGTCAGCCAATTGGCCCTGGAGTGTCTTCTCCATAGCAGTACCTCCCCTCACATTACATAATCTATATCAATCATGCCATTGTCCTGCAGTCCATAATTATTTCTTTGTTGTGCTACTGTGACTTTTTTCCCCTAAATGGGAGGGGTTACTTTGCAGTGCAAAGTATGTGCAAAGTGAAAAGGCTGCATACTTAGCCGGCCTAGCCTAAATGATTTTTTAATTGGGATTTTAAATTTTATGGATTTGGGGTTTTTAAATTGGGAAGCTTGTGATTTAATTCTTTTTTAATTATCTTAACTTTTGTATTTGTATGTTTTTTAATTTTGGCTGTTCAGCGCCCTGAGTCCCTTCTGGGAGAAGGGCGGTATACAAATTAAATAAATAAATAAATAAATACTTCACAGGCCCTGGAAAGAAAATAACAGCAGATCCCTTAGAATATTACAGGTAGTCCTCAACTTACAACAATTCAAATAGTGGCCAATCAAAGTTACGACATCATTGGGAAAAAAGTAACCTATGACCCCTTTTCACACTTACGACCGTTGCATCATCCCCATGGCCACTTTGATCAAAATTCAGACTGTGGGCAACCTCAGTCACGCATTTATGATGGTTGTGGTGTTCCAAAATCACGAGGTCTCCTTTTGTGACTTTCTGACAAGCAAAGTCAATGGATAAACCAAATTCACTTAACAGCCGTGTTACTAACTTAACTGCAATAATTCACTGAACAAGTGCGGCAAGAAAGGTCGTAAAATGGGGCAAAACTCACTTAAGAAATGTCTCGCTTTGCAACATAAATTCTGGCCTCAATCGTGGTCGTAGGTCAACACTCCCTCTAATCAGAAAGTCGATTCCTAACTATTATATCTTCCTGTCTTTCCATGGTAATAAGTCCATAGAGGCACTGCAATTTACTGCCCAATGAATATGCACTGGACTATTCCGGTACTTGAAAAGGCAATGCAGTTAATGCGTTAAGACTAATATTGGAGAAATCCAGGTTCAAATCTATCCACAGGCATAGAAGTCGCTCTTTGTCAGTCCAACTTACCTCTCAGGATTGGTGTTGTGGAAAAAAAAATGGGAAGACAGATATAAAACATAATTTAATCATTTTTTTTCCAATGGCAATGCAACAATATTGGTGTAAAGTCTCAGACTGAATTGCATGATGAAGCTATCATTTAATAATGCTTTACTAAATGTTTCAGAGTTGGCTGGTTTCACCCTAACACACCACATCAAATCATATCCATCATCCATCCATCTTTTTAGCCAGCCAAATTTTGCATAGATTAATATATAGATTATCAGCAAACATTCAACTGCATGGCCAATGTGAGGTTTAAAAAGTAATCTTTACAGTATAAAGGTTATCACCTTTAAAGTGCTCCATGGCTTAGGACCTGGTTATCTACAGGACCGTCTGCTACCACCAATAGCCTCCCACCGGCCAGTATGCTCCCATAGAGGGGCTCCTCCGGGTGCCGTCGGCCAAACAATGTCGACTGGCGGCTCCTAGGGGGAGAGCCTTCTCTGTGGGGGCACCTACGATCTGGAACGAGCTCCCCCCCCCAGAGATACAGAGGATCCCGGATCTGCGCACCTTCCATCGCGCTCTCAAGACTTTTTTATTTCATCAAGCTGGCCTGGCCTAAATCTTCTCCCCTTTTAAATATAAATTTTAAATACAAATTTTAATCTGTTTAAATTATGGGGTATTTTAAATTCAGCTAAATTATTTAATTCATTTTTAATCTATTTTAAATTTTTGTATCTCTGTGTTTTATCTTCTGGCTGTTCACCGCCCTGAGTCCTTCGGGAGAAGGGCGGTATAGAAATTTAATAAAATAAAATAAATAAATAATAAATATATAATGCAAAAGGTTTTTTTTTTAAACCACATAACTCCCTTAAGTAAAAGCTACCAAACGGTTAATCTTTTTAGTCTTCAACTTAAATCAATTTCCTTCCTATGTCAGCATAGCTTTACAGAAAACATGCACACACCCAACCCAGCACTTTGTACAGAGATAAACTATTAATACTGTCTCCACTTAAAAAAAACAAACAAAACATATCCTACCCTAGTGTTTTTCAACATTGGCAACTTTTAAGATGGGTGGACTTCAACTCCCAGAATTCCCCAGCCAGAATTCTGGGAGTTGAAGTCCACCCATCTTAAAAAGTTGCCAACATTTGAGAAACACTGTCCTACACTGTCACTCTCATCCAAACCACCGGAAATACAGACACCCAAGCACAATTTCCACCCTGCCTTGATTTTTGTTCCACTCAAGCCGGACGTACTAACACTCCTTCCTTTTCCCACAAAACAACCCTACAAGCTAGGCTGGGCTGTGATTGATTGATTCTACAGTCGTGGCCAAAATTGTGGAAACCTTTTGGGAAAAGTATATTTTTGAGGTTTGATGGCTAATAACATCACTTTTTTTGGGAGTTTCAAGATAATCCTATTCCACCACTGCTGGAATGGCCTGGGAATAGCCCAGACCTTAACCCAATTGAAAATCTATGGAGCCAAGAAATTTGTTTGTCAGAAGCAACCCAGCAATAAAAACCCAGTTAATACAGTTAATAACAGTCACTCATGCTCTCGTCACTTCCCACCTGGACTACTGTAACGCTCTCTACATGGGGCTCCCCTTGAGGAGCACCCGGAGGCTCCAACTGGTCCAGAATGCGGCCGCGCGGGTGATTACGGGAGCGACATGGTGCTCCCATATAACACCTCTCCTCCGCGAGCTGCACTGGCTCCCGGTGGTCTTCCGAGTGCGCTTCAAGGTATTGGTTCTCACCTTTAAAGTGCTCCATGGCTTAGGGCCAGGGTATTTACGAGACTGCCTTCTGCTACCGATAACCTCCCACCGGCCAATACGCTCTCACAGAGAGGGCCTCCTCAGAGTGCCATCGGTCAAGCAATGTCGGCTGGCGGCCCCCAGGGGGGGAGCCTTCTCTGTGGGGGCACCCGCCCTCTGGAATGAGCTACCTCCTGGAATACGACTGATCCCGGATCTCCGCACTTTCTGTAAGGCCCTGAAGACGTTTTTATTTCAGCAAGCCGGCCTGGCCTAATTAGGCTTTTTATGGGTTAGTTTTTAATTGTATAGCTTTGGGGTTTTAAATTGGGGGCCGATTGATTTAATTTATTTTAGCTATCTTAACTTTTATATTGTATGTATTTTAATTTCGGCTGTTCACCGCCCTGAGTCCCTAGGGGGAGAAGGGCGGTATATAAATTCAAATATAAATAAATAAAATAAAATAAAATAGAAGCAGTCATTCAATCTTGGTTTCACATTATAACAGCTGCAGAACTAAAAGACTTGGCTCGCTCCATGGGAAGACATTGTATGGTGCTAAAGGTTATCCAAATAAGTATTAACTGACATGGTGATAATTTTTGTATATCTCATTTTTTCTACCTGTTTCACCTTTCTACTTTCTACTGTAACTGCTATTCTAATAGCAAATCCTTCATAAAAGTTACTGATTAACATCAATACATTCTTACATTCTTGATTAAATTATCTTTCCATTGATATATATAATTTTATGGTACTACTCTCCCCCCCTCCCCGCCAAAAAAGTGGTATTATTAGCTAGTTTTAGAAAATACACTTTTCCCCAAAAGGTTCCCACAATTTTGGCCACTACTGTAAATTCTAACTAACTAACCCAACCAGGCTTCAGTGCTTAAAAGAGAAGAGCCTACTTGGGGGGAGTGGGGGGTTTAATCCAGCATCTTCCCCACTAACCACTTAAACCGGCTGCGCGATCCACACGCGTGGGGGGCCCGATCCTCACGTGTTTTTTTTTCTCCTTTCTTTTTGGAAAAGAAAGCCAGACTGAAGGAGATCCGCCCCCTCCCCCACACCTCTCCCCCCCAATTCCCACGCGCGTGCAAGTTTTAGGCAGGGCAAAAGGCGGCTGCTTCCCGCGAGAGGAAACTACGGGTGGGGTTTTTTTTTTAAATAATATTTTTTTTTTTGCAATAGCCCCGTCTACACACGCCCCCCCCCCAAAAAAAACCCCTCCTTTCCTACAAGCCTGAGGATTTGCAACCTACGCAACTCCCACTCCCTAATAACTCACCTTGACAAACGTGATCGGAGTGGTGGTGCCTTCCACGTCGAGCAAAAACACGCTGACTTCCGCGGGGACCGTGAAGCCCACCATGTCCCCGGCTAGGAAGCTTTTGGCTCGATCTCCGCCACAGCCCCGATCTCCCCCGGGGTGTGGGATGGACGGGAATCAGACGCGATCGGGGGGTGGGGAGTGGGGAGTAAATTCCCTGGGAATCGGGGACGGGAGGTGGGGGGGGAAGCTTCCGGAGGCGACTTCTTAAAGAGCAGACCGACGGCGGCGCTGGCCACGAGCCCTCCGCGAGCACGAGCGGAGCGGAGGGCGGAGACCCACGTGGCTGGAAGCGGAGCCGCCGCAGCGCCCCGGGATGACGGCGCTCTGATTGGTGGCTGCAAATAGGGGAAAAGGGAGGGTGGGGGAGAAAAAGGTGGAGGGGGTCTGCAATCGTCTTAATGCGGGCGCAGAGTGGGAGGTTGCGAGTGGGTGGTTGGCCGGGGGTGGAGGTGGGGAGGCGGGTTTGCAAGCCGCGCGTTTGCCTATTTCTCAACTCTTGGGGTTTTTTTTTTTGCACCTTTTTTGCACCAAGCTTGTGTACGCTTGACGCGGGGTGGTGCAAGGGCTTGCACGCCTGCCCGTTGCACGCGGCGCCCCCCACCCGGTGCAAATCACGCGGAGGCGCGCGAAGGGCTTTCTCCCCCCCCCCGTCCCCTTTCTCTTGCTCAGGAGAGGGTTCGATTCAAAAAAAAGGCTTGCAAAAAGTTCCCGGGTTTGAAGAGCCGAATTAAAATAAATAAATATAAAATAAAATAAAATAAAAGGCCACCTCTGCCAATCTTGCCGCGCCAGGAAAAGAGGTTTTGCATGTGTGTGTGTGCGTGCTTGTGCTTGCAAATGGGAGTGCAAAACGCTGCCGTGCCCCCCTCCCTCCCTCTCTCGATCGCATCCGAGGGAGAACTCAAGTTATTCATTATCCCCACCCCACCCCAACTCCCGCCGGGAGAAAAAGTGGAGTCGAAGCGCTTGGAGGAAGGAAGGAAGGAGCCCTTTCCAGAAACTCGGTGCAAGGTTAAGAAACACACCCTCCACCCCGCGTGAACGTGCACGCCCCAAAACCACCATGTTGTGTAAGACGAGCGGCCATTTTCCCAGCGCGTGTGCATGTGTGCGTGTGTATATTTATATGTGTGTAAAAAAAATGGACCGAGCCCGGGAGTGAAGGCGTCTTGGCTTCCCGCGGAGGGTGGCGCCCGCTTTTCTCCTCAGGATTCTTCTAAAAAGTTGCGCGTGGAACGGCGGAGCTTTTGCCGGGCTCGCCACTTCCCCAGTGACCACGTTGGATGGGTGGGTTGGTGGGTGAGACGACCCATGGAATTGGTGGTCCTGCGCGCTTGGAAAGGGGCTAGGAAACCAAAATAGCTGACATCAGCCTCTTTTTTTTTTTAAGTTTTTTATTTTGAAAACATTAAACACAAGATACAAACACACAACGTTTATATACATAATCACTTTTCCCTACAGCTACTTCGAAGTGATCCTTTCTTACCATTTACATCTATTCACACACACTTTAACTTTTATCTTATTCAACAATTTATTTTCCATCATTCTTTCTTTCTAAATTTTACTTCGATCTTCAACATTTTTTCTCCCGTCTTTTTTCCCTCTTTCTCATTTTTCCTATTCTCCAACCATTCATACCACCTACACCACACTTTGTAATATTCTGTATTCTCTTCTTGATTTCTTTTGTTAATTGGTCCATCTCTGCACACTCTTTAAGATTTTCCTAATTAAATCTTTTTCTGATGGTAAGTTTTCCTTCTTCCAATTTTGCGCATAGAGTATTGGGGCTGCTGTCAGTATATGTGATATTAAATAATATATTTCCTTAGTATAGTTTTCTATGGAAATCCCTAGTAGAAACTGCTCAGGTTCTCCCTTTATTTATTTATTTATTTATTTATTTATTTATTTATTTTAAGGGGATGAGAAGAGGAGCTGCCCTGCGCATCTTTTAAACCCGACCTTCTGATATGGCTTGCAAGTCTTCTGAATTTGAAATATCTAAAGCAAACTTGTCGAGCAGCAAGGAAGCTATTTGAAGCTCTAAAAGAAATTCCTTCCTTTCTTCCTTTTAAAACATGGGACAGTAATACTGGAATGCTTCCCTGTGAGTTAAAACTAACAATGCCTGGTTTTAGGGGGACATCTAAACTCATTCTGGATGCTTCAGGATTTTTGCCCCATTTCCCTGCAAACCTATCGTGATTGCCCGTGGATCCACCTCTTGTCTGTTTGCCAAGCTGCTCAAAAGGAAACGGGGCCAAAATAAAATAAAATAAAAATGATACCGAGGAGGCCATTTGACTTGCCATATGCCAAATAAAAGTGAAAGGCTGTGGGGCGTTTGAAGAGGTTGTGCCCTTAAAAATATAGAATTGTATAGAATATGATCCTTGGTTGTGTAAACAAAGACATAGAATGATAATAATAAAAAAAGTCTCAGTACCGCTTAATAAAGCCTTAGTAAAGCCATATCTGGAATACTGCATCCAGTTTTGGTCACATTACAAAAACAAAAACAAAAAAAAAGATGTTGAGATTTTGGAAAAAGTGCAAAGAAGAGCAGCTAAGATGATTAAGGGCCTGGAGCAGTGGTGGGTTGCTCCCGGTTCTGTCCGGTTCTTGCGAACCAGTAGTAAAAGCGGTGGGAGCAGAGGTGGGTTTCAGCAGGTTCTGACCAGTTCTGGAGAACTGGTAGCGGAAATTTTGAGTAATTTGGAGAACCGGTAGTAAAACTTCTGACTAGCCCCGCCCCCATCTATTCTCTGCTTCCCAAGTCCCAGCTGATTGGGAGGAAATGGGGATTTTGCAGTATCCTTCCTCTGGATTGGGGAGGGAATGGAGATTTTGCAGTATCCTTCCCTTGCCATGCCTACCAAGCCATGCCACGCCCACCAAGCCACGCCCACAGAACCAGTAATAAAAAATTTTGAAACCCACCACTGGGCGGGAAGCTCTGCTCACCCGCCCGGATGTCATAATGGACGATCAGCGCATGCGCTCCCGTTGTGAACCGATAGTAAAGGTAAGTAGAACCCATCCCTGGCCTGGAGACTAAAACATATGAAGAAAGGTTTCAGGACTTGGTTTTGGCTAATCTAGAAGACTGGGTGGGGAGGGGGGGACATGATAACGGTGTTCCAATATCCAAGAGGTTGCCACAGAGGAGGGAGGCGGGGGGCGGTATCAACTTATTTTCCACAGCACCAGAAGGCAAGACAAGAAACAACGGATGGAAACTAATCAAGGAGAGAAGCAACCTGGAATTAAGGCGAAACCTAATTCCAGATTGTGGTGAGGATAATTAACCAGTGGAACAAGCTTGCCTTCAGAAGTTGTGGGTGCTTCATTACTGGAGGTTTTTAAGAAGAGATTGGACATTTACTTGTCTGAAATGGTATAAAGCCATGATGGCGAACCTATGGCACAGGTGCTAGAGGTGGCACACCTAGCCCTCTCTGTGGGCACGCGTGCCGTCACTGCTTTTCTGGCTTCCGGCGCTGGTCTTTGTGGGTGCCAGAGCGCTGGAAAATGGCCTGAAAATGGCCCAAAAAACAGCCCCAAAACAGCTGAAAACCGGCCTGAAAATGGCCAAAAAACCCAGCCAAAAAACAGGCATGTGTGCGCCAGCCAGCTGCTCTTTGGGTTTCTGGTGCTCTGGTATAAGGTCTGCTTGAGCAGAGGGCTGGACTAGAAGACCTCCAGATCCCTTCCAGCTCTATTCTGATTGATTGATACAAGAACAGCGCCAGCATTATAGCAGTGAGCCCCCCCCCCCTCCCAGCATGTCCTTAAATTTCCAAATGTGCCTAGGGGTAGTCTTCTACTTGCAACCATTCGTTTGAATGACCGAAGTTGATCCAAATTCAGATGCTTGGCCACTGACTCATATTTATGATGGTTGCAATGTCCTGGGGTCATGAGATGATCTTTGACGAACTTCCGGCAAGCAAAATCAATGGGGAAGCCAGGTTCATCTTACAACTGTGTTACTACTGCTGTGGAAAGAAGGGTTGTAAAATTGAGCAAAATTTACTTAGCTCTCTTGCATAGCGACAGAAATTATGGGCTCCGTTGTGGTTGTAAGATGAGGACTACCTGTACTGATGGTAGGTGGAAGACCCTTGTTTTCCTAGGTATGATCTAACCATTTTGTCTCTGGGAAGCCCCAAAAGCATAAGGGCAAAGTGTGGTACTTCTCTCCTTTTTTAGCGGTTAGGGACCAGACATTCAAAGATACACTGCTTTTGCATAAGGAGACTTCACTCAGTGATTATTTCTAATATTGAGCTTCTCTACTGTGAATTATTGTAGCAATACATCTTCCCTTAATCATGATGAATTCGCTTCAGATATAACTTTTGTAAGTTTAATAAATTATGATATTTGCAGTCGCCAGTGATGTGATTCAGTTTTTGTAATCTTCAAAAGGCACATCAACAGTTTGACTAAAAAAACAACAACACAGGTATTGGTGATTTTATTTTTGGGTGGCTTCATACATGCAATGGAATTTTGTACACCTTTTCTAGAACAGTCATCCTCCATCATGGACTTTTGAAATGTGGATGAGCATTGCCATTTTAGGATTGCATGGGGAGGATGGAAATTAAATCCAACATATTTAGAAATCACGGGGGTGTAAAAATGGCTCTAAAGAATGCAACCTTTAGCACCATTTTGCCTGTTTTGTCATTAAGTTTGGTTAAGAAATTGGAGATCCATTAATAAAACTGACTCAGATTCCCTGATCAGACTATATAGCCTAATATTATAATATGTAATGTAATGTAATATGACTATATATATCTATTTTTCTAATTACATTTCATTTCCTCTGTTCTCGCTGTTTTAAGCAATGTTTTATTTTTATTATTTTACTCTGATTTGATTGTTGAGAGCTGCCCAGAGTAGTTGAGAGTCAAGCAGCATACAAATTCAATAAATTATTAATCAACAACAGTGCTGCTTCCTTCCATCAAAAGCACAGGTTGCCTTAGTTCCAACCACAAATAGTGTCCACTGGTATTTTATACCCAATTATTTTTTATGCTCCTCTATTTAGAGGTAACATTCTCTTCTAAATATTATCTCCAAAGGTGTGGGTTTTCCGTCAGTTTTGTAAGGGGAAGGGGACAATGTGTCACTTTGAGAGACCTCCAACTTGTATTATAGAATATAGCGCAGACTAGTTTTTCCTAGTCTCTTTGTTACATGTCAGCCACGTAGAGCAGAAATAATTTAAAAGCTATTACAAGTGTGTAATAAGAGCAGATTAACTTTAGTTTAAAATAATCCATAATCCATTTGGAAAATTTTGTTGGAATAAAATTAACTTTCAGCACATCTAAAGAGTTTGAAGCAGATAGACAGATTTTCAAAGGTTTTCGTTTTATTATTCGGAAATGCCAGTCGGCATAGATGCAAAGTAAACCTTTACATTTTTTAAAAAATTAGGAGATGCAACCTCATGTATCTCCTAACACTTGGTCTGTGATGTTCTGTGTTATACTTTCAAAATAATGTGTCCTGTTTATAAGGCCTACAATTGCAGATGAAGCGTGCAATCTGTAGTTATAGTAAAAAAATGAGTCCTGTACAAGAGAGAGAAAATGCATCCTTGAGTAAATACTGTTAAGAAAGTACCTGCCAAATAATTCCCCCTTGAACCTGTAGAAAGTTAGCACCCACCCCTCTCCTAGAATGAAATATTGTAGGAAATATTTTTTTAAAAAGGCAGAATATTATATTTTCCCTAAAGGAGAAACATGTTTCGAAAGACAAACTCAGAGCCTCAGCTCCCTGCCCCTCCCCCCTCCAGCAGATATTTTGGGGCCAATCTACCCTGTTTCCCCCAAAATAAGACATCCCCTGATAATAAGCCCAATCGGGCTTTTGAGCGCATGACAGTGAGGCCAAGCACTAATTTCAGGGTTCAAAAAATATAAGACAAGGTCTTATTTTCGGGGAAACACGGTATCTACAAAACAAAGGCTGGGCCAGCTTATCTACAAAACAAAAGACATGGCCCTCAGGACATGATAGGATTAGTCCTCACTCAAGATACAAACCAGGACAAACCCATTAACCCATAATAGGAATTGCCCAAAGCCCCTTCATTACATCACCTAGCAAGATTCAACCAGGCCTGGGACTCAAGACAACTTAGTTACCCCTGCATGGCCCCATGGAAGGCTGACAACCAATCGGAGTACATTTCTTGCACAGGAACAGGAAGCTCCAAGAGGGGGTATAAATCTCTTCCCCTCCTGCTCTTTTTGCCCAGGATCTCAAACCATGTGGTCCTGTCCACCATTAAACTCATCTTTCCAAGCCATCTCCGTGTTTCGTGTCTTTCTTCCCACTTGGAACTGAACCCAGATGGACATTTCTTCCAACAAACCAATAACATGAGAACATTAACAAGGGAGTTGGGGCAGTTTCTCTACAAAACCCAAACAGACAAGGAATATTTTTTTTTTGAGATGGCAAGGGCTCCTTCAACAAGAGTTTGAGATTTTTTTCCCCTTTTTTTAAAAAAAACAGGAGGCAAAAATAATGCAGAGAGAAAAATACGAAGAGATAAACCAGCCCTGCATTTTAAAGACTTGACGTTTCTTAAGGAATGAAGGAAAATGCAGAACCTAATTTAAGAAAAGATTCTAAGGAGGGGAGGGGAAAAAAATCCGATTTTTTTTGAGCCAATGGCCCTTCAGCTCCTCAATGCAGCCCAACGCAAGGGCCCGTTAAACCCGAGTGGTGTTCACAAGTTACGACCCGCTCCCAGGTCTCCATATATGTACACGTGTTTGGAGTGGGGGGGGGATTCCTGATGAAAGCCATGCTTGGCCCATGCTTTTGTCACACATTTCGGTGGATTTAGCTTTGTTGCAAGGGAGGCCGGCTCAAATTTCAGGAAACTATGCCGGGAAAGGGACCGGGATCCACAAAGTTGCCGTTGCAAAGGGAAGGGAAGCCTTTTGCAGAAGCGTGTTGGGCACCCCGAGAGATAAAAGCGCTTCCCCGGCGCTGCCCTTCCGCCATGGGCAACCCCAACACTCCTCCACCCGCCGCCGCTCCTTCAGAAGCCGCATTGCGCCTGCGCCGCTGGAGCGCCCTGATTGGCTGAGCGGCTCCCTATATAAACGCAGCGCAGGCTCTGCCCGGATCTCTTGTTACGGCCGCCATTTTAATACTCGGGTCGGACCGCGTAGTAGTCAATCTCTTTCCTTTGCGTCGGTGTGCGCGCGCTTTTTTTTTTTTTTTTTTGCGCCCCCCCTTTCGGCCCGTTCCCGCTATGGAGGAGAACACCGACTACGGCAGTAGCAATAACAACAACAACACAAGCTCGGGCGGCGGTGGCGGCGGCGGCCAGGAAGAGTTCGCCGAAGGCTCGAAGATCAACGCCAGCAAGAACCAGCAGGATGACGGGTACGAGGGGAATCGATCCCAGGCAGGGGGAAGGGAAGGGGCAGCTTTGTCGAACGAGGGAGGGAGGGAGGGGGAGGGGGAGAACGAGTCGATGGATCGGGCGCCATTTTGGCCTGTTTAAAAAAAAAAAGAGTAACCGAGGGGAAGCCCTCAGCAAGGCCTTTCGCCCGGCAGCTGCCACGTGATCGCGCTCTTCCCTGGTGAGCGTTGCACCTCCCGCCGCTGCAATTCCCTTTGTGTCTTTTCACTCCCCCCATGTCCTCTCGCGAGAGGAAGGGGGAGACGGTTCTCCACGTCCGGCGGGGGGGGGAAGTTTGATCGTTGTCTCGTGACGCAACCGGCAGCCTATAGGAACGTAGTGGGCGTGCCTGGAAGAGGAAGGCGGGTCCGAAGCGGCCGAGAATGCGCGTTGCTGGCCCCCATCGGGTGGGCGGGGCGATCTCAAAACGGCAACATTGGAAGGAAGGAGGGGGGGCGGAGTTGGCAAGAAGGTGCATTGTGGGCGGGGCGAAGCCGCCGCCGCAGGATCCTTATCGGGCGTCGCTTCTTGGGCACCTTTTCGTGGCTTCCCTTGGGCTAAAAGCGTGGCTGGCCAAAAAGCCCCCGCGATATAATTTATATTTTATTTTTAAAAATATATTTTATTTTTAAGAGTGGTCTTGGGTCTGATTCTTCCCCAGGGAGATCATTCCAGGGTTCAAGATTTCAGATCGAGATTCATTTTTATTGGCCACTCTTCTTGCTGTAGGGCAGGGATCTCCAACCTTGGCCACTTTAAGACTTATGGACTTCAATTCCCAGAATTTCTCAGCCAGTTTTGGCTGAGGAAAGCTGGCTGAGGAATTCTGGGAGTTGAAGTCCATAAATCTTAAAAGTGGCCAAGGTTGGAGACCCCTACTGTAGGGGAGCCGTGTGTTCTCTAGATATATTAGATATGATTTTTTTACTCTCGGGTGAGATCTTAAGTCCCAACGTGCCTGGATTACATCAGGAGGAGAAAGATGATCTAAAGTGTCCAAAAACCTTTAAAAATCTGTGTATACTCCTGGCATTGCTGGCTAGGGAATTAAGGGAGTTGAAGGCCTGCATACCTTTAAAGTTGCCAAGTTTGAGTCCGGTCTAAGAGATGATTGGAGGCCAGAATGCGTTTTAAAGTAGTTACAGGTAGTCCTTGATTTACGGCCACAATCGAGCCCAAAACGTCTGTTGCAAAGCAAGACAAGTTATATGGGGTTTTGCCCCATTTTAGAACCTTTCTTGCCACAGTCAAGTGAATCAAGGTAGTTATGTTAATAACTGCAGTTAAGTGAGTCTGGATTCCCTATTGATTTGTGCTTGTCAAGAAGTCACAAAAGTTTATCACATGTCTCTGGGGCATTGCAACCAGTGCCAAGTCTCCGAAGTTTGACCTTGGGGATGCTTTTGTGTGTGTGAAAAACAGTCTTAAAGTCACTTTTTCAGTGCTGTTGTAACTTTGAATGGTCACTAAATGAAGTTGGGGACTGCCTGTATTTGGAGGACTGCAAATAACTCCCTAAGCCAGGGGTCTCCAGCCTTGGCAACTCTTAAGACTTGTGGCTTCGCTGGCTGAAGAACTCTGGGAGTTGAAGTCCACAAGTCTTAAAGTTACCAAGGTTGCAGACCCCTGGCTTAGGGAGAGAGGTACACATGGCACTTGGAAGCCAAAATGGATCTAGAAAAGATGCAAAGGACTGTATGGTTAAACATACACAACAAGTTGCTTGGATTGTTATTTTGGGTGCAGATGACGGATCCTTAGCTCCTTGGAGAATATAGTACAAATTTTGAGTGCTTCAAGTTTAAATGTCACAAAATCAGATCCTTCACAACTATGAAGGAGATAATATCTATCCATTTTTCATATATATTTATAGAGTATATGTTTATATTTGAAGATTGTTGGTTTTCAGGATGCCCACCTTTAGTTTTAGTGTAGTTCTGATGCTTGAGAATAAGATAGGTCTTAACTGATTTTGTGTTAGTTATGTGCCCCCTCAGCCATTTCATGTTGTGAAGAATAAATGAGGCAATAGTGTGTGCGCGCTACTTTGGACATTGAGAAGATAATGAAGTAAAAATACAATCAAGGTAGTGTACGCTAAAATTCTATATAGGAAAGTTTGAAGATAGCAAGCACTGAATTCTGAATCTGCTGTTCCATTTTTCTATTGCAAACCTGAGACCACTATTGTGGCCTATTGGCAAAATCAACATCATACCAGTTATACCTTACCATTTATCTCACACTGCAAAATTTGTGATTCCCTTAGCTTTTGGCAGACCTATGGTTTAGGTTTTCCTGTTTCAGTTATTTGTTTTAATTACATTTAAAAGAAAGATTGCTTGAGATCTTCATGAAGAAATGTTACTTTTGTAGAGAGCTGCAGTAGTTGGAACCCTCACTTCAAATGCATAAACCTCTTACATGCGTTTATGATTAAGGAGAATTTACAAGTGCAATGTAATGATTAAATTGAACTGGTAACAGGAAGATCTCGATCTGCTATTCCAGTGTTTCACAGAATTGCTATGATATCAAAATACCTTTGTAACAAGTTTATAGGTACAATACTATATTCTGATTTTATAGGAAGGTGTGATTGCCACCTATCTTGGGATAAAATGTGCAAGTTTTTAAAAAGTTACTTCCTTGGAATCTGTTGTTATAGTTCACCTTACCCCCCCCCCCCCAATATTGAAGTAATCCAGTTACTTTCCTTGATCTCTAATTACATCTAACTAGACTAAGTACTGTAGTTTTGTTATTTTATTACACTGTTTTGATTCAGGGGGAAAATATTTAGGAAAAAAATCCCATTGTAATCCATTAACCTTTTCAATAAACATGCTCCAAATTTTGTCTATGGAGCTGAGATAGCTGGCCATAAATTCAGAATATATACAGATAGGCTCTTACTTTTTTTAAATAAAAACCCTGCTTTTTAAAGACTTCCAAATGTTAATTATCAGAAGGGGATAGTTTTTGAGATTGTTTATGTTCCTTACAGTCATATTTAATAGAGACATGCAGAAATTTCAAACACTTAAATTCAGTACTTTATGCAAATAAGGTTTTTAGAGATCAAAAAGTAATATTTTGACATGCATCATAAGTATATCTGTAAGTTTTACTACCCTATTTTGAAAATGGTGTTTCATGGTTGAATTGTGGGACTGTTTTGAATTTGGAATGTTTCCAGAATGGCTGAAGTCACTTTCTGTTTTGTTTTGCTTTTTTGCTTAAGATAGTTGTTTATGTTCAAAATGTATTGCATACTTAGCATATGTAATGAACTATTTTTGATGGTTGGACAGTTGATTCTTCCCTTCACCTGGTTTAGGTGATATTCTGGGTCATTTACATTGTTTGTAAATGTTGGAGAAGATTAATAACTTCTGTATGACAATTGCATGTTTTGTGATGGAAAGTAGATGAAGGAGGACATTCTGGAGGATTTTCTTTTCTCCCCTTCCTGTTCCAATTAAAAAAATGTGTTTCTGGATATATTTTTTCTAAGTACAATTTGTATCTGAACCACAAACCTGAACTGAGGCAAATTAGCTAATAAGTTTTTTTAGGTCAATGTATAACTTCGTATGAATGTCAGTTTTTGAAACTTCTTTTCCATTCCAGTAAAATGTTCATTGGTGGTCTGAGCTGGGATACGAGCAAAAAAGACTTGACGGAGTATTTGTCTCGCTTTGGTGAAGTGGTGGATTGCACAATAAAAACAGATCCTGTCACAGGGAGGTCAAGAGGGTTTGGGTTTGTGCTTTTCAAAGATGCTGCCAGTGTTGAGAAGGTATGTAGTCACCTCTGTGGGACATGGAATCTTCTCTAAACAATTTCAAGCATCTATGTTGATTTTTCCTCCTGGAACTAAAATACCAATAAATCTCTTTTTTTTAGGTCTTGGAATTGAAAGAACACAAATTGGATGGCAAGTTAATAGATCCCAAAAGGGCAAAAGCTCTGAAAGGGAAAGAGCCACCCAAAAAGGTGTTTGTTGGTGGATTGAGTCCAGATACATCCGAAGAACAAATCAAGGAGTATTTTGGTGGTTTTGGAGAGGTATAATCCATTTAAAGCTTTATTTAAATTGTTTTGACTAACTTGACCTGTGTAACTTCTAAATCAAGAAACAGCAGCCCAAATAGCCTGCAAATATTGCAAATTCCCAAGGGAATTTTCTTTTTCTTTCTTTTTTTTTTTTTTTTTTGATACATCCGTGTTTGTAGCAAAATGTATTGTATTGTCAGGGTAGGGATGACACAAACATGGTGAAGTGTTATGATTATTTTCTAAAATGTTTCGTTGTATGGCAAAAGTGAAGAGGCTAAACTTTATGGAGTTGGTTTAAAAGATGTGAGCTACAATTCCATAAAGTTTACGATACCTTCCAAGCATTAAAAAAAAAAGAAGAGAAGAGAAGTGCTAAGTAAAAAAGATTGTTTTAAAAATTGGAGGTCCTATATAAGGAGCTTGGGGTCAGGTGAATACCCTTTGATTGTCTTTAATGTGGCTTTGCAGATTGAGAATATAGAGCTTCCCATGGACACAAAAACAAACGAAAGGAGAGGTTTCTGCTTCATCACATACTCGGATGAAGAACCGGTAAAGAAGTTGCTGGAAAGCAGATACCATCAGATTGGTTCTGGCAAGGTATTTGTAATTTCTTACTTGCAGAAGCTGCAATAATTAACTTCATATATTCTTCATATATTTTGTATTGAAATTACACACTCTCTTTTTTTTTTGTCCTAGTGTGAGATCAAAGTAGCACAGCCCAAAGATGTATATAGGCAGCAGCAACAGCAACAAAAGGGAGGCAGAGGTGCTTCATCTGGTGGGCGTGGGGGATCCAGAGGACGTGGCAGGGGTAAGTATGGTAAATTGTAACTGACGTATACCGTGTTTCCCCGAAAATAAGACCCTGTCTTATATTTTTTTGAACCCTGAAATAAGCGCTTGGCCTTATTGCCATGTGCTCAAAAGCCCGATTGGGCTTATTATCAGGGGATGTCTTATTTTGGGGGAAACAGCCGGTCTCTTTAACTCATGAAATAAAATAATTTGTGAAAAATTCCCTCAGTTTTAGCCGGGAGGAAAAGTACATTCTAGCTTGTCTCGTAAAAGGATAGGGCTAGCATTAAATAAGCTTTGGGATATCAGATGGGAAATGACAAAAAGGAACAAATCAAGTACTGTATTTTTCAGACTATAAGTCACACTTTACCACCCCCCCCCCCCAAAGGTGGGTGGAAATGTCTGCGTCTTGTAGAGCAAATATTGGGGTGTGGGGGGGTTTGGTGCAGCGCAGATCAGCTGTTTTATTTGGGGGGGAATCGCCGCTGCCTATCATCGCTGCTGTCACCCGTTTGCAGTGAATGGGCCGTGGAGGCAGAGGGAGATTTTTTTTCTGGTTTTCCTCTAAAGCTAATGTGCATCTTATAGTCTGGAGTGTCTTACAGTCCGAAAAATACGGTACTGTGCAGATCTTTGCCCTTAAACTTCTTGTTTATTAATTTAAACACATGGTGGGCTTTTAACGCTGCAATTACTTCATTCTTAGGTCAAGGCCAAAATTGGAATCAAGGGTATAACAATTACTATGATCAAGGATATGGAAGTTACAACAGTCCTTACAGTGATCAAAGCTACAGCAGCTATGGGGGATACGATTATTCTGGGTACAATTACCCAAGTTACGGCTACAGCCAGGGATATGCTGACTACAGTGGTAAGATTTTCATTTAACTTTCCATTTAATTATATTGTTAATTTAACTTTTCTAGTTAATCTCTCTTTCCAGTCTGTAGAAATTCTTAGTCATCCAGGTCATGGTTGTTCCAAAGGTGCTTCTTTTCGCAAGAGGCAACTGGACTTGTTTTTTCTTTGAAGACGTTTTGCTTGTCACCCAAGAAACTTCTTCAGCTCTGACAGAGAAAGTCCTGACAGAGCTGAAGAAGCTTCTTGGATGAGAAGTGAAACATCTTCTCATCCAACCTTTGGGACAACTCTCTTTCCAGGGAGAGCTGATACTATTCAGAAGTGTAGGTGCATGCTTTTTGAAAGCATTCCCTGCAGAGTTGGGGAAATCTTAACAGTTTTATTATCTTTTCAAAGAACCATTTAAAAGTTCAGTTTTTTTTTAAACACCCTTTTAACTGGGCCCCTTGTCAGCTGGATTGCTGATAGATGGGGTTTGAGACCCGAGCTCCGTGCAAGAAGGTGAGCTTCTGTTTACTTGCTCCAGCTCCTGTCTGTTTAGCAGTTTGAAAGCATGCTAATGTGAGTAGATAAATAGGTATCACTTTGATGGGATGGTAACAGCGTTCCGTGCTCCTGTGGCGTATATCTATGCTGGCCAGATGACCACGGAAATTGTCTTCAGACAACACTGGTTCCCTTGGCCAAGAAACGGAGCTGAGTACTGTGCTTTAGAGTCTGACATGACTGGACAGGGAAACCTTTACCTTCTTTAACTTTTAACTATGTTAATGGAACTGTCTAATGTCAAATAATTTTAAAAACTGTCTTGTCAATATTCTGAGATGCTTTTTTATATAATAGTAGTTAAGGTAGAATATTCATTAACATTGTTGATATCGGTGTAGGAGTATTACAGAATATTTTTTTTGCGTTTAAATAATAAGGTCTAGCTTGACAAGAGTGTGCCTTTTTGTCAAACCAACCTGCAGTTTCTTACAGTTCCCAAAACTGCCAATATTCTCTCTTGGAATAGGACAGCAAAGCACATATGGAAAGGCATCCCGAGGTGGCGGTAATCACCAAAACAACTACCAGCCATATTAAAGAAATACTTGGGAAGAAAAAGGTGTGTATTGGGTGAATGCGTCACCTCTCCTATGTCTAATCTAATTTAAAGATCAATAGACAAATAAATTTTTTAAAAAATCACTTCTCTTGGATAGCTTGTTTTTTTTAAAAAAAATTAAAACGTGTGAATGTCTGTTAAACTTTCTGTTTTAAGTGTCTATAGATCTTTAACTCTGTAAAAGGTGATTCGTCGTCCTTAGTATGTCAGAGAAACATAAGAGTTTTTCTGTTTACATTTTTGTGTGCCAGGTGGTGTAGACGAATAATTAAACTTAATAGAAGTGTTAACCAACAGGTAAAGTACTGAAATGGGTACAACTTAAGCAAAACAAGATTGTTGTCTTCTAACTCTGACATTATACCTTGTTTGTACCCGCCAGCGGGAACTTCCTTGCAGGCCGTGTGTCACCCTGACCACGTCTATCTCTGGGGGTCGCACGTTGCAGGCAGAGCGCAAGGCATACACCAGAAAACGCTGTCCTGTGGTATGGTCTCTTCCAACTTCATGTACCAGCGTAAAGATTAAAGTGGAAAACTTCAGACTTTGGCTTCTTTTTAAAAATCTTCTTTGAAGATTTAAGTGTCTTAACTTAACTTAAAATGGTTTTTTACAGGAGTTAAAGTGCATAAATGCCTTTACAGCTTAATCATTTTTGGCCTTCTGTTTAGTGTTGTATATCAATTGTGGACCTCATTTTAAGTGTTCGTTCTTTAAGATTTAATGCTTGCTTTTTTTCTTTTATAGCTATTAGTGAAATCTACAAACCAAAACGAACTTTTAAATCTGGGAACATTAAAGATCATGTGCAAGTAACAGCTTCTATTTTAACCACATG
Organism: Arizona elegans; assembly: GCA_022577455.1. NCBI lineage: Eukaryota > Metazoa > Chordata > Lepidosauria > Squamata > Colubridae > Arizona > Arizona elegans. The sequence goes on along the minus strand of JAKOOJ010000009.1, from coordinate 4,811,251 downwards.
GCTAACTATAATTTTCCTTGGTGTCTTGCCATTTTTCTATTTTCATTAGCGGTTGAAGCTATGAAAGATTCTACCACAGCTTGGTTTCTAGTAAACCAAGAACTACTTGGCTGAGCTTCTACAGTTCTTTGATATAGCTCCATCATTTGAGCTGAACTGGTCAACCGGGATGTAAAATATAATTGGGTTATCAAAAGTATTTTATGTTGACAGATGCATATGATCTTTAACGGTGAAGCAAGGAATAAATAGAGGACTTAAAGCAGTTCATGAAAATGGACCTTTTAAAAATTCTTTTAAACGTTGCACAGGTCTCATAATGATTTTGTCTTGGTTTTATAGGTAGAGACTACAGCAAAGCCATCTTGCAGAACTTAAAAAGGACTTGACTGGAGGGTAGTCTTCGTGACATGAAATTGTTTTGTAAAAGACTTTTAGTGTATGACACAGCAGTGTCTAACTGTACATAGTGACCGGCTAGTTTTCTTTATGGTTTTTACTTTTTTGTCCTTTTGTCATCTGTGTTACGATGCCAATGTGGTTCTTGTGTTTATACAATTTTATTTGTATTTCTTGTTGAATGACTCAAATAAAAAAACTTACCTTCTGTGACTGTTGCATTTTGAGGTTGTGCTCTTGGCACTGCTGTATAGTAGCAGAGGTGAACAGTTTTTGAGACTCCGTCGCCATGCTTCCGCAGATGCTGGGACTTGCAGGGTCAGCAGCAATGGAGTATGCCGTGATATGTACCTGGATTTAGAAAATTGCAGTGAGGAGGCTGCAAAGATAGAATGATTTTTCAAGAGTAGTGTCCTGTGTTGTAATGCCTTATGATTTGTTATAATTTTGTTAACTGCTGGGAATCTTCAGTATAGAAATGTTAATAAATAAATTTTCATGCATTGAAATGACCACTTTGTGATCACATGAAAATAGAGGCGAACACAAACCTTATTTATGTAGCCATCAACTTTGGTAAGATGCTGACTGCTAAATAATTTGAGCTTTTTTACAACTTGTACGTTTGACAATATATTCTGAATGTACTGCCACTGAAACCTTTTGTTATTTCTAACCGTCTGCAAAGATAATGCTGATAAAATATGACTGCAAAACCGATTTATGGAAGCAGGATAGTGGATGTTTCTGGATAAATATTTCATCACTATGAAAGCAGCACAATTAGGATTGGTTTTTTACTACAATTTTGTTGGTTAAAATGTTTTTTTAAAAGCAGATTATCTGAAAATAATTTGGCTGGGCAAATATTTCAGCAAAGAAAAAATAGAGCCTGAATTACGTAGAAATTATGTTACTTAAGTTAAGGTGTAAGTAACAAAAGGATTTACACACAAAAATCCCCTATATCAGATGAATTTGAAAAGTTTCCTGAATAGAACATTTAATATGATTTTGTCACTCTTGATAAAATGTTAACATTAAATCTTAAAGATACAAAAATGTAGCATACTTGGGAAAGTTTGCATATCAACCTAGCATTAAGAATCCATATAAACAGCTTCAAAACTTAACTACCTCATTCAGGCTAATTTTGTCTGTAAACTTAAGATTTATTTTTATACTTTTTTTTAATGTTTCACTATTTTGCCCAGAAAATGGCAACAATTGGCTGATGTCTAATCTCAGAAAGCTTAACTGGTTGAACCTGATCAACAGTTTGAAAACTTCAGAGTTTTAGGCTTTACTGGGAAGTAAAGAAAAAGTTAATAGTTATATTTTCATGTTTCAAGAAAGTTCCACAGATGCATTCAAGAGATAAGGATTTGAGCTTGACATAAAGGGACTTCACTTTCATGAGCTGTGATTCATAAAAAAAGCAAAAACACAAAATGTATTACCAGCTTTATCAAGTTCATTTTTGCCCATTTGAGACCCAGGTGAGTTTTGTTTTGGAGTTAATTGAAAGAGTTGAAGCAAATGGCTTTTTAGAAACGAGTTATGAATTTGATATTTACTCTTGCTGATAAGTTTTCACTTCCATACATGGCTGATTAATTGCAAATAAAGATTCACAGAACAAAACGGGAAAGGCTAAATGTGTTGCTTGTATTTTAAGAAAGCAAACTATTTTGTTTTAATACAGTATTTTAAGTATGAATAAAAACGTCCAAAATATGAGAAGATTTGTTTCACAGTTCAAAATTTGGAATGAAAGGTCAAATTAGAGCCAATGACAACTCAGAACTGATTGTTTTAAGTACTGTATCGATGAATATGCAGGTAATAGTTAAGGTTTCTTTAAAAATAGTTAAGGCTTCTTAAAAAAATATTTGGAGCTGAAGACACTTCCAAATATTTTTATTTTTCTGAATGCTCTCTACTCCCCCACCCCACCCCCCATTTAAAATAATTGTATCTTGGAGACGGGTTGACTTTGAGACGTTTAAGGGTCTCCAAAAAGTTTGGACCAATTTATTTCTGCCTTAACATTACTCATAGGGTAGCAGTGCTTTAAAATGCCCAAACAGTTGCAGGATTTTAGTCTCTTCAGTTACCAGCTCAGTGAGGGAATTTGATCTTAGTAGTGTGCAGTAATATTTTTCTTTTTTAAATTGGAAGCATTGTTTTTGGGTCATGTTTTATCCACTCCCCTAGAAAATGGATATACCGAGACTTGACCTTTTTAAACAAATGTTTGCTAATAAAGCCCAAGCCTTAGTATACCAATTTTCTAGGGGAGTGGATAAAACAGATGACAGGAAAAATATATATTAAATATGCATTATTAAACTATTATAAAATGTAACGTGGCTGTTTTAAGAATCAGTTGGAAGGATTGTTTTGCAGCGCAGGAGTGATTTTCTGGCGCCTTTTTTACAGAAGCCATAAGTGACTAAAATGTGCATGCAAATAAAAAAACCCCTATTTTTATGTCTCGAGGACTCGTGTTTTTCAACCATGGCAAAAAGATCGAGCGGATTGCAATTCCCCACGTCTTTTTAACAGTACAAATTTTCAAGGTCGGGGAACGCTGAGGTAGAGAAGGCGGGTGGGGGGGGGGGGAGGAGGTTAAGGGAACCAAAGAGTCGGAAGCGTCAAAACGAGAGAAAGGCCCAAGGCGGCGTTGCTCCGAGTGTGGCGCGAAAGCCGGCGCCGCTCTAGCCATGCGCGCTCGGTGGTGCGCACTCGGAGGAAATGCGCGCTCGGAAACGGGGGCCCTGGGCTCACGTGACCGCGCCGCCGCATTCTTCCCGTCAGCCATTTTAGATCGGAATCAGCCAGGCGGCGCCATTAAAAGTGCGAGAAAGAAGGAAATAAACCGGAGACTCTCGTTTCCCTCCCTGTGGAGAACGCCGCTTTTTCTCCCCTCCCCCCGTTTCAGCGGCATATTTATTTCTCTCCCCCCCCCCGTTCGAGACTCTTTTTTAAAAAACAACAACAACAACAACCGCCCTCACCCTCCCTCCCTCATGTCGGACGACCAGTTCGCCGGAGAGGAAGCGCTGGCGGAGTCTTCGGAAGAGACCGAACAGCTCGAAGGGATCGTGGCTCCCGGCGGCGACGGCGACGGCGCGGAAGAGGCCGAGGGAAATGGAGAAGGCGGAGGGGGAGGAGGAGGAGGTGGCGGCGGCGGCGGCTCAAGCGAATCGGAGGGAGCCAAAATCGACGCCAGCAAGAACGAGGAGGATGAAGGGTAAGCCGGAGAGGCCTCCTTTCCTACCACCCCCCCCCCCTTCACCGCTTTCGGTTTGCAGGAGGCGACGGGCGGCTGAGGCGATCACCTTTTACAGGAAACTCTGGCCGCCGCTTCCTTCTTTCCTTCCTTCCTTTCCTTCTTCCCTCCTCCGCCCCCGTAACCCGGCCCTTCTCCCCCTCCTCCCCTTCTCCGAGGGCTTCCAGGGAGCCTTGGAAGAAACGCGCCGAAGTCCAGCCGGCTGAGGCGCTGGGCGGTCGGGCATCGCCGTCGGAGGAGGGAAAGAGTGTGGAAACTCCAGAAGGAATCGCTTTTGGGTCGGTGTTTTAGACGGCCGTCCTGAGGAAGGGTGGAAGTGGCAGAAGTTACAGGCGGTCCTCGACTTACAACGGCTCGCTTAGTGACCGAAGTTGCAAAGGGGCTGGGGAAAAAAGAAAGGGAGTTACGGCCGTTTGTCACACTTAACGACCGTCGCAGCGTTTATTCCTCCCCCTCCCCACGGTCACGTGATGTACATCAGGATGTTTGACCGCTGATTCGTCTTTATGACAGTGTCCCTGGCTTGCGTCATGGGATTCCCCCTTTCACGACCTTCTGACCAACAAAGTCAACGGGGGAACCAAAATACACTTAACCGACTAATTTAACAAGTGCAGGGATGGATTCACTTAACAGACATGGCAGGAAAAGTCACATAAAATGGGGCAAAGCTCACTTCACAAATGTCTCTCCCTTAGGGACATAACTCTTGGGGCTCAATTGTGGTCGTAAGTTGAGGACTGCCTGTAGTTCGAAATCACACGCTTGTGGTCTGAATTAACGGAATGGCATGCAGTTTATGGGTCGTCCTCCACTTAACAATAGTTCATTTAGTGACTGTTCAAAGTTACGACATCACTGGAAAAACTGATCTGTGACCATTTTCACATACTTAACGTCCCCATGTGATCGGAATTCAGACAGTTGACAACTGACATATTTATGACGGTTGCAGTGTCCTGGGGTCATCTGATGCCCTTTTGCAACCTTCTGACAAGCAAAGTCTATAGGGAAGCCAGTTTCACTTAACAACTGCAATGATTCAATTAACGGTGGCAAGAAAGGTTGTAAAATTGGTCAAAACTCATTTAACAAATGTCTCACTTAGCAACAGAAATGTTGGGCTCAATTGTGGTTGTAAGTCGAGGTCTACCTGTATTATTTCATATGCCTTTTCCCCTGGCCAGGAGCAAAATCTAATTTGGAGTCACATGTATTTTAGACTGACATAGTTGGAAAGGACAAAAAATGACCTGCAGGATGAATACAACAATTCTCTTTTTGTTGGTAAAAGGCCATGTATGCAGGTACAAAAATGCATTGTGGGAAATAGTGTAGTACCAGAGAAATTGTATAATTTTTTTTCTTCATTTCAGGATAATAATCTGAAACGTTTGCTTTAGGCTTGGGCATTGAATATGAATGTGTTTTTAAAGTGAAATGTAGATTAATGAAAGGCATTGACATATGGAACGTCATAGACCCTAATGTAGATTTTGATTTTGTGGTTGACATGATTGGCTGTTAAATATCTGGAGGGTACCCATATATTTGTGAGAAGAAAGCTTAGTGTTTGTATACAGTGTGGTATATAGATTTGATTTTCTAAAGCAGAGGATTTCAAACTTTTTCAGTTTTAATAACTGTTCAAAAATTGGCTGTGTTTGAGTGATTTTTTTCCAGTTTAGTCTGTCACAACTTTAAAGTTGTTACGGAAAAACCTTTTAATGCAACTAAAACTAGTACATTATTTTAAAAAGCATTTCTAGTATTACATATGGTTTGCATGTTTTATTTGAAATAGACATGTCAATCGTGGGGCATCCGTCTTGTAAATACGTAGGTTTTTTGAGGTGTTTAAAAAAATATTTAAACAGTTAAGTAACAAATCCATTGATTACCTTAAAGAGGAAGAATAGTCTTCACTTCAATGTAGAACTTTTAACAACATAAAGCAGACCAATAGCTTGCTTAGGACATTTGTCACTTGGAAATTTTTCCCCAAGTCTTTAACAAACATACAGTTAGTGAAGGTTTGGGAGAGAAGACAACATTGTTTGGCCTCTAGAGCCACAAGGATATGGCTGGAAATGTTACATTATTAGAATAGGTTAGGTTAATAAAAAAAACTTTTGGGAATGGTTTTTAACAGTTGTGAGATCTTAAGCCTTGCTGAGGCTTAAGATACTAATTTTATCTCTTGGTTTCATCCTCTCTCTAAGCTGATTTCCCTTGTCATAAGCCTCTGCAAAGCCAGAGAGTCTGGTTTCTGTTTAAATCCCCAACACTTCATCAGAAATCCCAAATTTTAATTTTGTGGGATGCTTCAGTGGCCACATGTGTCATGGGTCCCTGTTTTACCACAGGCATCTGATTAGCCACCTTTGAATGATAGAATCATAGGCCTGGAAGAGACCTTTAGAGGTCTTCTGGTCTTACCCTTTACTCAAGGTAGGAATCTTATACTGTCCCAATCAAATGGTAGTCTGGTCTATTTTTGAACTTTTGTAATGATGCATGCTTACTTATTTTAGCCTAAATATGCGTCAGCTGGTTCCTTTTCATGATACACTTCTGAAAATTAGTTAATGTTTCCATGCAGAAATTCATTCAGCCCAAATTTGAGGCATTCTGTTAACATTTGCATTTCATCACATGCAGTAAACAAGTGTTAAAGTATAAGGTGCAAACTTAAGATAAAAAAATTCCATGGCGTTGGCTGGGAAGAGAAGTGAGACTTCAATATGCTGTTCTGAAGAAGAGATAATTATGTTTTTTTTCTTCAGTATGTCTTCTTTACATTTTAGTCTTTCCTCCCCACATTTTGGCCTATTTGGAAAACTTGACTATATGGTACATTCAGTTCCCTGATTATAAATTTCTCTGTCTGGCATTGCTATGTAGGGCGCGGCTGAACATGTCCATACTTATTGTTTTGGAAATTGATGTTAGGTACTTACATGGCAAAGATTTACAGGAGTAATATCAATGTAAAAATCTCTGAGGGAGATTGGGCGGAGAAACAGGAAATATAAATAGATAAAATATTACATGAAAAACTTCCTTGCTGTAGCATATGAAACTATAAAGATAACTCATGACAGTTCTGAAAACTTGACAATCTGTAATGATTGATTAGTAGGTTCTGTGTCATGTGCATTTTGTACACAGTTCTCACAGTAACCAAGATATATTCACTTTCAAAATCAAGAGACTGAAGCTGATGTTACTAGTATTTTTAAACTTGGTGCAAATTTTGTTACTGATTTGCATTCAGACAAAACCACTTGTGTTTGCACCAAGGTCTAAGACACCCATCACTTTGTTTTATTGCAATAGAGTAAAAGCAGCCTTGGATATGACATGTAAGCAGAGCCAGCCAGTTGTGTGGTCACTTCCATGCCAAGGTGGCAACCCTACTTTATCTTATGTAGGTAAGCGTATAGCTATGGGGAGTATTTTAGGCTACCGAGTGGGTGTTAGCTTGAACTGTCAGCAGAATGGAGGAAGGGGGCTTTGCTGTTAGGCCACTGTTATGATTAACTTTGCTATTTAAATAAAAAATACTATGCACGTAACCTTCTGAGACAGTCTTTCAGACTCATTGCAGCAATTAGGCTTAGGCTACTTGCATGGGACTTTTCTTTTGCTGATTTTCTCTTCATACAGTAATACCAGGCTGATGGACCAGTTTCCATTTGCAGATCAGCCTCTAACTAGAGCAGTTTTTGAAAAATAAGATATTTGAGTGTGAATTGCTTCCTCCCAAGATTCATCGATAGAATCAGTGGAGTTTGTATATGTGGCCACTGCTACTGTTCTGTACATTTATTTCTCTTAAATATTAACATAAGGAATAAATTCCAGACCCTCTTTATTTTTCTAGTGCATTAGGTCACAGAAGGTGATTGTGGACACGGATGGTTTGTTTTTAAACATTTTTGTAATCTTGGAACCTTAAAGGCAAATTGGTATACTTGTGACATACGCTGCTATATAGTGTTCATAATTTACAGCTTTAAACTCAATTGTGTCTACAGAAAAATGTTCATCGGCGGCCTTAGCTGGGATACTACAAAGAAGGATCTTAAGGATTACTTCACAAAATTTGGTGAAGTTGTAGATTGCACTCTGAAGTTAGACCCAATTACAGGGCGGTCAAGAGGCTTTGGCTTTGTGCTGTTCAAAGAATCTGAGAGTGTGGAAAAGGTAAGCTTGTTTTTATTTCTTTCTAACTAGACAAGCTGCCCAGAATTGTCTCCAGGCGAGATGGGTGGCATATAAGCTTAATAAACAAAATAAATAGACAAGCACACATCAGTAACGAAAAAGTGAAAATATTGTGCACATTCTTGAGGTTCTGTTAATTTCAAGATATTACAAATTATAAGATAAGGGTTGTTGCATTATAGTCATAAAAGTATAGTATGTTTTCTTTTGTAAAGCTTTCTTTAAAAATAAAAATTGCTTTCAGGTCATGGATCAGAAAGAGCATAAACTGAATGGCAAAGTGATTGATCCTAAAAGAGCTAAAGCAATGAAAACAAAAGAACCAGTGAAAAAGATTTTTGTGGGTGGCTTATCACCAGATACGCCAGAAGAGAAAATAAGGGAGTATTTTGGAGGTTTTGGTGAGGTGAGTTAATTGTTTTCATGTCTTGGTTAAAGAATTCTTAATTATTTATTTAGATAATGGTATAATACTTTTGAAGAAGAAAATGTAGTACAAAAAGTCCTTGACTTATGACCACAATTGAGCCCAACGTTTCTGTTGCTAAACGAGACAGTTAACTGAATTTTGCCCCATTTTACAACCTTTCTTTCCACAGTTGTTAAGTGAATCACTGCAGTTGTTAAGTTAGCAACCCGGTTGTTAAGTGAATCTGCCTTCCCCATTGACTGCACTTGTCAGAAGGTCGCCAAAGGGGATCTCACCTATCCCTGGGACACTACAATCATCATAAATATGTGTCAGTTGCCAAGTGTCTGAATTTTAATCATGTGACAGTAGGAATGAGATTACAAGTGTGAAAAATGGTCATAAATCACTTTTTTCAGTTCCGTTGTAACTTCGAACGGTCACTAAATGAACTGTTGTAAATTGAGGACTACCTGTATTTTGTTTTGGGTGTTGGTTTGGCCAGTTTGTTTGATTCACAATTGCTTATGTAAATACCAAGTTTTAATCTTGTCTTCAATTAGACGGCACAAGGGCATAGAGTTTATAATCTTAAATTATTATAAATCAAGTGCTTCTTGGGATGCCTTATTTTTTTTCACCCAGAAGTCAATTTAAATATTGATCTGTCACTGATTAGAATGTCATAATTGTATTTGTGATCATTTCTGGAATTGTGAGGTAATGCCAACTTCACTAAAATCATCAGATGTTTTAGCACTGAGTTAAATGGAGAGGGAAAATTGCACTCATTTTATTGTAGAAGAAATTCTATTATATGAACAGAGCATTTCAAATTAAATATAAGTACCGGGTAGTAAGTTTTGCAGAGATGAGTCAAATTTCAGGCATCTTTTCTGTAAAAGTGAAATAATTATAAATATATAGAGCTACTTTTTCTTAGCGAGTGTATAGATAGATGTAATGATTTATAAAGAGGTTGAGCTGGATTTTATATGGGTTTTAGTAATTACCAATTTTATGTATACTCTCGTAAATAAATAAAAGTTCATGTGCGATCAGCAGTATAAACATATTCTAACTCAGTAAATGGACTAATAGGAAGTTTCTTCAGATTATTTAGTATAATGGTTGCTTAGCATTAATAAATAAATGACTGTTAAACTTTATAATAATCAGACTACAGAATAACTGATTTTTATTAATCCCGTTTGGTATATTGATCAGGTGGAATCAATAGAACTTCCTATGGACAACAAAACCAATAAGCGCAGAGGATTTTGCTTCATTACTTTCAAAGATGAAGAACCAGTGAAGAAAATCATGGAGAAAAAATATCATAACGTTGGTCTTAGTAAAGTATGTTTCAAGCTATGATTCCAAAACGCCTTCTTTTTAGAAAGCGAATCCTGGTTTTGTTCAGGTCAGTGCTTTGAAGATTGAAGTATAGACAGGAGAGAACACAAATGGAGAGGCTGGTGTGGATTCCTTGGATGAAGCGACACTTTTAACAAGTGTGATGCATTTTTTGCATGCTTCTCAAAAATCCTGTTTGGTGAACAACTACTTGGAATCATTATCTGTGATTAATCACACACAGTCCTTTGATCTTCATTCAATCTATACACCAATGAGTTGGTAGTTTTGAAAAAGATTGCATGTTTTTTGCAGAATGAGAAAAATTAATAAGGGGTGCTATGTGCTGCAATGTTTTTTTTCTCCCTTACGCCATAGGTTACATTATTTTGTGTATATGTCTCTGTGTGTTTGTGTTATGTAGTCTATTTTTTTTTGTTTCAATAAGAGTCACTGTTTTCTAATCACTTTTGATTTGATATAGTTTATTAATGATGATAGTAATTTCAAAAAGATTCTTCTGAAGTGTATGGTAATGGGTTATCAATATTTTACTAATGGTGTTTTCTTGCTTTTACAATTTTTCCCTAGTAACAGTATTTGGAGCTTATATTACTTGGTGAAATTTAATTTCAAAAGCAAACATTTAATAAGGTTTTGCCAGTTACAAAAATATTAAACCTGAGAAATATTGTCTCATTAAGTAGATACTGCTGAAACATACATAATTCTTACCAAGGTATTTGAGAGAACCTGTGATGTGATGCTAACCCTTTTTTTAAAAAATAAATTTGCATTTTTTGTGACGTAAAGTTTTTAAACAATTACACTGGCAAATCATATGAGGAATATATTGCTTTGCCTTTCCCAGTGAATATAGAAGCATTAACGTCATAGGTAAAAATGATAATGTGAAGTAGATTATTAACACTTCACAAAAATATCAAAATAATCGGTTGACTCTTTTTTTTTTGGTTGATATTTCAGTGCGAAATAAAAGTAGCAATGTCAAAAGAGCAATATCAGCAGCAACAGCAGTGGGGAACTCGAGGCGGATTTTCTGGAAGAACCCGTGGCCGTGGTGGAGGTAGGTTTCTGCATTTTAAAAAAAATATGCCGGTCTTTTCCACATATCTGAGACTTTTTGAGTTTCACGATTCTTGTCAATATTCATCTAAGTTAAAAATTAAGCCACTGGCTTTGTGTTTAGATGAAGAGATTAATTTGTGTGCTATTACTTTCAAATTTGAAAAGGAACTGCTAGAGGGGAATAATTTTGAACAGTTGGGAAAGTTATGTAACACATCCACACATGTGGCCCAATGTGATCCAGCTGCTGCTGCTGCTGCTCCTGCACCATTATAAAAACCCCTCATTGGCTTGCCTGAAATTAAACACACAAGACTGTTTTTTGTGCAGCATTTTTATAGTTAACTGTGATGTCAGAATCCATGCCTGCGCAAAATTAGGTCAATGAGAAATGCCTTAGCCAGCATCACAGACAATAATTTGGCGTCCTCCTTTACCTGAATTTCTCCCCTGAATCCAGACAGCAAAGAGTTGAGCTTGAAGTTGGTTAGCCCCTCATTTCTGGCCTGCTTGTCTATGCCCTGCTAACCCACCCCCCTTCCCTCCATAATAAAATGGAAAATAGGTAGCAAGAGGAAGATTGCTGAGGTGTTTCTGTTTTCTCTCTTTAATACTTTTTCTCTTTTTAAAAAAAGAGATGGATGGCAACTAATCAGCAAACTTTGGGTATATTTTGTCATGTTATTTAGCACCTGAACTGCAGGGTGCTTGGCTGAATCATCATTCATTAGCATAACATTTGTGCAATATACACATTTATACTTGTATCTTTTTGGAAACAAGCTACTGTTCCGAAGGGCCAGTTTTCTTGAATGCAATATCAAATAAAAATGTTTGTTTTAAAACTTTGTTTTAATTCTCTTGCTGCAATTTTGTTGTAGGTCCCAGTCAAAGCTGGAACACAGGATACAATAATTATTGGAACCAGGGGTATGGCAACTATGGATACAACAGTCAAGGTTATGGAGGCTACGGAGGCTATGACTACACTGGCTACAATAACTATTATGGATATGGAGATTATAGCAGTACGTATACAGCAAAATTTATCTTGATGCATTGTTGGGTAAATAGTTTTATTTCAACCCTAAAAATGACGAGTTCCAAAAGTTTTACCAAAGCATTTTGGGTCAACTATGGTTCAGGACAATCAAAACATAGTTCTGGAGTTTGCATGAAACAAAATCTGGAAAGGTCATGTTGGCTGACATGGATGAGCAACGTCTCCACATCCCTTGTGCATTACCTAGCCACCGATTTCCTCAGAGCCTTCCTTTCTGTACCTCGGTTTAGCCATTTCAAGCTGCCATCACTGCTGTCTGGGCTTCCTCTCCCCTCTTCCCCAAAACTTCCCTACCTGGAACACACATCTTTCATTCTGGACCCAGGTCATCAGAAAGGAGCTATTCCATATAAAGGTAGCCCTTGACTTACAACCACAATTGAGCCCATAATTCTGTGGCTAATCGGGACATTTGTTAAGTGAATTTTGTCCATTTTAGGCCCTTTCTTGCCACAGTTGCCAAGGTTGTCAAGTATTGAATCACTGCAGTTATTAAGTTGGTAACACAAGTGAATATGACTTCCCCATTGGCTTTGCCTGTTAGAAAGTCACAAAACGTCCCTGACCATGGGACGCTGTAACCGTCATAAATATGAGTCAGCTGCCAAGCATCTAAATTTTGATCACCTGACCATGGGGATGCTACAAGGGTTGTATGAAAAATGGTCACAAGTCACTTCTTTCAGTGCCGTTGTAATTTTGAACACTCACTAAACAAACTTGTAAGTCGGGGACTACCTATACAAAATATTATGGAGTTTCGGTGTTATTTAAAATAACAACAAAACTATTGTGCTTGTGATAGGCCAGTGATGACTAACCTTTTTGTTGTCGCGTGCCGAAAGAGTCCACATCCATAATGCACTGTGCGTGACCCGCCCCTTTGCGCATGCGCGTGTGACCCCCCTGTGCTCCCCCTGCACATGCACACGTGACTCCCCCACGCTCCCCCTGCCCCATTTTGGGCCCAGTAGACCTCCTTACAGCCTCCTGGGAGCAAAAATGGGTCGTGTGGGGGGAGGGGGGGCGCCGCACCCTCTGCGCCACGTTTTGGGCCTAGTAGGCCTCCCTGCACTTATAACCCATAATGCAATGTGTGCGCGACCCCCCCAGTGTGCGTGCCCCGCCCACCCGTGCATGAGCGCACGACTTCCCCCGCCCCAGGTGCATGCGTGCACGTCTCCATGCGCCCCCTGCATGCGCGGCAGAGACCTGAAAATCAGCTGGCCAGCGGGAGACACCTGCGCATGCACAGTGGAGCTGAGCTGGGGCAACGGCTCACGTGCCAGCAGAGAGGGCTCTGTGTGCCAGCTGTGGCACGCGTGGTATAAGTTCGCCATCACGGTGATAAGCTTTTCAAAAGATGGAACATTCTTTTCTATGAGCAGTTGAAAACCTGAGCAGAAAATATTAGAAAAATATTTTAGAAAAAAATCTGAGAAAATGAAAACTGACAACTTCTAGTACAATCCTACAGTTCCAGTCCTGAAGAACTTTGAGCCTTCAACTGCTTGCTGCTGCAGAGCCATGATTAAGTTATATCGATACCAGAGCCTCCAGTGCTTTTAATTCTTTCTCTTTTTTATTTATTTATTTATTATTTTATATCAAATTTATATACCGCCCTTCTCCCTGAGGACTCAGGGCGGTGTACAGCCAAAGTAAAAGCATAAACTACAAACATTAAAATACAATTAAAAAGATATATATATATATATATATATATATATATATATATATATATATGTATGTATGTATGTATGTATGTATGTATGTATGTATGTATGCATGTATGTATGTATATGTATATGTATATGTATATGTAGGTCTTTGGTTATTCGGGTCTTCTCCCACGTAAAATTGGAAGTGTCTTGGCGACGTTTCGACGAAGTCTCATTCGTCATCTTCAGGCTGGTGTTCTCAGCTTCGTGCTTCCAGGAGCAATGTGAGATCGCAGCTGTCTCTTCCTTTTAACTGCTAGTGGGGGTGTGAGCTGATTGGGTGGGAACTTGGCTGTGTTCTGATTGGGTGGAGGTGTGTTCTGATTGGTTAGGGGCTTGGCTGTGCTCTGATTGGATGGGGGGTTGGTTGTGCTCTGATTGGCTGGGGGTGTGTTCTGTTTGGGTGGGGGCTTGGTTGTGCTCAGCTTAGTCTGAGTTGCAGGGGGATTTGAGCTGGTGAGCTGCGTTGTTGTTGTTTGGCTTCGTGTTTGTGGCCGTGCGAGCTCTTCATGGTGGGTGTCAGTCTGCTTCATGTAT